>VZDJ01000074.1:800783-1004690 GCA_008694505.1 Cyanoderma ruficeps
CACACACACACACACCCATGCACACGGTCCCCCCTTCCCTCCCAAGGGAAACGGCCCAGTCGCAGCACAGGGCAGGAGCACTGGGAGATGCAGCATTAACTGACCCCTCAGTGAGAGGATTAAAGCTCCATAAAGCCAGGGATTTATGCCTTCTCCTTGTTCAAAAAAATTGGTCTCCCTCATGGGATTGGCACCCTGTTCACCGGCTGTACCAAGTGCACTTCCAAAACTATTGTCTTCCACAGCCCATGGCTCCCAGGGGCCAAAAGGGAACAAGAGAGAACACAAATCCCTGGACATCGGTCAGGGAGGGTGAAGGTGGGGTGTGTGGCAAGAGATCCCTACCATGCCAGAAGGAGGTAAGCTGCAGGAGGACAGGGAAACTCCAGAGTGTGTCTGGGGGAGGGCAGAGGCCCAGGAAAGGTCTTGTGCCCCCGAAGGGAGCTGGCATGACAGCCCCCGAGCAGGTTTCACATACAGCCCCTCTTCACAGCTGGGAACCGCCTGACAGGGAGAAGCAATGTAAGAACTCCTTGCTGGAATCAAGTCACAGCCGGGTCCCACAGAAACCCTGAGCCAAGTGGCTGGCCAGAGATGTATCTCGGAGCAGCAGAGCAAAGGGGCTGAGGGGAAGGCAGCTCCTCCTGGCACAGGTTTGACATCATGCTGGAGCTGCCTGTGCTGCCCACATGTAATTCTACCCACGGGGATGGAACAAGTTAGCAAATGTTAGCTGGTAAATAAGTTATCCTTAAAGAACCATGCAAACCTCAGCACAGCTCTGCAAGACCCTGTGAGGGAGGCAGATATCTCCCCCTTTCCAGATGGCTGGAAGAGGTTGGAGTGCTCTCATGGCTGTCCTCAGGAGAGCTTATACACACTGAGGAGATCTCTGCCAGGAGCATGGCTCGCTCAGCATTTGCTGCCAAGCCCCAGCCCAGGGCTCAGCCCATGAAACCATCCATTATCTTTAAGGCACATTTGCTGAGAAACAACATCAAAGGCCTTTGTGTTCATAATCCTAAACTGGCTCTTTATGAGAAGGACAACGGCATTTGAGCCTTGTGCAGACAGATTTTCTTTGCCCCCTCCCTCCTGCCCCTGTGCTCCCAGGTTGGTAACACCTTTCTTTCCCAGGATATGTATGGAGGAGCAGGGGATATTAAGGAATTAGGCTGGAAGCCAAAAGCACTGCCCACTCTGCGCTCAAATCCTGCAGCAGCCTCCTGGAGGAAATGAAAGTTTCTTTCATTAGAAAAGACACTGAGGTTACACCAGAGGTACATTTGACCCCAGGATCAAAGGCCAGGCATGTATTTTAACACTTCATTGTGTTTTACAGGTACAGCTACAACTCACAGAGGCAGAGAAAGGTGTGCCTTGTGCCCTCTGAGATTCATGATGGGTTAACCCCTCCTGTCACTTGAAAGGGGGCAAACACACCCAAGTGCTCCTGACACAAAAGTTGTGAGGAAGCTTGACACCAAAAGCCCTGCTCAAAGCATAACTTTGCAAAGCAAGCACAGCACACTTTCTCAGTCCTTCAGCCAGAGGAATCCAAAGGGGGATAAAATGACAAAGAAGTCTCCCAATGGAAAGGGCAGTGCCCAACTGCTGGCTTGAGGGACCATTAAGAAATACAAAAGTATCCTTTCCTGCTGCATTTCATCATCCCTGTATGTTTAAGGAAAGATGTATTTCTATGAATGTTTGCCTCGGAAAAATAATTTTTTTTTCCTCTGGATTGTCTGTGAAAACAGCAGAAGGCAGCCAATCTGGCTCCATTTCCAGTCACTTGAAGGGATGGCAAGTCCTCTTCAAGACTACCAAGAAGGTATTTCCAGGAGATGTTTGTTACAGCCCAGCTGATGATCCATGGCTGGCACACTGCCCTGTGAGGCTTACAGCACAGGGAGGCTTCAGCTTGGGGGCCTTACTTGGAATATGTTTTGGAAAGAGCAAGTCTCAAGCTGGAAATGCTCATTCAGGAGCAATAAGCTATCTGGAGCATATCTAGAAATCTTATTGGAGAAAGATTTGGGTCTTACAGCACTGCTTATCACTGCTTATTCTCTTAAAAACAATAAAACATAACATAACAAGAAGAGCAAGTCTGATGCTCATGAGGAAAGGGCAGAGAAGAGGCATTTCTTCTGCACAGGTTCAGTGCAGCAGCCCATCTCCTGTGGTGAGATCTCTTCCCTGCTCTCCTGAAGAACCTGGTGCTCACAGAGTGCACAGGGAACAGGGTGAGCCCAGAACCAGCAAGGACGGATGGATGGAGCCTCTGAACACTATCCTGACATCCAGTAGTCCGTAACGAAGGTGATTCTGACCATGATACAGTTTTTTTTGCTGCCATGGCTAGATTGGTGTTCTCCTGATTTGCCTTTTGGAACCCATGCAATTTTAGCACCTAGAAGCTCTTTTGGCAAGGAGTTTCACAGTTTCACTACACCTTGTTTGTATGAGATGAGACTGGTGCACAAACGATAACATGCCCTAATATTATCACCAGGACAAAGCCAAAGTGTATTTTGCCTTTCCTGGAAGGTCCACTAAGGTTAGGATTTAAATATCTAACATCACTTGCATTTAAAATTTGACTTCCATACAGCAGGATTTCATTTTTTTTAATTGTTGTTGGGACTTTAGAGATCAAATTTATGGGGAGAGAGCAGAAGGTGGAAGAGGTGTTAAGCCATGCAGCCATGGGGGCATGTATGAGGGATTTGTGACTGCAATTTGCCTTTGGACTTTTCATGTGCCCAGAGGCTAGAGCAATAAGGGTTGGCCTGCATATCTGTACATCCTGCATGCAGCTAGAAAAGAGATAGAAAGCATTTTTCAAGCATTAATTCTTGAGGTTTTTTTCTGTACAGAGGGAGAAGAGCTGATATTCCACACAGCTGTCATGTCCAAGTGCATGTAAGAGCACACTGAGCACATTGGCTAGAATTGTTCTAGAAGCTCTAAGCATTTTTCTGTGGTTTCTTCTCTTTCCAAGCATCTTTGTTTCACTGATTTCTGGCCAAAAACACAACCTGGAGTGCCCAAGAGCTGTGGCAAAGCCCGTTGTCATGACATTTCCAACCCAACCAGAAGTGCAGGAAATATCCCAGAAAGGCTTGTTTTTATAGGGTCCCAGAAGGCTTGTGTATGTAAGATATGCTTATCCAGACCAAACCCAGCCTTCCTGAAATTCACCCCTCACTAACATCAATGCTTTTTTCCATGTCAACTTGAGTAGTGTGAGATTTTTGGCAATCAGGGAGTAGTAAAGATTTGTTTACTGCTGTTTTGGAATGGATGTTGGTTTGTTTATTGCAATTCATGCCAAAGGAATATTTCATAACAAGTAATATATTTCAGCCTATTCATTCTTTTCATGATTTTCACTTACTGTAGGGCTTTTGTTTCAAAAGCTTGTTTTGCTCAGCAGTGGCAAAATATATAAAGCAAAAGGAGGAGAAGGAGAAAAAAGGTAATTTTGTAAGATGCTATCCCTTCCTTGATAACTTCAAAGGTAAAATCTCAGACTGGTGCACAGCAGTTCAAAAACAAGGGAGGGCTGTCAAACTGTCACATTTTCATGTATCAAGGTTTTACAGAAATGGTGACTTAATCTAAAACCTTTTATTGATTATATCACTTATCCTTGTTTCTTGCCTTATATACCTTAAGTGAATATTTTAAATCATGTTTCCAGTGCAAATATGCACAACAAGGAAGGTGAAATGAGTTTTCTATTACCATTCAGCTCTCATCAGGCTTAAATTTTTCTTCTGCAAGCTTCGATTGTTCAAAACTGCACCAAAAATACCTTTAAAGGGTTTTCAATGCCTGACATTAATTTCCTTAAATATGTAAATATTAACCAAATATTTTTGTAGGGTTGTCTGTTTTGAGGCAGTAGGAGGTTGAATAAGTATTAAGCCCCCAGGTAAGATTCCTTGTCTAATGCAAAATAAAGCCACATGGGCCCACTGTTAATACGGAAGGCATAATTTTTCAAAAAAAGAGAAGTTTGTTATGCATTCCTTTTAACCTGAAGACTTTTAAAGTCAGCAAAGTTTGTGTTCTTGGTAAAATACCCAGAACTGGAAGATCTGCTGAGAGCTGCAGAACTCATCTCAGAAATGTAGCTCTCTGTGTCCCATTGTCATTATCTGATTTAGAATGCAAGATATACCCTGCATTGGAAGATACAATCTACATTTCCCAGTGTGTTAATAACTTGACCCCCTCCAAAGGTCCTGCTGTGTGTATTGAAGCTGTCTATTAATTCCCTTGTGGACTGCTGGTTTTGGTATTTAATCTCCAGGAAGAATTTAAGGAGGTCAAAGTCCCCTTCTTTGAGGAATGCCATACAAGTAATAAAACAAAGTGCATTTTCCCCTCAAAGAGCTAGAAGTCTGGGAGCTGTGTTGACAAGAGACCTTTGGACTATTTATACTGCTATTAGAAAGAGGGGGAAGGGCAGGGAGATAGTTACTGTAGTTTAATAAGTATGGGAAGATGGTTAGTACACATGGATTTTCAGCCCCACTGTGGCATTTGATTCATGTTAAATATAGTGCAGGGGTCAAGATCTCTTTTCACACCACTGCAATCCTATGGACCCCCTTGGTCTGTGCATGGTGGCAAGAATTCAGATTATGCTGGATTTCTTGGAGCAAAGAAGTTTCAGATGTAATAAAAACTCAGCAAACTTCCCATAGAGGGATCTGCTCAGAGAGTTTCTGTGTAGGTAGGGCATCAGCACAAAGCATCACTAAGCCCAAAGACCAAACAGAAAAAATCCCTAAAACGCGCACTTGACATCTCTGGCTCAATCTTAAATCCCAGCTTCAAGCAGACCTTCCCCTGTCTGCAGAGGACTTCCAAGACAGCGTCATCAGGGTCTCCCCACTGCGGAAAGAAAAAACAAAAACCCACACCAAAACATTCAAGGACTAGAATTTATCAGGTCATATTATAGAGGTTTCTTGGTTGGAGACTCACTGGGCACCTCATGCCATTGTCTCAAAACAGCCATGGAAATATAGCCAAAATTTCCAAGGGTCATTTCAAAGCATGCATCTGTTGCAATGACTCTGGGCACATCTGAGAGTGCTGCAGGGTTCCTGGGCTCGTACAATGCCCATGCACAACTCATGCCTCACAGACTAGGGCCAAGAGGGTTGCTGATGTAATACATGGTATTACCCCAGATCTCTGAATAGGTTACTGGACTTTCCAGCTCTGATTTCCAAGAAAAACAAAGTAAGTATGATAGCACTGTTTGTTCATGAGTTTGTTGATCCATCAAGCCTGATGGCAAGTTCCTATTAGGTTTTGGCAATAGAAGACATTTCAAGGCATCACATTCCTGTAGGCTGATTTAAATGCATGTGGTACAGAGAGCCTAGAAATACCTCCACAAAATAAAAGCTGCTACATAATGTCAACTTATTCATCTCCAGCACAGGAGGCCAGGGAGAGCAGTAGCGAGCAGCCTTGTGAAAGTATTCTGCAAATTCTCCCAAAAAAAGGTGCAATGAAATTTTCCCAATAGTATGGGAAAAAAACACCTTTTCAGCCCAGCTTTCCCAGGGAGATGAAAGTAAAAGCTGTGAATACAAATTCCCCACAATAGATCCAAGAGCAGTGGTGCAGGCTGTGCTTCCTGGGGTTGCAGGACAATGTCCCCCTGCAGCTCAGCAGAGCAGCAGCCTCCCCTTCCCGTGCCCTCAGACACGCTGGGAGCTGTCTCTGCATGGCACCTTGGCAGCCCAGGTGTGGGCAGATAATGGCTCCGACTTCCCTTTTACTGCTGCTCTTATTTTATCTGCACTGAGATACCATCAGTGACAAGGCAAGTGTGGGGAGATTTCTTTGACAGTCCTCTCATGACATCTGATTACAAATGGCCTGGGCTTATCCAACGCCTCCCCTGGCGGATAACTTCAAAGGGACTGGCTCTCCCTTCTCTTGCTTCAGCTGCCCAAATACCTCCTCTTCCAGGGCTCTGATTTTGGCCAGGCTTTTCATAAAATGCATCAGTGTCACTGTGTTCACAGGGCTGGATCTGAGGAGGAATTGGGGCTTCTGGCCTGACAAGCCTAAACTTGGATAGGCAAATCTGCTGAAAATTGAGGTTTTATGAACTTCTCAAATTATTTTTGTGTGTTCATGGGGTTCAAAAATCTGATTGAGGTCATGAACTTTTCCTCTCCTCCTCCTGTCATTTGAAACTAAGTTTTTTTCCAAGAGTGATTAGTTCCATTAAAAGAGTATTTTCCGAATTAAATGAGAGTTCTGTGCTATTGCATGTCCGGACAGGAGATGTGATGAATCACGAGATGGAACAAAACTTTGGAATGAAAAGCCCATCACCATGATCAGAAAATGTGGATAAAATCCTCACCCAGTGAAGTTAGCAGCAAAATATTATTGCCCTCTGTAAGACCAGGTTTTCATCAGCTACTTTTTGTTCATTAGTTTTTCTTCTCTCCTCCTCCTCTTGGGATCTGTGTTTGTTTTCTTTCAGCCCACTCAAAGGCTTTTTTTTCCTCCTTATTTTTGAATAGCTTTCATATTTCTTTTATCCACAACAGTTTCTTAGACTGCTT
Organism: Cyanoderma ruficeps; assembly: GCA_008694505.1. Taxonomy (NCBI): domain Eukaryota; kingdom Metazoa; phylum Chordata; class Aves; order Passeriformes; family Timaliidae; genus Cyanoderma; species Cyanoderma ruficeps. The sequence goes on from VZDJ01000074.1 coordinate 807,398, forward strand.
CTCTTTGATAGGACTCACTCTCAGCCTGCTCAGAGTTCAACTAAGATGTTTCAGGAGCCTAAGACAAAATAAATTTGCCTCTGGAAACTTCATTCTTTCCACAATTTTCTGTGGCTTTCACCACCACGCCAGCAAAAACTAGATGCCTTACATGTATTTTGAAAGGAGCTTGGTTTGTAGGGTAAGTTTCCCACTGCCAGAACAAGCCAGGGTAGCTACAAAGCACAATGCACATGGATGGCAGGAGGCAGCATCAGGGATATTTTTTTCCCATTAGGCTGTCTTTGTATGGCAGTGAGAAGTGATGACCCCTGAAACCACCCAGAGCCAGTGTGGTCCTGAAGGTTGGCACCACTGGAACTGTCCCCAACAATTAAATTCAGTCAGTGTCAGAGTTATGACACATGTAAACCAAGTGCGGGATTTCTGCCTCCTCCCCATGACCCAGGAGCTGAATCTCTTATTTTCTGCCTGTTTATCTCTCAGTAGAACAGAGGCCCCCCTAGTGACAGTGCATAGCTGCACTACCAATGCACACAAAGGCACAACCCATGTCCTTGATAGTTTAACAACTTAGTTTAGCTGTTAATGTCTTAGTTTAACAGCTGAAAATTAACTTTGTCATACTACCAGTTATATTTCCTACTGCCCACAGAGTGCATTTAGTGTTTGAAGCCTCAGTTACATCTTTTGAGATGAAGATCAACCTTCAAAAGAGTTCACAGTAAAAAAAATAATTGCAAGAGGAGTCATTTTGCACATCAAATTTGCTTCCAAAAATTATTTTATGTGAATGGCTGCTGCCCATAATTCCTTGTGAATATTCAAACTTTGGAAAGACAATATTTTTTAGCTGATACACTGAGAAGTTCCTGGGGTGATAGTCAAAGAGCCTGAAATCCTCTGTGCATCACACATTAAGAAAACCATCCCAGTACTTCTCTCAATCAAAAGGACACCTCTGTGTTCACCTCTTCATGTTCCCCTGAAGGTGGGGGGCCCTCCAGGTCCTGCATGCTGGCTTCTGCAGTAGGGAGGGATGTTCTGGGCAGCACAGCCCCACCAACCATGCTTGTCAGGTGATGGATGTGGTGTGCTCTAAGCTCGTCTCTGCTTGGGCCTGTTTCAAGTACCCAGGTTATCAGGGCCCTGCCATTATAAATGTAAACTGTAAATGGAACATCAAACAACAGCCCTGTCCTGCACAGCGTCACTGCCACGGCTTGGACAAGGAGGAGCTGCCTGATCATTTCCAGCTCTCAAAGTGCTGGGGAAGGGCTGGGGAGTGACCAGGATAAAGAGCAGCATTCACAACAGCCTCAAACCCCTTCTGCAGGAGGGCTAAGGTCACGCTTTACTCCTACATCCAGCTTTGTTATATTAAGTATAATTCTCTTTACTTTATGAAAACAGGTTAAGAAGAAGAACTGGAGATATTTGGATTAATGTACAAGAACAGGGGGATTAAGAGGCCCTGTCAATTAAGGTGATCCCTTTAAGGCTCTGCCCTTTCACCCCTGGAGCTCGGCTTTAATTCCTGCTCAGACTGATGTGACTAAACCCCTTCTAATCTGACAGTTGATAGAGGTCAGAAGTTAAATGTGTCCAGGCAGCAAAAGACACCATTCTCATGGTCTCTGTCCTCAGGAGTCACTCTGACACAGCAGCCCCAGGCACCCCTCACAGCAATGAGAGGGACTCTGTGCCTTTTTTGGCACCTTGTGTTTCTGACTCTCCAGACTGGGATTCTTGCAAATCTTATCCTTCATGGTTTTGTCCCCCCTGCCCTTCATAATGCTCTGGCCCCCTGAGGATGCTGTAGGGCAAGTAACATCCCCACCACAGGGCTCACCTGGCCCCCAAGGTCATGTTTTGGTAGTTTCCACGTAAGGCTGTGTGTTGTGGCAGGCACCATTTGTAAGCAGTGACCCTGGTCCAACTGCAGCACTCGTGGATGGAAAGGAACGAGGCTGTGCCATGCAAGCAGGCTTGGGGATCATCCCACCCTGCCCTGCAGCCAGACATGTAGCTGCCACAGGTCTTGTTACAGAGAAGATGAGTAGATTGCTTCAGAGATTGTCGACCCACCTCATTTAGACACCTCTGTTGAAAAGGGTTGTGTGTATCTGTCTCACATGCTGGTGGTGAATGGGGCTGACATGGGGTTGCCTCAGTCCCCTTAACCAGCTGTTGACTGGCCCCGAGGCCAGTGAGATGGATCTGCTTCTTGTTACAGAGGCTTGCAAAACCTAAACCAAACCAGAGCCTGTTGTTATCTAGAAGTGAATGTCGCGTCCTAAGGAGGATGAAGATGGTTTATGAGCTGTGAGATCTTCCAGCTTGCACAGTAAACCACCATCAAAATCCATGCCTCAGCAGTACTGTGGTTAGTGATAGCCAGGGCTGAGGGCTGAGTAGACTAACTTGAATAAATGTCTTATTTCTCAGCTGTATGGACAAAGGAATTGTGACTCTGTGGGGCTGTGTTTTACCCTGAAAACAATTCTTCTGGGCTGGGCTTGGGACCTTGCTGGGATCTGTTTTCTCTCTAACATCTTGTACTTGTTCTGGTTCAGAAGAGGACTTTGAAACCCACCAAGACTGAGCAAGCAGCTCTTTCAGGCTAAGCATCACTGATAAAATTCACAATGCTTGTGCTGAAAAAGCAGAAGAGCTTTGTTCCATCTCAGGTAGTTAAAAGGCATTTCTGGGTCAGAGTCATGCAATGATTTCTTTCTGCTTCTTCTGTGGCCAGGCACAGCAGCCACAGGGATGGGGAGTGTGGGGAGCTATAGGAACAAAAGCAGGGAGGAGCAGAAGCCCAGGCCCCACATCCCTCAGAAGTCCTCTTCCACTGGTCTGTTCCTACTTTTCTGTTTGTGACTGTTTTTCCCTTTCTTCCTTCTCTTTTCTGCTTCCTGGGTTCTCACACCCTTTGCAGTTAACAGCCACACATTTGTCCTTTCCCTCCAGAGCCATGGAACTGGTGTGTGCCTTCAACAAGCCTACCACAGGCTCCTTTTGCTGCAGCTCAGGGGCCAAAGCCCTGCTTGCAGCCCTGTCTGGCAGGAATAAGTTGCTTTTTCTGAGCATCATCTACAGGAGCAGGATGATTCTGCATGCCTGGCCTGGCTCAGGGCCAGTGCAAGTTTGCCTTCCCCCACCTTGTACCACAAATGCTGCAGCCCCAGAGAGGACTTCTCGGATACCCCTGGGGTCCAAAACTCAGCACATGAATGCAGGTCTGACCACAAAAAGAAAGCTTGGATCAGTGCTTCAACATTGAAAGAACAAGGAACATAGGAAGACATATGCCATTTCTTAGCCACCCAGATGTGGAGAGTGAAGTCACTGTAGTCAGGGTGGGTTTGCCTTACTTTACCTCCATGCTCAGCAGCTCCTCTCAGCACATGGTCTAGATTAAGCCCCATTCTCTTTTAAGCCATTAAATCATCATAAGCTCTCCAGTCCCCCAGTGGGCTCATCTTGGAAAATCTTGCAATAGCTCCAATTTCTGCCAAATCATTCAGATCTTAGCTTTCAACTTGTCTTTCACCCCAGGGCTTTGGCTTCCCCATTGGTAGAAGGATAAAGGTCTTGCACAAAGCCCTCAGGAGAGATGTGCGTGGGCTCGCTGTTGCTGATCTGAAGCAAAGACAGAGTTTGTGTGGGGGCGTGCTTATGTAAAACTCAGAGCTCCAGTTCACCTCAGGGGCCACCCACAGACTCCAAAATTAATTATTTGCTCATACATTTTGCCCACAAATAAGGTTCATTTGTGGGGAGGGGAACACCAACTTTGGGGATGATGAACTTTGCTGTTCAGACAGATGTTTAGTTTGTACTTAAATCTGGTCCAAAGCCACTTTTGAATGGTTTCACAGAGGTGAGCTGATGATCTGGACATGACCTGATCTCTTAGCTCATCTGTGCTGTATGGAGAAAGTTTTTTTTCAGGAGTGTGTTATGGGTTCCTGACCCTGCCATCAGTCCTATGTTCTTAGATTCAGGAAGTCTTGATGACTTTTTAGTCCTCCAACAGACCAAGTGCCAGGATTTCACAGTGTGGCTGTGATCAACTCACTAAGGTATATGATGAGCCTAGTGTCTGTCTGCCACCTTGGCAAGCAGCCCATGGGAGCCAATTAGCACTGGGCTTGGTTTGTGTGTGTTCACACCACAAGGTGACAATTCTGTCACAGTAGTGGAGCTCAGGGAGCTAAGACATGCAAGCGGAAGACTTAACAGCACATGCACAGCTATCCCTGCCTCGTCTAGGGGAAGCACTGGGATATATTCCATGGCTGGAATCACTAGACCCAGGTAGCCGTGCTAGGGGTACTCTTTGTTTTGCCTTTTCTCATGGTGATCCATCAGCCTTACATATTCCCTGCAAGGTTTATTTTAGTGTCACAAATGTGTTCTTAAATTATTTAGCAGATGTACCATATTTTTCAAACAGATCCTTTAAGACTAACTTAATTGTCCAGCAAGTTGTGGGTACAGCCTTTCAAATCCACATTGAACAAACAGCTGCAGATCCAGACAGAAGCAAGTCAGAAATTAATGTAACCTTCCCAAGACTAAATAGTGAAATGCTGCATAGGGTGTGTGTCATCTGATAAATGCACCTGTTGAATGAAAGGGTAAGAAAAGAGAAGAAGGGAAATGTTCTCAGGGAGGAGCCTGAGAGCTCTCTGGGGCTGGCTGCCAGTTGCTGTTTGAGCAGCACATATATATGTCCTCACAGGTGTATTTGTGGGGAAGGGAAGGGAAGGGAAGGGAAGGGAAGGGAAGGGAAGGGAGAGAGGCTCCTGCCACTCAAGCGCAACCTGTGCTTGCCTTGGGTCTTGCTCCAAGAGCCCAGTCCCTTAAACTCACCCAACACTCTGAGCACAAGCAGCCCCTGTGACTCTGCAGCCTCAGTTCCCTGGAGGCTGGCCAGGGATTAAGTCAGTGAATAAAAACATTGCATTTTCTTAAATCTTGGCAAAGAAGATGAAAACAAAAGCCTAGCACTTTGCATGGAAGGATGAGCTTTTTTTTCAGATTCCTGCTGTCACCACATCCTCACTGTGTCTGTAGAGAGGAAGTCAGTGGAGGAGGAGCTCTGCCACCCCAGTTTCATGGGGTCTAATGCCTCCATAGCAAACAGCATTCTCACAAGTTACAGAGGAGTATTGCAGCCTGATGCCACAAAAGAGATAAGAATGCATAGACCATGCTGTGAAAAGAGGGGGGAAATACTCTTGAATACTTTGAATCTCCCGTTGTTTAGGACACATTATCAGGGTCTGTGAAAAGTTAAATATTGAGGTGCCTCTCTAGAGAAACTTGCCATCACATATATGTCTCATCTGGTCCTTTATCCTCATGCTAGATCACTTCTTCCCAGCCCTTTTGCCATTGCAATGTCCCCAAATCTGAGTCCTTCACACAGCACATGTTAAGGAGAGAGTGTCCAGACCTGGCTGTTTATACAATATTGCATAAAGGAGATTAAACTGTATTCCATACACATGCACATTTTCCTGTCAAAGAATATTCCTAAAGTGCTTTGAGATCCATGGATGAAAAGATCTGTTAATAACAATAATTTATTACTGCAAAGTTATTGCTAAAGGTCTGTCAGCTTTTCTTTGTAATTACATACATAGGAGCTTCTGTAATGTTATAGAACATCTCCCCAGGCTAATATTTGGCAAACCATGTCCCAGTTCTGAGCCATTTAATTTTTTTAAATTTTAATTATTAATTTTCTGAAAGTTTGTGTTAACCAGTTTTAACCTGAAAAGTGAAGAAACAGAACCAAAACAACTATACCTGGACTGTAAATCTGCACCCTGGTGATTTACAATGAAATGACTGTCTGGATTAGCTAACTATTGTTCTAGCTACACTCCACATCATTACTGAATGGGACAGAAAAAAAATAAATAAAAGGTTAGAAGCGATATTTTCTTTTCTATGAGGGCATGGAAAATCATGGTAGCTTAGCACCCCTTCTCAACTACTACTTTTCCCTGGAGCAAGTATGAATCATGTGGACAGGAGCACAAATAAATCTTCCTGCAGACATACTTGTGTCTGCAAGGTTTTCATTCAGTTTGCATTTGCCAACCAGTCAGAGTGTGAAAACACAGTAGCTGTTCAGTGAGGTGAGGAATGATCACTTTTTAATGACAAGAAATTAATTTGCAAAAAATGGTTTTAAAGAAAGAAATAGAGCTTGCTCTTTCTGGCAATACGACATGCTCTACACTGGCTGTGTGATGGAGATTCTTCCTGCGTGCTGCTCTCCAGTGCTCCCTGTGTCCTGGGCCATCAGTGCACTCAGTTCATTACTCACATGTTCTTTTCCTGAGCAGCTTGGCTTGGATGGGCAGTTTCTGCAAGGATGAGGGCTCTCAAATGCCTGTGACCCATCAGTGACCACAGCAGTTCATCGCTGCACTTTGCCTGTCCTGTAGGGAAGTACATCAGACTGATTCAACTACCCAGGCCACCTTCCAGCAACTCTGGCCTGACCTTGGAGCAACACTAGGTAGGAGATGGAAGATATTGCTCCAGGCTCTGAGGCAACTAGAAGCAATTAAGTAGGATTAAACAGGGACAAAACAGGAATGGGAGAATTGTTTCTGTTGCCTTTACCAGCACTGGAGTGGAATCTGATTGTAATTGTGTCCTATTTACTGTCCTGATCAGAACAGAGATGAATGTCCAAATAAAATAAAGCATTTTTTAATAAACAGTTTCTGATTGAAAATAGCAGTGTGGGGGATGGAGAAGCAGGGGCTGTGTGCAGCACTGTGTGCAATTTGCTGATGAGTGCCTGGACTTGCTCTGCAGAGTGTCTGACCTTAGCTCAATGGCAGTGCCCTCATCCTCAGCCATGCAGGTACAGAGCAGCTGAGAATGAGTCCTCTTGTGCCACCTCAACAGCTCACACAGACTAGTAAAGGCCATGATCACCCCTCTCTAAACTGCTTCTTAAATTTGTTATTCACACTTGGTGTTACTCTTACCAGGGCAGGAGGGTTGGAACTAGATGATCTTTAAGGTCTCTTCCAACACAAACCATTCTGTGAAGCTGTGAGCCTATGATTCTATCACTTTGCAAAACCATCCCAATAATTAATTTCTGGGAATGCTCACCAGGACCATTTGACTGGTCCCTCTCTGAAATTACATTTTCTCTGCAGTGCATTTAAACAACTGGACCTTGGTGGTGGAGAAAAATCAGGAGACTTTTGAGAAAGTTTTCAAAAAGCAACATAAAAATGGTATCTCCTTGTTAACCAGGAGAAGCAGAGCGAGCATCAGTCAGACTGTGAAGTACAAGTAAAGAAATAAACCTCAGAGGTATTTTCTTCTCTATGAAGAAAATCCAGGATAAGGACAATAAAGTATGCAATACAATAACAAATGCATAGCATTACTGAAGCCTCAATGCAGAATTTTAATAAAGCAAACCATTCTGCATGCATGTTCAAAAATAAGTCAGTTCAAAAATAAGTCAGTTATTGTAACACACTATGACACTGCCTTAGGGGATGGTTGCCCAGATTTAATATCTGAAAGTGGAAAATTATTTAAACTTACTATAGTGTTCAAAATGTCGCAAAATTCTTGACACCATTCAGGAAAGCCAGAGGTCAAAATCACTCTGAAACAGAAAGTGGTTGCCACTTCAGCAATTATCATCCAGAATGGTATCAGTACAGAGATGAAGAGAAGTCTAATTTCATTGCAATGTATTTAGGATGCAATATTTCTCCATAATGAGCATTTACACTATTCTTACAAGATAAGCTGCTCTGGGACTGTAATATTGGAGGAGTGAAAGGAATGACCTAATGATTTCTGTTTAAAAACAATAATTGAGTTGTTGGTATGTTTGGAATAATCCAACAGAAAATGGAGTAAATATATCAACAACAGCAAAGCTAATGACTGCAGGAGTCAGCAAAAGCAGAGAGGCCAAACGAGAGGGAAAACTGAAAATTCAGTATTTTGGAAAAGTGACCAAGAAGGCGACATGGTCAACATCCAGGCTCTGGGCTGACAATATCTGCTGAAACCAGGAGTCTACAATTGCTCTGCCAGTAAACTGCAGCTTCACCAGTAATGGTGCCAGAAGAAAACCTCTGGCACAGTGGGTACAGCACTGCATTTCTGTAAAGGATGGAAATAACCCAAACTGAGACTGGTTCTAGCTATAAAATTAAAATTAATTTAAAAGAAATATGCTCATTCTACTAGACTGTGGGCAGCTGGGATGCTACAGTGACCCTTGGAGCATTCTGATTTCTACCAGAACACGGACCAAAAATCCTGGTATTTCAACTGAAGGAAAGGTGCTTTTGAAGGCATTGAACTTACAACAAAGCTGCTAGAATGGCAATAAAAGTTCAACAGTATAGACAAACTGAGGATGTGCAGAGCTTGGTCAAGAACATCACCTTGAAACATCAAACATCTTTTCTCCTTTTTAATGAATCCTCCCTGGGAATGAAGAAAAATCAGCTGAGAAGAACAGGGTGATACATATTCTGTTTTACATATACATCCAGACTACATTCTTCAGCAAACAGGTGAAATTTCTTCTAACCAAACCAAGCATGTAATTGGAAATGCCTCAGTCATAAATTGAAAATAATCATGTTTTATACATATGTAAAATCAAAGCTGGTCACATTTTGCTGTGAAATATCTGAAGACAATATGTAACTTCTAAAGACTCATGAAATCTCACAAAAAAGAAGCATGATCTGAATTTAGAAGCACTGCAGAAAAGATAAAACTAAGTCTTGGTTCATTTAGCAGATGAGCCACATTTCAGTTAGAAACAAAACATATTAAACAACTGAGAGTGTCGAAATGTTATGCTTTATCTGTATTAACTAGCAGAAATTGTACTTCCATTTCCAGTAATCTGTGTGAATGCTGAAAGAATATTTTCAGGACTCAGATTTATCCCTTCACCACAGAAGTTCAATATTACAGAGCAAATATCAGAAAATGTTACTTCAGTTTTCTCAAACAAATTTCAGGAGAAGCATGTTTGTTTGACATTAGAGCATTTTAGCATATATTCTTCAAAATTACCATGCAAATGTGTGATCAAAAACAGAATAAAATATCGACTTTTTATTTATACTTCAATTAGGATTAAAACCAACCTGTAAGTACAAACTAATCTTAAGTTTTTATTTTATTTTTCATATCAAAGGAAGAAAAGACAACCAAAGGAAAGGCAGAATGAAATAAAACCTTAATGATTTCTGGATATATGTCCTCCCCAGACTTCCCAAATCCTGCAGCCCTGCACAGGGAGACCATAGACCTTTGCTGCAGCTGTGATTATGATTCCCCACACTGGGAATGTTCACACAGACCAGCGGGGCCGAAGTTCAAAACACATCTTTGCATGGATGAACCTGCTCACAAGCATGGCAAAGCAGCTAGAAAGACCCTCTCTCACACTCCATCTGGAAAAATAAGCTCTACAGTTCATCTCAGTAATTATTTTAGTGCTCAACACAATTATATTATACCAGAAAGCATCCAGAGAAGGAATGATAAACTAATAAGGATATTCTTTAGCTGGGAACCACTTCACAGTAATTAATTCCTGGTCTGTGTTTGACCAGTGTTACTTTGTGCATAGATTGAATCTTAGAAGAGTATTTGCATCAAAGCACACAGGTCCCTTAGCATGCAGACCCCACTAAGCTCATTTCCTATCCAAGTACAGTGTTCAGTTTAAAAGTTAATTCCTCCCCTACAGAGGTTATGGGCTACAGCAATATTCTCTCCTTTAACGAGAGGGAATACTGCTGTGCTGGGATTATTTCCATGGCCAAATTAAATTCTGCAAGTACTTACACCCAGCCCAGAGCCCAGTTCTGCGACCTTTCCTTACCTTTCTTTATGACCTGACCTCACCACAGCAGAGTGGAGCCCATGGCTGAAAGCAAAGCATGGGGCCCAGTGCTGCCCTCAGAGATGCTGAAACAAATCTGCCTTCTTGAGCAGGCTGCTCAGGTACTACTGAAATTGTAGCTGGACCTCACTCTTTGTAGTCTACCAAAGTTGACTAAGAATTATGTATATTAAGAGAGTCTTTTACCTCAGTGTGTCTATTCTTTCTTTTTTTGTTTTTAACCTTGTGTCTTTCCAAGCCCTCAAGAAAGTCTTTTCAGAGTCACATTAAAAATAAATAAATAAATTAAAGGGAGAAGACAGAAAACCTCAGACATTTTTCTTTGGATTGAACTAGTTTGACTATCCATTCATGCTCATGATAAAATACTAAAAAACTGATGATAAAAGAAAGTAAGGCTTTCTTAGCTGAGAGAAAGATTGCCAGTATATTTAGAAGAAACAAGGGGTTCTATAAACAGATAAAATGATGTGCACTTTGTTTGAGAGCTTTCAACACAGTATGCAAATTAAATATTTCCAGAAATTCTGCTGGGCCTATGTAACAGAGAAGTATTGTGGGCTCTTGAAATGACCTTTCAAATTTAAAAAAACATAAAGGTCTGTATACATAATGGAAAATGTGCCTTGATAAACATAAGGTACTTTGTTGACTGTGGTTGGAAACTGATTATTGAAGGAATCTCACAGGGACACAAAATGAGGCCTTGCTTTACTTTTTTTCAAAATTTTTTTTTAACTTCTCTAGCAAGGTCATGGGTTTACAGACATCTCATGTGGGAAACGGAAACTCGTACCTCATCACAGGGGCCAGCGGATGTGGTGCAGCTCCTCTGGCACAGTCACTGGCCAGCTCTGCCACAGAGCTCATGGATGCATCTGCAGAGGAATGAGCATTCTCTTCCAACAACTTCATTCTCAGTGTTACAGGGTTGTTGTACCCACCTCATGGACATTCTGCAGAAAAGATGCAGCCCACTCCACCTTCAGTTCTTGCAGCCCTTGAGCAGCCCAGTCCATCAGCCTACATTGTTCCAAACCCTGGAATTCATCCTAGATAGGCTAAAGAAATGCTCAGGTTTTTCAGTGTCCCAGCTTCTCCTGGTAGAGGCAGAGACAGATTTCTGTATGCACAAAATTCCCATTTTGGGGGTCAGATCTGGCCCTTCACCAGTTGGACGCAGAATAACTCAGGAGTCACATAGATAAAGAAGTGACACCTGTGTGACACCCTGCATGACACCCCCAGCGCTGATCCATCCCTACGCTTTGAGACCCTTTTCATTTAGTCCTTGGCCTGGAAAGTAAATATTTCTTCACACAGGTTAGGGATGCTTCCTGATGGTTTCTCTGCACAGTCTTATGTTTTGCAAAATGCACTACATTTGAACTCACATTTCTTTCCTTGTCTACAGCAGCCTTTCCCTTCCTCCTCTACGGCCCCAGTGTGCTCATACCACTTTGACAAAAGAAGTGAAAGCACAGCTCTGTCAACTTGTTCTGCTGTAACCTCATAATCCTGGCTCTGACTCACTGTCACCGTCAGGCAATGTCTTCTCCCAAAGCACAGGAGAAACCCTCTTGGTTCCCAGTGCCTTCTAGTGCAAGGCTTTGCATAAGGAAACACTAGTGCTTTATGAGTAGTTTGTCTTGCTATGTCTCCATGTCACTGTCTTTGAATGACCACTTTCATAAAACATGTTAAAGTCTGCCCATGAAAAACATGGCAGGTAAAGGAGGAAGAATCGTTGTCAACTTTCCTGCAGTTCTGGGAGGAGCAAGGAGCTATCTGAAGTGGGTTTATGTTCAAAGGTGGGGGTTGGTTTCCCTCTGTGGCAGTAAAAATGCATATTCAATGAGATCAATCATCCAACTCATGGTTTTATTATTAAATTACAGACCCTGAAGTACTCAAAATAAAAACTGATTAGATCAAAAACTACTTGCTTTGTACATCACCATGGCAATTCCACTTTCTCCATCTAGTTATTTATGATCATGATAGCCTCTGCAATAAGCCTTGAAATAGATACAAAGATACAATCAAGTCAAAATAAATTACAGAAAATGAGTGTCTTAACTGGAAGCAAGTCCATTATTCTCTTCCCCAGAATACTATCTAGGCTCCAGGAAGATAAAAGGGATGGCCTCAAGAATGAGCACATAAGCAGAATTCAAATGCATTCATAAATGCAATCTGCAAAATCCCCAGCCACTTGCTGTGTGGATACATAAGGATATTTTTGCTTTAAAGTTCTCTAGATACCCAGAGTCCACCCTAAACCATCAACTATAGGAGCCAAAAGGTCCTCAGAATCTGATCTCAGAGGTGTTCCAAAGCAATGTTACTCTAGGTAGTCTCTGCTCCGTGAGCAGCTCTTACATGCACACCTTTCTTTGCCTAATTGTCCCTGGGGTGACAACACCAGAGCTTCAGATACATTGAATAGCAAGGTTTCCCGACCTAGTTCTCTTCTCTCCCTGATTCTCAGCTCCTGACCAAGAGCAGCAGCCAGCCAAACATGGACCTGACCTGCCTGACAAAACACAAGCACGCTGGAAGGCAGCCTCCTCCTCTTTCAGCTCAGTGGGGAGCAGGACTGCTAGCCTTGTTTCACATGAACTCCAATGATGAATATCTCTCTATCTCTCCCTTTTTCAATGACTTTAAATGTTGTCATCACAGCTTTACCCAGGGATGTAAGTGGTAGGAAAGATCCACCCAAACAGACATCCCTGTGTGTGCAAAAAGGAAGCAGGGAGAGCAAAGCCTTGAATTTTAGAACAAGCAACACTATTTGGCACTGTAAACATGAGAACTGCTATATCCCATCCAGAATATATATGGCAGGTTCTATGCTCTGAAACACATCTTCCTCAGGCTGTATGCCATCACATTCACAGAACTTCCCCCAAAGCTCAGATTTCTGTGTGTTTGTACGGACGTACTCAGTTCCGGGCAGGGTTACTCTTGGGACACGTGCCCACATAGGCAGGCAAACAAGGATCTTCACAATCAAAGAAAAGCATTCACAATTTGTCTGCCTTTATTTTACTGTTTATAAATACCCAGTTAGGAATTAGGGGAAGACCACTGTGTGGTTTAAGTAGCCAGTCTGCCACCACAACAGATGAATAGTGAATAGCTGAAGTGAATGTTTCCCAGAAAACTCATAGTCTGAAAATGCTTTGCTTGTGTTATTCAATAAATGCTTATGAATAATGAACAAGAAGTAAGCCCCTGACCAGAGAACAGATTAAACTAATCAGGGTTTTTTTTTCAGATTTAAATATTTGTCATGCACTATATATAAAAATATATCTGTATATTGGGGGGATTTTACACACTTCACATTCTTGTGATGCACAAGGCCAAGCACTGGCAGTAGTGTATCATCTATCAGATGGTCATGAGCAAGGTTGATGGAAGTGCAGGAAATGACTGTCCATGGGTGCTGGATTGCACCACCCCTATGTCAACTACATTTTACTTTCTTGTTTCATCTGTCCCATATGCTACAAGCAGGTTATGAGCATGACCAGTACTCATATCAGAAAAGTGATGGCTATGCATCGGCGAGGCACACAGGTGTGAAAATGGGAAAAACCTGACCAACTTCTTCACAGTGTTCTTCCTAGTGATACTGATGATACCAGAATGGTATCAGGTGAGAGCTGAGACAGAGCCATTTTATGAGCACTGCCACAGAAATCTCCTGGCCAGAGACTGTCAGAGATGTTATCTATAAGGAACTCTGCCTCTCATCTTACAGATATTCTCCTCCTGCTGCAGTGACTTAGCAGCCCTCAAAGGTAATCTGGCAGGCATGGTCACCTGCATGACATATGACAACAAACTGTCATAACAATTTCTTCAGAGGTACCATGCATATTACAGGACCCCTGTTTGCAAAACCCTTTGTGATAGCCATTGGTGAGAAACCATCACAAGGTCAACCACAAATAACACAAAAATATTTCTTTTCTGCTTACTAGGTTACCAAACTGATAAATTCTGGCATAATTCGTTGAAAACTAGCTTTTTCCAACTGCCAACCAGAAAGAAGAATTTGGGGCTAAATTTTTTGTTTTCATTTTTAAATATAGATTGGTTTCAAAACAAAAATATATTGTTATGCTTTCCAGATATTTCCACCGCTTTTCTTCAAAATAGCTTATCGAGTTTGACCTAAATTGATTCAATTACTCTAAAACTGCTGTGCGTTTACATATTGACTAAAAATATTTTATGCTCAGCTCCATCCAAAACACGTATAACACTTGTAAGAACTGGTGGGGAAAACTGTGACTAGGATACAGAAATATTTGTACATCTAATGCAAATAAAGTTTAAGTGTAATGGACTCACTATTACAGAAACATCTTGGCATCTTTCCACCTGAAGCCAAGATGATTAACTGGCCACATGCACTAATTATTTGAGGTGGATGTTTGCATCAGTACTGTATAAATAGGGTGCTGTTCTGCTCACAAAAAAAAACCCTGAACCAACCCACTCAACTGAAGCCAGGAGACTGGATCTTCTGTACCTGGTGAAGCTGGAGATAGGTGCAACAAGAGACTCTGGGATTTCCAAGCACAGGTTTGGACAAGCCTAAAGTAGCCAACAGCTCAGTAAGGGAAAGCCCTTGCTGTGTTGGCTCCAACATCACCCAGAGAGCTTCTCCAGAGCAGGAGTCACCTGCACACAGACCTCCACCATTTCTGTTCCCCTGGATATGCCTCTAACAATCTTCTCACCAAATTTCAGAGCTTTCTCTGTTCTGAAACTGAATGGCTAATTCATCTACTAAGGCAATTTAAGCTTCAAGGCCTCCAATACCTGACCTTGTGACATAACCTAACCTTCGGTTAGAGCCCTGTGCCATGAGGAGTGATGCTAAGCAAACAAGGACATAGTTTTCTCCTACATATTCATTCCTATGTATGTCCTCAGATAGGATCTGAATTTGAATCCCTCCCTCTGATGATAAAGACATGTTTGTTCTTTGTCCATACTTGGAGTAGTCTGAGCAAGATCAGGTCTGAGGTTTTGCTGAAAGGTGCTTGTTGTCCGGTTCTTCTATATATACTGAGCAAAAATGATGTTAAAGCTTAGTTGAAAGTTTGTTTGTCTTCAGTACAAACTCTAAACCCACTTCCAGATACAGGAGCACTCAGAGGCTCTAGGTACTCTTGCTGCTCACTGCATTTTTTCATATATTCCTGTCAGCTGTGGCCAAGCCTTATCTGTTCTCTGTTTATGATTTGTGCATTTTAAAACAAAGAGGGAAACAACCAAGGAAATCTTGACACAGTTTTGGAGTGTGACAGCCACCTTTTAAACAATAGAAAATTAATGGGTTTTTTTCTTGTTTTAGTTTGGGTTTGGGGGTTTGGAGGACTGTGGGGAGGCTGAGAGGGGGTGTTTGTTTTTCGTATTTATTTAGAGCTGGCTTTCCCATGTTTTTTGGGCAGCAAAATTAGATCAGTAGCAGCCTTGTCAGGTTTTTTTTCTTACAAAATACTTTCTTTCAGAGTCTTTCAAGTTCCCATGAAGGGCTGAGACCTTCTGGTGGTCCACAGCGACGCCGTGCCTGCAAGAAGGTGCACGTATCGCTGCATCGCTTTGCCAAACGACGCGTAAGGAATGAATGGAAAAAAAGAGCAGAGGTCAAACGTAGACTTCCATAGGTTTTTGTTTAAACCTGCAAGGAGGGGAAAGCATTCTGCTGAACTGGCCTTGGGGCCTGGCTGCCCACGAGATGGTGCTAGAAAGCCGCGGATGTGCGGGGAGTGCCCCTCTGCGCTCTGCTCTGAGCAGGACCCGCGGGGGAAGGCACCCGGCAGGTTCAGGACATCAAGCACTGTAATCCTCTCTCTCATATTTTAATAAAACCACTTCAATTTCATTTTCACTTGAAATGTTTGATCATTGTAAAGGCACGCACTTAATACAAAACAATTCTCCCTTAAGTGGAGTTAAAGTATAGGGCACTGCTTTCTCATGGGTACAAAAGGAGATATGACCCCGCATTTCTAAATATTACTTACTTAATTCCGACTTTCTTTTTATTTTTTTTTCCTTGCACTGTTTTCAACTGGTTGCAGAAATTAATCACTCTTGCTAGTGGACACAACAAGCTGGATTTAGATCTAGACCATAATCCAGAATTACTTTTTCTAATGGAAGAGAGCTTCCCTGATACTACATGATTGACAGTGAGATCAAATTTTGTCCCTGTTTGGTTGTTTCAGAGTCACAGGAAAATGACAGACAAGACAAGCTATGAGTGAGGAATATAGCCCCTAAAACTGCAATCTTGAGTAGCCTGGAAAAGCTTCCTGGACAGAAAGCAGGGCCACGGGTCAGACAAATTCCTGTAGCTTCACAGGAAGGCCAGCTGAGGTCAGGTCATCTGTAATAAGCAGATATTTCCATGCTGGAGCACTGGGTCCTGACACAGCTCTGTTCCAAACAGACAGCCAATATTTGCTATTACTAATCATTTATTAAAGTTTGGCCAATCATAATAGGAAATTTATGCATGTGAAGATCTCCATATTTTGCCAAAAGTAGTTCATGCATGAAAAATATTACATAAACTTTCTGAACATATATCAAAATAAATATTACAAACTACAGGAAATATGCTAATATGACTCCCATTAAAGTTTCAGGATTTGTTTAGGATTACTCTGATGGTTATAAAAGTGTCTCCTCTCATATCCTTCAGCTGAAGGAACAACTTTGCCTTGGTCATTTTCTCCCCTTAAAAGCATGCTAGATTATCCTTATATCCAGCAGAACTTCTAAAGGCACAGCACAAAGTCTAGACACCTGCACATGTCCAGACCAAATACACTGCTGAGATGGATCCCCCCAGGTCAGAAAAACCTTCTGAGCCAAATTTCCAGTGCTGATTGATGATGCTTCTGCATAACTACATGTAACTGAGCCTTCCAGGCACCATCTGCAGTGGTCACCATGTGTCTGCAAGTTGTGCCAGCCCTTTAAAGGCAGGTGTCAACACTCTTCACTGAGCATGACGACAGCAGGGCTTGAACTTCCACTGTATTTGGCAAAGAGGGATGAAGTCAAATATTTGCCTCTCTTGACGTCTGTCAAGCTGCCCTTGCTGTGTTTCTGACTATACTCATTTCAGAGCATGATAGTGGCTGCAATATCATGATATACTTACAGGGTTTATGGTCCTTTATTCTGCCTTTTATGCTGCAGCATGGACATGGCAGGGCTTCACCTCACCAACTAAGACACCTACATTCAGCTGTGAACTGAATTGCACCCACAGAACCTGACAGAATATTCTTTCACTTCAAGGGGTTTGGGATTTTGCCCCAAGCTGATGAAAATGTCGTGATATCCACAGATAGAAACATCATCTAAAACAAATAGTCATGGTCCACACAAAGTCAACAAGAAAGTGTTTGAAAATTTTCTGAGCCTTAAGTCTACCCTGACAAGCAAATTTACATGGCTCCATCAATCTTTCATAAGAAGTGATACAGAGATGTATCATGATGACAGACATAAAAAAAAAGAGCAATGGGAAACACTGGAACTTGGTAACTCAATGAAATACTATAGTTATCTGTTTAAGATTTTTGTTAAAATAAACAAAAGGGTTTTTGTAACACATTATCTCTGGCATTTAATGCCTCATTATTGCACTGAAGCCCACCATATATCCAGTTTCCAAGAGGGCTTAGATATGGATAAACAAGATCCATATGAAGGCACAGATCATTGGAATGAGGGGTGAATCCCCCTTTTTTTTTTTTTAACAAATTCTCATATGATTCAGAGTATTCCACAACTGTGTGTTGTTGGACTACCTGTACTTCCCATAAATAACTAATTATTTGGCATGGAAACACTTTCCTTTTGCCTCCATGGCCATTTTCTTGGAGAGAAAGAGGGCAGGAGAAGTAAGGAGTGAAGAAGCCTGCCTCCAAGTGATGCAGAACTGGTCAAGCTGACTTTTTGGGATCAATCCCAGTGAGATCCTATGGAAAACAGCCTTGAGGAATCCCAGCTTAACACAGACAAAAGCTCAGCTAGAACTGGCTATTGCTGTGAAAGATAATGGAAGTGTTTTTATAACTACACTAGCCCCAAAAGGAGGGCCAAGGGAAATCTCCATCCTGTACTGGAGTGATGGGGAGCATTGTCAGCAAGGCTGAGGAAAAGGCTGAGGTACTTAATGCTCCCTTTCCCTCAGTCTTTGACAGAAAGACTGTTTATTCTCAGGGCAACAAGCCCCCTGAGCTGGTGGATAGAGACAGGGAGCAGAATAGATCCCCTGCAATCCAGGAGGAAACAGTTAGTGACCTGCTGAGCTGCTTAGACCCTCACAGGTCTATGAGGTTGGATGGGATTTCCCTGAAGGTGCTAGTCAAAGAGCAGAAGAGCTTGCCAAGCCACTCTCCATCATTTATCATCAGTCCCGGTTAACTGTAGAGGTTCCAAACAAGTGGAGGTTAGCCAGCATGATGTTCATGTACCAGAAGGGTTGGAAGGAGGATCTGGGGAACTACAGGCCTGTCAGCCTGACCTAGGTGCCAGGGAAGGTTATGGAACAGGTTATGTTGAGTGTCATCACATGGCACAGACAAGACAAACAGGGTTTAGGAAAGGCAGATCCTGCTTGACTGTCTTGATCTCCTTTTAGGAACAGGTGACCTGATCATAAAATGGCTAGTGGACAGGGGAAAGGCTGTGGATGCATCTACGTGGACTTTAGGAAAGCTTTTGATACTGTCTCCCACGGCATTTTCCTAGAGAAGCTGGGAGCTTCTGGCTTGGACAGTGCACTCTTTGCTGGATTAAAAACTGTCTGGTGGCCAGGCCCAGGGAGTGTTAGTGAATAGTGCCACATCCAGTTGGCAGCTGGTCAGCAGTGGTGTTCCCCAGGGCTTGGTATTGGGGCCAGTCTTGTTTAATCAATGATCTGGACAAGGAGATCGAGGGCACCCCCACTAAGTTTGTGAATGATACTTAGTTGGGTGGGAGTGTTTATCTGCTGGAGGGCAGGAAGGATCTGCAGAGGGCTCTGGACAGGCTGGATCCATGGAGTGAGGCCAGTGCTACAAGCTTCAACAAGGCCAAGTGCTGGACCCTGCACTACGGTCACAACAACCCCTGCGGTGCTAAAGGCTGGGAGAAGAGTGGCTGAAAAGTGGCCCAATGGAAAAAAACCTGGGGATTCTGGTTGACAGATGGCTTAACTTGAGCTGCCAGTGTATCCAGGCAGCCAAATGGCATCCTGGCTTGTGTTAGAAATACAGCATGGCCAGCAGGACTAGGGAAGTGATTGTCCCTCTGTGTTTAGCACTGGTGAGATGTCCAAGTGTCGTGTCCAGTTTGGGCCTCTCAGTTCAGGTAGAACACTGAGGAGTCCAGAGAAGGGCAGTGAAGCTGGTGAAAGGTGTAGAGAGTGACTCATATGAGGAATGGCTGAGGGAGCTGGGGGTGTCTGGCCTGGAGAAAAGGAGGTTGTAGCCAGGTGGGGGTCAGCCTCTTCTCCCAGGCAACCAGTGGAAGGATGAGAGGACATAGCCTTAAGATGGGTCAAAGTAGGTTTAAATTGGGCATTGGGAGGAATTTTTTCACTGAAAAGGGTGTTAACCATTGGAACAGGCTGCCCATAGAGCCAGTGCAGTCACCGTCCCTGGAGGTGTTCTAAAAACAACTGGATGTGACACTCAGTGCCATGGTCTATTTGACAAGCTGGTCATCAGCCTAAGGTTGGACCCAAGGATATTGGAAGCCTTTTCCAACATTAGTGATTCTACGATTTTATGATCCCATTGTCTGCAGTCTTTCGTGGGTGGGAGGTTACCACAGAAAATTCTAATGTTCACAAAGCACCCAGCACAGAAAGTTTAAATATCTCCTCCAAGGTCATGTATCAAATAAAGGAGAAAACCCAGGACCTCAAGTGTGTATTTTTCCCAGTGCTGCCTGTCTCCTGACACGGAAACGCAGCTACAGAAAATTGAGGGTGGGGCCCTGTGGGGCTTTTCTCCATACATGAAATCAGGCATGCCTTTTATCCCTCTTGGCCTGCTTCAGACAGCACATTTAACACCCTTCTGTCTGGAGTCTGCCCTGCCACACACCCCGGCCGGGCCTGGGAACCAGCGGGGAAAGGCCCTCCTGCCCTCAAAGCCACTGCCTGGAAAAGGCAGGGCAAAGGGAGGGCGGCAGTGCTCGTGCAGAGGTGCTCAGGAATCCCCAAGCAGAACACCAAGGGGAGGATGATCCCTGATGGATGTGGGGACAGTATGGTGACACACACAGAATGCAGAGGAAGCACAGAGCTGGGCATGGAGGAATCGGCCTGGTCAGGGCTGAGGGGCTGCCAAACCAGGAGCCAGGCCTGCCTCCCTACAGTGCCCAGCCCTTAGAGAACACCAAGTTTCCTAATGCAGGCAGGGGATAATAGGGTGGTTTTCCAGCCTTTGACAGCTTAAGGCACACAAACTTCACAGCGGTGGTCTTATCTCACAGCAATCCAGACTAGGTTATTTTTAAATAAAAGCAAAATTTTTATAAATATTTGCTGACTCCAACAGTTAGGGAGTGTAAAAAAACCCAAGCTATTGCAGAATTTGGGGTAATTTGCAAGCTTTAGTGTTGCAAGAACATAAATAGAGAAGTGCTGTTATTTAAAGAGGAAGGAAAGTTGTAGAAAGTGTTTTAGAGGATGGTTTAAATGTCTTTAAATAAAACAACTAATTTCCCTGTCTGAGGATTTTCACTTTAAAATCACACCAGACAGAAAGATTTTTGCAGGTATGTATTAGATTATCAGACACTGAGGTTTCTTTTAGCCCCCAAATTAATCCATGTTAGAGATTTGTAATCTTTCTAAGATTTTAATTTTTTAATGAAAGCATTGTCAGTGTTTAGTCTTGTAAATGCTTGTATATAGAAGACACACACAAGCATCTGCAAAACCAGTTCCAAAACCCAGATTCCCTGTCTGGTGAGCTCAACTATGCAGAAAATGTCAATATGGTATTCCCACAAGATCCAGCATGAAAACCACCAGAGTGTCCCAACCTTCCAATCTCAGCTCTTCCCCACTTCAATTCCAAACAAAAATCTCAATGGTAAATGTATTATTTTCACTTAGTCTTCAATAGAAATAACAAATTGTCCTCAAATGATGAAAAAAAACCTGAGCACTTTCCCCAGATCACAGGAAATGACAGTCTAAAAGATTCATCAAGGCAAAGTTTGTGAAAACTTACATTGATTTAAGACCTGCTTCTAAAATCAGTTGCTAATGATGGATTTAGAGGCCCCTAAAGCAACATAATTACAAAAAATACTAATAGTGAAAAAAAAATCAGAAATCTGCAAGTGACTGAGGACTCTTTTCAGTGGAAACCACTGCAAGCTAAAGCTTTGTTAAGGTGCCAGTGATAAGTGGTTTGTGTACAAGTTTTATCAAGATACATGTTCCAGGCTTGTAGAAGACAGGGAGAATGGTTTGTACCTCTAGGAAATGTCGTTGTACACTGATGATTATTTTTATATGTCTTGCTGTTGCTATTGAAACATGAAAGCACTTATCTTTATGTAGTTTCCTCTATCTGTCTCAACCAGTTGTAAACTCTGATTTTCCAGATCCTTTAATAGTCAAATGTTATTTTAAAAGGACTGTAGTGTGTAGTGTGCCAAAGGGCAATTTTAAATTCACAGGCTGAAGGAAGCTGTATCATAGTCAGGCAGGGAGGAACTTACTGGCCAGTTTTTTTATAAACTAATAAAATTTTTGAGAGAAGGTAGCTGATCTTCTTCTTGCTGTATGATTTCTCTTCACCTGGACCAGGAATCCTTTGCCAAGAATAAAGCAAAGCTGTTTGCAGAAAACAGCTCTGCTTGGCCTTCCTGATCCTGTCTGCAGAGGAAGGTGGGAGGCAGCAGGATATGTTGCACGTGTTTAAGTCCTTGCATTGTTGTCAAGGAAGTGATTTTAACTTCTGGGAAATCCATAGTTCCTCTTTAATATGTCAACAGGTTAACAGTATTGTGCAGGCTGTACCTGGCTGTGCAAGCAAGGTGATGTTTATATGGTTGGATAGTGATAACAACACCTGGATAAGTTCTGATTCCTTCTGGAAATATCATCTATCCATATGAGCGTAAGCACAGGTGTTGACTTAATTTATCCTTACTGGCATGCTTTTGTTAAAGGACACCAATTCATTCAGCAAATTCAACCTGCAATTGTGGAATGTCTTAGTCTTTGCTCAAAACCCACCGTACAGTAGTTTTCCTTCATAACACAGTTTGAGCTTGAGAACAAGTGCTCTTTTTAAATCCTGTCCTCAACAAATGCTGGGGAAGTCTTTGAAAACTCAGAAGTCTGAAATGATGCAACATTTTTCTTGTGTTCTCTGCCTGGGAAGGGCCACTTGGCTGCAGCAGGGTTTTGAGGTGGGCCTCCAGGAAGTGTCCCTGGGTGCTGCAATCCCTCCCAGCAGCCACATATGGAGTGGGTGGCCCACAGTGAATGTCAAGGACCTGCTACAAATTGAACATACCACATTCAAGTTTTCGATATCTTTGGGCAAAACAGCAATAATCAACATTTGTGTTTCAAGAGATTTCAGTGATAAATGGGTTGGGGTTTGGGGGTTGAAGCTGCCTTTTTACATTCCTCTTGTACTGCTGGTTGGAATGCACTGGAAAGCCTCTGCACCTACTGGGCATTTTTTGGGCTCCTTATTTTCAAAGGCCACTTCCTTCAGTTTATTTATTTTTATGCCAGCTTTTGTGGCTTTGTCCCTTGCACTCCACCCTGAGTGATCTCACTAGAAATTCCAGGTATGTCTCAACATAAAGTTTGCAAATTCTCCCAAGTCTCCAAGAAACCTTCTCCCTGCCCTACTTCCCCAATTACTTCCCATTTGGTTATAAAATGTGGTTTGGTCAGTGTTCTTTCCAGTGTTGACCCCATCACCAGAAACATGCTGTGGCCAGTCTGATCTCAGCCTACAAGAGCAAATACCTGCTTCCTCCTGTGCTATGCAGAGAGAGCCAACTGGGGCTGAGTCACACCTGGTGAAACTCTGAGTGGTGTTATCATAGGGGAAAAGTCATTTGGAGGAAAGTGAGACCAAAAACTCAAGGCAGAAGTAGAAATGCTTTGTATCAGCAGAGGTGCAGAGAATAGAAAGTGCCGGTTGGATTTGCACAGCAGCGTGGTGAATTAGCATCAGGGCTGTGCCTGGAAACCTCTCAGTGCCACCACCCAGTCACCAGCACCAGTGAGAGCTCAGAGATGCACTTGGGTATCCCATGGGGAAGTAGATAAAGGAAGAGACTGGAATGGAAGAAGATAGGATTCAAAAGAAAATGGAATTGGGCTCTAAAATGGGATGGGAAGCAAGCCACAGTTTTCAGGGTGTCCATCCACAGCACATTGAGCTTGCAGGGCTGGGATTGGAAGATCAGCAGCAGTGCAGCAGAAAGTTCTCTGGTTCCCTATCCTTGCCTGTTCACTCGTATACTCATTCAATTTTATTGTGATGGCATTTTAAAATCAGATCTAGTCCCAGGCAGGAAGGAGACACACTCTGCATGGGGATGAGGACGAGTGCCAAGAGCAGAGCCAAGAGCTCCTTGTTCAAGCTTCATATTAGGGGTGTGCTCACAGGACTCCACTTGTGCGAAGCTCACCAGCTGAGGTAGCATGGAAGGACATAACAGTGATACTTTTATTGAAGTTTTTGTGTATTTATTTTTTTCATCTTGTGAAGCTAGATCCTCCTGCTCCTACTGCACAAATATCTTGGGTCATTTCTTAAGATATTTCTGTTTAATAAAGTTCAGTGGTAGTGGATTAAATTTACATCACTGGTGAGTTGAGAAGAGTTTGCCAAGAGGTTAAAGAGTTTATTTTTGCATAGAGGATATTTATGTGCCTTGCGGTTCATCTTTCCTTTTTGAGTCACGTTAATTCTTGCATCTGAAGTCTGTTCTATATTTTGTGGCAGTAATGCACATAAAATGCTTATAACACCAGATTCCCAGGATATTTATATTTCTAATTTAATCGACAAAACACAAACCCCATGCTGTGCTTGGGGTTTAAACCGAGCACTCGGTACCCCCTGGCAGGGGAGCTCTGATTCGCGTCCCTCGGCTGCCACAGCCACAGCTCAGCGGATGGCTGCCACCAGAGCGGAGCGTGACAAAGTGCCAGCTACAGCTACCCACTGGCAGCACGTAACCCCTGGCTCGTCCCTTTCACCTGCGAAGGCCCAGACAGAGTTTGGAGCCACAGCATTCCCAGGGGAAAGCAGGGAGCTGGCCCAGTGCGAGGCCGCCCGCCCCGCGGGGAGGCGGCCGCAGCTACCGCGCTCCCAGCTCCGCTTTCCTCTCGCTGCACGGGAAATCCCGGGCTCCGGGGGCGGCACTTGCTGGTCCCAGCCGTGCCACTCCTGAAGATGTGGCTCTCGCAAGGATGTCACTAGATGGCGATAGAAGTTTTAAAACCGAGTTGGAGTCTCCTAAGGGTTTACGGAGGCTGCGGTTCAAGCTTTAGCCGAACCCTAAAGGGGCAGGACTTGCCGCCCGGGCCGCTGAGGGGTCTCTTTAGCTCTGGCTATCACCTCTTTCCTTCATCGGGAGCCGATACACCACGTTATGCTCTACCTTTGTTTCAAGGCAAGAATCCAGCACGCTGGGCTGGAGATACAGAGGTAGATGGAGGGCCCCTCGTGTGCCAGCGAGGCAATGCACGGTAATCACGTCCCATTACAGCTGCTGCTGCTCCTGAACTTGGCTGAGTAACCTGAGCTTGGTCAATGGGCCAGAATAATAATGCTGAGGTGCCCAGAGTGGCACGTCATTCGGGAATATCAGTCCTTAGGCTCACTCCTAGGCTGCAGCACACTGCCTTCTCACCAGGCAGCCATCCCCGCACCACTGGCCTGGGACATCTCCATTCTGCACTCAGGCTTAGGCTTAATTTAATTCCATGCAAGAAAGATGAGGAGAAAATAAAAGAAAGAAAGAGAAACAAAGAGGTCAAAAGAAGAGAAATCAAGAAATATTAAATTTAACTATATATAAAATAAAAGCCATCTTCACGGAAGTCTCTTGCCATTCTGAGTTAAACTACTCTCTGAGGAAGCTGTGGAAACTGTATCTCCTTATGATATGCTGTAGGCATGATTAATCTGCTTTTCTGTATAAATGATCTCTGTGATTCATTGCTGTCATACAACCTGCAGAGAGTTTCAGTTCCAACTGAATTAAAAAAAAAATGGGTAGAGCAAATTGTTGGTATTTTCTGGCCCATGAGGCAAAACTGTAAAGTCACAAAAGGGTTAATTTTTGAAACAGCTTTGGGATATCACTGAAGTTCTTATATTACTGCTGCTTGCTGTGCTCTGCTATGGGAGAAGTGGCATCTGTGATGACAGGTCACTGCCTCACAGCAGGGACAGCAAGACGTGTTGAAGCACTGGAACTCGACCCCTGCTCCTCCAGCCTCCATAGCACATCATCTTCAACATGATATTCACAGACCTGCAGGGATATATTTTTACAGCCTTCATATGTGCCCTTGCTCAGATTTCCCTAGGAAACTCAGGAAATAACTGACCCCCTTAAGAACAGATTGTCTCTTCCTCGGAGTCAAGGTGGAACGTAGGGACAGGCAGGGTCTGGTGGCCTCTGCAGCCTGGATATTAGTCTTTTCAGTGACAGGGTGAAACCAAGACAAAAGCAATTTCCCAGGGCTTCATGTTCTTGACCACCTTCTAAGTCCCTTGTCTGTTTTATACACTCTGAATCCCCACATCACACAGGAGGGTCTGGATGAAATTGGACCCAGTGAGCTAGATAGAAAGAAGATACCATGGTCTAGATGACAGTCTTTTGGTTTCTAAGTGCCAAGTTTCAGCCAGAGAGTGTAACTGTATAGACTTGCAAGTTTTTTATCTTCTCAATGGCTTTATGAGCAGGAAAGTGCAGATGGATACCAAAGTATTGGGAGCAGAAGTGACCCACCAGCATCCTGAGAACTTGCTACAGAGGAGGGAGTTGCACCAGCTGCTGAACCAACCTTTCAGCCATGCCTGGGTCATTTTCAGGAGAAAGAGTCTTTTGGTGGCACTGAGAACAGAGAAGATAATTGCCCCTGCAGAAGTGGCTCAACCACTGCACAGCCCAGTAGGTAGGGCAGTCCCTGCAGGGCCCTGGGGAAATGCATCAGTGAGCATCTGCTGTGCTGGGGCAGATGGCCTGGCATGTGCTCCTATTACCAGGCTAGTATCAGCATGGCTTTTTTTCTTAGGATGGTGCTCACAGGTGATAGCCCAAATAGTTGCTCTGTTTTTCCCCAGAAGTGGAAACCCAAACCACATACTCCCCCATGCTCAGTCACTGTTCATAAATCAGGTGTTTTTTTAGAAAACATGTTGTAGGACTGTTTGAGAGAATTTTATGGGGTTTTCTGGTACCGTTTCTCACCTCTTGTGGTAATCCAGGTGTGTTAGTACCCATCAAGCATCTAATTGTGACATGGTTAAGTGTTGGAAATCCTGAACATCACAGAAGCCATTAAAAGCCATTAAAAGCACATTTCTGTGTTTCTAAGGTGGTTTATGAAAAGAGAATGCAACCATGTTGTGTCCTTCCCAACCTGCTCCTCAAACTGGTAATGGGAGCTGAAATGCAGGAACAACCTGAGAGGGGAGCAAGAAGAGGCACAGTCCAGTGGTGGGAGGGCTGGGTGCAGCAGAGGAGCCCTTGGTGGGGAGAACTGAGGGGACAGAGGGAAAAACCCTCAGGGCACATCTGGTGTGGATGCAAGGGCAGAATGTTACCTTGAAAGACAGGGGCTGGTACACCAAAAATTCACCCACTGTCTGGGATGGGCTCCTGCCAGGGCCAAGGATGCTGCTGGGCACTTCCCATGGTTCTAGAGGGAAGGTTGTCTGAGGGAAGGTTGGAATTGCACCACCTGCTTTTCATACCAGTGGAAACCACTCACAAACCCCTGCTTACCCTGGCAGGACTCAGGCTGACCTAGCAAGCAGTGTTCTGCCAAAACCAGGCACTTGGGATTAAATGCCCCCTGCTGCTTGGTGCCAAGGCAAGATCCTGAGGATTCCTCCCTGTACTTGGGAAAAGGGAAAAGGAAACTCCCTCAAGTTCCAAAGCTGCCACTCACAGTCAATGTCAATCACTCAGATAATCCCTCAGATAATGCATTTAGGTGGGTACTCCCCAGCCAGACTGGAGGCAAATAACTTGTCTCTCACTGGCAGAAGTAACTGCAGTGACACCAGCCTCCACCCTTCAGGTTCCACCGAAAACTCAGGCCAGTCCAGGAAGTTTTAGGGTTTTTTTTCCATTGGTAGTTCAAAGGAGTGAACGTAATTCTCGTTCTCCCGTCACTGTCACTGTCATTTTCGTGTGTGCTGGAGCTTCTGGTTTCCAGTTACCACTGAAAGCAGAAGTGAAAAACAGAAAGAAAAGCTTTTCTCAGGCATATTTTAGGTTCAAGCAAAGTCAGGAGGTTTTAGAAACAAAACAGGGACACTATGAGATAATTTGGTTTGTGTTTAGCTAAAGACAAATCAAATTTGTACACTTGTCTCTCCTGTGAACTAGCCACAGATTCTCTTCCCTCTCGAATACCTGCTCTGCATCAACATCCACAGGTCAGTCCCAGTTTTGCCTAGCAGAATGTGTTTATGAATAATAATATTCTGCTTAGAAATTCAGTCAGAATTTCTGTCTGAAGGTCTCAAAAGAACTGCAAAATTTAAATTTTGCCGAAGTAAGAGCTGAGTAACAACAGAGTCACTCTTTTGTACAGATTTGTGTTAGCTACCCAGAGATGCAGTGGCAGAGATGAAAACAATGATGAAGTGCCTTAGAGCTACAGCTGTGCTTCAACAGTTCCCTCAGCTGTCCTCCCAGTTGTCCTCCTACTACAGACCAAAGATGCATGGGGGGACCAAGCCTTGAGATAGCCTCTTGTAACTTCAGTCACTGAAATATCATGAGGAGTGTTGGAATAGATCTAACAGAAAGGCTCTGATTTTCACTCTTGCTCTAAATCAGCCCTGTGTACAATGCTGCCATGTAGTGAAGATGGCCTGGGCCCAGAAACCAAAGATGAACAGAGGTTTCAGGAAAGAAAACCCCAGAAGAACAACTGGTCAAGACAGAGACATGATACCAGACCCATTTATCTGCCTGTACACTTCTTATGAGGGAGGATGACAAGTTTCTGTGCAGAGGAAATGTGTTTGGCAAGAAGAATGACACCAAGAGAAGATTTGAAAGTGCAAAGGTCATTTGAGAGCAGTGAAATCCTGTGGATTTTCTTTGTTAGACCAAATGACTGTTCATACTGGGATAGGTCAGCACAACTACAGCAGACTCACAGCAAAGAAATTTAGGTGATGTCCAGTGGAGTTTTTTGGCCACAAAAAGGAGTGTGAAGCCCTGACTGCAAAATGAAAACAAAGAGATATATCAATACTTCATGCTGTAGTGACATTTTGGCAATGTGAGAACTTAAAAGTTCTCACGTGAAGTACACATGAAATCTGTGTGGCTGAAAGACTAAACTTTAGGGGCCCCATCTGTCTTAGCTGATCCTAGTTGATACTTCAAGTTTTAAAAAAAGAGAAAATGTTGAAACTTAGATCTGAACAGGGAATTATTCCTGCAGCCTCTGACATATTATCACAGGAACTTTCCATTCAGCTCCAAGTTTCAATTGCTGAAAAACTTTGCTGTGCCTACTCTTATTAGACAGAAAGAAAATAGTAAGATAGAGGAGAAAGGAGTAGGATGTACAAGTCTAGAGGGCAAGACTAGAGAGCAAGACTGCATAAAGGAGAAAGGAAGTAGTTATGCTGATGAGGACAGCAATTAGGGAAATGTTACAGTAAATGAGAGAATTTCCATCAAGAAATATGGTGATGAAAGAAAGAAGGAAAGGAAGAAAGGGAAAGTGAGGAAAAGAAAGGAAAAGAAAGGAAAAGAAAGGAAAAGAAAGGAAAGGAAAAGAAAAGAAAAGAAAAGAAAAGAAAAGAAAAGAAAAGAAAAGAAAAGAAAAGAAAAGAAAAGAAAAGAAAAGAAAAGAAAAGAAAAGANAAGAAAGGAAAAGAAAGGAAAAGAAAGGAAAAGAAAGGAAAAGAAAAGAAAAGAAAAGAATCACACATAAATGCAGTCAGCTGAGGTAATAAAACTGAGGAGTATCTTGATCTTCCAGTGAAAAGCATGAAATCAGCTAGTACAGAGAAAAGAGCAGCAGAAATCTGACTTGAAGTTGTAGGGTCAATATTGAGCAGGGAAGGGAATAGTACAGGGGAAGGAATGGAAATATTTCCTCACTTTGGGAATGGGAAAGAAAGCTATTTTGATGTGTATAAAAATCAATTTGTTGCACTGGTCATAAAGAAGTTCTATCCAGACAACGTTAGGAATCTGTTATAAATTTCTTAAGGTTAAATTTGCTTTGTGATAGTAGTCTCCCAAGAAGGGGCAACAATGACAATTTTGGAGACCAGAAGGTTTTTATTTTCTCTTGTGTACTGGATGTGCCAAGGTGCAGGGCCAGTCTGTGACATCCATCCCTGCTGTAGACAGACATGTCCCTGACACATTTTACCCCTTCTTCTAGGGAGAAGCTGTTGTATGCCCAAGAGGTGTCTCTTTAGTTTCATGACAGATCATGTAGGAGATAAAAAACACAGAGCCCTTGGTAGCCAGAGAAGCAGAAAATGGGCTGTGGGCTGGCAGGGCAATTCCCTATCCAGGTGTAAGTGATAACAAGCTTACAGGCTATACACTATCCAAACCTCCAGCAAGCAGAAGCCACTCAGAGAAGCATCTCTTGAGAGAAATAAGAAAATGTGGGAAGATTCCAGCCCTAATGGGATGAGCTGGTAGCAGAGTGAGAGTTTCAGGTGTAAGCAGGAACCTACAGGGGCAAGGAAAGGCTCTGAGCAGACGAGTCTATGCCTTGGGCACCTCACAGCGCAAAGGAAAAGTGAGAGTGGTCATGAGGCATGTAAGGTCAGTCAAAGGATATTAAAACAAACTGCAAAGTATGGGTTAAATGAAGTGGAGAAAGAACTCCCTGGTGGGAACTCTTCCTCTTTTGTGCAAGGGCTGCTGTGTGATGCAGCAGTGCTGGGGGTGTTGCACAAAACCAGCACTACTGCACAGACATTTTCCCTGACAGTATTTTTACTACATCCTCTTAGTTTCTCTGTAGTTCTAGATTTCCTCTAGTTTCTAGGGAAGTCTGGGCAGAAAGAAAAATAGCCAGCCTTTGGACATAATCTAGGGCTGGCATCAGCTGATCAGGTGCTGGACTTCAGTTCCTATGTCCTTTTCAGGATCTGGCTGCAGACACCTTCCTCCTTTGAGCTCTCAGGAAATCCCCAGGCCATAAGGGTTGAAAATAAAACTAGTCTCTTACCAGAGTACAGAAAGGCAGTTGAAAATATAACAGGAAAAAGACCTTTTCTATGCATTCAGATAAGTCTGAAAGCAAAATTTCCTCACTGCCACCTCATTTCTGCATTCATCTCATCCATAAGAAAACATCAGCCTGAAAGAGACTTTTCCAAGAAAATTGTCAAGAAGGTGCAAAATGGAAGCAGCCGCTTGCTGAGGGGTCACTTCCCTTTCTTCCTTCATGTGAGTTCACATTGTCCAAGAAACATTGGTGGTCAGGGTGGGTAAGCCACAGGGAAGCTGGGCAGGGGAGTACTATCACACTGGAGCCCATGAGTGCTCACTTCAGCTGCTGCAAGTACACCAAAACCATTGGGGCATCAAGCAGCAGCCTGAGAGAGAAGGCAAAGCCTGGGTCATTGCTCCATACAGGAGAAGGATGAGAGCAGATGGGATCTGGGACTCCAAAAACATGGAGACATGAGACACATAGACAGGGATGTGGCTCCTAGAGTGGCCAGCACCATGCTGGGAGCATGGAGTGGACCTGAGACAAGCTACTCTTGAGTCCTTCTGACATAGCACTTCCCGCTGCCCATCAACAGAGGCAGGAGAGCACCCTCTGCTGCTCCTGCCCCAGTCCAGGGGTGCTCACAGTGCCCACACTGCCCAGCCCTGCTCAGTGCAGCTCCTCCTGCATTCCTGTGTCTCAGCAGAAATCCATGTAGCTCATGTCCACGAAGCCAGTTTTTACAGCAGGGATCCCTCAGCCATAACATTTGGGTCTTCTTGTGTTTCTGAAGTACTTCATCCACTGCCCTCCGTCCCTTCTGCTCCAGGGGCAGGGCAGGGCAGAGGAACTGAAGGAGTTTCTGTGAGGAGTCCTTTAGCTTGTCTTATGCAACAGGTTAGACAAAATTATAATTATTCCTTTCATCTTTTAGGGTTCTGAACCATTTCTTGTCTCTATCTCACACATCTACTCTGTTCATTTTGGCCCACACTAAAGCTTTCTCTTCTGTCCAAGCTGCAGCAAGGCCTGATCCCCAGGACATCTCCACCAACCCTTAGGGACTCCCCAAGACCTCGCTGTGGAAAGCACCTCAGAGGGCAGGAAACCACAATGGGGGAAGGCACAAGACAGGGAATATGCCATTGTTGAAATACTCAGCCCAAACTGAGGAGAGCTACATTCCTCCTCCAGTCCTGAGGGCCAAAGCCTTCCTCTCAGTGAGGGAGAACTTTAACCAACCAGGACAAATGCAGGAAGATCTCCTGTTCCTGGCAGCAAGCCTGTGCAGTCAGTGGTGTGACACAGGGAGTCAGCGAGGCACCAGGAGTGAGCCCATGGGAGCTGTGGAGGTTGTGAATAATCCTGCATGCATCACCCGGGGATGGAAAGCTGTGTGAAGCTCATCACTAGCAGCAGCATACCTCCTCCTTAAGTGTATGTGGCTGCCTGTTGACCCAGCAGACATGAAACAGGTGGGCTCTGTATGGGGTTTCTGAGTGCATGCCCAAGACTATGCTGCTGGCTGCTGGGGAGGAGATAATTGTGAGGATACTGCTGTAAATGAGGGACTCAGGGCTCCAGTGGCTCAGTGACAAGAGGCAGCTCAGCTGCCATGGCTGGGCTGGGGCAGGAGGAGGCTCACTGAAAGCAGGGAGCTTGCCTGTTTTGCTGCCAAATAGCTCCATACAGACTGGTGGGATGTGGGCAGGTGCAAGGCAAGGGACATGAAAGAATCACCCTAGCAAAGCTATGTGTCTTAGGGTGCCTGAGGGCACAAACTGCACTGTTCCTTTTCTTAGAGAAGATGAGGGCTTTAAGGTGAGAAACACCAGCCTGCTCAGCATGGCACAGAGACCTGCTAGAAAGTGTCCTGAAAAGTGGGCAGTGCTAATTAAAGGCCTGAAAAGGTCTTATTTAAAAAAAAAAAAAAAAAAGAAACTTATGTGGATATTAGGAGTAAATGCACCAGGCGAATGAACAGACTCAGACTACATCCTGTGTCTCTGGTCAGCTTCTGCACCCCTATTTCCTTTTGGTGTGTGCATCACCCGATAGTTTGACTCACATGTTGGCACTGGAACAGCTTTGGATGTACTGTCTCGTGTCCTGAGAGGAAATGAGGTGGAGACACTGACATTGCTTGGAAAGTGGAAATAACCTTTAATCAGCCATGTGCTGGTGCCCCCACAGGAGACATGCTGGGAGCCCCACTCAGCACCAGCTAGTGGGTAGCACAGGACCTGATCCTAAAACCATTGGCTTCCCAAAGTATCTGACACCCAAACTAGCCCAGCACAGTCAGGGGAGCTGTCTTAGGGCAAGCACAGGGCACAGATCACTTCTGCTGTTCAGCACATTTTGGTACAAGGATTGTACTTCTACCAAACGCTTGTATCCTTCCAGGGTTTCTGCCTGCTTCCTCTCCCAGGAAAACCCTGCAAGGGCTGGCAGGAGAGAAGGGAGTGGCTTTCATACCACAGAGCTATGATGGGGGCTTTACTACTCCTAAAGGCAGTAAGGTCCCGGCTGTCCAAGTGACTTTAAGGGAGAGGGGACAGAAGGTGTCAGAATCAGGGAGAGGAAGGCATGGAGAGGACAATGCCAAGCATGTCAAAAGCTTCCTGAATGGGGGAAAAAAGTCTCCTTCTGTAGCTTCATCCAGGCACAAGGAAAAACCTGAGACAATTGCAGGGATAGAGAATAAAAAACACTGTGTGTTGAGAAGGTGAAATTTATAAAATCCATTTCTGAGATCTTGCAAGATCTTGCAAGGGTAGGAAGCTGAGATAGTCAAGCACAGAAGAGGAAGGATCCCAATGCTCTGGGACATCAGACAGAGGCAAGGTTGTAGGCAAATGCTGAAGGGAGGCAACGTTTGCCTTTTTGTGCCTGCTTTTTTCCTGTGTATCAGTCTCTACTCTGTCTCCAAAACACGGGTGAGTGGGCAACAGGGTGCAAGCTGGTCCAGATTTTTTCTGCTTCCGCTCAGGGTTCGGGTCCATATGGATCAGGAAGTATCTCTAGCCCAAGCCCTGCTCCACATGGGGCAGACTACAAGGTCACAAACATTTGGGCTATTCCATTCAAGCTTTGAAAATATATCCCCATGTCTGTGAAAATAAAGATTTCCAAACTTAAAGTGACCTAAATTAGGCTTGAATTTGTGTCTGCAATCTTATGCACCCAGTTGTTTGTTTTCAAAACTCTGGTGTGAAACTGTTATGTCACTGTCAGTGCATGACTTCAGCTAAATAATCCCTCAAGAGACGTGGGAGAGGAGCAACCGTCCGGGAATGTTCAAGAGACGAGTCATCCTCAGCAGGCCCATATTTACCAGCTGGACATCCCTGGTGTCTAACCTCTGCCTCATTTCTTAATCTTTCAGGGGCAGAGGTGTTCATGCTGGGACAACATTTACAAATACAGCACCAAGAGTATAATTTCAGAGAAGATGATCTATCGTCATGGCTTCTGGTACTAATTACTCCTATGAGAAGCTTGACTCTGACATGATGACTTTTCTTATAGCAGCCTTATCCAGTTCAGTAAAACACTTCCTAAATATGAGTAAGAGCCTTACTGATCAAAAAGGTACAATGAAGTCCTGTAACCAGCACTGCTGCAAAATCTAGAATAGTATCTACTGACAAGCAAAGGCTGGGGCACGCAAAACATTAGAGTCTAAGGGAAGGCAAAATTCCAGCATACAACAGCTAGAGTTAGCTGAAGTTTACAAGGAGCTAAGGTTTGGAAGGAGCACTGTATTTCCTTGCAAAAATACAGAATTTTCCTCCTTTCCCCAGGCAGCTAAATGATGAAAGGTTTCTATTGATGCCCATCTCTAGCAGCCTTCTTAACATGCTGGTTTGGTTTTCCATGTGTCCTAACAAGAGGTCTGGAGGGAAAAAAAATAAAAGTGGCTCTTGCTCAAGACCTGCCTATGGATGGGTTTGCTGGGTGGTCCCTCCTGTCCTCTGGTATGCCAGAACAAGGGGTGTGCAGGGACAGGCACATGCACTAATTCTGATTTCAGGGGTCTGAATGTGCAACACTGCCCCAGCAACCACATGATGGATCAGCTTTGGAAGTCATTCCTCCTTCACCATGGAAGAGGGAATGCTTACCATGAAATAGAGAATGCATCTAGCCCCATTTACAAATTTCATGGGTGCAGAAAGAAATACCACACCTCTTTTTGAGTGCTCAGAGACACACCTTGCAGCCTCCTCCTTCCAAATAATTTCTGACTTCTTATCAATTCTGCACTTACCCACACATACTACATAGAAAGGCCAAGAGAAGATGCCACAGTTAACACTAAAGTCTTGCTGCAAGTCTGGAATGTACAACCTAACTGGGGTACTGCTTGCATAAAAAGTGCAGAAAGGGAGACAGGTCTTCCTGAACATTTTTGACATTATTTGGTTTATTTCCCTTCCTGGAAATACTACTTTTTTTGGCAAAATGAGTTGCTGATATGTTGTAGCCAAAGATGTTTTCATATTTCTAAGGAAAAACCAACTTAACCTCAAAGGGTACTTGTTGCTTGCTTTAAAATATCCTTTGTTTTGCAGAAAATGGTCTGATTTTCCCTGGAGACAACCCAGTGCATATTGGAAATGCCATGGTGTTTGGCCAACTCTGCCTGAGACAGTGATATCTGGTCTTCTGTTCTTTCAAAACACCTACACTCAAACCCACAAGAATGCAGCACACGTGTCCCTCCTCAGAGAGTCTGCAGGGTGTGCAGGCAGCCAGTTAGGCCAGTCATCCCATGGGGTCTTTAGACCACTTTTCAAGCACATCCCTTTGTGGAGGCCTTTGCTGGCTTCTTGCTGTCTCTGTATGCCAGAAAGTACAACCATGGTCCTCACAGTACCCAGCCCCTGTGTCCCAGTGCTCCCAGGGGTCCAGATTGTCCTTGGGCCACCAGTATCTGGGGGATGGCAGCAAAGTGTCACTGGGCTCCTGCCATCCTTGGGGCATGGCCATGCTTCTGGCTCTGCTCAGGATCACAGTTGGAACTGGGCACCTCCAGACACTGTGGCAGGAGCTTAGTGGGAGAAGGAGCCAGGGGTCCCTAAACACCTTCACCTGTGCCACTTCTGGCAGGCGCCACCGAAGGGCCTGGTGGCCCAGTGTAGAGGCAGATCCATTTGCCAGCCTCCCACAAGTCCCTCTGCAGCTGTGCCAGTGGGCCACCAGGCTGGATGGCACTGCAGGACGTGCAGTGCAGACAGTGATTTGTGGGGACCGGACAGAGCTGCAGAGGGAGGGCAAGGACTGTGAGCTGAGGGGAAGCCGCATGGGCGATGGGGACACCAGGTCAGGCTTGGAAACTATCATTATGCACAAAACTAAGGAGAAACAGTTAATTTGTTGAAGGAGATCTTTGTTCCACTGGTGAACAAATGCTCTGAAGGAGCATCTGCAGGGATGGTGGGATACAGACACAGGCTCTGCTCAGGGTCAGCACTGTCATGAGCTTACCTGTGCCAGGACCACACGCAGCAGCTCCTGTTCACTTGCAATTTGAACAGGCAAGAGAGGAGTTGACAAAGGGAAACGACCTACACTGGAAATTTACACGAGTTTTGTAAACTTCCTCTTTGGGCAAACTGTGTTTGCTTTTCTCCTTTTTTCTTTTTCTTCTTTTTTTTTTTTTTTTNNTTTTTTTTTTTTTAAGAGGGAAGGTATTCTAGTTTCAGCTGGAATAGAATTATTTTTCTTCTTAGTAGCTGGTACTACTAAGTTCTTCTTAGTCCCATGTTTTAGATTTAAAATGAAACTTATGTTGATAACACACTGATGTTTTGGTTGTTGCTAAGTAGTGCTTACACAAAGTCAAGGACTTTCCAGTGTCTCATGCTCTGCCAGTGAGGAGGAGCACAAAAAGCTGGGAGGGAGCACAGCCAGGAGAGCTGACCCAAACTGGGTCAAGGGATGTTCCACACCACAGAAAATCATGCTTAGTATATAAACTGGGGGGACCTGGTCAGAAGGTGTCAATTACTGCTTAGGGATGGGCTGGGCATTGGCCAATGTGTAGTGAGCAATTGAATTGTACATCACTCATTTTTTCTTTGTTTTATATTTTCTTTCTTTTTTTAAATTATAATTGTTATTATTATCACACTTTACTTTGTTTCAATCATTAAACTTTCTTGTCTCAACCCACAAGTATTGTTTTCTTGTCCTTTTTTTTTTTTTTCTGAGTCCCTCATGGTCTTTCTTTCCCTCCAGGGATGGGGAGGGGTTGAGCAAGCAGCTGCACAATACTTGGGTGGCAGCTGTAGTTAAACAGTTAGGGAAGGGGGAGAAAAGTTGACTTTGGCTAACTGAGAATTAGAGAAGAAGGCAACCCTTTGCACGGCCAGCAGCCTTGATAAGCCCCCGGGCTGGGCACTGACTCTCTGGCACTTCACCTCTGGAGGTTTGATGGACATCCTCCTGCCACCCTGTCCTCCTGGGCTGCACATACACCTCATGGATTCCCTCCCTGCCTTCTCTCATTTCCATCTCTCACCCCTTTTTGGCTGCATGCCACTTCAGCGTGACTTGCTATGAGCACCAGGAACGATTAAACTTTGCAAACATCACTAATTATTTGACTTTTTCATATTGACAAAGCTATGCTTAATGCCGAAGACTGCAAGTGGGGCATGGTCTCTGAGCATGAACACCATGGTAGCATCCCTTCTCTGACAATGGCTCCCACAGGAACAGGGTTCACACTTGAGACCAGATTTGTGTGTGAGCGTGAGGCTGCCATGGCATGTAGTTTTGATACAGCCATTTTCTCTTGCACGTCTCACTCTGGGAGCATCCTCCCTCTCACAGCTTGTCTCTGGTCCAACCCACCTACCCCTGGACACACTCAGGCTGCCCCTGTGGCCACGCTACCCCCTGCTCAGGTGCCACGTGCTGCTGCCTTACCAGGAGGTGTGCGTGCAGGTGAGCAAAGCTGTCAGAGCAGCTTGCCTCCTTCCTGGTGAGTCACCACGCCCCAGCATCTGTCAGTATGGCTGTGTCTGGTGACCAGCCTGAAGCAGCACCCATGGGACTGTAACGAGCCACTCCCAAAGTCTGGCTGGATTTTGTTTTGGGCGTTGCTGAGTTCGGTCAGCATGCAATTTATAAAGACTTGTTTTCACCTTGCCTGAATGGTTAGCTTTGGATGGTAACAGTTTTAGAAATGGACCTTGCTAGGCCTTTCCTGTAAGAGAAGGTGGCTTGGGTTCCAGCCAGTGATTTGGTGCTCTTGTGTTGGGAATTTGCAAAGTCCCTGGGCAAGGGATGCAAAGCGAAGCACAGGAAGCCAAGAAAACCTTCATGGTGCATGAGCCTGCCTTGGAAGCAGCTAGTACAGCCCCAAGGGAAGCTGTTCCCAGCCATGCAAATGTTCCCAGTTTTGGCCATGCACAGCACCAGGCATCTCCCTATGTCTCAGTCCTTCCCAGACAACCAACTTGGCCTTCCCAGCTGTGGCAAGGTCACACCTCCAATGACTCTTCCTCAGCTGTTTCTTTGCTTCTGCCAATTAGCCAGAGCAACACACTGTTTATCCCAAGGTCTCAACAAAGGGACTAATGCTTGGCCAGGGGCCTCCATCCCCATTTCCATCAGCTCTGCACATAGGGAGGGCTGGCAAACTGCTCTGTACTTCTACTGCAGCTTCTCTCAAACTTCCAAACATCAGGAAGCCTCGCTGAGGAGCATCTTGGTGATCTCAGTCCCAGGGTCACAGGCTGAGATAAGAAACCTGCTAATCCCAGGAAAGTAAAAGGCACATTTGGCTCCCTAATTTCATCAGTGATTTCATATGTGATTTACCCTCAGCAGGCAATCAAACCCTGCACAGCCACTTGCTCACTCCCTTCTGGTGGGATGAGGGAGATGACTGAAATGGTACAAGTGAGAAAACTCATGTATTGAGATAAACACACTCTAAAAGGTAAACAAATACTGTGCACATGAGCAAAGCAAAACAAGGAATTCATTTACCACTTCCCATGGGCTGAAAGGTGTTCAGCCATCTCCAGGAAAACAGAGCTCCATTATGTATGTGACAGTAACTTGGGAAAACAAACACCATCACTCAGAATGTTTCCCCTTCTTCTCCCACCTTTATACACTGAGCGTGACATCGTCTGGCCTGGAATATCCCTTGGGGCAGGAGGGCTCAGCTGTCCCAGCTGTCCCCTCCCAGCTCCTGGTGCACCCCCAGCCTCCTCGCTGGCGAGACACTGAGAGAAGCAGAACAGGCCTTGACACTGCAAGCCCTGCTCAGCAATAACAGAAACGTCCCTTGTTATCAACACTGTTCTCAGCACAAAGCTGAAACACAGCCCTGGACTGGTGACTGTGAAGAAAAATATCTCCACCCCAACTAAAACCAGCACAATCAATTCCTGTGAGCAGTGGGTTTCCCCATGCACTTGTGTTGTCCTTTGCAGTTTAGCATGAGTCTCAGTATTCCCTCAAGAGAAAACGGAACTACACACCAGAAATCAAAGCAAATAGAGGCAAATAATTTGCAAAATTCAATGGCTCAGCACTGACCAGCCAAACTCCGGGGCTTGTGCTACAAGCACAAGGTTTTCCCACCATCCATTTTCATTCCCTCCCCCTCACCTCCAGCCTCGGTTGCTCTGAGTACACAGCTGCTCAGGCAACCAGATTAGAGGAGTAATCTTCCCCCTCCCAGGATATTTTTAACCCAGTTCATTTCCCTGACCTCATTCCCCAGGTGCTGGTATAAACAAGTGAACCTACACAATGCAGGGATCACTACTGAGGGATATGCTTGAGGGATGTGGGATGTTTGGGATGTGATGTATTGCTCCAGAGAGAAATTTCTGCTATGCTGCAGCCTAAGGCTCACCTGAGAAATAGTCCTCAGCTATTAGAAAGCTGACAGAGCTGGAAGCAATGCTTGGTGTTCAGCATACCTGAACAGCTGCTTGTTGATTGTGTACCAGTCCTCTGAAGTGATATTTATCCTGAAACCCTCATACTGTTTAGAGATGTGGATGTGTCTATAAAGATCTATTGGTTCACTCAGCCAAACCTTTTTACCTATGTCTGGCAATACATACATTGTAATTATTTTGGATAACCTGGTCACTTACTACTTTCTTAGTAAGAAGATATATATAACAGCCATAACTAAACCTAAATATGAAATAGTGAGCCTATATTAAAAATAGTGTCTCCATATGCAGATTTCTATGCTAAAACATTTAAGTGGGTGGGAGAAAGGAGAATGGCATTACAGAAAAAAATAGAAGAAAAGTCAGTGTAATATTTTTAAAGCAAAGGTAAAAGACCCCTAGCAGCCTGCAATTTTGACATGGATCTCATTGTTGAAGTATACAGGCACTTGATAAGCATTTGCATAACCCCTATCCCTTGTCTGGTGAGAATAAACACCTTAATTTTATAGAAGGGAAACTGGGGGAGAGATTATAAACCCTCCTCCAGTTACCTGAAAAGCTGCTTCCTTCTAATTCTATGAATCTCCTTAAAGATCAAAAGCTATCAGCAAAAGATCACAAAATTGAACACAGGTCTCGGAAACCAAAGGTGACCATCCAAACAATTAGGTCACGTTTTCTTTAAGTCAGCCACACTGAAAGTGATCTCTGAATATCCTGGATCAATACAGTCAGGATAAATACTAAGAGGGCTTGCTCACACAGCTCTCCTCCAAGCAACTAGTTATCTAGAGATTCTGCACAAAGCACTAGAGCAAGTGGGTTATTCCCAACAGCATTTTTTACAACAATTAACATCAGGACTGAAGTGCTCCATGTACACAACTGCTGTGCAACATCCAGGCAGTACATAAGGAATGTTGGGGTGTGAGGAGATTTAGCCAGAAATACTTACCATCTGTTACCAGAGTACCAAATCCATCAACAATCCCCTTCACCCTACTTCCCAATAAGTGGAATGATGCCTGTAGTGTACCTGGGCCGTGGTAGGGGGTGTTGGCCCAAATGCAGTTGCAGCCCCATACTGTTTTTGAAAATGAAGGAAGAATGACCACATCTCAAGGCACTGAGCTGCATTTATTCATTTGACCATATCAGTATCAAACTAGAAATATCTGTTTAAGATCATGTGTTAGAGGAGCAGCATTAAATAACAGACATGAAAAAGAGACTGTGCTTCAGAAAAGATTCAGTGTACAACATACACAGTATGCCATTTAACAAAAATGCTTATAAAGAGTCATCCTAAGCATCAGAAAGAGTTTTATAAAAGTTTACGTTCTCATCCCATGGGATGTACAGAACTATGCAGTTTACATAGTTTTACTATCATCCAAAACATCATGTTTCAAATGTATGAGGCACAGCAAGAACAATATAATTCCATTTCCATAGGAACATAAACACTGCTTGTCACTAATGACACGCTTTCCAAACCGTAGCACTCACAGAAACTATACATGTGTACAATTTTAAAGTATTAAAAAGCAAGAGTTTGGAGCCTGCCCACTATTACCAATAAGGAATAACATTTGATCTACCCTTGAAAACTATCATAGATACTCTTGCAGTACTTGTAACACAGGAAGGAGTTGGAGTCACTGTCATAATTGTCAGGGCCAACTTGCTGTGCAAATCCCAAAGCTAACTGATACTGCCAGTGAAAGATTCCTTCAACCCACAGAGAAGGGGACAGCCTCCTGCTTAGCTCCCACTGCTCAGGGAAAATGCAAAGTGAAAACCCATCTGTAAGCAAGTGACAATCTGACTCCACAGACAGCTGATAGAAATTAGCTCACTTTATGAGAGGCCCTGATTCTCATTAAGACTAGAGACTGACCAAGTCTTAAAGACAGAACAAGACCGAAACAGTCTTTTACTGGTTAAATCAAGGATTTCTTTTTTCTTTGGGGGNGGCAGGAAGGTTTTCTCTAAGGACAGCTCAGAGAGACTGAATCTTACAGCCCACATGCTCAGTTATATTAATTTTTTTCCTCACATTACTTGCAAGCATATACAATAAGTTTTACAAAAGTGCAAGGCCCAGCACAGGAAGATATCCTGGATTAAGACATTCCCAGCAGTGTTCTTTTTGCCATCTTCTTGTTGGTCAACCAGCAGACACCCAAACATCACTGCATGGGATCAGCTTATCGGACCCCCTAAGGGTTTAGCTTAATCATCTGTGCAATTAAACTCTATTCACATTTGACAACCTATAATGGCAATAGTTTTATGTACAAATTGGAAAATCAAGTCTTAAAATCAGGTTTTAAGAGGTAGAGGTCCATTTCTGATCCATCGATACAAAATGTTACCGAGTCAGTCATATTCTAAGGCTGGTGGTCCCCTAACAATATTGAAGTAACCAGCAAGAGCTCCAAGGTCTATGTAGAGTGATCGTTGTCTCTTTAGCAGGTCTGACTCTTCTATGCTCCCATTACACAATGAGGAATCTGAAAAGAAAATAGAGAAACCATGTCATGACTGCACAAATAGCTGTATCAGTTCATTTTCATGTTTGTAGGTATTAGTGGAATATTTGGCCTGTTATTTGATTTTATTACTCTGTGGTTTAGAAAATTTTTAAGTACAACATAAGTCAAACCTCAAATAAAATAAAATCTAACAAACCAACCCATAACTCTAGGACAAAGAAAGGGAAGCAGTTTGCAACTGGAAACAGCAAGTGTGTTCAACTACTTTAAAGTCTCCATCAGCTGGGACAGCAAGGCAGAGCTTTCTCATTGTCTGAGCTATAGTGCTAAAGGAGAGTTTGGTGCAAGAAAAAACCTGCTAGCTCTCTGCTATCTGAGAATTCTGCTTCCTCATAGGGAAATTTTCATCTAAACACATGACATCATCTTTGCTTGGGTGTGACAATAGAAAATGAATACAGGACCAGCAGTTTCAGATTTTTTATTCCTTTTGAATCAAGATCTGAAAAAAATCGGGTTTGCAATGGCAGAATTCCCCTGAATACTTGTATAATGAGTGTCTTGGAATCTCAAGACCTATAATAAAGTTCAAGTTTAATGGTCAAATATTCTTTCCATTTTCAAAAGAATTGATTCAGATGGTCTGAGCTGGTCAAAGGATTATGCACGTCCCAAGGCAAAATCCAGAAGGTACAATGCCATTCTAAATTAAAAATTGTGACTGATTTTTTCAGTGAATTTGTTGCAACAATTATTCATTACAGCACCCAAAACTTTGCCCAGATTCTTTCATATATATATTTATCCCAGTTAAATAAACCACCTGTCTGGGAAGAGTCTTTCAATGTCTTTTGTCAGAATCCTCCTAATGTATTTGGGAAGTAGAAGAAAAGCGTTTTGAACCTGTTGGCAGGTTGGTGGCACTAAATCTCTCTTGGGCTTGAAAGGGCTGTTTCCCACTTAGTTCGTGTATTATCCTTCATTAAGCACTTACTATTGCACAAGGGCAACAGCATTCTATCCCACGGTCATTTTTTACAACAAAGGGCTTGTACTGCTGACACAGCAACATTAGTTACGGTTTTGTGTGTGTGTTTTTCCTTAAAAAGGCACAAAGTGTTGGATTTGCTGGTGGTTGTTGGACTTAGTTTAGTTTACAAATCAAGAGTGTCTATAAAACATCTCTAGTACAATAGCAAATTGAGTCAAATTGGGGCAACAATCTTTACTTCATGAAGTGCCCTGCATGATTACCACGGCTTTTCCAATAGCCAGTCCTTCCAGAGCCCCGCAGAATTCAGGCGAAGTTTCTCCCCATTGAAGTCAATGGGCGTTTTACAGATCACCTAATGACCTCGGGTCTGATCTCATCTGATTGGGATTTTCACCGGTCACTTTGCAGATGTGTTTTTGAGTTTCGTTGGTTCCTTACCACTCATTCAAATCAAGATCTGACACAAAAAGTCTGCAGAGTACAAGGCAAGTGAGCCTGATCGCATTACCTGTAATATTTTCTGGCAGCTGCAGATCCTTCCTGGCCAGCAGTCTTTTCCTTTCAAACAAGGCCGAGTCCAGGCTCTGGCACCGCGGCTGCTCTTCCGGGGGTGGATGTAAGGCTTCGTGTTTCAGTAAATCTGCTGCAGACAGCCTGTGATTAGGATTCCTGTCCAGAGCTGCTTCTAGCAATTCTCTCATGGAAGTGCTGCAGTCCTCAGCAATATCCTCTAAGGGGGGAGCTTGCTTGTGTATCTGTTGGAGTGAAAAAGACCATGGAAACAGTTATTCCAAAAACAGTGGAAGAGGAAGTCACGGATAACCACATGAGTGGTCTGGGAATTCCCCAATTAGGACTCATCACCTCCCTAAGTAGGGCTGGTCAAGTAGAACAGAACATGCAACTACACAAAATCCTGCAACTAAATAAAATCTGATTTTTAAAAAACAGATTTTATAATCAATTTTAAAACTCAAAGAAACTTCAAGTAAGCCTAAAATCTAGTGCAATGCAAATTCACCATATTTCTGCACCAACTGGAAGAATCCAAGAATCAAACCTGCCAAGGCTCCAGTTTTTATCTGCAACTTCTAAGGAAAACAGACAAGTAGAAGACAGATGGGCTTATTTCAATCAAATCTCACACTGATCTAACCCTGTCCTTCCAGTACACCCAAGGCCTGTAAATTGAAACACAAATGACAGAGACAAGTCCAGCTCAGTCTCTGTCTTCACCCAAATGATCAAACCCCACTTCTTCCCTCCCTCCCCTGAAGCAAAAAGGATGATATCATCTCTCTGACAAATATTTTGATAGTTTTTATATGACTGGAGCTTTCCTAGTAAGAGTAGAGGAAACCCTTCAACTGATACTGAGCTGCCTCTGCTGAGGACACTTACAATATAGAGGTAGGACGGATATGCAGAACGAGGGTATCTGTTCACCCAGGGTGGGATGCCTGTTTGCATATGAATGATAGTAGCTCCCATGCTGTAAATGTCTGCTTTTGTTGTGTGGCCTCTGCAAAGGATAACTTCAGGGCTCATGTAAATCTGTGAAAAACAGTTAAAAAAAATAATACTAAACAGGGGAAAACAACAACCAAAGATGACTTAATGACATTTTGTGATCCTGGAAACCCCCCTCTGAAAGAATGCATCCCACTAGTACCTGCAAGCATCATTTGGGAAATAAAATAGTTCTGTTCTGCATGTGAGTACAGCCAAAGAGGCTGTCCATACCTGGACAAACTCATATTTCAGGCTTGCCCTCCTCAGACAGGCCACAGGTCAGTGGCTGTGGGCCTTAGCTGAGCTGTGAGAGGCAAGCCATGGCTCTGCCTTGTTCAGATGGGTAGCCAAAGTCTCCGCAGCAAAAGGAGGTGCCTGAATTGCCAGTTTGTTTTGTGGGACACTGCTGGGACTGCTCCATTCTGCTTGAACAATGGCTGGTCA
The DNA here is from genome assembly GCA_008694505.1 of Cyanoderma ruficeps. Classification (NCBI taxonomy): domain Eukaryota; kingdom Metazoa; phylum Chordata; class Aves; order Passeriformes; family Timaliidae; genus Cyanoderma; species Cyanoderma ruficeps. The sequence continues at coordinate 852,216 of VZDJ01000074.1, forward strand.
TGAGCTAAAGAGAGTGTGAACTGTACTGACAGCCCCCCACATGGGGGTAGGAGTCCACTCCTTAGACCCCTGTCACACACAGAATAGTACACAACCCTTCTGAGCAGAACTGACAGACGTATACCTTCCTGTCTTCTTTACTCTTTTTACCACCTCCTCCTTATCCAGTAACCTGCATGTTGGAGCATTATCCTGAGAAATGGGATTATGAGGAACAAGGCAGGTCTAGGCAATGCATAAATTAAAAGTTAGGTGCCATTTCCACCAGATTACCCCCAGGGCAGCTATGAAGACAAGAATCCCTTTTCTGACCTTTTTCCAAACCAAAAATTTTAATCTTTCTTGATAGAAACCAAAATAGTTTCCATCCAAACATTTCAATGAAACATTTGAATTTGCCAAGAGTCTGAAGAAGGATCTTGGAAACTCCTGCCAGCAACAGGCAGCTCAGAGTGCAGTTGGAGGGGAACCAGACAGGCAGGATGCAGGAGGCACACCCTGCACAGCTCTGCCACTGGCGGGGGGGAGGGGGGACCAGGTTTCAACACCACATGGGCACAGCCCACAGCACACCAGGTTAACAAGCTACCATATTTGCTTCTGGTTTCTACTTTTCCCTCACCCAATTTCCCTCTAAAGGATTCAAAGAAACTTTAATTAGTTCAAGTCACCCTGACACAAAGAATCACATTAAAAGCCATTAACTGACACAGGGGCAGGAAGTTAAGTCATCACCACGTGGTTTGACTGCTTATTACCACAGATTGAGAACGGCTGTAGGGCTCACGCAAATTCCAAGGAATTTTTCCCAGTAAATTACTGTTCTATATCTGCAAATAGAACTTGTGATTGGAAGCACGTGCAAAGGCTCAGCCAGTGTCTGCAGCTGCTACTGTCTTATCCATTGCTTTCCTGAGGGCTAAGAGTCAGTGCATCTGCACCCTCCACCTTAAAGTCTCATAAGGAGGAAAGAACAGAAGTTCTAATTTTGTAAAAAGAAGTCTTTGGCAAATACAGTGCAATTTGAGTGAGATCTACATAAGCAAAAAGCAACTGTCTTCAAAAAAGAAGGCACAAGATCCTGTCTGCAGTTAAAGTGAGAAAATGGTCAAGATGCACCTTGACTGCACAGGGACAAAAATCAAAAATTAGCTCCTAAGCTCTGATTTCAGACTGGTCTAAGAGTCTGTTGTCACCAAAGCAGACAGCTCAAGCCATGGATAACTTCCCATTCTCATTCCTTCTGACTGGTGGGCTGGCACTTGCCTGCCAGTCAAACCAGTGTCACAGCTCAGCTAAGAGCCAGTCCTTTCTTCATGCTGCACTAGTTCTAATTTAGCATTCCTGAAAATGAATCATACCTTCCACACTCAATAAACTTTAGCAGACAACTTTTTACCCTCAAATGGTTGTAACTGAAGCTTACATATTTTAACAAAGTGACAGAAGCATAACAGAAAGCGTAGCAACTGACTAGAAAAAGTATTTCCTGTAGAGCAGTTTCATAACAACCACAGTTTAATGTTCTGCATGACTTGTACACAAAAGCAGGAACACCAGGTTTTTTTCACACTACACCATCTAAACAAAATTTAACTATCTTTCAATCCTGTTGCCCAGAATTATAACTACTCATTTTCATAAACACAAAGAAGATTCACTACACTCAGACTTTCTGTGCTATAGAAGTGAATAAAAACCCTAACTCCCAGAGAACATGCACAGGACAAAGGTTACTTCACCTGCCACTTCTCTCAAGGACACAAGTCCCTGCCAATACCAGACGTAAGAGAAACCAGCCAGCTCACAGCCACAATGCTGCCTGGCAGTGACAGAGCCCCAACCAGGGGTTGCACAATTACCTGCAGGAACAGCAGGACAACTGCACCATTTCTTAAGGCTGCATAACACAGGGTGAAAAACTCAAGAGGACTTTGGAGAGTTAAGAGTTGACTTTGAAAAAAAAAAATCAAGAAAGCCAGACAACAGGAGTGCATTTGTGGGTGACAGGATTAGGCACTGTGAAGAGGAAGAGGCCTAGAATGAAGACTGTGAGCAGAAAAGCCTATAGAAGCATCAGGAACATTAGCCTGTAAGTCTTTCACTAGTATCTGGAAATCTCCTTTCCCAGTGCTGTCTCTCCAACCTCACTTCAGGCTGTGATGCCGTGACAGGATTGCTGCTTCTCTGAGACAGCAAACACCAAACATGACCATATTTCAGGGCTGGGGGATTATCAGCTTTCTGAGAACAGGACTGCAGGTGTTAGAGTGTGTAGAATCACTTTCCTCCTACTAAACAAATAACTACATGTTTTTCACTTGGCAAAGTGAAAACACTGAAGTGTTTTCACTTTTCACTTGTTCTTACTAATAGAACCTTGGCCTGTCCTCCAAGGCCCAGAAGTGGATCCTCACCAGTCTGCTCCACAATGGAAATTTCCTGCTTACACACATCTCCATCACTGGGAAATACCCTACCAACTCACACCCACCACTGTTCTTATTAACAGCACACAAAGCCCCAAACCAAAGCAAAAACCCCACAAAGTTCATACCTGAAGTGCCAGAAAGCATGCTGCTTCCAGTTCAGCAAGCATTTTAAGCTCCTAACTCCCCTGACTAAAAAGACATTGAAAACAAATATTCAAGTGTTTTCTCAATGATCTTGAAAAAAATACACAAACAAACCTGACCTGTGAAATCTTGGTTTATCCTACCGTTCTAAAAAGGGAAATGGTTTTTGTTAGTTACACAAGGATCTCCTCTTTACATATGTGGAAGACTGTTAAAAGGGTAAGTGCCAAAATTTCAGCTAAAGCATTCCCTGTAAACAATCTCCTCCAGCAAAAGACCACAAATGCCACATCTGCAGCAGCTATCCAAGCTAATTGTTGCTGCTTGGTTGTTTGCTAGAACTCCAGCCCTGGAAACAACTGGGCAGGAATGCAGCCCAAGTGGTGTGCAGAATGTCAGAGTCACTGAGAACATTGAAAAGGACCACACCTCCATCACTGTAATGTCTAAGCAGTTTTACCAGAAAATCATGAACCATGCCATGCACAACCTCTGAAGAACCAAAGGGTTACATGTAGATGGAGAACAGGGCTTAGAAGAGCTAAGGGATGAAACCTAGATATCTGTAATTTCTGTGGTTTTGAAGGAGGAATCAAAGTAGGGTGTTGAGCAGGTTACCCCAGTCCACAGCAAATGTCTCAGATGAAATCTTTGCTAAGAGCAAAGGACAAACTCCTGTTTGCAGCGTCTCTGATCAGCTGCTGAAACACTGCAAACAACCCTCCTCAGAATACTGTTTGACTTCAGTGAATAACTGCTAACAAATGGGACTGCAGAGAAAGTGACATGGCTTTCAAAGCAGTCCATTCAGCAAGTTGAAAATATAAATATAATTGAGACTCTATTATATAGTAACTATTTCACCCATGCTTCTAACCCTCCAGCTTCAAATTTGAGTCTAAACACCACAATCATAGGACTAATGCAATATAAGGGCTTTTGTCTGTTCAGCTTCTTACCTCTGTTCCTCTAAGATCTTTGGGATAGTAAATGTCTTCAGTCATTTGAACACTTAGGCCAAAATCCACCAAAACAGCCTTAGTTGACATAAAGACAATGTTGCTTGCTAAAAGAAAAACAAAAATTACACAATTTAAGTATCTGGCACGTTTGGTATTTATTTTACAACACTCCTGTTTCATCCAGATGCTAGCCTGAAAAGGGAAAGCCAATATTCTTCTAGCCAAAATAGGTCTGGTAATGATTTAGTTAATTTTTAAATCATATCTTAAAAATCAAACTGGACTGGTTTATGTAAAAGAATCAATGTTTGGTCATTTTCTTAGCTTAAAATTTTAAAAAGACAAAGAGAGAGAGAAAAAGGCTGAGGGTAGAGGAGGAAGGTAGAAGCCTGGTAGGCACCACAGCACAGTGCTCTGAAGATGTTTAATTGTCTCCAAGGTGGAGATCATGCTGGGCACCTCTGCCTATAAACAGCAAAACAGTTGCTCACCAAGAGGTTTTCTAGAGCAACAATTTAAGTGAAGACAGAAACAGAGAGTAACCAGGGCCCCTCCAGAGCAGCCACACCAGTCACCTGCCCTGGTCCATGAGGGTAGCTCAGCATGACAACAGAGGACAGACAATGGCTGTAAAAGTAATAGAAAACTGAGCATTTCAAACTCCCTCTGAACTGCAGCAGTATCTAGGAGTTTAATTTACTTTCCTTCATAAAACTCTGCCTAAGGCACAACTTTGTACTCAGAGGCTTTGCCTGCAGCTGTATTTCTGATCAAGTATTTAAGAATGTAGTGCTCAGTGTGAGCCTTGAGAAATTCTTGTTTGCTGTTTCAGAAGACGTGGTAAAATGAAGTCTCCAAGTTACACAACAGAAACGCATTTCTCTTACAGGAAACTGTGGGCCATTTTCCATCTTGACAGTGCCTACCATGACCACTCAGTGGGAGGACAACTTCATTTCAGCAGTTCTGATTCCTGAAGCAATGCTTCACACATCTGCCTCCTTACCAGGGCTATAGACTACACAAATCTGTAATTTTAGGGACAACTTTGAAGATACGGATTTTAAACACACCATAAGAGATGGCACAAAGGGCCACAGTGCAACAGGATCTGCTGCCTGCCTGGGAACATACCCAGCCCCAGCTGCAGCTGAAGCTCCCCCCACCAAACAGCCTGATGGTTTAACTAATCTCCAACCAAGGGTTAAAAAGAGTGGCAGCACTGAACACCTCCCCAGAACCAGAATATCTTCCTCCCCTTCCTTGCTCAGGGCATTTTTTCCTCTCAATAAAATCCTCATCTTCTGTAACAGCAAAACAGACTCAATTGCAGCTCAGAAGCAGCAGATAGAGTGAGGAAGAAATCAGAGGTTTTAGGGAACAGTCTTTTCTATTGATACCACCTGGGGAGGGAAAACACACACTGCTCTCTGCATGGAGGCTGCCTTGCCAGGCAGTGGGCATGGCTCTACCTCAGGCCTGGACTACCCAGCTCAGCCCTGGCACCAAACAGGCAGGAGCAAGATCAGGGCTCACCCTGGGCACCTCTGGGCAACCACATCTGCCCCAGGCAACCTCTGCCTCATCATCTGCCCTGCATCCACCAACACAGGAAAAGGCTGGAAAAAGTGAAGCACACTCATAATCCACCACATTCACAATGGGCTGGTTCTCCTATTCACTACGTAGATGTAGTAGGCTTTGGACTGGTTTGGTTTTTAGATAATTTAATTAATGTCTTTGTTACTGCCAATTAAAATAAATCCATAGGAAAGACTCTTACTACAAATGAGAAAGAAAAACAAAGGGAAAAAATAAACAGTTTTATAGCTGTCAGAATCTCAAAGGCTTACACCTAAAGTACTGACCCATACTAAATTTAAAAAACTCAAAAACTAAAAATGCAAAACCGAGATAAAAATTTAACAATTCGTAATAATCATCTTCTGTGAACTATTGTAATGCTTCGGTCTGAATATTTCTACTTTAAACCCTCAAGTTTAGCTAAATAAACTCACAGAGATGAATTTATCTGTGGGCAGAGGTGGTACTGGGAGAAACAGCATTTAATACTAATCTAAATGCAACACATTAAAATTGAATTTTAAAATAATTTAATACTAGTGTGTTTAATTTAGGCTTCACATCAATGTTTGATTGTTTATACATGTTAATATCCAGAGTTTTTTAAAAGCAAACATATATTAAATTTTGCTCTACTTGTTGAAAGAAAAAAACCAGCACAAATTATATATTTACTTCCAAAGTGTCTCAAATGGAGAAACAGCTGTGTAGAAATGTAAAACCTAAAAGAAGGTGCGAGTTGAAGGTGAGCATGGAAACACTCAGAATAAATTTATATTGAAAGCAGGAAACTTCTGGCTGAACACAGACTGATAACTTCACTCTTCAGGTTTTTATTTAAATTGAGTTGCTCATGAATGGCATAGATCTCTGACCTTCTAATTACCCTCTCTTCGGAAATGAATTAATAAATAGCGTAAGTAACTATTACCTCCAGAGCCTGACCTTGCCATTTGTTAAGCATTATCCATCCCTTCCACTCAGAGATGTAAGGCTATGTGCCCCAGCTCAGTCCCAGGCACTCCCCCAGGGCCCCGGCCCAGCCCGGACCAGAAAGGACCCCAAGGAATCACAGACGTACGTTTGATATCATGGTGGATAATCCTCTTCGAGTGGAGAAAGTCAAGTCCTTTCAGAATATGCTTTGTCACCCAAATTATTTCAAACTCTCTCATAGGACCACAGCTCTCCAGCTTTTCCATGACAGATCCTCCCTCTCCAGCTTCCATGAAGAGATGGATCGTCTCATCCCACAAAATAGCACCGTATAATTCCGCAATGTTTTCATGACGGAAACATGCCTGTATTTCAACATCTGATGGCTTGAACTGTTCCACTGGGACCTAGGACATTGAAACAAAACCACAGTTATCCATAATAAAAACAAGTTATCCATGTGGACACTAATTATCCTATAGACTAACAGAAAAGAAGGAAGTATAGCACTTGTATCCACTTGTTAAAATACTAAGCTTTACTTTGCTCCGTGACTTTTCTTCCTTTGCAGCTGAGAGACATCCTGTTAAAAGTTGAGAGATATTTTGGAATTATGCCCAAATAAAAAATGTAATCTTCCAGAAAAAGCAATGTAGCAAGAGTTATTCCTGTCAAAATCCAGTGATTACGCAAAAGCTTTATGCAAACTTCCTGGTGAAGGAGATAAAATTCCCACTGCTTTTTCCATTAGCTTTGTGCACTCATCTGCACTACCAGAACTACCCACCCACCTGACAGGTGGATCAGTGCTTGCAGCGCTCAGGCCCATGACTGACCTCAATTCTGTCCTTATCAGCACTGGTTTATGGCTTACAAGAAATGAAACCTGCTTTGAAGGGAGCGCCAGCAGCACGATATTTCTTTAAAAAGTATTGATGGCAGATTGCTGAGACAATAAAAGTAGTGTTTGCTTACACACAGAAAAGCTACTACTGCTCTGTTTAGTTTTCTTTCCTTGGATTCGTGTCTGTGAACCAAGTAAGAGGCTCATTTATTTCAACGAGAAATACTCTTTGCATTTTCAGAAACATTAGGATACTTTAACTCTGCAGTGGGTTATGCAGGAGCAGCTAACAATCTGTCCCCACGTGGACACACTGACTGCAGGGCAAGGACATACAGCTGCCTGCCCAAGTCTTTCGCACACAGAATTAATACAGGTACTTATTCATGAGCTGGGGGATACAGAGAAGTGTCCCAACTCCGCTTTTACTGGCCCTCAATATTTACTGCCCAATTCAAAATAGTATCTTAAAGGCATAGCTGAGAGAAAATGTTGGCTTGCATAGAAGTAGGGCAGTGCTCAGCAGTTCTTTTGAGGCATCTCACAACCTTAACTCTGTCAGTGCCCAAAACACAGTAAGATTGCACATACTGAGTTCTCGGGGACTTTAATGGCACTGGAGTAAAGAAAACTGAAGTCTGAGCACCTCAGTTAAAGGACAGGAGCCTAAAACTTCTGCAGCAGCAGGCTTTTGCTACAACCTTCAGCAGGGACAGGATCTCACACTGATGTTTTACCACAGCAGGACAAATAGAAAATCCACCCTGCACTACAGCCCATGTGCCAGTTACACACAGTTCTAGATACTTTCAAAATGCTGAAACATTTGCAGCTTTAGAGCCAAAAAATTTAAACAAGCTAACAGAAGTGTACATTTTCCCCACCTTGTTCAGGCCAACAAAACCAAGATGATCATCAGCTAACAGCAGAATGTGATGCAGACATATTTGAAAATATACTGCAAGTAGTATGTTATACAATATTTGCTCAGAGATAAAGCTACTGAACTAACATACCAGCTTGCATGCCATTCGTTTCTTGGTTTCTCTGTCTTGGGCTAAGTACACTTTCCCAAAAGCTCCCCGAGGAATAAAATCAGAACCAATATTCCTGTAAGTCAACTTCCATGGAAACAGGAGCACATCCGAGTCAATTTGATAGCGCCCATTCTTGGGTGTGATCTGTGGAGTTAAATAATAAAAACCACAGTGAAGTTAAAACTACTTCAAATCTAATTAATTTCATACATATAGTGGGGAATATATATATATATATCACTTATGTGTATGATGCACATGATCTGCTTAGCAGTCTTTATTTAGTAACACCAAATGGGAACAGCATGTGAGGTGTGGCATTCATTCACAGCCCAGGCATCCACGTTTCTCTCTAGTGACTAACTTATGAAGTGTAAGTTGCAATTAATTGTCTTGAAACAACAACAACAGCTGGGTTAATGAAATTACCCACCTCTTCTTATTAGATTTACCTGCACATGTTTGTCCTTCCTATAATCTGTTAACTTGTTATGCCACATACCTGTTACTCACAGGTTATCTTATACAATGTGAGCAAGAGTTTCAGCATTTCCTAATATCACATGTACTGCTAGGAGTTTAATTTTCCAACTTGTACTGGAGTTTCTGCTGCTTAGTAAAAGGTCAAAGAAGTCTGCCTTGATTTTACCAGCCACTTTTCTCTAGTTTGATACCATATTTAAAAAAAAAAAAGAGTGGGAGTAACATTGCCTCCTCTAGGTGAGTAATGTTGGGAGCTTTGGTTCTTCTGTATCACCTACTAGGCCAGGAGGGGATTCAGGGCACCTAAGTCAGTATCTTGCTCTTAATCTTTCTCCCAAACAGCTCCCTCCCTCTGCATGTGACAGAGAGAGACCAAAGGCTTAACTACAGCCATGTGAGTACTGCTTGATCTCTGATATTGCTTCTTCAATCTCCCAGCTACAAAATTAATAATATTTCCTATGAATACGCTACTAATTATTTCAGCCAGTATCTGTAATTTAATTAATCTCCTTACTGCTACTTTATCAAGATTCTTGAAGAGATGTAAAATCACATCAAGGATACTTATCATTTCATGTCTGTCACAGGGCCTCAAATACTCAAATAGCTTTTCAGCTACATTTTTTGAGATAACAGCATATCAGGAAGACTATTTGGTTTAGATTTCTATTTAAGATGTAACATATAATCTTTCATTCTTGATCTACCTTCATGCTTTTCAATTAGGAAAGTACCTTCTTGACTGCTAAAATTGTCATTTGTGATTTGTACCTACATGAAATAAATTAATTCTTCTAAATTCCCTAATCTGGGGAGGATAAATTCTTAATCTTTGGCCAAAGGGGCATAGGGGACTGTCCTTTAATAAAAAGTATTCTGCTTAGGATAAAGAGAACAAGCTTTCCCTCTATTTAAAAGAGCCAGGGTAAAGCAATCTGTACATGTCTAACAATCTGTACACCTTGCTTGCCTACTTCTGCATTTCAAAGGGTTGACACTAATCCATATGGGTTACACCTTATCCTGGAAAAGAGGAGATGCTGAGCAGCATTGATTTGCAGAGCAAGACAGTGACAACCACCACAATATTCATGTTTTCAGGAGTCTTTTAGGACTAGTTCCTAGCCTGACCTTGTGAACATTTGTCTGAGGCTGCAATGCATCTTTCAGTTTAGTTTTAACTGAAAGAAATCCAGGCTGTGCACTTCAAGACCCTTTGTGATTCAAGCCACTGATGCAAGCAGTCAGTGAAGGTCACCAGGCAATCAGAAACACTCCTGACCCTAACCAAAATGCTGTTGATATTTACAGAGCAATACCCCTGCTGAAATGCATGCACAGGTAATGCCCTGCCTCCAACTCTCAGTTGCATAATGGGATCACGTGCACCTAATAGTACTTGGTTCATACCAATTGTATGCATCTGTAGAACCAATATGCAAGCAAAACAACCATGAGTATGTAGAACAGTGTCTACCCTGACTATAGGAAATATTTAATATTACTAAGTGTCATTTCAATGTTACAGAGTTGAAAAGTGCTTGTTTTGCAATACAGCAATGTTCCCTCCAAATTAGAATAAAGCAATACCCTGAGTAACCAGTAAGCCTCAAGCAGTGTTCACATATAAAATATATTACATGTAAGGTATTTAAGATGATAGACATAAAGCATCTTAAAAAAATGCAGCAGCAACACCAACATACATGAATAGAATTCCATTGCAACACTGATCTTAAACAAAAGTTTAATGACACTAATATCCAGAGATGCTAGTAGAACACAAACAATTTTAGGGGAAAAATGAGTATCTCACACGTATATACTTGAATTTAGCAGTGTGAGCTATTACATAATATTGTAACTCTTAAAATCACACTTGATAGTATGTGTTTTTTCTCTTCACATTACTACTGTTGACATTTTGTGAAGATAGAGAAAATGCAGGAACTATATCATTAGATCCTAGGTCTTTATTTTTGGGAGTTTGCATAATGAACATTTTACCTCATGAACACAAGGTATTAGAAGATTCTTACTGTTTCCTGACCTGTAAACCATCATAATTCGTAGAATCATAGATAGACTTTGGTTGGAAGGGATCTTAAAGATCATCTAGTTGCAATTCCCCTATTGTGGGAATTGCAGTGACTGTGACCTAGTCATCCACTAGGTCAGGTTGCTCAGGGCCTGATCCAACCTGGCCTTGAACACTTCCAGGGATGGGACACCCACAATTTCTCTGTACAGTCTGTACCAGAGCCTCACCACTCTCAGAGTAAAGAAATCTCTACACTTTTAGTTTAAAATCATTCCTCCTTGTCCTATTACAACACACCCTTCCAAGAACTCACTCTCTCTTTTTAATACAAGTTGTGGTTTTTATAAGCCCCATATAAGTACTGAAAGGACAAAATGAGTTGTAGATTTTGCTTTTTGACTGCTTGCCTCAAGTTTATATTCAATACAGGGAAATGTTTTCTGACCTCCAGGGATACTAGGAGATAACAGAGTGGATCCTTCTGAACAACAATCCTTTCTCCATTGCTGCTTGAGACTGCAGGGGCTAGACTTAATAGGCTCAGAGACCCCTTCCAGCCCCAGGGTTGCACAGGAAACCACAGCCTGTCACTCCTGGAACTGATCTTTATTTAGAATCATTAAAAACTTCTAATTCCTAAGGTCTGTGAAATGACAAGTAAAAGGAAAACAGACATACCATATTCAAGAGGATTCCAGATTCCTGTTGTCTGCATCCCTTAAATTGTTTTGCAGTGTTGGACACCTGATTTGCAAAGGCAAGCAGGTCTTCCACAGTCCCATATTTGACCGAGGACATCAAAGAGACCTCCCTTTCACAAAACAGCAATGATTCTGCACGTTCATCATTTTGATTTGCCTCTTCACACATTGTAATTAAGTTGTCTTCATAGACTGCAATGTCTTCACCTGGATAATGGTTTTCCATGATGGCTATCACCTCAGACATATTTAGATCAGCAAGCAACAAGTCAAGCTCCTCTTTGCTATCACTACTTGTGCTCATATACTCCATTACTGTCCACTTTGCAAAATCACTCCTGGAAAAAAAAAGGAAACAAACTCGAAAACACTTCTCATGTAAATTCATTTTAGAAAAGTAAGAATGAAAAGGAGTTATCAGAGTGATCAGCAGCTCATCATTATACAGTTAGATTTAAAATTAATAGCTTGTATTATGAAGAAAATCATAATTAGGTTCCTGGGTGAAGACAAAATGGAAAAATATTTGCTAGTGAAATTTACTTAGAAGTTATTAATTAACCTCCCCTGTCATTCACTCTCAGAATTTACTACGATAAAGCTTTCCCTAGGAGGAATATTGTGATAGATATGCAAAAACAAAGGAGCACCCTCAATATAAACAAAGGAATTAATTCTTTGGAAAAGAAAGACAAAGAGAGATATTAACATTCTCAATTAGTTTATGTCCAAATTGAAAATTTGTTTGTTTGTATTGACATTTTCTGTGATGTATTCAGAAAGAAGGAAAGGTCACAAACCAAGGTCATTCCACTAGTAACATCTGTTAGTATCACCATACAAAGCACAACTGTCACCATTTGAGATACAAAAGCTTTTTTTTTTTTTTTTTTTTTTNGGCAAATAACTGGTCTGAAGTAGATGTGAATTGAATTTTTCACCCTGACTTTTAGAAGAAAGTCAGAAACTGAGCTATCATAAAAGCAATGCGCTTTTGAAGTGGTTTCCAGCACTTGTTCTGCTCCCACTAATCCTAACAATAACTTTTTAGGTTACTATTGTAACTATTTTGCTGGAATGGATTTACAGTAAGCTGGGTCCAACTTCCCAAAAAGTCCCTTTCTATTCCAGAGAGTTACATATTCAAGTTAAAAACGTATGCATGGTCAGTCATTAAAATACTGACACAAATATTTTCCAACATATAAATGACTAGAGCACTTACCTTGTATTTAACCTGATTACATCACTCAAAACCATTTAAGAACATCTCAACAGAATCCCTGAAGTCATCACGTTTTTCTGAACCCGTATTTACCACTGATGATAATTTCACAGTGTTCTGTGGCAGTCTATTAAAAAAAAGCAAAACAAATAAAGCCATTGCATACCAGCTCAAGCAGAAGGACTGGTTTGTACTCATATAGATCATTTGCTTCATGGAAAGAAGAGCTAGTAATCACAAGGTTGAGTTAACAGGGGATTTTTCTACAGAAAAAGATGACAACTCAAGAAAGAATCAAGCTACTGTATCATCCAGATTTCCAAGTAGTAGTGAAAAATAGTTTTTCCATGGTTAGGTCCTGAGATTTCTTCTCTCCATCTCATGTCTGTTTAAGCAAAGAGCAGGACCTCCTTTTCCTTTACCAGAACTGACTACAGCATGCCCTCTTTAGAGTGCTCTCATTTCCCTTTTTTGTAATCCACTGCACCATCTATTCTGGGCAAAAGATAACAACTAGGCAAAAAGACACTTAAAAAAAGAAAAAAAGCAGCAAACAAAACCTTATCTCAAGGACAAGCAGCAGAGTGGGTCCCCTGAAGCCATGGAGCAATGCATTTACCCAGGTACACTTTCTGGGTACGATCACTATCTTTCTTACCCTCACCACAAGGACGTAGAAGCTTTATGGCACATATTTCTCATGGGTTAGAGTATTTACGTCAGCCCTAATGTGCAGAAAACCAAGTAAAATGACGTGTCTGAGTTGGCAAAGAAATCAGACCACGTGCTGAAAATTCAAAAGGCAGGGCAGGACAGGACAGCAGATGCAGCATCAGAAAAGGCAAAGAGTGCCTGTTCCTTTTCAAACTCGTACCCAAACCCTGTGAGTGAGGGTGGCAGAGCAGTACTGTGCCCTCCCATTCCCCCAAGACAGGCAGAGACTTTCACCAGCACTCTACATCAGTTCACCCAGCCCTAATCAACCCATACCCCCAGCATTAGGGCAGCCAGGTTGCAAACTTTGTGGTCACTGGCACTACTTCATTGGGGAGGCCCAGGCTTTGTATCCTGGGTGCTTAGAGAGGTCACAAAAAGGAAAAGATGGCTGTGGGTGTTTTCTAGCCCCTATCACCTCAACTTGCTCCATGTCCAAGGTATAGGCTATTAACAAAGCCTGAACATGATTACTTTTTAATAGAAATGAGATTTCTATTTTTCCCCAGAGCAAAACTTCTATTCACTGCCTTTTTTTTTTCTTTTTTTTGGGGCTGAATTTGTGGGGTTCAAAAGAAAAGCAACAATGTGATCATAAAAGGAACAAAGAGACCTCATGTAAAGTTACAAACTAGTCCTGAGGGACTTTCTGAAGAAAAACATGAGCCTCTAGATGCTATGGTCTTTTGTGGATAAAGACAAATACATACCACAGTTAAACTAATTTACTCTCTGACAGCTTTTTCATGCACAAAGCATCTGTACAGATTACACCAAAAGTAGCTTTCTGGAAGTGCCAGCTCTCCTCTGTTCCTCAAAATGTTCCCAAACTAGAGCATAATACTAATAATACTCTTGGCAGTTTTACTACTACCCAAAAAGCTCTGAATATCATGAAGAAGTGACTATAACCTGCATATTCTCAGATCTGTGGTTTTAGTGCTTGAGAAAAGCTGCAAACCCCTCACCTTTACAACTACCTGAAAGGAAGAGGCAGTGAGGTGGGAGCTGCTCTCTTATTTCAAATAACAAGCGATGGGACAAGAGGCAATGGCCTCAGGTTGTGCCAAGAGAGACTGGGTGTTAGGAAAAATTTCTTCACTGAAAGAGTTGTCAAACACTGGAACAGGCTGCCCAGGGAAGTGGCAGAATCATCATCCCAGGGGGAGGATTTAAAAGACAATACATGTAGATGTGACACAGTTCAGTGGTGGGCTTGATAGTGTTGAGTTGGACTTGATAATTTTACAGGTCTTTTCCAACCTAAATGATTTTATTTTTCCCAGTATCTAGCAAATTCTAAGCACTAAATGTTTACACAATAAAAGCAGTGTCTAGACTATAAAAGCTGATTTTTTTTTAAGTATGCAGCAATTTAGTATTATATTTCCCCTACAGGCAAAAANAAAAAAAAAAAAAGAAAAAGAAAAAAAAAAGGTCCATTTTCCAGTGGGGAATTCACTCTTCCTATTTATCCCTAAAATCCTGTACTAGTATCAGTGGTGGACACTTGTGTAGTATTCTATATCATCCTATATAATACAGGTTCATGAAGAAAATACATCACTAAGTATGCTTTACTTAGATTCTCAGCTAAAAAACTGTGTCTACCTGCAGTGGAAAAATAAAACTGCACGCAAACACTTAAGTCAGTTGCCAAAGCACAAGACTCTTTCTCCAGTTTTGCCAATATTTCAACATCACCACATGAGTAATTTGTAAGCCAAAGGTTTATTTCTCTATTCTCTACATAGCTTTTCAACCCCTTCTGCCTAAGAAGTGTGCTGCCAGAGACCATCCTTATATCCATCATATTAAAAAAGAGTAACTAGATACCAGACTGCTGAACCCCTATGGGACTTCTTGGGTATCAAGGATCAACAATGGAAAAAAATTGAACAAAATCTACAATAAAAAAAAAAAGATTAAAACCCAAAAACACACAGACAAAAAAACCTCAACATCCCTCCCCCCGCAAAAAAAAAGCTAGCCACATACTGCATAGACTGGCTCAACACAATCATACACCCATAATAAAGAGCTCTTGCACTGTTTTTAGAGAATAATCTTCTGGTCTAAGTGACAAGTGGCTGCCCAGTAGAAATGAAAAAAACCTCCTTATTCGCTTTTAAGAAAACTTGTCGACAGACCTTGAAAAACACAATCCCTCTGGAAAAATAAAAAAACCTCCTACTGTTAAGGAACAAGAAATATCAACAATTACAATTTCGACAACACTTCATGGAATAAGAAAACACTTCACTTGGAATAAGAAAATCCGCGACTCTCCCAGCGCTGGCAGCAGCAGAGCCCAGCCCCAGCCCCTTCCTGCCCCGCAGCCCCCGGGGACAGCGCAGGTGCCGCAGCCCCGGCGGCTCCCCCGGCACACGACGCAGCTCCGGAGGCCGAGGGCAGCCGGGGACCCGCCCTGGACAGCGCTGCGGCCCCCGCCGGGGACCCGAGCCGCCTCCTCCCGGCAGCCCCGGCCCGCTCCGCTCCATCCCGCCAGGGCTCCGCCGGCGCTCCCCCCGCCCTGCCGACCCCGTCCCCGCTCACCCGCGGGGCGCCGGGAGAGCCCGCGCCGCCCGTCCGCCCGCAGCCCGCGCCGCTCCGCCGGGTCCCGCGGGGAACTCCGGGGGCGGGGAAGGGCGCAGGTAGCACCGCCCGCCCTGGCCGAGGGCGGCCCCTGTCCCGGTTTCTATTTCGGTTTCCCGGCAGCAGCAAGCGCTGCGCTGTCCTACCCGGCCTCAAACGCGGCCAGCGATCGCCTCCTGCTCCAGCGGTGGCATCGCCCGGCGGCAATGGCTTGTCCCCGGCGGTGGCGCCGGTAAACCTCATGTTTCCGTGCGCACCTAGAGGGCGTCCACCAGCGTCCTAAGAGTTTAAACATTATCTGAATCAAACTTCAGCTGACACGCGGGTGGAGTTTAGGACAACAATGTGAAGAATTTGTTAGTGGCAGTAGTATTAAAATACTCCGGGACACAGTAATGTGAGTTGGGTAGTTGCTAAAATTGAGCAAGACTACTTTTTATTTCTTATCCATAAGGATGTAATTCTTGCAAAATTGTGCTGCCCAATAGCTCCTCTTCAGTCAGTTCGTTTTTAAGGAGACAAGCAGCAAATAAAAACCTTTACAAAACAGCAAACCTTTAACAAAACCAGCTGCCACAGCACGAGGAGCTGATGAGTTGAATCTGTCTCAAGGTGTCAAGAGACACAAGATGGATTTTTGGTTCATTATCTGCAGTGTAATGCCTATTTGCTTACTGAAGTTAATGGCAAAACCCTTGTCTTGGTTTGAAAGACAGGTAACTGCTAGGGACGGACAGGGCCTCCCTAGGAATGAAGAATTCAAATCCCCTCCCTCCAAATTATTATTATTTAGAAAATTAAAGGGGCTTTCAGGCAGAGGTATGGGGATAGGAATAACAGTTCTTTACTAGTATGTATAACAAAGCAAACAAAACCAACAACGACTACAGCATTAATAATAACAGAACCAGTAACCTCGAGGGGCTATCCAATCTCTTAGGACTCCGAGAGCACCAGGCCGGAAAGCTGGAAAATCCCGGGCTGGTGGATGATCAGAAGCTCCGCGGGGACGGCTGAAACGGCAGGAGTGTCCCGGCAGGGCACGGGGTGCAGGGCCACAGAGTAGCAAAAAGCCTCACAGCAGTGCCGAAGGAACGGCGGCGGCGGGACAGGGCCGGCGCAGCTCCAGCAGGGCAGGGGGAGGCCAGCGCAGAGTTCCGGGGAACTTGAGCAGATGGTGGTAGATTTTCTCAGGACCGGATCCGGTGGGGACAGCGAACTCCCGCAGCAAGGAGCAGCCTGACCGTCCTCCCCGATGATGAGAGCTAGAGAGAGCAGCTGCCCCCAGCCCTGTCCTTATCTCCCCCTCCCAACTTTTGTCTACCTCTTTGTTTTGGTCAAGCACCCTTAAGTATCCAGTACTTCGTCTCCTAGCAACTAATGGGGAAAAATTCTACAAGTAAAAAAAAAAAACCAAAAAAACAACAAACTAACCCCCAACAACCATCATTACAAAGTTTCAGGACAAACATTCACCTTAGGCTCCAGTGTTTATTAGTAATTCATGCAACTCCTTTACTGTTATTATTATCAGGATACCCTGACTCCCTTGTTTAAAAGGTTTATGTTTTCTACCTCTCCTGGGGCATTCAAAATTGTCCAAATGTGACAAATGACATTCTGAAATGTGCAAGGGTTTAGACTCACTATAGGATTTTCTTTTCCTTAGCATCAAAACTATGTATATGGAACTCTGCTAGCAGGGTTAAGCTTTGTTCATATATAGATATATAGTTTCTTTCCCAGTCTATACAGATGTTAAATACATTGGCAAGCCTCCATAAGGAAATATGTGTCTTTTTAGTTGAGTTTGACCTTGTTCAATTGCACCACCCAGTGCATTTGCTAAAAAAAAAACTGTGAAAAAAGGCAATAAAGCTGAAGATTATCATAGAAAGAAAAAAGAGAACAAATCAGGCTATAGGAGAGGCCATACCAAAGAGAGGGCGGAATTGGCAGCACCTTGAAAGTGGGAGGTTAAGGAGCTAAGTAACACATCCTTAACGTGCAGCAGCTCTCACGCTAGGATGCTTTGGGTATCGTCTTTCAGGAACTTGCTTGCACTATTAGTTTTTCCAAACCTACAATTAATTTTAATGAAACCCTTTTCTATTTTTAGACCAACTTCAAAGAGGGAAAGAGGAGGAGTTCCTCTCTCCACATCAATGAATTTAGGCAGGACAAGTCTTGGGATTCCAGAGGAAACTCACCATGGAGAGATGGAGGAAACCCAAGTTTGTACTCCATGGCATGCGTAAGTAGGATATAAATTGAAATGCTCTATTTTAAAAGCAATCTAGTCTCTGTCTTAATGATCATCCTAGAATACAAACCCAAAATAATTAGGTCATAGCAATTACTTACAGACCCTGACTTACTGGGAGGCTGCCAAGAGTATATACAGCACTGCACTGAACACCTACTAGTACAAAAAGTGCCCTAACATACACTACAGATGTGCCCACAAGTTTTACATAAATGACTGTTTTTAAAAACCAAAGAAAATGACATTTTCTTCAGTACATGCCTGGGGAACTATGCTGCAGACCAATGACTGCTTGCTGGGAGCCCTGCAGCTCTGTGCCCCAACCACCTCATTTCTGGTTCCACATGCTGCCTTCACTGCAGTAACTCTGCCTCCACGGCCCTGGCCCAGGACCAGACAAACAGAATCACAAAATAAGTTAGGTTGGAAAAGACCTCAGAGATCATCAAGTCCAACCTATAACCAAATACTACCACGTCAACTAGACTATGGCACTGAGTGCTATGTCAGTATTTCCTTAAATACTTCCAGGGACAGTGACTCAACCATCTCCCTGGGCAGTCATTACAATGTCTAATTCCTCCTTCTGTGAAGAAATTCTTCTAAATGTCCAGTCTAAAACTACGCTGGCCCATCTTAAGACTATGTTCCCTTATCCTGGTTGCCCGAGAGAAGAGGCTAACCCCCACCTAGGTACAACCTCCTTTTCTTCAAGCTAAACAACTCCAGCTCCCTCACCCATTCCTCATATGGCTTATTCTTCAGACCCTTTCTTAGCTCCTTCTCTGGACTCACTCCAGCACCTCAATGTCCTTCCTGAACAGAGAGGCCCAGAACTGGACACCGCACACAAGGTGTGGCCTCACTAGTGCCAAGTACACTTCCCTAGTCCCACTGGACAACATTGCTGAAACAGGTCAAAGGTTATACATCCCTTTTTTAAGTGGTCAGTCTGCCAAAACCTACATTAGACCCCCATCACCTTGGCCATCTGACCCTTCAGGTTCACCCCCATGCCCACCCTCACCCTCCCGCCCTTGGCTGGCAGGGCTCAGCCTGGGGTTGACTGCCAGCCCTGGCCTGCGCTGCTGGGTGTTTCCTCACACAGGGCAGGCAGCTGCTCACACCCACGCCTCAGACCTGACCCGGGAAGCTCACAGAATCACAGAATATGCTGAGTTGAAAGGGACCCACAAGGATCATGGAAGTCCAGCTCCTCGCCCTCTGCACAAGACAATGCCAAGAATCACACCATCAGCCTGAGAGTGTTGTCCAGAAGTTTTTTGAACTCTCAGGCTTCCTGCTGTGATGACTTCTCTGGGGGAGGGGCTGCTCCAGTGCCCAACAACCCTCTCAGTGAAGAATCTTTCCCTAATATTCAACCTAAACCTCCCCTGACACAACTTCAGGCTTTTCCCTCGGATTCTGTCACTGGTCACTGTACAGAAGAGATCAGTGCCCACCCCTCCTCCTCTCATCAGGAAGCTGTTGACTTCTATGAGGTCTCCCTTGCGGTGATCGCAGTGTCTAAGGAGTCTCATCCCACTTTGCCAGGCTAGCTCTGACACTGGCCGCAGTGAGAGGTACAGTCCAGTATCCGGGGATCCTTTCCCAATCCTGTGGGGCCTTTGCCGCTGTGTCAGTGTGAGCAATGACAAGGAATGAAGGAAGGACTCTGATGGGTGAACAGCAACTGGGGTTTATTGATGTCCACACGGGACCACCTCACCACCACAGGGTCTGCCCAAAAGAGCGCAGATCATCTCTGTGCAACACCTTAAATGCAGGGGAGGAACAAGGGGAAGGGTACAGTGTGAGACCAATCAAGGGGATGGAAGGAGAAGTTCTGTACTTAAAAGACAGACAGTGGAACAAATCAAGGAGGCAAGGGAGGGAACAACAGAGATCCTGCCCAAACACTCAATGCTCTCCCTGGAACTTTCCAGACACAGAGAGAAACCCTGAAGTGACTGACAAGACTCGGGGTTTACATAATATAATGACTGACAAATGACACTAACCGGGGTAAACCCAAGAAGGGGTAAACATGGGGGTACAAGGAACAAACCATTATAACTTATACAAACAGCATGAAAGCAAGGAACAAATGCATACATAGAACTGACAAAACTAAAATCACACCACTACATCCCCTCCATCTTCTCCAGGCTGAAGAGTCCGAGTCACCTCAACTTCTCCTTTTCAGTCTTCCCCTCAAGGCCTTTCATCATCTTCGTTGCCCTCCTTTGGATGCTCACTAAAAGCTTTATATCCTTCTTACATTGTGGTGCCCAAAACTGCACACAGGCCTCAAGGTGAGGCCGCCCCAGTGCAGAACAGACCGGGACAATCCCCTCCCTTGCCTGGCTGGCGATGCCTAATGCACTCCAGGACACGGTTGGCCCTCCCGGCTGCCAGAGCACGCTGGTGACAGCTGTTTGTCCCGCCTGCCAGAGCAGGCAGCTGCCCACACCCTGGGCTGGCCGGTTAGGTTTGCTCCCTCCCGCCAGACAGCCCAAACGCCCCGGGCATCACCAGCCCTTCCCAGCGCCCGGGCCGCTCCGCGCACACGGAGCCGGCTGAGCCCTGCCGGCCGCCGTGGAACGCGGCGCCTGCGCAGAGTGGGCGCGGCGCTGCCGGCCATGGCGCTCCGCACGGGAGGGCCGGCGCTGGCGCTGCTGCGGGGCCGCCTGCGCCTCCCGGGCCCCGGCGCCCGCGGGCACGCCCGGCTCGGCCGCTCCGGCGCCGCCGCGCAGCCGGCTGCCGAGGAGCCGAGGGAAGGTAGGGACGGCTCGCCGGGCCGCGCTGCATTCGCCGCGGGCCTCGGTGCCGCACGCCCGGCTCTGCCGGGGGGCGTGGGGAGGGGAGCGGCCGCCTGTCCCGCTCGGCCGCGCCGAAGGCGCCGGGGCAGTGCCCACGTCCTGGGCGTGAGGAGCCCCGCAGGGCCCGGGCAGCCCGGCCGGGCAGTGAGGTGGGCCTGTGCCGTCTCGAGCTGCAGCCCAGGAGGCCAGAGTCCGCTGTCAGTGCCCCGGACTCGGTTTGTTAAACGTAGATGCCAGCTAGACGTGAATCACGTGGCCGGGTTTATCCCGAGACCCCCTCAAAAAGGCCTAAGAAACGTGGGACTGACGTTGTGTCTTTAGTACAAGCCGAAAACTAGTGAGGGGTGTCTTGCTGCTGTGCCATGCTCAGACTGCAAAGGACAGCATAGCCAGAAGTTGTGAGATCACATCATCTCTATAGTGGCTAAACGTGTACAGGTAGTAAATCAGGCAAAAATCACAGCCATTCCTGCCTAATGCAAAGACCTCCTGGTCATGTCACCCACCCATGAGACTTGTCTTTTCTGCATCTTGGTCACTTCATCCTTTTGTGTTTCTGTGGCAACTGTGATATTTATCATCTTCATAAGATGCTTCCTTAGTTTTCTGATGAAAAATGCTGTATAAAACTAGGCTGTTGAAAGAACTACTGTGGTTATTATTTACAAGCCTCTGTGAGAGCTCAGTAAACTTACAAAATTAAAAATTTTAAAAAAATAAATACTATCAAGTAATACTAACAGCTGTCATGTAATGATATGTAAAGGTTTTCTTGGGGCCACAATATTCCATGGGTTCTTCAAAACCAAAAACATAGAATAAAAAGCACTCTACTGAATATCCCTGTGGCAGATGGCAGCTGCTGGGAAATGCTCCCCAGCTTCCAAATCTGAACGACAAAAGAGAAATATTAACAAGCAACAGCTTCACAAGCTCTGTTGGTGTGATGTGGTCAGTGGATTAGTTTGAAAGCTATGCAGGGAAATGGTCATGATGTCAGGTTTGGGAGATGGCCCCTTTGGCTGTATGCAAAGAGGAAAAAGATTCCATGATTCTGGATGTTCCGTATGTCTCTATTGCACGTGAATTCTTGACGCTGTCAGCAGCAGTACAGATTGCCAGTAGTGCAATATGACTGGTCTGTGGGTTTATTGTACTGGGGTAGATGAAAGTGTATTATTAAGTGAAAATTTTGAGTAGGAGTTTACTGTAAAGGGAGGCGCTGAGTTGTAAAAATAGCAAACATTGAATTGTTCCAAAGTGCTGGTTTTGTGGTAGTGAACAGAGGCTGTAATTTCAGTGAAGCTTGCCAAAGGTCTAGACCTGCCTCACAGCCTAGCTGGCATTTCCAGACTCTCATGTGTGTGCTAAGTTTTTTGATGGTGAACAGCAAATTAAAGAAAAAAGATTCCTTGCATTATGAAGCTTCATGTGCACGAAGGGAAGTTAGTATTGTTTTCTTCCTGTTTTTCCTACTCCTTGTTATTACAAATGTGTACATTTGTGAGAGAAACACACTTACATTTTTTTCTTTAATTCATTCTTCATTGTCCTTCATTGATTCTTTATTCTTTTCATTTTTGCTATCATGATCTTGGAGAGCCAGGACAAACCTTTGTTCAGTTTTTCAGTCCGGAGGAAGAGATTAAGTGTACTAAAACCAGACATACATTTTTCTGTTTACACAGAAAAGCCTTGATGCTTGTTTCTTCTCACAGATGCTGAAGTCAGTACCAGAAAGAAGACATTTAGTGAAGTCCAGACAGAACGACTGGATCAAGCTGAACGGACTGTTTTAATTAAGTGCCCATCAAAACTTAATGAAAAAAAATTACTGCAGTACTTGTCCAGTCATGGGAATGTTAAGAGTCATTTCTTTTTTGAAAATCGTGTAAGTAATTAGCGATGTAAACTAAAATCTAGACTTAGATGAAAAGAAATACCAGAGAGAAAATTTGATTAAGGCCTCATACATAAGTTAAGCAAATTCTTTACATTTGGTGTATTAAATCAGTTTTTATCTGTGCTAACGTTCACAAGTTGCTAAGCAGTTGATTTTTATTCCTGATTCAGCTAAGCAACACCTCTAAGGAATAGGCAGCAACCTGTTTTGCACTAAATCTTTGAAACTTTCACATAGCACCATTCATTGTTCTAACAATAGAGATAGCTCTTTTTTATGTTTCTTGAGTGTTTCAGTTTTGAAGATGAATATAATTAAGAACCTTTGTGTTTAGTGCTTGCTGCCAAGAAATAGCGTGTCTTAAATACTTTTAACCTCTTGTGAAAAAGCATCTAAAATGTTTTGAGATGCGGAACCTAGCATTTGGCTTCAGGGCTGTCGTGTTAATCTGTCTCAGTAGCTTCAGGAATATCTGAGTAATATCTGTACAATGAGTTCAAACATTGTATGCATTTGTCTCACCCTCTATTTCCATTCTTAATGTTTTAGGGCATCAATGCATTAATAGAGTTTTCAGAAAAGAGCAGTATAGCCTCATTGCAGGATGCTGTTGGGATCCCAAGTGCTTCAGAGCATCATGTTGTCCCATTTAAATCAAGACTTTTTACTTTCACACTGAAAAATCCAGTGAGTCAACGCATTGAAGATTCACCACTTCACCTCTCTCCTCAGTGTCACATTCCAGTGAAAGACCTCATTGAAAAGCTTTGTCTTGCAGACAGCGTAAGTAGAGGTTTCTAGATCTCTCTTAATTAAAAATGAGACATGTTCATTTCAGATTTGCAAGTGATCATATGAAACTTGTAAAGGTATTTATTTTTATTTTTAAAAGGTAACGTATTAGCATTTTATGTGAGTGATTCTCTGTCATTGAAATAAATAAATGAAATTATTCATTTTAATTATGAAAATAATTTCTCTGTATGAAAGAAACAGTTTTGAAATTTTGGAAAATAATCGTCTAACCTTCTAATTGCATTGATGTTGATGAAAATATATGTTAATAGAAGATGGGTCATTGTATTTTTACAGTGTTTATTTTCTGAACTAGATAAGCAGTCAGATGTACATTCTGCTGAATGAGTATCAGCTTACAGAAGAAAACATCAAGCTGCGATTTCTGGCCTGTTCTTTGGTTCGGGATTTTGCATGTGCATATTTCCCAGACAGCACAGTAAAGCCATTTGGCTCTTCAGTCAACACGTTTGGCAAATTGGGATCTGATGTGGACATGTTTTTGGACTTCAGTGATGCAGGGAAGCATGCTACAAAATTGGTAAGATTATGCTGTGCATCTTCAGTCTGTTGGATTTCTTCAACAGAGCAGCTTATTTGCTGTTTCACACACAGGAATTATTGTATTTTTATTTAGGTTTTAAATGGGTTCATACTATAAAGTGTGAACAAGTTTATTTGAATGTTTGTATCTGAAGACTTTCAAAAACTGAATGTGACATGGATGAGTTCTTCTTCGCAATAGGAAGAAAATGATTTGGTGTTTACATAAATTTTGCAGTATTAGGGTAAATTTCACTATGAAATTCATCCTCCAAAATTGTTTCATGAAAGTCAGACCTTCCCATTCTACTGTGATGTTTTCTTGTCTGTATCTTCTGTACTTCAGCTATGCTCTGTTAAAGCTTGGCTTTGTTTTTTGGGGTCTTCCATATGCTAAAGCAAAGTAAGTTTATGCACGTGTGCACATCTGCCTTTTTGGAGGATTGTCAGGTTCCTTACCTTGGAGAGATGACTTTATGCTCCAGGAAAGTTACTGGGTTATGTACTGGGGTGTGTATATATTTAAAGGCACATACTGAGTGTGTGGAGTTGTGAAAGCTCATGATGTGGGATAGTCATGGTGAATACTTACAGGTCACAGATTCTGAATGAATAATCCAGTGATTCTCATGTTGTGGAAACTTCTCTTTTTGTATAGTGACAGATAGTTTGGGGAAAACTAGCTTTGTTTTCCTTAATAGATACCCCATTGTGCATAAGCTTTTGAAGATTGAATTTCTCTCAGCTTTTTCTGTACAATTTGCCATGTAAATTACTTTTAAAGAAATAATCCTTCAAATATGTATACTTTCTAGTATTACTGCAGTGATAAATCACAATGAAAACAAATGTGTTGGCTGAAGAGAAGGATCATCGTGTGTGTGAAGTGTTAAAGTCTTTATGTTTAAACAGTGAAGTTGCCTCTTAAATTTTGAAGGAATAACTTTCAAGTATAAAATGTCTATTTTCAAAGCATGTTTGGTAACTGTTTTCTTTAACATGTATCCTTTGTGGAGATAGAAGTTCTGTTGTGAAATGTATTTGATGATAAGTGAGTTTACCAGCAGCTGTGATTAGCTGTGAATGGCTGAGAGACATTACTCTGGGGAGACAAAGGGGAGATAGTTTTAGTTACAAAGTGATTTAGCAGCAGTGGAAAAGGTATGTTCTGATTTCTTCACTTCTGTAGCCCTTCAGGACTTGCCAGCAAGGAGGAGGATCAGGCATTTCAGCACCTATTTACATGAAATAACTGGTTTTGAGCCTTATGGCAAACTGATTATTAATTGTAATTTAAGAAAAGGGGCAGAAGTGGGATCCTTCTTTACAAAGAGGGGTTGCTAGACCACAGATAGGGCATTTACTCCTGTCAGTTTGGGAGATAAGTGAATGAATTAAAATAGGGCTCTGATATTTTAGTAGCAGTTTTTGTTAAAATGGTTATGCTTCTTGCTTAGGTTACTGTATCAGTTGACCCAAAAGTAACAGTTTACTTTTAATAATAGTAATAGTTTAGTATTTGCTGTTTCTGTCTACAGGAAAAGAATGGGGGAAGAACCACGGGGCTGGGGCAACTGTATCAGTACTTCATACCTCTTAGCTAGCCCCAAAACTGCATATAAAGGTTCTTTTTAATTGATAAAAATATCTACTTTATCATTAAAAAACAGTCTTAATTCAGTTTTTGAGAGGTAGTGAGAGGCTGTCTGGAAAGGCCCATTGGGGTTTTTGTCATGAATATAAATATCAATACCAACCCACCTACAGGTCAGCTGAGTCCCCATCTTTATCTTTCCTGTTAACTGCCTCGATGTTGATAGTTACAGGCTCCTTTCACTACTGTACATGCAGCTACAGAGCCAGATGGGATTAGGGGCTGCCGTCCTGGCATGATCCATCACACGTGGAGAGCCGCTGGCAGGAGGGGAGCGGGAACAGTCACCTCGGCGATTGCCAGAGAGACTCAGAAATTCAGCCCCTCAAGTGACTTTATGGGAAAGGTTGCAAGGTCCATAACTTCTGAATTGTTTCACCTGTCTGTGAGGTCACTAATATGTGGACAACAAAAGTAAAGTGCTCTGTATCTCAGTTACTGTTAGATCACTGTAATTTTATTTATGTAGAATGCATTCACCCATGACATGTTCCAAGGGGGAGGATAAGTCAGTGTGAAGTATTGGATTAGCAAATAAAATTAGCTGATGTCTTAAAAACACAAGTCTGTAAAGATTACAAAGAAAACAGAGATTTCACAGGTATTTTATTGAGGTAAAAACTATAAATATAGCAAATCAAAATACAAAGACCTGCAGAGAAGTTAATTTCGGATGTTGGAATATATCTTCACAATATTTTTGTCTTTTAAGGAAACTGTGTATGACATGAAGTGATTATTTTAAGTCATACAGAATCGTATCCTAATTTTGAAAGATTAAATAATTTGCATGTTAATTTTTTTTTACTTTTTGAAATGAAAAATACATTTTTTCTTACACTGCTACTTGATTTACTAATAATGTATTGTTCTTTGAGGATTTAACATGCAATTACCGATAGTTTGAAATTATTGGTAGTTTGGTTGTGTTGCCCCTCTGTAAGTGTATGCTCTGCTTTGCAGTCAGAGCATTTATGCTGTCCTGATAATTCCAGAATTACGTTTTTTAGCTAGTAATGAGATGTAGTCCTATTATACTTCTGTTTGAACATGTAGCTTTATAGTAAGTTGACCACTATTAGCCTGGGAGAATTGAATCACCAGAAAAGAATGTAAAGGAGAGAGCAATATGTTTTTACCTATTTTAAGATCGGCCGACTGCTTTGAATAATTCTTGTGTTTCAAGTCTAGTTGTACAAACTCCTTTGCAAATTGTGGTGGTCTTTCAGAAGTATTTTTAAATGTCTCTATTGTTTGAGAGCTAACAGCTTGCTTTTAAAATTCCGTGTTAGAAAAAAAGTCCCTTTGAAATGGAGTATCAGATGAAAAGATTGCCATCGGAAAGATTAGCAACTCAGAGGATTCTTTCTGTGATTGGTGACTGCCTTGATAATTTTGGTCCTGGGTGTGTGAATGTCCAGAAGATCCTCAATGCCCGCTGCCCTCTGGTGAAGTTTTCCCATCAGCCAACAGGATTCCAGTGTGATCTGTCAGTGAGCAACAGGTGAGACCTGGTTTTAAAAAGTTTGCAGAGAATTCTGATGCATTGGCGTTCTGAAAACCTCTAATAGCAGCTGTTTAACCTTCTCTTTTCCGTGTTCTTAACAAATGTGCATGTTGACTCTGAAAGTAAAAAGGATATTTTTTTGACTTCTAGTGGTTAGAGTTTGATGTCCTTATCTTTGTCCAGCACAGGGAATACCTGCTAGCTGAAGGTGAAGACTCAAGAACCAGTCTGTGGAAATAAGGTTGGCTTATAAAACTGGAAAGAAGGCAGTCAGGGTTTATTAGTTAGTCATTACTTCCCTTTGGCATATGCACAGCCTTTCTTGACTGCTTTTCAGATTAAGCAGCTCCAGAACACTAATTTTTAGGGATTTGGCTTCTAGTTATTTCGATGTTCTTTCCTTCTTCTTAAGGGCCTCCTTACTCCTGTTTGCTGGGTAGATTCCGTGGGTGCCAAGTGAATTCCCGCGTCGGGAAGGGGAGCCTGCGGTGTTCCCGCCCGCCAGGGGACGCTGGCTGCCCAGAAATGCCCCTCAGGGCCCCGCGGTGACAGCGCGGCACAGAAATGGGTGTACTGTCCCTTTTGTGGTTCTGCTGTCCCCACAACCACAGAAACAACCCCCTCACTCCAGTAAACAACCCTGGCATAAGTGTGCATAGCCCAAAATGAGTTACTGACCCTTTTCATTGTTGTTGTTGGGGAGTATAAAAATACCAGTGATTATTCTTCAGGATACCAGTGGAAGGACCCAAGGGAGTGGCCTGAAGTTGTGTCTGGGAAGATCTAGATTGGATATTAGGAAAAGGTTTTTCAGAGGATGGTTGAGCCTGTAGCAGGCTCTCCAGGGAAGTGGTCACAGCACCAAACCTGACAGAGTTCCAGAAGCTTTTTGACAGTGCCCTCAGCACATGGTGTGACTCTTGGGGCTGTCTTGTGCAAGGGTAGGGGTTGGACTTTGATGATCCTTGTGGATTCCTTCCAACTGAGAATATTTTGTGATTCAGTGATACCAGTTTTAGTGCAGTTTTGTGATTTGTCTGCATCAGGTACAGTCAGTTCAGATACACTCAGTTTTCTGAATTACCCAAAGTTCTGTTTCAGAATATGCAGGAGATGTTAAGGCAATATTGAACAAGTTTCTTACAATGAAATTACTTCTCTATATGAAGCCACAGTGAAAGTCATCATGTAGTTCTGTACAAGCTTCCTTGTAACTCACTGCTGATAGTTTGGCTGGTTGGGACTGGATGTCTTGTCTTGACATTTTTACTAGAAACAAATCTCTCTGGACACCCTAAAGCACCTCACAGCTGAAATTTAAGAAGCCCAGGTATTACAAAATTTTGACCTAGTAAATGTCCCCAAAAGGCTATGCTGAATTTTTAGAACAACTTTTAGCACTTCAGGCTAAAACTGAACCAAAATAAGTTTTGCTCTCGTACAGCACTTCCATTTTTTTCTACTTTTTCTTGCCCTCTCATTTGTACAATACATGAATGGTTGTATGGCAGTGTGATGCAGGAGATCAAAAACTGATCCGTCTGAAAACCTTTATCCTTCCAGATTAGTTGTTTTTTTGCAGTAATCATTTGAGAATTACCAAACCGACTTATTTTGCAGATTTCATTGTGTCTCTGCACTTAGATTATTTTTCACTGTAGCATTTTACTACTTTTTAGATAAAAGCAGTAAAAGAAGTCCTAGTTATATTTTATTATATGTTAGGGTAGAGATATTATCTAATGTACCTCAAAGGCAATTGTGGCTAAATTATGTTTTTTCACCTCAGTTCTGCATTTTGTGACTCCACAGTACTTGATGGTGTTTTTTTATTTTGGGGTTTTTTCCTCCCACTGTGGTGTGGAACGAGGAAATAGGAAACAGTGCAAATGCATGTTATTTACCCAGAACTGTATCATTCTTGCTGTGGAAAACTACCAGGTATTTAATCCTGGACAATTCCAGGCTTTCCAACCCGCACCATTCTTCTATTCTATTGTCTTGTATTTTTTAAAATGTGTAAAAGTTAAATAATACTAATTCTCTCATCATTTACATGTCTTCCCATTTCTTTTTCAGCATTGCAATAAGAAGTTCAGAGCTCCTGTATATCTATGGCTGCCTGGATTCCCGTGTACGAGCATTAGTGTTCACTATACGATGTTGGGCCCGTGTCCATGGACTTACAAATAGTGCTCCTGGTGCCTGGATTACAAACTTCTCCCTGACCATGATGGTCATGTTTTTTCTGCAGAGGACGTCACCACCTATCATTCCAACACTAGACCAACTCAAAGAACTGGCAGGTAAGCACAGCTGTTTCTGTGTTTATTGCAGTTTATTGTTTATTGCACATTTGTTTTACCTGAAGTGATACATAAACCCAAGCAATTTCTTTTTGCTCTCAAATACTAATGGATATTATGTGTGTTTTAAGTTTGAGGGAATACACAAGTTTTACATATATTATTGCATCTTTAAAGGCAAAATAAATCCCTTTTCAATACAATACTAATTCTATTTAGAGGGTTTAGACTTATTCTGTCCTTTAAATAGTTAAATGAAATTTACTTGTTCAGACCTTCTAAGCTGAATTTTTTTTATTTTGTTTTTTAGAAGACTTGTAGGGTCTTGAACGTTTCTGAAGTTAAGGATTTTGTGCAGACTGATGTGATGTGTTTTGTTTTATAGCTATCAAATGCTTAAAAAAAAGGCTGTGTTTTTTTCTCCCAATTTGTAATATCCTTGAGACTGTTCAGGCCCTTTGCAAATAATTCTTGTATCTCCACAAACAAACTATTCTGGCAGTTTCTTACACAGTATTCAGGGTGTGTTATCAGTGAATCGTATGAAAGCATAGAGAATGACACCCCAAGTTCTTGATTCCTTACTCATATTTTCTGCTTATTGACATGATTCCTTGGAAGCTTTGAGTGCTTGTAGGTTTGAGAGAAAAAGGCCTGTCTTCAGTTGCTTTAAAATAGTTTTTAAACATTTCCATCAGAATTCTGTAGAAATGTTTATACATAAAATGTGTTCTGATATTTACAAAAGTGTTCCTAATTCTCTGAAGTTTTTCAGAAGAAGACAGTGAACACTCTGGGTCTGATTTTCTTTAAACCCTCATGTAGGTAGTAACCTGAGAGACCCATGTTGTTAAATGTGTAATACAGCCCTCTATGCAGAGATACCCTGTTTGTTACCTGTAAGAAGTGCTTTCAGAAATATGAAAATGTAATTTATCTTAGTCCTGTAGGATTTTAAAAACGTGCCATTTGCTCATGATGCTTTTCCTTTGCCCATTGATAGACCTTTTTCTTTTGAATCTTTTACCATTTAAGTTGAATCTTAACCTGAAAGTTCACTTGTGAATTCCTAGTTTGATTTGTGTGATATGGTAGCATCGATTTCAGTTTGTTTTCTGAATTTTATTAAGTACAATGGCATTTTACTGTTTATTACTTCAAAATACACCCACGCTTTTTCTTGCAGATGAAAATGACAAGCATATAATTGGAGGATATGATTGCTCATTTGTTAGTGATTTAAGGAAGATTAAACCTACAAAAAATAAAGAAACACTTGGTAGGTAGATATTCCTCAATTTTCTTTTTTTTATGACCATATTGAAAACATGTTACTGATGGCTCTTCTTTTTCTTTCCCTTAGATGTACTGTTGGTTGAGTTTTTTGAATATTTTGGAAACTTTGATTTCAGAAAGAATTCAATAAATCTTCGAAAGGTAAATAGATTTTAGTTGCTCATCATTATTAATTTAATCTCTCTCTCTGCCATTTGCCAAGCTACATATGCTAAGCAACAATTTCTGTCATCTTTAATTGTATATTAAAAATACATTTGTATGGAAACTGAGTCCTTTCTGTGAAGGTGGAGTGTTTTCCTCTTGGAGGCCAGTAACTTACAATACCATTAAGAACATTTACAGTGTCATTACTTGGATATGCTGGAAAACAGAAACTGATGCAAAGCTAGTGTGATTTTACTGAAAAGCCCTGTAATAAAAGAGGCAGTTTTGAAAAGTGGAAGCTATTTTGCTTCTGTGGGAGGAAAACTTCTAAAATGTCATGATGTCTGTCATAGCAAAAGTCTGTGACAAACCCTGTGAGCTGACAAGATCTTCATTTAAAGTTGAGAGTCCAGACCAAATCAGAGCCTACATTAAAACTTAGATCTGAGTTCTGGGCGTGCTTTTGGCACTGCAGTTTGAATCAGCCTACAGTAACTGTACTGCAGCCCAGTAAGCATGCCATAACATGATAATTCTGTGCTAGCACTTTGGTTTGCTTTCTATGTGTAAGTCATCCTATTGATCTGTGTGTGCATGCAGGTATAAAGAAATACATGAAAATGTAACCTCCATAACTCACACCTCTTCCTGCTGGGCTGCCTCCAGAATAGGGCTTCAGTGCCACGTTACTGTGTGAACACTCACTTGTTCTGTTTCCTGTTTGGGCATTGTGGATCACTGGCTAAAGAGCTCTTTCTGCAGATTGATCCTAGAAACTGATTTATTTAGACAGAGAACTCCTGTTTGCTAAGAAACCTGAAAAAGGCAAGCAAAAATACCTTTGGAGCTTGAGCTGGTCAGGGGAGGTTGCTGCTGCTGCTGTTTTTCAACAGTGCTCTTGGCCCTGGGGCAAGAGTATGTAACTGTACATAGGCACTTCCTGCACCAGCAGGAGCTGGTGGATTCCTGCTAGAGCTTGCAGTGGAAAGGCTTGAAGAGGTTCTGCTATACACAACCAGTCAGCTAAGAAACACTGATAAGCACTGAGATGGAGTGCATTTAAGTAACAAACTACACAGTTGTCAGCTGTTTGTGTTGTACTATACCAGGTGCCTGACAGTGGACCATGACCTGAATAGCACTGTGCTTAAAAGACCGACCAAAGTGGGAGGAATTTCAGCCAACAAAGCAATCTTGTTCACTTACATCAGCACCATGAGCTCCCTGAACAGTGTGGGAGAAATGGTTTGAACAGTTTAAGTGCATGCAATATTTTATAAAACTGGGCTGTGCAGGTTAAAGTGACACACTGATGCTGCCCATGTGCAAGTGGAGGTTAGGAGTAGGAGGTTGCAGTAGGTGAGATCTGAAGTTTGTTGGACAGCAAATGGGAGAATGGCCAAAAAGATAGGTTAAGCTGTAGTTGTGTGTTCTTTCCCTTGAAGGAAATCTAAGTTGAATGTGGCAAAGAAAACCACCACTGAGAGGATTCAGAGAACAGGAATCATACAGTCAGGTTGACAGGAAAATTAACTTGATTGATAATGACTGGGTGCTTCGTAAAATGTTCTCTAATAGGTCAAAACACTTTTAATTCTAATGTAATAACTGAAGTGATTTGTTACTTGCTCAGCCTATAATGCACATATGCAACTCTGGCTTTTTCTTTATGCTGTCTGCAGGGAAAGGAAGTAAATAAGCCTGAGTCGTCTCCTCTTTATATCTGGAATCCCTTTGAACAAGACCTTAATATCAGCAAGAATGTTAATCAGCCACAGCTGGAGAAATTTATAGCTATGGCCAGAGAAAGTGCCTGGATTTTACAGAAGGAAGATAAAACTCAACAAATGATCGATAAAGAACCTTGGGGACTGGCAGCTCTACTGATACCGTTTGGGAAAAGTAATTCCAGCAAGATGAAGAATAGGATGAAAGGAATAGGAAGTGAAACAATCCGAAGCCTCTTGGACTCTCTAAAGTTAAATAATGCAAACAGTCAACAAAAAGCAGTGGGAAAATGACTTTAAGCACAGAAATACAGTAGCTAATATTCTGTTTTAGGAATTGAATGTGACACACAGTCCAAAGAACATTTTAATATTTTTATTATGGAGACTGGAGAATCAAGCAATCTCTGTTCTTCATCGTGGTGATTTTTGTACAGGTCTGCTTTCTTTCTGTACATTTTTCTCCTCCTTACTCCTCACTTTTCCATCTGTTTTATGAATGAAGAGTATTCAAATGTAAGTTTAACAGATGCATTTTGGAAGTAGCCTTCAGTTGGGCACTCTTCTGTAAAAAAAGGCTGACAGGAGCACTATGGGAAAAAGCCTTTGGGAATTCTCTTGGCTAGCATACAAATGATATGCTAATTAAAAGCTCAAGAAACAACCACCTTTCCATGAAACCACAGTCTGAAAGAAGATAAATGTGTTGGAACCATTGTTTCCAATCCAGTCGTGTTTTGGAATCCAGTAAAACCGAAGTGCATGTATCTGTTTTTGCAATTGTTTTCCATTCATGTAGATAGTGCCAAGACAAAATAAAGAGAATGGACTTAGATAGTCAGGTGTGCAGTTTCATAAAGCCTTGCACCACCACAGCTCTCCAAGGGTAGTGCCACTGGTTTGTGTTGGAAAAGTGGGTTTGCTCTTGTGTTTACCACCTGATTTCAAATGTCTTTAGTTAATTCTCCTTTGTTTTCTCCACCCAGGACTGATCTCCACCCACACTTGTTTCTTATTTTGCCTTCAGCTTCCCTTTAAACCTGTATTTCAGGTTCAGGCAGAGGTTCTTGGATGCTCTTCTTGCTTCATCACTCTCCCCAAAGCTGCTGCCTAGCAGGTGACATCAGAGCATTCCTGCAGAGAGATCTGTCCTATGCAGAGATCCAGAGAATCATGTATTCCACTGGAGTCCTGGTCCCAGTCTTGCCTTGGTTTTCAGATGTTCAATAGAACAGTGACTGTCCCTCTTCCAGATCAGTTGGGCCAGCAGAGTCAATGCTTTTTATTGACTTAAAACATTGAGTTCTCTTTGCATCTGCTACAAAAAGAATTTTTTTCAGAGGAAGGGGGAGAGGGAGGAAAGGAAGGAAATGGGAAAGGGAGAGCAGGCAAATATCAAACTTTAAAGGTACATTTGTGAGTATTTCACCTGTCCAGTTTGAGAGCCACTCATGCATTAGACCAAATGGTAGCACTATTAGCAATTCCACAGAGTGTTTTCTTTATTCTTAACAGAAATTCTGTAAAGGAAATTACTATGTTCAGAGAGAATCATATAGATGAAACCTCAATTTTAGTACTGCTGTTTCATTTTCAGTACTTTCAGATTCTTTAATATTGCACTGGTATACGACCTTGTGTAGAATTTTTTCTAATGGTGTGATCTGAACAATTTATAAGTGTGGTTTTTTTTCTTTTCTCTGATACGTTATTCATTGGAAATACTGTGGGCAATAATGCAAACTTCCAAGTACTTGTAAAAACTGGGCAAGGAAAAGTATCTTCTAGCAGCTGACAAACTAAAGGCTTAGACCTTCAGGTCAATTCCATAATAGTTTATTCAGAGGTTAAAATAATACTTATATGTGCCCATTTCTGATTCATAAAGGTTTTCTTAAATAATGACTCACATAGTCATTGGTTGCTGAAATCGATTCTCATATTAACTTGTTCAAGATTGAGCCTTGAATTTGAAACTTAATTTTCTACCTAAATCGTGGTAAATTCTTTCTAGAGACTGGTAGGAAGTTTATTGTAACTTGCTATTGGTGCAAACACAAAGCTTGACACTGATTCTGTAAGGAGCTTGCTGCTACCTTAATCTTTACAGAATCTAGAGGTACATTGTCTGCAGTTTACCTAGGAACAGACTATCTCTCTTTGAAGATTAGGGCAGTAATCAGGTACCTTTGAATTTTCTTTTTTTTTTTCAGATGAACCAAATGGGTAATAGTGTAATAATTAGAATATGGGTTACCAGGAACAGAAGCATGCAGTAGAAATGTGGCAGTGTGTACCTAATTACATTATGTTCACAGTGATCCATTGATAGGTTGGAAAGATTTTATATGAATTTTGACACATAGGTACAGGATACTTGTAGACAAATAACAGTGAATTTTGTATTTAGGTTCTATGGTTGAGCCATGCTGAAGCACAAGCTTAATTTGTAAATGATTATAGATGTTCAAGCTGTTTAATATTCCTTAAAAGGCAGGGCAGAACATGGTTACTGTACATGCAGCACCTTTCAGCATCACTTTTCTGTTTAGACTGCCTGTCCCTTTTGGGAATAGTGCTGAACCCTTGTCATGGCTGCAGGCCAGTTTCTGAAAAGAGGAGAAAAAAGCCAAAGGCAGTGTTGCAGCAGTGCAATGCACAGGTTATTTTTTCACATATCTGCAAGTCGAGGGAGCTGGTGGCCAGGGAGCTGAAGCCCAGAGGCTGTAAGGATCAGCTCTCATTGGTGATGTAAATAAACTCAGCAGGCAGCTTTCCTAGAAGAGGCTGTAGCTGGAGGAGGTGGAGGGCTGACCATGAGCTTCCCTAAAGTATGAGTTATATTTGGGGAAGAGCTCATTGAAACTGAAGCCACCTGTTGGAAGAGAACCAAGACTTGAGGGGGTGTATTTATGAAATCAAGAGAGATGGTATGATTATCATTCCCTGAGGGCAGCAGTCTTACATTGAAGATATTTAGAAACCCTCAATATGGTTCTGTCACTGGAAACGAGCTGGATGTATGTCAAGAAGGGACTGTGATTATGATCTAGATTTGAGAGCTCATTCATATGCTCATTGAGTAACACATAAACAATGTCTCTGCAAGAGCAAGACAGTAAGTTTTAGTTACTTTTCAAACTTGGTGCTGATCTACTCTGTTGTATGGTGGGGCTGTTTGGGAGGTCACAGGTAAGGAACACCAGTGAATTCAACACAGTTTTGCCCCTCTGCCCCTTACCCTCAGAGGAAATACTTTTTAGTGAAAGTCTCGTATTTCCTGGCTTTTAAATTGTTAGGGAAACCGAAAACATTTGGAAGTTCCTTGTCCTGAGAAAATACGCTTTGGGATATTAACTTCAAAATTAACTTTTGTTGCCAGGAAATTTTATTTCCCTAGATGTTTGATGGCTCACAAGTGTTGCAGGAATAGGTTCTGTTCCAACTGCTACTGTTCCTCATTCCTCTATAACTTCCTGGGAATCTGCAACCTTGGCCTACAGTTGACTCCTGGGTGAGCATCCTAGTGCCATGCTTGTGAAGACACAGTCACAAAGCAGACTTCTCACTACAGTTCCTGTCTCGGATTCTGTTCCTTAGACTTGGAATCAGTATATTTCAGGTTGAGAGAAAACTCTGAACCCTCTGAACCTAGTTCAGTTGCCTTCTTAAGTGTTATCAGCTGTGAGATCAGACCAGGACTTACCTAGTCAGGCCTTGAAAATCTCCAAGGATGGAGACTGCACAGCCTATTCTAGTGCTTGACTGACCCTGTCACCTGGGGACTGGGTGGGCTGGGCTGAAATATTCTGCACCATCATTGTCACTCTTAGTGGATTTTTTTTCTGATCCTGAAGCATGGTCTCAATCAAAATGCTGTCTAATAGAAGTCTTCAAGCTGCTCCTTCACATAGAAAGCCCTGAGTTTTCCCTTCTTTCCATGTCTTTCCAGAGGAACTCCTATCCATCCATCACAGTGCTCTCCCATCACATGCAAGCCCTCTTACCATAGCTGTTATTCCCACAGTGTTGTAGTAACAGCACGAGGAGCTCTAGCTCCTCCTGCTTGTTCCCCAGGCTTGCCCATGTTTTTATCTGTACATTTTAGGGGAGTACCTGTTCATAAGGTTTTATTATTCTTGAGGTCCCTTTTGTTCTGTCACCCTGTGTCCTTTTCTCTCAATCCATGTCCACAAGCTGTCTGGTATAACTGGGGGTTATGGTTGTCCTCTTCATTGTTCTAGCTGATTGCTTTGATATGGCCACTGTGCATATCCAACTTACAAAGTCCTCATGACACTCAATGCCTGACTATAAATTAATTTCCAAAAGACTGTAGAAAATAAGAGGCCTTGAGTAGCAGACTGATGTGTTGCACTGGGAGAAAACCCCCAGAAAATACGGTGCCACGTGGAGATAGTGATGCAGGTGCAGAATCACCTTAGGGCACAGTGCTGTGTCTCGGGGACCTTGTTGCTTCCACAAGTGCAGTAGTGTGGTACAGGATGCTGCTGCCCATCAGAGCTTGTCCCACTTGGATCTAACACATTTGCGGTGCTGTGTCATTTCTAGGTCTAGAGCACTCAGGCTCTCAGCTACAACCTTGCTGTGCTCCATGCTTGTGCTGTGCTCCATGCTTGAGGAATTGTGTTCTTAGAACAGCAGGCCTTTCTCATAGAAACAAATTTGCAAGTTCAATTTCTTTTATACTCTCCAGAGGTACACGCTATGTTTTTGCTTAACAGAATGTTGTACCTTTAGAAAAAGAAAAGGTAGACAAAGAACCTCTTTTTAAATAATTTTGCAAACAAACTAGTTAAAGGCCCATGTCACGTTCAGCTGAACAGATTTTAATATTTCTAGCCTGGGCTGCTTTGGAGATATGATGAATCAACAGTTAGGAAGCTTTTCAAAGTAAAGTCATGGTGTTCACTGGAAAGTTCTCTTCCCAATGCTTTCCCTTGCTTATCACAAAATTACCACCAAGGTTGTCTTCTAGTACAAAATTCTTCTAAACATCATGGGTAACTCGGGGTCAGTTTGTTTAAAACAAGGGTTAGGATTTATTTGAGGCTAACCTGTGCCTGGAGATAAAATCTCCTTCTCCATAAATCCTCTTAGTTGAAAGTCTTGATCCACTGCTTTTGCAGACCTGTTTCTCATACTTTCTTTAAGCTGAGGATTGGTTTGCTTTCTCTTGCAGGACCTCCCTGCTTTTCACCCTTCCCATTGTCTTTTCATCATATCTGACCTATAAAAAAATAGTATTTCACTTTCCTTAGTATTTTGTGAAGGAATAGTGAATACAGCTGTATTCAAGAAACAGGTAGTTTTCAAAAGGTGATTCTCACATTGCAATGTAATTTTTTTTACTTCTTTGTTTCTTGTGTAGACTGAATCTCCATATTGCATCTCCTGTGGCTCATAGAGGAGTCAATTAGCTGGACTTAATGGGTCTCACCTTTATTGAATGTGTATTTTTGGGAAGTCTCTTCAGTAAAGAGACTTGTTTAACACAGTCTGTTATATTAGAAAGCAGAAGTTCCCTGCAAATTTTTGAGAGGCGCTCTACTCTTCAGGATTCATTCTGTTTTCCCTTGTTGTTATGGGGAAAACCATGTTCGATTTGTTTCACAGAATGACTTCAGAGATAGATTTTTGTTCCCATGCTGAGCTTTCTTGTGCATACAGATTTGTAGTCAATGTAAACAGTGCAGCCCTGTACAGGAATTTTGCATGGAACAACTCCCAGAATATGTCTTGTAGGTATTATGCTCGCAGCCCAACAGGGAAGGTAAAAGCCCCAGAAATTACTAAGGCATAGGCTCTCATTTGTGGTGCTGACTCCACGAGATGGAACAATTTCCATAATTCCATTTTGCTTTTTCTCATGTTGGACAGAGGAAAGACGTTGCTTTCCTGCAGAGAAAAGGTAAACATGTTAGAAGTTGGATTGTTGGAGTAAAGAGCTGTAGTACTTACATTCTTTCTGAATATTTCTATCTGAAGTTTGGTTTTCTAAAGCCCTTCTATAGGAGTGATTTCTAGAGATTTTCAGGACAAGAGAAAGAACTGGGAGAATACATAGAGGCTTCGTTGTTCAGGCAATCAGATAAATGGTATTTACTATTAGATTAATTATCAAAAGTAGAGGAAGATAACACATGTAATAATCTGGCAATATCAAGTATCACTGCCTTGGCTCTTTGAACCGCTTTTCCTGCCTTAATTTTCTATAGTCCAGTGGTGCACTACTTTTATACAGGAATGGGATTTCAGAGAGCATATTCTGAATGGAAACTACAGTATCTAATACATGGGAGGGTGAGTACTTAGCCATTGCAGTAGCTAAAAAAGAAGCATTACCAACTCCATAACAAAATAAGATTCAGAGATTTTTTACTCCAAAATTAAAATATTCAGAATTGTTCTGTGAATCTTTAGATGATTCATAGTTTTTCCTTTTGACAATTATCTTAAAGACCATGATCTGTTTTGTTGAGACACTAAAGATCTTAGTGATTACAGTTCTGCTCTAAACCCCATGTTTAAGAGGGTTTACATTGCAGTTAGCTTATGAATCTGGAATATTATCATTTTCAATTATTCTAAGAATGCAAATGCTTACAGATAGCAACAGACTTCTTCTGCCACTTAGGCTGTTACCATTTTAGTCTTCCTTTTTACTGTAGACAGTATTTTCAATCTCTGAACTGTGTTGCAGCAATTAATTTTATATTTCTTCTATGAGATAAATAATAAAGTAAAACATGTCCTCTGTATTTGTTCAGTAAGTTACTGTTCCATTGTGCTGTTGAAATCTTTGATAAAGAATAACGTCTGGTGCTTTCCTTCCTCAGATGCAGGCAGAGATTACTGAAATGAGGATGCATTTCAAAGAGCAATGGTTTTGAAGGGTTGGTCTCTAAGTGCCCCAGTCTATAGAGCTCAGCAAAGAAGAAAACAAACCCCTGAAAAAGCCAATCTCATTGTCAGCTAGCTTCAACTCACCCAACAAACATTTTTAACTTTGGACATTTTCCAAACAGAACAAAGGTCAAACTAAATGCTGTCAAGTCATGGTTGGAGATGGAGCGCTTCTTCCTTTCCAGAATCACTTTATGATTAACAATTTTTTTAAGTAAATGGTGGTCTGTGAAGAGCATGTCTCTGTCACTTACAAAACATGGTTTCTAATGAAGAGAACAGAAATAACACTTTGGATGTCTGACAAACTCTGTGAGATATCTCTTAGTGGGAAGAGAAGAATTTTTTTTCTAGCTAGATAGCTAAAGTTCCTGAACCCTGCCCTGGCAAAAAACTTGTTTTTTATCCCTATAAATTATAAAGGGGAAATACAGGCATCTCTGTTTGTCTTGATTTAATTTTATCCCACATGTATAGGGTTACAAGTATGTGGCAGTTAGGCATAAGTGATAGGATTTTATGCTCCAAATGCTGGTAAGAGAGAAGCTTCAGATCACATAGGTTAATGCAGGCTTGATTCAAAGACACCTAGTCCAAATCTACACTTTTTTAGATCCTACCCACCATTGCAGCAGAAGACCATAAATATTAACAACTGCCAGCTGCTCACTCCTGGTATGGATGACTTCTCCTGGGGTTAATCTTTCTAAGTCAGTGGCAACCTTTAATTGCCAAGCTGACCTAGGGACTTCTGAAGCCTGGGAATGCAAAGAATGATTTGCCATCTTCATACCCCATTCCTAGCAAGAATTTTTTCCTCCTGAAAACAGTAACAGTAGGACATATCCCCAATTTTTTTTTCTCAGATGCAGAAATAGTGAACAATGATGCTATAGCATGGCCATTTCTATTCCTCAGATTTGTACAATATATGGGTTTGTGTGTGTGTGCACACATTTTTATCTATTATCTTTATTCTGTTTTTCAGAAAAGATTGATTAAGTTTTTTTGGTTGTTTTTGTTGTCCTTGGAGTTTATTAAGCTAGAGCTTTCAGAGCTGTGCTTCACTTGTTCCCATGTTTTTCCTGGCAAAGAGTAAAATTCAGTGCTGAGCCTTTTTCTGCTGGATGTTTTTCTTTTCTGCGATAAACACGAAGTATGCAGTTGGTGTCATGAGAGCACTAGGTGCAGGATTCAGCTGACACTTCCCAGCAGAAAAGTCTCCATCTTGCCAGGCCTTTGAGGAGACATGACAGTGATTCATTTTGGTGATAACACAGTAGGAACACAAGTCCAATTGTTTGCTATGTAGGTCAGAATGGGACATGTTGGCATCTCTGTTCGCAGACTTTACAAAGATGTCTGGGAATGGGAAGCATGACAGCAAAAAACCTATTCTGTTATAACTTAAATTGTTCTGCTGATGGAAGTAGGCTATGAACAGTTTGCTGTCAAATACTTGCTGTCTAGCTGGCAGAGCTGGACGTTGTCTACATACAAGGAGGTTTAATTCTTCACATTAAAGAGCTCATTTACTCTTTACCCAAGATCTGCAATTAAAGTCTGTCTCTGTGCCAAGGTGAAGGCCCTTAGAAATACTCAGTCTTGCTGCTCCAGTATGAGTCCCTTACAATAGCTGATGTACATGATGTACTTAAAAATCAGAGGAAATTGACAGTTAACTTGGTTAGCTCAAGTCTTTTTTTGCAGCCTTGTGCCTTTTAATTCTGTTCTTCAGAAACTTGTTCAGCAGTCAGTTTGGCTTCTTCTTGTTCAGTCAAAACTGGCTTTAAGAACGTAATTTTTTAAACACATTAAAACATTTTGCTGCACACCCCATTGCACATCATGCATGAAAATGACATGTCTTTTTATGGGAGTATACCAGCTCTCCCCTGATGTCTGTTTCTTCCAGGAAGCCTCTGATTATTGAAGATGAAGAACAAAGATTTTCTCTCTTTCCCCATATGAGTGTTCCAGTGGAGGACCTGGGACTGCTTTTGTTTGGTATGTTCGGATGATGCATCTCCTTTAAATTAACTGTCAGCTTCTTCTCATACCAGTGGGAGAAATGTGAAATACCTTACAGCATTGCTCAAATATATGTTGTGACAAACATTACAGCCAAAACCATACTTTTTTTAGGCTCCACACCACATATATTCAAGGAAAAATATTCTCTCTTTGTCACGTCTTGAGAGCTGAAAAGATTTTTGAAGCAGTTGGAGGCATTGTTCCAAGATCAGAGATCAGACCATGTACCTTTTCTTTTCTTCCTGAAAGAAGGAAATAAATCCTGATGGCTGGACATAATGTTGTCTGTGATCATACTTTGTCTTGGGAAGTTTATTAGCACAATGTGGACTTTTATGAAGCTGTTCTCCTCCCTCTATCAGTCCTAAGCATTTATAGCAATTACTTTCTCTGGGGTTTTGTTGGTTATCTTATGAAAATGTCTCATAAGGGAAGGATATCCAGTGAGGTGATAATAAGTTTGAAATAACAATATGAGCAATGATTTGAGGCTGCAACACAGTTCAGAAGGGAAGTGGGTGGTAACTGATAATTTTATTTCAGCCTCATGAAAAGATTTCAATTGAATCCTTTTTTTTTTTTCTGGTGAGGCTTATTTTAAAATAAAAAACAACCCAAAAAACAACCTAACAGGAAGTTCTGTGTACCTGCCCAAAGGTGAGATTCCTCTTCTAGACAGCGTTTGTGGAAGTATCTGTAGTTTAATGCCTCTCCACAATAATCCCTAGCTGAGGATCTTGATTGTTCTTGATCATGAAGAAAGATAGAAGGAGAGATCTTGATTGCTGCTGCTGCACTCTTATGTGAAATGCATGCCAACACAGAGCAGAGCACCACATTCTGATACAGAGAAGCATCTGTATGTAAATGAACTCGAGTTTTCAAAGGGCTCCAGTGTTG
Source organism: Cyanoderma ruficeps (assembly GCA_008694505.1). Lineage (NCBI taxonomy): Eukaryota > Metazoa > Chordata > Aves > Passeriformes > Timaliidae > Cyanoderma > Cyanoderma ruficeps. The sequence goes on from VZDJ01000074.1 coordinate 894,744, forward strand.
AGTCCCAAATCTTTTCAGCAACTTTGAAAATTCACTAAAAAAATCAATTACAGACTAGTTTATGCTGGGAAGAGGAAACGGAGCATGTCCTCTGCTGAAGCATCACGCTGTGATGAATGGCCAGTAGGTCTGGTGAGCCAGTTGTCTGTTCCAGTTCGGTCTTTGTTCCTGTAAATGAGCCAGTGTATATCTGGAAGAACGGGAAGTTGTCTGGAAACTTGATCCAACTGATCCAACAAATAGCTCAGTTGTTGCTGTGATAAAAGCATAGGATGACTATTTCAAATGTTTAAATAATGGTGACATTTTTAATTACATAAGTTATTGTAACCTTCTTTAACACTGCCATTACTGTTTGTTGCTGAAATAAGTAAAAGAAAAGAATATAGATCGTGTGCTACACTCCAATCTTTCCATATAAATATCCCTAAAACCAGAATAAGAAGTAGCATAATAGGATAAAAAAGAGCTTTTGCTAAATCTTTATCACACACATTTTGACTACCAGGCATAAAGATTGTATTTAGATTTGGATGGTGTAATAATTGCTGTTATATTAGGCTATTTTTATATGCATTTATTTAATGCACTAATGTTAATAAAGCTACTTTTAAGAAGTGCTAGGTTTGGTCTGATTCCTATAAAAATTAAAAGAAATGGACTCCCCCTTGATTTTCTCCTTTGGCAGGAAAAGTGCTGCTGAGAAGATGCTCAAAATCCCAACATTGTACAAAGCTGGATTTCTCAGTTGCTCGTGAAAATTTTCTTATTCCTCTCTCACAGTTCTGAGGCATTTTATACACATCTACATAAAAGATTCTTTTTTTCATAGTTAATCAGTGGAGGTAGAGTAGGGGACTTTTCCCAGAATCAGTAAAAAATAAAAATAATGAATTCTGCTGTGGTCTAACACCAGGCAATTCTAGCACTACCAGAGAGCGACTGTGGCTATACCACTTCATCCTCGAGTGAAACCTGTCAACAGCAAAATGCCTGTGTTTTCTGGTGGCTCTGCACAGGCTAACACAAGAAAACACTGGAGACTTTTCCCCACGCCTCTGGAGAGAAACTTGTGCTGCACCTTCAGGAGCGGCTTCATGAGCTGCTCGAAGGCTGCAGCTTTGCACAGTTTTGCATGCACCTTCAGCTGAGGTTTGCACACGCTTTAGCGGAGTTTCGCGCTCCTTTAGCTGAGCTTGGCACTCTTTAAGTGCGGCTGCCACCGGGGGAGCTGCCCTGCCCTTGTCCCCATCCCGCCCTGCCCTCCCGTGCGGGCAGACGCGCCTGCACAGCCCTGGCACAGGGGTCGGAAAAGTGTCCCCGGCACAGCCCCCGCTCCCTGCTCCTCCATCTCCGTCAGCGACACAGGAAGCTACAAACTTGGTTTTCTTCGGCTTTTTTTGAGCTCCTGCAACCTGCCGGCAGTAAATATCAGGCCGGTTTCTAATAACTCATGCTCTCGTTATGTTTAATCAGAAAAAGACTGACGTGGGCTTTATTCCTGAGGCAACCGCCCCCGCCGCGGCTGTACCGTGCCTCATGCCCACACAGCCTCCCGTGACGCAGGGAGCGCTGGGCTCGGGAGCTGCCTGCGCTCCTTGGGAAATCCCCCTGAGTAAAAGAATCCTAGTGCAATAGCACGGACCTTGCAGCTTTCGCTCCTCGAGCTGACGAAGAGGTAACATGGAAAGCTCTATCCTCATTCAACATGATTTTGGGGCTGGGAGTAATTATGCTTCAATGCTCGAACAAGCTGCAGCACTAATCGGGGAAGTTTTAGGGTACATGTGTGGCTCACAGAGACCTCAGCATCCTCCCCCACTGCCCCTCCTCGGAGAGTCCCTGGGAAGCTGCATTCCCCAGACCATCTGAAGTCCCTAGAGATGGGAGTGATGACTGCTCTGCTTTCTGTTGGCAGAGAAAATCCCCCCCAACCTTCCAAAAAAGGGAGAGAAGAAACCCTGGTTGCTGTGGCACTCCTGGGTTTTGCTCCAATTCTGAAACCTTGGGCAAAGTGCTCTATTTCTTCCTGGAAACGGAAATTCCAGCTGAGGGAAGTTAATAAATCTGTTAACATGGAAAGGGCCCAATTTCCCCCTTTGCCTATCTCATCTGCAAAGTTCATGGGAGTGTTTGTATGCTGCTCAACCCTGCCAGAGATACAATGCACAGCATGTTTTCTCTTGATATAACACTGGAGGGAGAAGAGGTTTTTTACACAGACAGCATGAAAACTGTGTTAATTCTGTTTTCTCCCTTTTAAGGCATAAGGCATTTACACAGCTTGAAGAAATTTTGCTTGTATTTTATAACCGGAGAGCAAAGGCAGGCAGATGGTTGCTGTCATCGTGTGAGTGGCTCTGTACTGCACCAAGCCTGAGAGCAGGCACTGCTGATGGACTTCGGGTAAGAACCAGCTTGCCACAGGCACCTGGATTACAAAACAGGTGCCAGTGAGTTAATTTTCTCATCATCCACTTCAATAGAAACAGGAAAGCTTTTCCTGTCTTGGAAAATGGTTGCTTGTTGAATGGTAAAGTCCACAAGAGAAACCCCCTCTACCTTTCAGAGAGATGTTTTTTGGCATGCGATTCTTGGGGCAGTTCGACTGTGCCCTGTAAATATGAAGCCTAATATTTGTAAGCAATTAATTTCACGTTGGATAAACACAGGCCTTTTGCCCATCACCCATCTGAAACACCAGTGCATTACAAGCTGGAGTCCCATTTTCCCCTGGATGGAGATCTCTGGGATCCTTAGGGGTTTGCTCTCTCCCTGTGTTGTAGCTGGTCTGCCTCATGTGCAAATACAGGTGCTGCGCCCTTGCAAGCAGCTGCTGCACCTGTACCCTGTGTGATGTGTGCCCAAGTGAGTGCCCATGCCAGCAAGTCATCTGGCCCCATCACCCTTTGTCACCCAACCCCAGCTGGCAGTGCCACTGCAAGCCCCCACCATCCCTGTATACTCACCACTCATTTTCCATGAGCCCAGCAGAGAGGTGGGGATACACCAAATGGTGAGGTGCATCCATGGCTTCCTCTGCAGCTGGGCACAGAGCATCCCGCTGTGAGCCCTCTGCAGTTTCCCCCAGAATTCAGGTGCCCAGCCACAGCCCAGGGCAGGTACTGCCTTGTGACCTCTTCTGCTTCTCTGACTTTTGATTCATGCTTTTCACCATGCTAAAACAGCACAAGTCAGGGCCATGTGCCATCCCCCCTTTTCTGGCCTGCTCACACCTATCTCTGAAACTTATTTTCCTCTCTCCCATGTGCTGGGTAGGCTCTTCATTGAGATAAGTAATTCCTGCTCTCTGTATACTTTCTCTCCTACCTGCCAGCTTAGTCAGTGCTGGACAGATGCACCATTTACACCTTTTTGGTGCTAAGTCCACATTCTGGATAAATGTTCTCTGTCCTCTGCACATTCAACAATTGGGAAAAGGACAGATCGTGACAGTCAGGAGGCAGCAAAACACCCTCTCCTCTTTAGATTTTGAATTTATCCTCAGAATTAATAGAAAAAAACTTCTATCTGTGTGGAATTTAAACATAACCAGTCCTTGGTGATGGCAAACAGTCTATTGGAAAGCTCTCCATCCCATAGTGTGTAGGGACAACATGGACATGACCTTGCAGTAGCCTGTAATGCACTGAGAGAGAGACTTTGGGTGGTCTGCTCCCAGGAGTAACAACTCAGTGGGTGGGGTGGTGCTGTAGATCATAATTTTGGATGACTTCAGTGCAGCACAGAAGACTAAACTTCACACTGCTGTTCCTTGTCAAAAAACATTTACTGCTTAGCTGAAGCACAGCCGAGCCTCCTCGTCACTGCTCTGTGGAGTTCCAGGAGGCACCACAGGGTGCAGGTTGTCCTGCTCTCGGGTAGCATGGCCCTGCACCAGCACAGGTGCAAGGGGCTGACAAAGCTGAGCACTTTTCCCCATCAGGCATGTGCTCCTAGACACACAACGACTGCGCTGATGGGCTCCACTTGAGGGTGTTTAGAAACATTCCACCACAAGTGCTTGGAAAAGCAAAGAAGATCTCTGGCTCTGCCAGCAAAAACATCTCCTAAAAGGAGAAGATAAATTACTTTTTCTATGTGGTAGGTTCACTTTCTAGAAAGACAAATGCCACCAATAGTGGTGGGAGGGATAAAGGAGGCAGCTTGTGTAAGGAGGTGATTTCTTTCACCATGAAATTATGCATCTGTTCTGCCTGCCACAGACCTTGCAGCATCAGCCCTCCCTCCCTTGGCTCAGTTTTTTTTTTCTCTCAGCACGAGGCTGCAAGCTGCTGTGCTAAAAATACATATTTGTATATACATACATGAAATAGGTGCATCTGCAGGAGCACACGTCAAAGACCCCAAAGCACCACTTACAAGCTCTGAACCAACCTGCTTGGACTTCTCTCCTGAGGGTGGAGCATGAGGCCACTGATTAGAACGGGCTTTGCTGACATCCCAGGTGAACTGGGAAATCTTTCCCATCCCTCCATGGATTTCTTTATGTCCTGGGTTTGCCTTAAGTGAATCTTTTTGGTAAGGAAACTGAATTTGAAAAAGAGTCTTCCCAGAAGGTTTGTTCATGGTGCTGTAAGCATGAACCAGAATAATGTTACTATTTGTTCTGTGACATTTTCCTGCAAATTTCTCATTTTTTCCTGGGTAATTCTTTCGAGACCTGTTGGGTACATGTAGTAGCTGCAGTGTTTAATCCCTGTGAAGACCTGTAGACTTTTCTGTTTGGTCTGAGAGCTGACAAAGTCTGGTTTATCACATGCTTCTTAGCAACAAAAAACTGTCATTCACTAAATAAGTCATTCTATCAATCATTGAAAAAAGAGATAAAAATCATAACAAATTGAAGCCAGGTAACATTGGAATCACAGATTGATAAGGCTGGATAAGACCAGTGGGAACCTCTGGAGATCATCTTGTCCAACTCCTGCTCAAAGCAAGTCAGCTAGGACCAATTGCCCTGGTCCAGTGTTCAGTGGATGTTGAATGTCTCCAAGGATGGAGGCAATTTTTTCCATTTACCTCACTGGGCAGCCTGCTGCGTGCTTTACCACCCTCACAACAGAGCATGTTTTTCTTATGTTTAAATAGAATTTCTTGCATTTCAGCTTCTGCTCATTGCGTCTTGCCCTGTCAGTGGGCACCACTGAAAAGAACTTGACTGTCGCCCTAAGTTTGCCTGCTTTTTAGTGTTTCCATTTTATTCTCACGCAGCTTCAAGAAAACAATGTATATTTTTAGAATTTATTTACTTTGTTTACATATTTCTCCTCTGGGAGGAGAAATATGATTGATGGTGATGTTCACCATCCAGGTCAAAGAGGTGGCAACCTGTGTGGCCAATCTCTTGCCTTTTGTACAAATGCATATAAGATGGAGTAAAAAAATTAAAAACTGAGCTTTCCTGCCTGCACCTTCTGCTGCCTGCCTCGTTCTTTGTGTGTCGTGAACAGCAACACTTGACTCCGTCTCCTGTGAACCTTTCAGGTACTTGTACACGAGGGTGAGACTCTTCTTGAGTCTTCTCCAGGCTGAACAGTCCCAGCTCTCTCAACTTCCCCCTCTATAAGAGATGGCTCCAGTCCTGTAATCAACTTTATGGTCCTTCATTGGACTCTCTCCAGTGTGTCCATGTCCCTCTTGTACTGGTGAACCCCAACCTGGACACAGCACTCCAGACATGAGAGGGGACCTGCTGGCAAAGCTTTGTCTCATGCAGCCCATTACATCATTGGTCTTCTTTGCCAAAGCTTCCCAGATCTTATTATTGGCTCTCCTGAAAGGGGAGGAGTATTTTCTTTCTTCCAGTCTTCACGTATCTCTTCTGATTGCCAAGGTTACAGAGTGACCTCACAGTGACATTGTCTAGCCTCTCAGCGCTCATGGGCACATCCCATGAAGTCTCATGGGTCTGCATATGTCCAATTTGTTTAAATGTTCCCTAACATGACCACTGAAAGTAAGTCTTTCTTGCTCTGATCTCAGGGTAATTATAGCATTGTACAGTAAGGATGCAATTTTCTCTTAATTCTCTGTAGTGCTCACAGCATGTTGAGTTTTTTTCCCTGTTCAGTTCTACAGTATTCTCCAGGAAAAAAATTACCTCAACAGCAGGTTTTCATGTAATTATAACCTCTAAATCTACCTTCCCTCCCTTTTCCTCCCACTCACCTCCAGCACCTTATTTTTAAATCCTCCTCCTCCCTCAGTACCTATGAGAGAACATGGGCAGTGCAGCATGTCCATGGACTCACATTTAATGCTCTGAGGGGCACAAGAATTGCATGCTTAAACTCTTGTGGTGTATGCTTGAAAATTTCAGCTTCATTTTGCAGAGCAGGCAAGGTCTGGTGAAGATTTTCCATTTACCTCATCCAATCCCCAGTGCTGACATCATAAAATCCCCAGCATGCGGTACTGTTGCTGCATCTTCACAGTAAAAAGGTGAAAAGACTCTGTTTAAACATACAAATTTAACTTGCTAACCAGAGAATGCTTTAGAATACTGCAGAATTTTCCTGAAAGATTAATGATGTTAAAATGTGCTAATGGCAGGTAAGAGCAGCACTGTATGCCCATCAGAGGTGGTGCAAGCTGTGGAGCTGCTCCCTGGGGACCCTCTCCCAGCTGCCCCACGCATGTGATAGCACAGCATGGCATGGCAGCCCACCTGCCCAACCACTGTGAGCCTGGCCTGAGTTGACTGTGCTCTTGACAGGCCTTGGACAGGCTTGGGGAAGAGTTCCTGGTGTTTGCTGTCAAGCGTGCAGGTCCTCACGCTTCCAGAGAGCAGGCGTACTCTGAAATGACAGGGTTTTTTCCAAAGTGCTTGTCTGTCTTTTATGTTTGCCTCCTCAAGCAGAAGAACACTCTCTGCATTAATAAAGCACTGCAGCCTTTTCAGAAATATTGGCCTGGCCTTTGCTTGTCCATCTGCGGGCTTGTGGAAAGGATGAGCCCCGCTTCATTTCTTTCTGTATGTGCCCACATCACCCCAGCAACCTGCCTCGGCCTCAGCCTGCTCCCCACCTTCCTGTCTGGTCTGGATGCTAAAATCTTCCTCTTTTGCCCCACGCTGACACTTTTTTCCTTCTTAGTTCTTTCAGTGAGACAGGATCCTTCTGTAGTTTCCGCCATGGTGTGACAGTTGGATTTTGGACACTGCTGGCTGAGAAGATCTTCTATCCAAGAAAACATTACCCATGCTATAGAACACCGCCCCCCCCCCCCCAAAAAAAAACCCCAAAACTGAGAAAAAATGTAGCAACTTACACTCCTACTTGGGAGACCTGTTTACAGAGAGCCTGGAGAGCCAGGCTTCATCTCCAGTTTGTTCCTGCACACCCAGATCGTGTTTGCTGGCTCAGAGCAGGTTGCATTTGGCATAAACCACATGTCTAAAGCCAATTACATGAAACCCTAACCAGACAGAACTGATGGTCTCCAACTCCAAGCCCATGCCCCTGCCAGTTTGGCATTCTTTTGAAAAGATTTCAATTCCACATTCTAGAGCATGAACTTGGAGGGAGGGAAACCCTACCCATAGACTTGGTTAGAAAATCAGATGCATCTGATATAGCACTTTCATTTTGTGCATGTAACAGAAAATTAATTACCTGGTGTCCTTCTCTATTAATCTGCATATGGTCAGCAAGTGATTTCTACAGAACCCAGCCCAGTGAGATAATCCCATTGCCAATGCACACCCTGCAAAACACCTGTTAAATGAGTCACCAGAAACTGTTGTGGAGGACACTGATGGGGTAGAAACCAAATTAACTATTTAACTGCTTGTTACTGGAGGAGCCTCACCACACTGAGCCAGGCTGTTCTGTGGCACTGCTTCCAGAGGAACAGACTGGGTACACACAGCCTCTGTTTTACCTCTGACGTGACAAAGGAGAAGCACCGCAGCAATCGTTTGTGCTCTGAGGTTGATCACATCTGACTTTCTGCAACCACACTCAATGGATAGAGATGATTAGAGAAAATTCTGGTGCTCTTTGTGTCTCTCCAGTGCTGGGATGTTGATGAGCAGTGACAGTTGCACGACTGCTGTCCTTTTCCATGGTGGATATTGGAGATGGAAGGGTAGAGACATGGCGGTGTGTGCTGCTTCTTGCAACCCCATTCTGGCAGGCTTTTGCCCCTGAAGATCCTCACTGCCATACAGGAGGAATAAGAATTGCATTGGAAGATGCCTGGACCAACAGAATATTTATGTGGATCCACAGACACATATATCAGTATATTTATCTTAATTTCTCCAAGTAGATGTGAATATTGGTCATTTGCTTTGGGCAAAGGACAGAAGGTCAGAGTGGATACCTTGCCTAACTGCACCAGGAACCAGGTCATACTGGGTTTACTCCATGAAAAAAATCTCCCTTCAGATCTGTGTCACACTCTAAATGCCACCAGAGACAAACTGCCCCAAGTAACTCACATCACCCTGGTTCTGCCCTCCCTGATCTTCTCCCTGTGCAATCCCTTCACTTCCCTACATGATACATCACAAACCATGATCACACCCATAACCATACAACATTTTTCTGGAGCTCAGTGGGAAATCATCACCATTGAGAAATGCTATGAAAACACAGCATCCCACAAAGAGCTGCGAAATCAAAGAGTGTGTTTGAGCAGTGTGTGAAGGATGCTGTGGACAGCCCATGTGCCTGTGCAGGCTTCTGCTACCAGAGAGATGCCTGGAGACCTGCCTGTGCTGCTGCAAGGTGAGCAGGGGCACCTGAGCAGTGCTGTCAGCACACTGGTGTCCTGGCTGAGGTAACCCACCCCAGGGGATGTCAGTGCTAGCAGCACAAAGGCAGTGTCCCCACCTCTCTGAGTTCTGAGTGTCAGTGGCAGCAGCCACCGTGACATGGCCAGCAGGAAGGTGGTTGTACTCCAGGCTTCAGAAAAAAAGATGGCACTGCCCTGTGTTCAAAGCCACTGAGCTGTGTAGGCACTGTGTTTGCAGAAGATGCTCCCTCTTTAGGGAAGAGAGCGTTTAGAGCAATGACTGTAACAATAACTATTGCTACAGTGATTGCTCTAAAATAATCTAACAATAGTCTCATCTAGCATCAGTGTCATGTGGGACACTAAGCAACAAAAGGACAGTGGGACCAAAAGTGAAGGAGACTACATTTTGCTTTGAAGTTTCTGTAGCTGGTTACAGAGAGAAAATAGTTTTAATACAAGGTTCAGCCTATCCAGATTTGTCTGTAGAAAGTGTCCAGTGGAGTTTTAGCTGTTTTACATGTTTAAGAACAGATGTGAAGCTGAAGTTCTGTTTTTCCTGCACATTTCTCAGCTATTCTTTGCCATGAGACATTTCATATGTTTTATACCTCAATGCCCTTCCCCTCCCATTGCTATAGTCCTGAAGTACTTCAATTGTAACTTTGTAACTTAATTTCACTGGAAAAAGAAAATATATTACTGCCTCTCACACACAAAGTAATTATCCCAAAGGCTGTTCTGGTGTCTCTCTTGATCTTTGTCATGCATGAGGTAGAGGCTTGGTGCTGAATTTTTTTGCTCCAGCAGAAATCATGGTCATTCCCACTGTTCACTTCAGCTGAGTCAATGAAACTCTTGTAGAGGGCTATAGCATAAACTAAATCAGAGACATGATTTGGGTAAGGAAGCAACAAGCCAGGGGGAAAGCTGCATCTGTTTAATATATGTTCAGGCAGAGCAAATAGTTTACTTTTCTTACCCATTTTCAGAAGTATAGTAACTCTGCTGGCAAGGGAGGTGAGATGCTGGGCTAGCTGTGCCAGCAGCTGTGCAGCCCCAGGGCACAGGAGCTCCATGCTGGAGGCCACTGAGACCCCCAGGCAGGTCTTGGAACAGGGACTGGTTCTGCTGATGTGGTAATAAGCTTATGTTCGTGTCCCAGGACAGGCCAGGACCTACCTGCCAGCTAACAAGGCATGAGTTGGAAGTCTTCAACTCCGGAAAATCCACCAGTAACACAGTGCTGGGAAATGTGCCATCCCCAGTGAGGCAAATACAGAATGAAGCCATGAAAATAAATGGCCCAAAGGAACAGGGGCATTATGGGGCATTTTTGCTCCTTCCAGTGGGCTGCATGTACAGAACAGGACCCTGTGCTATCCTCCACTTGGCTCCCTTCTTGTGTGGGTTCTGTGCCTGGCCATGCCATCAGCCACTGCCACAGCAGTACCTTTATAGTGCCTCTTTCTTCCCCCGATCTAAGATTCTCTTCAAGCAATGCCAGCTACATGATCCCACAGTCATGAAAAAAACAACAAAAAGAAGTGTTCTCCAGCAGCCAGGAAGTTGGCATATTTCTAGCTACAACAAAGAAAGTGGCCATAGCCTGTTTTGTACAGATGACTTCCTTTAGTTAGGCCAAAAAATGTGACTATTTCAAAGCTGATTTATGTTTCTAACTGAAGTCCAGAATCTTAAGCTCTCTTACTGTTTCCCCTGTCTGAACTGTGCTTGGCTGTGTGCAGAACAAGGAATTAGGGTTAGAGGTGGAAGTCAGAAGGAAGAAAGATCAATTGTTCCTATTGCAAAAGTAAACAGCAGTAAGTGCTTAATTGTTTCTGTATTTTCTAATCAAGTGGATTTTTCAGACAGCTGTGAAGAGCCCTCAGTGTGTGCAAGCAGCACAGACTGAAATCAAATCAATCAATCCATGCCCTCCTCCCCTCTTGAGGTGCTTGCTTTTCTTTTGGGTCCAGGGCAAGGACAAGCTCCTCCTGTGCTCCAGGCCTCTGCACAGAACAGAACAGAACAGGAAAAATCCCACTTCTCAGTGGATCAAAATCTTGGTATCCAGACCCAAACTGGGACAAGTCTAGAGAAATGTCTGGAAATATTACTGGGTCACCTTCTGAGTGCAGCAGGGCAATGGTCAGCCCTGAAAGCCGAACCCTGCCTTCACAACTGCCACCAACATCCAGGGACCACAGCACAGGGCTCTGACCCCTCATAGCCCTGGGACACTGCAGGAGGACAATATGTTTATATGAAAACCAGCCCTTTGGTGAACACATGAGTTCCTGATGCCCTGTTTCCAATAGGTTTGTGTTTTGTGTTTGCCCTGGGAAAGTGTGCTCTCCTATGCTGTGAATTCCAGAACAGCAGAGCTCCAACCAAAGCAAGGAAAAAGAGGGTTTTCCAAAAATCACTTGATTCTCAGCATCAGCCATACTCTGTATGCACTAGTCTTGGTGCTAACCAGGCTTTATGAGGATGTTTGGATGGAGGAAAACCACACAGCTTTGCACTACCCATCAGAGTGTGGTTCTCTCACTGTCTGCAGCAGCTGAGTACCATGGAAAGCATCAGCCATTTTGGAGCAAGTTCTTATCCCTAGTAAAGCCACAGTCTAAGCCCCTGGCTGCCCACATGTTTGCATGTCTTTCTGTCACCCCAGGCTACCCAGGAGTTTTCCCTCCAGTGGGATTTTTAACTCTCCCTCCTTGCCCTCCTGGAAGTGTGCTATTTATTTTACCCCTAGCATGCATCCCTCCGAAACAAATCTTCAAGTACTCAAAGGCCAAACTGGAGTCAGCTTTGATCTGATTTTTACCAGACTGGCTGGCATCAGCAGCAATGACACCCTGCTACCCATGCCAGCCTTTGGCTTTGTCCTGTCATGAACATGCTGAAGGATGCATTTCCCCACAAAGACGAGGATTTGATGCTCTGGGACTGAACTGGGCTGTCATGCTAATGAATGGTACTTCTGTGCTCAAAATGGCCGTGTGGATAGTGAGATGCAGAAGGACTGGATGAGTTTTCAGAGGCTCACTGTCCTGTATGTCGTGCAGATGATTTCCCCCCGCCTCTTTCCTATTTTTTTCCCAAGATTTCATGTGTTTTGACAAACAAACGTAACCAGAATGCTGAAGGGATTAACCAGGATTGAAAAGACCTTCATGACTTGGTGATTTGGACTGTTAATCTTTGGTCTGCATTTCTCTGAGTCACTGGAAAGCTGCAGTGTTCCTGTATGGGATGTAACGGGTGTCATATAAACTCAGGCTGCTGCACTGCAGGTTAACTGTGAGCAGAGCAGAGATGAAGAAAGGAATTTAGCGTGGGCAAGAGGCACACCCTCTATTTTGGCAAGAAGAAGTTCACATTCTTACTCTGATTTACACTAGTTTATAAAGAAGGCTGAATGGAGTTCTTGAAGCATATGGTAGTGTTTAACTGTATAAAACTTGGAATTAACTTCAAGTACTGCATGTGGAGAGATCAAAGCTATTAAACTATATATTTTGTATAGGAAATATCTATGATGAAGAAATAAATTCATCTCAGTAATAGCCAACAGGGAGAAATCTTTGAAAACAAAGGCTGGTGTGGTGTTGTCCCTCTGTTTGCTTGTTTTGGGGGGAGATTGATTATTAGAGCTCCTATTTTAACACAAATTCTGCAAAGGCTTCACATGAAGCCACTGGTGCTCCTGAGGCTGAGGCCAAGGCACGTGTGGTGACAGGTCTGGGCTCTCCAGGCTCATGGTGTCAGGGCAGCAGCTCTGCCTCCCTGGCCAGGGCAGGATGGGGGCTGCACCTTTCTTCTCAGTTACACAGGAAATATTTTTCTCCTGGTGCAGGCTGATACAGCTTGCCTCTGGCCATGTTTTTCCAAAAGTGAAAGAGGGAGAAAAAAGCCTTTGCTTGGGTTTTTGGGGTTTTTTTTGGCACATCTAGTTGTTGCCTAGTTCAGATCAAGAGGAACCAAGGATGAACTGAAATACCTGTTCTAGAGAATCTGTGAAAGTCCAGAGTCCTTCTGCAACCCGTGGCACTGTTGATCTTCAAGCCATCACCATGGAGGGTCCTTTGCCACTGATGATGGCAGCCATTTCCTCCACCATTCTCTTCTGAGACCTCCTCTCTTCCCCTCCCTGCTTGCTTTCCCTCACCTAGTGCAGTTCATCTTTCATGTTCTGGTTATTTATCTGAAGCCTGCTCTCCAGAGCTGCCCCACGTGGCTATTTTAGTCATTTCCTCCAGCAAGTTCCTGCAATTGTTGGGCTGGCATTGTGTGAGTCACCCACCACACTTCCTCCCACGCTCCCTCCCAGATGGGAAAAGCCTCCTCCTGCTAGTTTTCCTTTGTTAACCAAGGCATCCTGAAGCAATTCCACCTTTAACAGCACAAAGGCCATGCTTGACTGTGGCAGCCAGGTGCTTTGCAGCACCAGAGCAGAGACATCATCAGAGCAGAGGACACCACTGAGCTGCCTGGCAAGTGATGCAGACAGGGGAAACCAGCTGGGCTGATCTGCCCCTTCCTTCTCTTCCTGCAAGTCCATGTGGTCACTCTGTCCCTGAGGCTTTTGACTGGGAGTGAAGTTCCATTTCAGCCAGAGAGAGACCCAGACTTGGGCTTTTCTCCTGCAAAGTCACCTTCCTCGTGGCCTCTCCTGCTGGAAGGACACATGCACATTGCATCCAGCATCTGCTAGCCCTAGCACCGGCAAAAATACTGTCTGATTTAGAAGCCACGAGGCACAGCAAACTCTGCTGCTCAAAGCCACAAGTCTCTGTAAGTAGAGCCCATTTGGTGACAGCAATGCTGATGCTGACTATCACCACTCCATGATGGAGAGCAGGGCTGGTAGGAGCCATCCCAGCACGCTGTGTGTGCGGGGTGGTGGGAAGCTGCCCTGTGCATATGGGCACCACATGGCCCTGGGAAATCACAGCTCACACCTGGCCCCACACTGGCTTGGCCTCCCAACTAATGAGTTGTTAGCATGTGGGAAATGGAAGTACCTCAAATACATTCAGGGCAGGTTTCTAAATGCATGACTGGAAGTTTCTCAGATATATGCAGGGCAGGTATCTGAATACACATGATGGGCATGTGTTTACAATCTGAAGGAAGCAGCCCAGCAAGGATTTTTTACATTCCTTCATGTTTCTTTTTGCCTGTTTGTTTTGCTTTTGACTTTTTGTGTGCTGTCATACAAAATAAAATTGCATTTTTTCACCCTTGAGTACCAGACTGGTATGGCACTAACATTTCTGTTCCTGTAAGAGTGGCAATCATTGGCAAGTTTGAGCCTAACAATTCCTTCTGTTTATTTGGTGGAGATATAATGTTCTTCCTGCTCATGCTGTGCTGGACAGATTAATTCTCAGGGATGCCTCTTGCACATCAGGCTTTCCTCCATCCATGAAGTCTAGCACTATGTTTGTGGGAACATCACCTGTGGCCACAAGTCCCCCTGGAGGTGCCCAAGGGCACACTCACTCCTCTGTTCTGCCTTGCACTGAGTGTGGGTGAGGTGCAGCAAAGGGAACCTTTTGGAGTAAGCCCATATGCGCCCATGGGTGGGTGCTGAGCCCCACAACAGCCAGGCAGAAGAAGGCACAGACAGTTCTCCAGGTAAATGCCTCTCTGGAGCTGTCCCTGGAAGACCAGGGACCATACATGGGCTTTACACAGCTTTACACAGCTCCTCCTTTATACAAGAGCAAATCTGTCATTTCTCCCCCATTAGTACCTGAGGACATTGGCTCAGCTGATGTTTTTTGTACTGCTTGTTAGGTCTGCTCGTCAGTGACACGTTTCCCACTGGAAGGTAATAAAATCATCACCCAGTTGCAGGGGATAATTATAATTTCTGCAGGAGTGATCCTGATGTTTCTCATTAGCACCAGTGCTATGTGTGGAAGCCTGCACTTTGGAGGGAGCAGATGGTGAACGTGTTCTTTAAGAGCACTGGGAGAGGAGGAAGGCTGGACTGCCACCACCATTCCATCCTTCATACACCAGGATGCTTCCCTTTGTTTCCTCTTAAGAAGCAACTTGCTCTTTCTTATGGGGAATTAAAAGGAAAAGAAAAAGAGAAAAGGGAAAAATTTAGGAAGAGCAACTATTAATTAAGCCTAGGATTTCACAAATACCTTCTGAGAGGCTTCTGGTGAAGATCAAGTGTAATATAACATTAAATATTTAGTGCGGCCTCTCAAGAGGGATTTGATCTTTACATATGAAAAAAGGGATGAGACTTAAAGATTAAACAGATCTTTTTAATATCCAGCTTCAGTTACACAAAGTAACAATGCAATCTGCAGTGCCTGAAGAATTTGCGTGTGCGGGATTAGGCAGAGTGATTAGATATTAGGGACAGAACACAGGTCTGCAGGGGAAAATGTGCCATTCTGAGGGTGTCACTGAGGGAGACAGAGTCCTGGGAGGAACAATGCTGACAGCCAAAAGGGGTGGGGCAGCAAAAAAGTGAGGAGGAAGGGTTGCATGAGGAGGGCTGTGGAACATTCAGGTGTGGTGGCCTCATGGTTTCCCAGCTGGCCATCAAGTGGACAACACTGATGTGTACACACCTGTGGCATCTCTCTGTATACAAGGAAGCTCAGGAGTCTTCCCAAAGGACTCTGAGGAGTCCCTCCTGCCCCAGATAGTGTATTCAAGGAGGAAATGCCATGCCATAGGCATGTATATTTATATACACAAATGCATGCATATTAAAGAAAAAAAATTGTGAAATATGTTTCTCAGGCAGACAAAAAATATTTCAAAAGGCAGAATCATAGTATGGTTTGGGTAAGAAGGAACCTTTAAAGGTCATCTAGTCCAACCCCTCTGAGCAGGAACATTTTCAAGTTTATCAGGTTGTTCAGCACCCTGTTCAACCTGGTCTTGAATGTTTCCAGGGTTGGGGCATCTACCACTTCTCTGGACAACTTGTTCCAGTGTTTCACCAAACTCCTAATAAAAAATTTCTTCCTTTCAATGTTTAAAAACACTTCCCCTTGTTCTATTGAAACAGGCCCTGCTTAAATGTGTGCCCCATCTTTCTAATAGACCCCCTTCAAGTACTGAAATGCCACAATGAGATCTTCTTGGAGCCTTCTCCAGCTGAACAACCCCAGTTCTTGAAGCCTTTCCACATGGAAGAGGAATTCCATCCCTATGTAAGAAGAAAGGGAAAACTACAACCTACAGTTTGATAAAATGAAGGGTTAAAAGAGAGGGATGACCATGCTGCCAAAAACCCTTCTCTTTTTCTTCTTTTGAGCAAGAAAATCATGAGATGAAGACAGGTCATGTCAGAGCCAGCAGCTTGTTCCTCTAAATGCCTCTAGGAGAGCTTGCGTGATGTGGCAGCATGAGGCACTGCATAGAGCCCTGCCATCGTAGAGACCAGCCAAATGTGGCCAGAGCTGTGGGGACCCTGCACTTCACTGCTGCCCTGGCTCAAGCCCCTTGTTCACTTCAGCCTTTCCTAAACAATGCATTTGTAGTTTTGGCCTGGGAAAACGTGCTTGCCTGACTTTCTGTGAAGTTGATTTCAGCCCTTTTTTCCATGTACAGCTCTGTGCCATTTTTGTGTCTGAATGAGCAGTAAGTACCTACATGGGAAAAAGGTGTGGGTGGCTCTGTCAAGAAAATGAGCCTTTCCCAGTCTTTCCACAACATTCCAGTTTCAATTGTGTCCCTTTTTTGTTCTGTGGAGCAAAACCTTGAATGATTTCAGTCATTTCCCTTTCAAAATAATTGCTTTCCTGATGCAGCTTTGGACAGTCCAAGCAAAGAAATGTTTTTCTTTCCAGCAGCCCTGGTGAAGGAGTGGCAGATACAGCAAATGGAGCCCTGATGAGCTCAGCATTACTAATGCCCATCAGATCCAGTTCTCATCATTGTTTCACAGCAACTTGCAAATTTTAAAATGTACTAAAGCTGGTGAAACCTGTCTTCAGTTTACCATTTAGATTTGGCAAATACAGAATCAGAAGACACTCATACACATTTGCTCTGACTTCCCAGGCAGCTCAGGCCAGAGGTTCCCTGAATTAATTTGCCTTTGAACTGGAATATTTCTGTTTAAAAATGCATTGTAGGAAAATTTCTGGGGTTTGAAAATCCATCCCAGTCTATGCTAAACCTCTCTCATGTTTGGTTAATGCCATTCTTAAAACTCCTTCCCTTTGATCCACAACTCCCATCCTCTGACATTCAGCTCTAGATTTTGCTGCCCTTTGTGTTCCAGATTGATGATCTCTCTCATTATGTTTTTATTCTCTTTGGATTAATTTACAGTGGGGTTTGCCTTGCCTTCCTTTGGGTAGCTGCAGTGAGGATGTCTCCAGCAAAGCGAGTCACCACGGGTTCTTTATACTCAGTTAAGGGAAACAGATACTTTGAGGATACATTTTTGTCACCTGTTTAGGACCTCTCCTTTAGAAGGAGAATTGCCCCCACTAAAGTGCTTGTTTTCTTTGTGTTGGCTTCAAAGGAAACCTAAAGGATAAGTTTAAATAATGAGATGAGAACCACCCAAGCAGGCAGTGATCCCAGCCTTCTGAATTCATCTCTGTCAAACTCCAAAACCACTCTGAGATCCTCAAATGCTGTTTTACAAAGAATAGTTACCACTCCTTGAAGTTATGCCCATCATACCTCCTCAATGCTTCATAGCTTCCCAAACCCTTCCTGCAGTGGCTGCTACTATGAGTCACAAGATGCCACCTCATCCCACTAGCCCAGCAGTCTGAGCTGGGCAGTGAGCTCCCTGCCCATGACAGGGGTGTGGCACTGTTGTCCTTTCAGGGTTGTTTTTTGTGTGTATGTGTGGAGAGCTCCAGGGTCTGTTTAGCAGCGCCATGTTCACAATGAGGATGACACTTAAATAAGCATGACCTGTTCCCAGGGGATGGCACATCTCCTTGCCCCTTGCAAGACAGCTCTGCTATTCTACCCCCACCGCTTCACCCAAAGCACTGGGATGCACTGAAGACAGGAAATAAAAAGAGAGATACTACTGAGTCAAGGCCAGAAGGGAGTTTCCTCCTCTCTCAGAGAGAATAGTCTCACTAAAGGGAAAGCTTCTTGGTTTGGCTGGGTAAGCCCTGAGCAGAGATTATTATCTGGGAAAGATAGTTTCTGCAGGGAAACACCATCTTCCTGCTGGCACAGCAGGTGCATGTCTGGCTTCCTCCACGTCCCATGGCAGAGGCAGGTGGCAGCTGCAGTGACACCAGGGGTGGTTCTGACCACTGCTCCTGCCCCTGGGGACAGGCACTAGAACTGCTGGGCAGTAGTGGTGTATCCCTCCCACTCTGCTCTCCCTGGACGGTTATTTCCCCTCATCACTCTGTTCTGGCTGTCCTTTCTGGAGAGCTTTCTTCCTGGACACCCTTTACCTGCACCATTTATGCCTACTTCAACCTCATCCAAAAATGCCTGTTCTCTCTTAGGCCTTTCTCCAGGACACTGTGAACAAGAAGCAAGCAAGCAGACTCACTGAGACCAAAACAAGAGGGTCTCATTTTCCTTCCATTCATCAGCACTTGGGACTATTTACTACTTCTGAAAATTCAGAGAAATCCTTACTTGCCATGGGGCTGTGTCTAGTTCTCTGCTGGGTCCCCAGAATGCTTTCCATTCCCATGGCAGCTAAGGAAGGAAGAGTTCTTTCCCAACCAGGGGTAGCTGCCTACTCCTTAGTCCAGCCTCCAGGCAAACATCCTGTGCCAACATGAAGGATTGGGATTGCCACCTCTGCAAAACAACTGAGAAATGTGCAGAGCAGAAGGGAGCACAAAAAAAGACAATAAATTCTCTGTAAGTGGATGGTTCACATATTTGGAATGAACACCTGGAGAGATTGCTGACACCCCCTCTCTCCAGGCAGTTTCAGGCACTTCAGAGCAAGCAGCACAGATCCAGCTGAGAGATACCTGCTTTCCCAGCCTGTAAAGCTAGCCCTGTCCCTGTCAGTCCTGTCCCCTCCAGCCTTATTTCCCTACATCCTGCCTCCTCTAGCCCTGTCCCTTCTAGACCTGTCTCCTCAGTCCTTAACTTCACCCTTGAAAACCTATCTCTGATGTCTACTAGGTTTTCCCATTTAAATGCATAAAATGTGATGTACAGACACACATTGTCAGATGGGCTCATTTTACCTGGGCTGGAGGTGAAGGGAGGCATGGTGAGAGATGGAGGATGAACAGATGAGAACAAAATGTCCCCTTCACTTGCATGGTGGAGTGAGGATGAGTTGGCATTACCAGCTTGTGCTCTATTGACTACTGGGGTTTAGCATCCACCCCTGGAGAAAAGGGGGCTTGGCTGAGCCTGACCACTGCTTCTGCCCCTAGGGACAGAACTGAGAGCTCCTGCTGTACCAGGGACCTTGTGTGGGCTGGCCCACCCAGCTCCAGGCCCACAGCACTTCTATGGAACACAGCACACAAAGCCCTACTCTCTGTGTCCTACCACTTGTGTTCATGTGGGCAACATGTTTGTATATTCATTTCACTTCAAAAGTAATAATGGATTATATATTAATATAAGACAACATCACTATCACAAAACTGCTGATTTTTTTTTTCTTCCTGGCCTGGTTTTGACAGAGATTCCTGTGTTTCTATTGAACTTCTTCCCTATTAGTTTTACTGCCAATTCATGCCATACTGACTTTCCATCAGCTGTGCTTTTGCTTTTACACAGTTCTTCAAGAGCAGAGAACTTCTTTAAGAGTTAAACAAAACCATCATTGTCCGTAATTATTTGTTGCTATTTTTTCCCATATGTTATTCATCACTGATCCATGGGATAGTGGGTTGTTTTGTTTTAAAAACATGTCTATTGAGGTAAAGTTAAAAGGAAATCAAACCACCTTCTGATGAAGAGTCTTGAAGGCAATGAATGTTCCCAACCAGTGATGTTTCCTTCTTTGCTAAGAAAATCTCCACCAATGAAACAGTTGTTGAGCACAAGTCTGGGGAAAAGCATTCCTGCAGTCACTTCATAACATGGATCTGGTAGGTCTGAGCCTTTGGTCTTCCAGCCATTTGCTTGTGTGTGTAATTAGCATTGATCCTGAAATAAAGAGCAGTCCTTAAGAAGGGTAATGCCTGCTAAGTAAATGGCATTGCTATGCACAAATCTGTTACTGTGTATCTTTCTCAAAGACAAACCTTAAGGCTTAGTGTATGTTTGTATAAAGACATCACACCTCCTCAAATAACTGGGGACGACATTGGGAGTGAAGCTGTTACTACAAGACAACCCATTTTAAAAGGCCCACCTTTGCTCCAGTGCCTGGTGCAGAGGATGAACATGCTCATGGCAGACACGCAGACATGGAGACAGGGCAGATGGTCTGGGTGAGGGCTGTAAAAGCAGCACAGACAGAAAAGGGTGGGTCAAGTGAGTTAAGAGCCAGCCCCGAACATCGATATGTGCAATGTTGCTTTGCAAGGAGCGTGCCTGCCTGTCTCTAAGGCAGAGTCCACAGAAGTGAAGGATGCTCTTTCACATTTCCATTGAACTGCATATATTGAAGGGACTGTCAAATCCATCCCAATTGTCAAAGGCATTTTCTTTTCAGATAACCCAAGCTAATATAATGCAACAGCCTCAGGCTGAATCCCAGCTGAGAGCAGAGTCAGGTCAGTTATGCTACTTCAGTTTGTGGTTGTCCTCATAAATCCTTCATAAAATAATACAACTGTATCTAAGGTAGCTCGTAGGTGAAAATGAATGCTGATTTGTGAGGAAGGATTTTCATGCTAAAGGGATGATAAAGAAATCCTGTCAGCAGAGAGGGTGCAAGAACACATAATCTACTCTGTCTCTGCAATCAGTGGGTTGGGTAGAGCTTGTTAGGTATTGGCCCCTCATTAGGGCTTGAAGCTGTTCCCTACACACCAGCTTTTATCTTCCCCTGCCCAAAGCGACCAACAGTGGCACATTCCTTGAGAGATTCCCTGCCTGATGTGACCAGCTAGGGGTGGTGGCTTCCAACTCACAGGCAGTGGGTCCATGAGCCCTGTGGCTACACTGACAGGGAGAGCAGGATTTCTGTACATCACATGCATGTAGCACATGGGAAAGACAGTCAGTACCTTTGGTATAAAGCACTGAATGATCTGGCCTGCTGCCTAATTAGTTTTCTATGTAATAGTAACAATGATAATTAATACTGGACTCATATTTATTTTTTTTTAGTAGAACAGAAAGCACAATACAGAAATGTTAATTATGCTTATTTTATATACAGTGAAAGGGAAGCAGAGATGGGTGGAATGCCTTCTTCAATGTCACACTTCAGTTTACTCTCAGATCTGGAAATAAAATCTGTTTTCCGAGCCTTGGTCCAGCCTGGAGATGCCAGGTCCCCTGATGGGGTTTTCTGAGTGCTTATGACTGCTTCAATGACTTTCCCATTGCAGCACTTCCAGAAACTGAAGGAAACCACTTTTGGGCCAGGGTTAACACACTTAGCTGAAAGTCACACTGAAAATCAGCTACTTGATAAGGATTTTCTCCAGGGGAGTCGGTAGAGTGTCTCATGGCAGTGAGCAGAGCAAGCCCTGCCCTCTGGATGATTTGCAGGCCCTCCAAGGACATGTTTTCTATTCTGAAATGAATTTCAGGTCTTTTTCTTTACTCATGCATGCCCTATGCCACTGCCTACAAACACAAACCACTACATACATTTTTTTCTTCCATGTTCCCTTATGCTGTGGTAGCCTTGATACCCCCTACTCCAACCACACATTTTATGTCAAGATCCACTTTGTTTTAGCAGCCTCTTCACTCTTTCCCTGGCTCTTTTGTTCGAATTTGCTGTGTATCCTCAGGTATGTGTTCTGCAACACCTCTCCAGTTAGCATTTATGTTCATCCCAAGGCCGTGAGAGGGGGGTCTTTATGGGACTCCTCTTCTCTGTCCACTTGTATGACCCAAGACACTTGTCAAAGGTTTTCTGACACCGTGTACACCATCTCTGTAGCACTCAACATCACTGTCCCTGACATGGGCATTATGGGTTTTGTTGAGTTTGTGTAATGATGGCAAGATCACTAGGAAGCCTGTTACCCTGGAGGGAATAAAGGATGATTAATGGCAAAAGCATGTTTGTGTATTTTTTCAAATTTCCGGTATTTCTCAGATTTGATTAGCTGAATTGTTTTATAGAGGGGAAGAAAATCCCAATTTTCATTTCAGTGAAATAACACTTCTGTCCTCTATATCAATGAGTGAGCTCCCTCTTATCTTTTTGTCAGAACCAAAATTTTTGCAAAATCTCTTTCAGACAAGGCTATAATCCTGAAATAGAACAAATTTAAGCAATAATTTTGTAGTTGGATATTCCTTGATTCCCCTTGTATATCTAACTAGAAAGGAGAGCTGGAGAACAGTGGGGAGAAAGTGGAGTAATTTCTGGATTAGCTATTAGCAGGCCAGAGATTTTTCCTGTGGAAACTTGCCCATTTAAACAGAAAGCTGAGAGCACAGAGTTTTTTCCTACATCTTCCACTGAGAGTGAAGTGAAATGTCGGCATTAGTGCTAAATCGTTTTCAATTTTTGTAATGGCTTAACATAAATAGCTTTTTCTACTCCAAGTCACTGCATTTGACAGCTGTTAAATACCACTCTTGCCAAAACAAGCCCTTGTCACTTCAGCCCTTATCCCGGTAAAGCTCCCAGTTCCCAGCTGGATCATGAATTCCATGCTGCAAGGGAGCCGTTGCACGGCTCTCTGTGGTTCCTGCGTATGGGCAGCAGAGAAGCCTCTGCAGGGTGACACATTTGTGAGGAAAGTGGGGGAGGCAGGAGGGTGCGGGGCTGGCAGCACATTTGGCGTGACTGAGCATCTGACCCACCTCCCCCGCCTCCAGCCTTTGGCACCATCTGGTGTCCACCCAAACCAGGACATGCACGGGGTGAAATGGCTCTTGGCCCCACAGGATTGGCTTCCTGGCATGGAGACCAGGTGCCTCCCACCTCTCCCTGGCACAGGTTAACCTTGGTGACACCAGCTGAACCGACGTCCTCACGCCCTGGCAAGGGGCACAAACGAGCAACCAGGGTACCACCATCAGCTGTTGTTACCAGAAGGACTTAGATGCCAGCAGAGTTGTGGCATCTCTGGAGAGAGGAGCCCTAAGGGCAGCTGCAGTCCACTGCTATCCTTTAGCTGTTCAGTAACAGTGCATAAACTCACATTATTTTTAGGGGACTGTCTGTCATCTCACAGACATAGTCTCCTCAGAGTGGGAAGGAGTCCTATAAAGCACATTAGAAAGATTCTTTTAGTATGTCCTGCATTTCTGGGGTAGCTGCAGCCCCTTTCAGATGTCATGGAGGAGTAGGTGACCCTGCCTCTGTGGCACCAGCCTCCTTCCAAAACCACCTCTCCACAGGGTGAGATTACCAGACTGACTGGATGGAGCTATCTCCAGAAGCCCTACAAACAGCACACGTGTAGTTTGCCCATTACACCAACAGCAAAAAGAAAATGTTGCTTGCTTTCTGCTCCATTTTCCCCTGGTGTCCTCTCTGTTATTTTGTTCTTTTTCCTCACAGTAGTAATTTAAGCAATTTTCCGTCTCACATTGAAGCGAAGTCATTTTAAGACAGCTTCCTCCTGCTTAAACAAGAAGGAGAAAGAAAAGGGAAAGAAAATATTTCTTGCTTGGCTTTGCTGTCAGTCCTCCAATATGAACAAGTAGAAACTATGTTCATTGGAGATAAGTCCCTTCACTATTCTGGCAGGAGTACCTTGCCTATAAAGGTACTGTCACACTGCAAATTTGAGATAGAGAATTGCAAGGCACTCCCATGAATGCAACTGTCAGGCCAAAAATACCTAGCTGCTGCTCTTTCACCAAAGTTGGGGTGGTTATAAGCTTTCAAACACAATATTTTCATTATATTGATATTTTTCAATACTATGTTGAAATACATGGATAGGTAAAAAAAGCTGACCTTTATAAGAGGAATTATCTTTTTCAAAACTATGAATGTTATTCTGAAAGATCAATAAATAAAATATTGAAGGAAACATTTCTGTTCATCAATGCAGGAAAATAGCCATCAAAACAAACAACCACTCTGCAGTACAGCTGCAGCAGCAGCAGCAGCCAGGACACACTCCCCAGGGGGCTTGGGGATCCACAGGAGGGGATGCTCCTGCAGTGCCTAATACCTTTTTGTTCATCAAATGTGACCAGTGGGACCACTTGTGTTTTGGCCTTTTTCCTCTGGCTGATCAGCCTGGCCATACCTGCTTCTAAACTTGCTAAACTTCTTGGGTTCAGTTTCTGGGGCTTTTATTATTATTATTTTTTTTAATATCACTGCTAATGGACTTCTCTAGGAGATGGGAGAGTGGAAGAATTTACATGGATAATGTTCCAAGTATACAGGAGAGAGTAAGGACAGCTTTGCTGCACTTGCTGGGGTAGCCCAGCTCCGGCAGAGGTACAGGCACAGCCCTCACCATCTCCTTGAACCAGGCGTTCACTCTGCTCTCATCAGCTCCTCGCCTGCTGAATGCTCAGGTCATGTTTGGGAAGTGCTCAGAGTTGGGGCAATGAACACCATTAATGAGTAGAGACTGAAAAAAGACATCTCACTTCCCAGTTCTGGCTCTCAGGGCATTTCCCCAGCCCTTCCTCCCTCCAGGGAGTTCTGTGAGCAGCAGGAGGTGCTCAGGGCCATGATGCTGTGGCTGGAGTTAAGCTGCTTGGCCAGGAAGAGGCACAGTGAAGGTGCCTCTTCCCAGTGCATGAGGGCAGCTGTCTCCATCCATAGCTTTAAGCACTACCACAGCAACTAGTTAGTGTTGTTTATTAGTGCTGCATTCCCCTAGCTGGGCATGCTGCAGATTGCAGCTGCTTTGGCCCTCCCTGCAGCCCCAGGAAAAGCCCTGGAAGCAAATTGCCTTGCAGCATGCCCTGAGGGTCAGCTAATCCTGCCCCTGCAGCACCAGAGCAGATGGCTGAGCTTCCAGACAAGGATGCAAAAAATGAAAAAATCATCTGTTCAAGGAAATGATTAAGGGTTTTCATCTTCTCTGCAGTGAGATATTTCTTGCTGTCTGGTGAGACCAGTCTTGCTGTGGATGCTGAAGCTGTACAAGCTGCAAGTGATTCACCGAAGTCTCCAGTGCAGCCTGACTGGGAGCTGGTGGTGTGAGCCCTTCATGCACCTTCCTGAGCCCCTCCCTGCCCGAAGCACAGACTCTCCAGCATGGCCAGCAGCTCACTGCCTTGCCTTCACACCAGGAGACCGGGAGTCCAGCAGGCACCATTCAACACAGATACCCAACAGTGAGCCTGATGAGAAACACTCCATGCCACCAGTGCACCATGAGCACCACTCTGCTCCAAGGATGAACAGCACACTAATGGCAACATTTTCTCACACTACATCTACTGCCAGCTCTTCCCTACAGTGACCACCAGCTGAGCATGCAAAAGAAAATGCTCAGAAGAAATTAAAGAGCAATTTGGGTTTGTCTGACTGAAATAGGATAAAAGAGGATCCAGCATACATGCTCCTGGTGAGGGGATGGGACTTTGCCTTTGTCTGAGGCAGGACTGACTTCCAGGAGACACCTCCACAGGGTACTTGGGCGAGTGTAACCTCGCTGTCCCTCCTGGGTAACTTGTGCTTCCTCACACACCTGTGCCATGTCCACTGTCCTCACCAAGTGAGCTCCTGCCAAGTGCACAGAACTGCTCTTGCTGTCCACCTCCACTCCTGGCGCAGCCTCTGCCCTGGGCTCAGCCTGTGCCTGTCCCTCCCAGCACAGCCTGTCCTGCAGCAGCCTGCCAGTCTAGCCTGATGCTGACTTGTGATTGATAAATGGTGTTAATTGAGTTCATAGAAGTGCACATGGCCTGTGGTTTAGAGAGCTTCCTAACAGGCAGACAAAGGTCTCACAAGTGAGAGAGCACCTCACAAGCTGAGGGAGGAGCTGAGAAAAATCATCCAATAGCTCTTTAATTTGCCTCCTGGATTTTGATCCCCTGTATTTCATATGTTTGAGATTTTCTCCTCAAACAAGAGAGCTACTAATATTTCCCTTAAATAAACTTTCACATAAGGCATTTTCACATAATCAGATTATTCCAGAGCTGGAGTATTAGAGGAAAGCCAGAGCCTGTTACATGAGGTGCAAACACAGAATCCCCTGGGCATCAGGGTGCTGTCACTTGGATAGGTGGGAGGCACATTTTTGCAGGCGGAGGATTATCCTTCATTTTTACGATTCACTTTTTGATCCAGTTATCCTCCTGAACATTTAGCAGCCCCTCTTGAATTTTATCAGAGCCTCAAGGGACCGGTGGTAGGAGAGCAGTGAAGGAGGAGGACAACACACCATGACAGCACAAGACTGCAGCAGATGGAGAAGAGAAGCTGTGAAAAGAGCAGGGTCACTGAAAGGACAATGCTTGGATCTTGGCTGTGGCAGGGATTCTCTGTAGTTTGATGCTAAATTCTATGAACTTGGATTTGTCAGTGGTTTAGGGCAGGTATTGGTAAGACCACCAGCACCAGCCATATCACCCTCATCATTCTGCTGTGAACTTCTGAGGTAGCAGAGTCAGATGAATCAGGCACAGGTCAAGAGTTGCTCTTTGAGTCATCAATCTGACAATGACATACAGTGTGTCTTAAAGACAACAATATAAAACCTCCCAGGTTTCTGTTCCTTTAACTGTAAAATGAAGTAAGCAAAGTATTTCAGTTAAAAAGCCTGAAATTCAAGTGACATATTGTAAAGCAATGCTATGATTAATCTCATATCTCTGGATGCTTAGGAAATGAAACTAGAAAGAAGATCTGATCTTTGATTTCCTAAATTCAGATTGATTCAGGCAACATTATGTTTCTTTTCCTTAAGAGGCATGAAGGGGCAGTAAAATGTAAATTGGGAGTGTCTAATTAATGCAATTTTTTCTTTGCCATTTTCTCATCAGTTGAGTCTAAATGGGAGGAGAAGGAGCAGGTTTGCTTTCAGGCAGCTTGATTTCTATAGGACTTGGAGTTATTGATGAGTTCACATCATCACCACAAGAGCTGGTGTTGACTGGTTATGGTCACATTTATGCACAGAGTTTTGCTGTCTTAATATTCCAACGCTGGTTCTGGTTCATAGTGGAGGCTCTTCTTGGATTAATTTACTTGTGAAAGCTTTGCCAGCCGGCAGTGCATGAAGAGTGTGTCAGTGCAGGGCATGGTGGGGCCTAGACCCAGTTGGATATTTTCCAGTTGAATGTTTTCTTCCATTTGAAGATACCAGTTGGCCAAAATGGGAATGTTCTTCAGGAATGTGCTGATTTTGACAGATTGCAGCAGCCAGGGGAGTTAAAACCCTGTCATGGGGGTTCTTGCTACAAAACCCCTCTGCACCAAAGGGCCCCAGAACTCCAGAGCAGCCCACACACCTGCAGGGTTGAAAACAGGATCCGGTTTTGCCAAAGCGTCCCCTCCCCACTTTCCTCCAAATAACCTTCCTAGGGAAGCTAGACTTCTGCAGGCAAACCAGGAGGCATCTCTGCTTCCACACAACAGAGCTTTCCTAAGCTTTTTGAAATTTTACAAGTTTTCCCATAGTGGAAGTTTGTTTTTCTGGTCTGCCTCAGATAGGAATCTTTAAAAAAACCCCGTTTATAAGTCATTCTGGAGTACCAGCACACACAGATTCATGGGAATCATCAATGGCTAACTGCTTTTCTTCTGAGAATTCATAACAAATTCAACCATATCTGCTTCAAAGGAAGACAAACAAAATGGAAAAGAAAAAATATGAGACCAAGGAGACAAATCTGAACAATAATGGAAAATGTTGTGTAGGCCTCAATTTTGGCAGCACACTACCTTGCCTTCCTCTCCTTGGACATCCTTGGGCTAGGGCTCACTCACATCTGGGCAGGGGAGACACCAAGCAGCAGTGGGGAACAGCAGCCTGGCTTTGTGCCCAGAGGGCCAGTGGAGCTCTGAGGAGAAAGTGCCTGTGATATCTCACTCATCTCCTGTTGTGGCTGAGGACAGGGTGTAGTGGGTTTTTCGCCTCATCTGCAAACAGGGATGAGGATGCTGGCTAAGGCTGCTCCTGACCCTGCTGTGACAACGTCACATCTCCTGGAACCTGGCCTAACTCATCTCATTTGAGCTGCCAAGCAGTTCTCAGAGGGTAAGAGTTTCAAACTGCTCCTGTCTTAGACTGATTTGAAGAGATTTGCTAAAAGCAAAAGACATTGTATCCAGGCTACTCCCTGCATACAGCCTGACAGGGTTTTTTGTAGAGAACTGAAATGCACTGCAAAGGGGATGGTAAGGACTGAAATCCACAGGGATTGTTACTTACAGTTTAAAAAACCCAGCTTCAAACTCAGAAGCATCCATACAAAGGGGTAACACACAAAACTAAGAAATTTGCACCTTGGTTTTGCTCATGTAAATGTTCACACTTCTGTCTTCATAGACATTCTATGTGATGGGAAATGTCACTGCATCACTGTCGTTGTGCAGGGGTCCTCCCTGACTATGTCTGGAATGGTGATTTGGCACAGAAAACTGGGACTGCTGTGGCAGCGAGGGGACAAGCACAGGAGTGCAGCTCTGTGCAGTGTGAAGACATGGACCATGGATGCAGTTGTCAATATTTTTGGGATGCTTTCTTCATACCGAATGGACCAGTTTGAGGTATGAGTGCCCAGATTAAGACTTGTGGCCTTCTGTGAGTTTTCTGACTTGCAGGTGAAAGCAGAGCAGACCATGACACAGGGGTGAGCCTGATTCCATCATCACTGCCCTGTGATGAGCTCCCTGGCAGGCAGTGCCAGTACATCCACAGAACAGCCTCAGAGCAGGGTTTGGCCCATAAAGTGCCAAATGCCCTGGCTTTAGAAGAAGCTACTGGCACTTACAACTTTCTACAATGTGCTCAAGGTTTCAAAAATACCACCCTGTCAGGCCTGCAAGTTGTGTCTCTGAAGGAGGGAGCTGGGAACTCATCTGCCAGCCACTGCATTACTCTCCTTAATTTTACCTTGCTTTCTTGTAATTTTTGTTGGGAATGGTTACTATGAGCTTTTTGGTCTTAGTGCACATCTGAGTCTGATTATCAGAATTTTGCCAAAATGTTCTTCACCTTATTTTTCTGCGTTGTCTCTAAACGCTTGTGCACTGCCAGTCAGTGCACATCCACACTGTGAGGCTTCACTTTCTAGAATGCAAACAGGAAGGAATGAGTTTTGGTCTGCTAGGGACAGTGCATAATTTGAGTACAATCACCTTTGCACCTTAGGTTGTGAGTAACTTTCCACAGCTCAAAGGAGCAGTTCCAGCACCTGAGAGATCCTATGCTAAACATGAATTTTAGAAAAAAAAACCCTAATTGCTATGACCATAAAACTGAGGAAAGTTCACTTTCTTGCTCTGATCTGACCTGACCTTAAGTCACTGCTCTGACCTTAAATGCAATTTCTCTCTACTTCCTGGGAACTCCTGGTGTTTTGCTCCTTCTGATGGTTTCCCTAGATAAAGCATGGTCATCCTTATTCATCTTCATTATTAAAACCCCAAAGATTTACACTGCCTTTAGCAAAAAATGTGCCTTCTAATCCTCCAAGTGTACACAGTAGAAATAGGTCCCAAACACTCAGGATCTTACAAGAGACAACTGATTAAAGTGCATCAAAGAGGAATCTAATGTGTTTTATTTCCCTTTCCAGTGTCCTTCCTCTGTCCAGTTTACTTTTTTAAGTTCAACTCCTGTTGCCAACAGTGTGCATTTGTGTAACAGGGACAGGCAGATGTGTGCCAGAGGTCTGTGCCCTGCCATGAAGGACAGGTCAGGACACCTTACATGAGGGAGGTCACACCACCTGCCTTTGCGGTTGGAACAGAAAAGCCAGACAAAGGGCTGCAAGGAAATATGGTTTATTTCAGTATACAGATGGGAATGGAGACAGAGAGGTGTGTGGATAAAATTTCCTACAAACTTGGGGATGCCAAGGGCAGGCAGGTTTTCAGAAGAGCTGAGCTTCCATTAGTAAGTAAAATAATGGGCTAATTTATCCAAAAAACTCTGGACAAGGGGAAATGAGATCTTTTGGGGATCTTGCCTCATATAGTTACTATAACGACTTGGCTTTAGAGCCGAGTGTATGAAAATCCATCAAAGGTGGTTTGCCAAAAGCGATGCAGGGAGTCTGTGATACATCTGGGGATCAAATCCTCATGTCTCAAACAAAGTACATTATTCAGGCCTCTTACTTGTTTGGGAAGGACAAGATTTAGCTTTGGCTTAGCTGTGTTGCTTTAGAACAAGAAAAAAAAAGAAAAAGGAGCTCAAAGCAGATTGTGCAGATCTTTTGTGGCCTTTTGATGTTTCCCAGGGTGAGCTCTCGACCAAGTTGGATGGGGCTCTGAACAGCCTGGGCTAGTGATGCGTGTCACTGCCCACTGCAAGTGGCTCGGGACTAGATGATTTTGTGGCTTCCAGCCCAAATCAATCTATGGTTTTATGATTCTCTCTAAGAGAAGATGTTGTCAGGGCTGACCTGACTGTAACAAGGTAGAGACAGCCCCACATCACCCTACCCACCCTGGGCAGTGCAAAGGGCTTCAGGGCTCGGTACAATTTTAGAACTTCTATGCACATTTCATAATTTTTGAGCAAATTCCTTGGAGCTGCTAGGTGAAATGAAGGCTTGGAGAATGCCTGTGAGCAGGTCAGTGAAGCATCTTACCTCAAGTCTTGTAATATCATGTAACATTTTTGGTGGAAAACAAACGCAACGCTCAAGCGCTGCTCTGCAGACAGTGCAAGGGGTAAGCACGGGGGTGGTGGACACTTTCTGCCTTTTTAATCAGAAATATCTCTGGCTCAACATTTCCTTCTAACAGGCTTTCACACTGCATCCTGGACAGTCACTTGGCTAGTTGTAACAGAAGTAATTGCAGGTAAGTAGCTGAAAGCAAGGCACACAAACTGAGGATTTCTTAAAGATGCAGGCTGCAGTTCTGGATTCAGTAAAAAGAGAATTTTTCCCCACCCTGCCACATGAACACACCCTGCCTTGATGGAATCGTCAAGAGATGTCATATGAAAATAGCCAAGGAGCCACTGAGGCCATGGGACAGAACTCCAATTTCTGTCAGATCCACCCTTGTTTTCATTAACAGCAATTACTCCTTTTCCCAGAGGAGCAGCCATCAGGCCAGACCCACTCCCTTTCCAGGTGGCTGGTTTTGCAATTTGCTTTCATGGAATAGAGTGAAAAACCAAAATGACCACCAGACATTGGCTGTGTGATGGCATCTTCCAATTAACATGGTTTATTTTGCAGTCTGTGTTACTGGGGCCTGGCAGAGGTCCCTGGGCTCCTGTAATCAGGGGTGTGAGAAAAACAAGAAAACCACTATTATTCCCCAACAAGAACCACAACACCTTTCTCTGAGTATCAGTATTTTCTTAAGTTTAGGAGAGAGCTCTGCTGTTTTCCTCATTAGCCTCTATTTTCAGGACCTCTGAAACCCTGTGTTCCTTTCCTCTCAGCCTACGTTTTCTCTGTTTTCTCCACAACGTGCCCTGACACCTCCATCTGAACAAGGACTTCTGGACTCTGTTATTTGCTTCTGTCTCATTGAATGCAGCAGCTAAACCAGGGACTTCATCCTGACATCTTGCAGCTGGACCCCAGTGTGGGATTCTCCAGCTGGACCCCAGTGTGGAGCGGTAGGGACACAGCTGCCTCACCATGGTCTGCCCCACAGGCTTCAGGAGAATCTGCAGCACTTTCTCTCCTCCTTCTTCACTGCCCTTGGTGTCTGCAGAGTTGTTCCTCTCACATACTCCCTCACTCCTCATACTCCCTCACTCCTCTCTTCTCGGTTATTCCAGGCAGGTTTTTTGCTTTTTAAATGTTATCCCAGAAGTGCTACCCACTGTCACTGATGGGTCCATGGCCAGTGGCAGCTCTGTCTTGGAGTCATTTAATCCTTTGCTCCTTTGCAGAGTCCTGCAGTTCTCTGTGACCCAGCACTTCAGAGGGAGCACAGCCTGTACCTTTGCAGGTTGTTTGAGATACTTTAGGGTTTGTCTAATACTCACATGAGAACACTCAGTGCAACTTCAGAGGTTTCTACCTTGTGAAACAAAATTGATCGTTGAATCAGGGCTAAGCTGTGAAACTTAAACCTTCCTCCACAAGCATTCGTTCCAGAGGGAGGTTGACTTGAAGTTGCTCATCATGCCAGAGCCATGGCAAAGACTGCAGGGCCTGGCTGTGGGGCTCAGCCCACACCAGCAGGTCCCTGTCCTTCCTCAGCACACCTGGACCTCCTGGGGCCAGGCTGGGGGGTTTCCCCACTCCAAGTACCCTGGACCTGCCACCTCCCCATGGGTGCCTGGGGCTGCACGCAATGAGCTGTCTCCCACATAACCCTGAATGAGCGTCAGAGTCTGAATGTTATTAACTGGGAGATCCTTCCAGACGGGTTGGGAGCAATTTCTTCATAGTAGGGGTAGGCCCTGCTGTTGTGGTTTAGGTTTGCTTATGCGAGTCATGGCACCATTTATGTGGAGGTTTTACATTTGTCAAATTTGCTAACTAAGAGATAGGATTTTGGGAGAAAAAGGCAAAAGCAGGCTCAACTTAGATGCAAAACCAGATAGATTTTATCAACATACACGAAGAGGAGAAAAAAAAAAAAGAAAAGACAAAAAACCCGTCACAAATTAATTTTTAAAAACCAACCCTCTCACTACAAACTGTTCATTTTTCTACAAACAATGCAAAGATGCAAAACCCAGAACTCCAGGTCAGTACTACTGTCCTGAGTTGTAGTATAGAATATGCAAAAGTATTCTATCACCATCATCATGAACTGTTGAATCCAATTGTTGGAGCAGTGTTTCCCAGACCCCCTCCCCCTGGACTATCTTCTGTTAATGGCCCATCAGATGCCTTGCTGTATGACTCATAGATAACTGCCTCCGGGAGCAATCTCTCGCTAATGGGCCATCAAGGACCCACTTCATGACTCATCATCCCATTGTGAGATGCTCTGTCCAGGGGGGAGGAACCAAGCATTCTAACCTGGATATAATCTGGGATTTGGGCAGCCCTGAGCCACTGGATCCCCAGAGGACCAGACCTTTCTACAGGATCACTGCTTCAGGAAGACCACCTCATCTGGACTGCTTCCATCACCCTGCTCAGGTTGTATTCTGACTCTGTCAGTGGTTTCTTGTATTATTTGATTTATTTTATTTTATTCTTTTCTTTTTCCTTTCTTCTTATTAAATTATATTTTCTGACTTGGAGCTTCTCACTTGGTTTGCTTTCAAACCACTGCAACTACGTATAAAACAGTCTTTCATTCAGTCTTTGAGAGAGAGAAGTCACTCCTGTGGTTTGGTAGCTTTCACACAAAAACATCCCGCCCAGAGAATCTGCATTTGTGGAACTTCCCCATATCACATAGCCTTTCCCATGACTACCCATGGGCCATGGATTTTACAAATTGGGATGGTACCTTTTAAAAATTAGCTGCTTCAAAAAACAAAGCATCTTTTTCAACTCAGGGAACAGAGATAGTCTTCTCACTTCTTCACGGGCAGAGGGCTTCTTCTCATCTCTCTCTGTTCAACCTCTCATGGAGGCACAAAAATATTTGCCTAGTTCATCACAGATACCTTTGCTCAAATCCACAAATCATCTCCCCAATTTATATTGTCCACGATTTAAAAGATTATTCTGTTACCAAAATCCAGAGGAGATTTTCAGCCTAGAACCAAGGCAACTCGTAATCTCTATCACTTCAAAAAGTTACTTTTCCTTTACTGACTTTGAGATCTCCATATTGTCCCTTTAGACGTCTCCAACTTGGCCTTTTTCTCTCATCTCCGAGAAGGGTTAGGGTTTCAAGTCTCACTCTCTGTCAGGAAAGAGTTAAAGCTTGCCCAGGCCTGCGGTGGTCAGGTGATCTCTGATCTCTGCCGCGGCAGCCTAAAAGTTCCAAAGCCATGCCGGTGGGGGGTAGCCTAATGGAGACATTGTCTTCCACCCCTCCATCTGATGGCTCCAGCCCCTGGCAGCTGCTCTGTAAGGCCCAGCGAGAGTGAGGGAGGGAGAGATCCCATCCTCCCCCCCGGGCCAGGGATGCTGGCAGGCAGGGAGGCCCGGGACATGGTCCTGCCACGACCGGCCCCATCCTCTCCACCGCCTCAGACCCGCGGCCGGCCCTGCCGAACTGCGGCTCTGCCTCCCCTGCGGCAGCGGCTTCCGGAGTCCTGGCTGGCCCCCGCCGCCCTGAGGGCGGCCAGGGCTTAAACCGGGATCTCCTCAGCTGCCCACATGTTACCTGCTCGCAGCACAGGGGAGAAAGGGGAAGTCTCCAACCCAGCTTCAGCTTTTATATGAGTATTACCAAAAGTCGCCTTCCGTTTTCTGGCTGGTCAGATCTGCAGGTCAATCCAAAACCTGCCCCGCCATAGGTCCCTGTCTTTTCCATAAAATTCAAAGGTCCTAGCAGACAGATACTGTTTCAACCCATGACACCTGCTGAGTTTGGAAAGGCGAAGCAATGCCCACTGTAGGGTAAGGGCCGGAGCCCTCCAGCGCCAATCAATAGGGCACTCACCCTTTTTCCTTTGGACTTGTAACCAAGGTGCACACATTTCATTTAAGGGGAAACTCTTTGGTGGAGTTGCCTGGATTAACCTGCAATTAACTGTAAATTTGTTCAATTTTAGCTTGTCACGTCATTTGGTGTTTTATGTTCACTGATGGTCATGATTGGTGTAATTTTAGAAATAGAACAGAACAGAAGCAAGCACTGCAATCTAGAAAGATAATAATTCAGATGCATGAACTTAAATTCACTTTTTTTTCTACTGCTTTTTCTTTTTATTTAGTTTTGACAGCTATGAGAGTTTTATATCTTATTGTGCTTGATATGGTGAGGGGCTGGTTCAGGGCCTCAGTTCATGGAGTACTTTGGTTAAAGAAAACATTTGATTTCTTTTACAACAGAAGTACCAGATGTCAAAACCATAGAGCAGAAGTGTGAAAATGTGGTCTGTTACCATTCCAAATGGGCTCCTTTTCCTAAAAGTTATGTTTTCTAGATCAAACACAAAGTTCTGTGTGAATCCTAATGGAAGATCTTTTAACTGTGGATTTGCAACATCACTTCTAGAAGCAGTTCCCCAATTTAAAAGAAATAGAAACTTTTTACTTCCAGTTTTCAGTTCACTATATAAAATAGAGAGAAAACATGCAAAATAGATGAGCAACTACTCAAGTTCCTTTAACATGTACTTTCCCATCAACAATGCCCATTACAAATTCTTCATCCCATTATCTCAGAAGGAGTGGCTAGTCTAGGAGTTCTTGATGCTGCAGAATTGTACTTCATTGTACAGTTCCTTGTGCTTCACATTTCCTTTCATTTGTTGCTCAGTTCATACAAATGCTGACTGAAGTGCAAAATTGAATCCCTAAATAGGCCTAGCTGGGGCTGTGTTTTATTCTGCAGGCTTTAATGGGAGGCAGGTGAGCACTGCAGCTTCTAGACCTCAGCCAGTGTGATTACAGTGCAGAAATATCCAGCATTGCATGAGGCTGCTGAAAGGGAACGTTCCTCTCACAGGCCAGGAATGACTTGTTGCTGTTTATGCTTGGAAAACAGCAATTCTAGCTTAGAACCGTAATGAAGAGAGAAAGGGAACTGCAGAGCTGCCTTTGTTTTGGAGGCAGCATGTTTGTGGTCTGTACTGCAGCAGGATACATCAGGCAGGGAGCAGATCTGAGCTGCCTCAAGGCACAGGGGGAAAATAAAAACTTCATCAATAAGCAGGTGTTTGACTTCCATATGCTGGATGCTGTGTTGGAGTCTAACTCTGGCAAAAGTTTCAGACTGAAATATTGGGGGTTTCTTGCAAAATAATGTGAACTTGAAGGAACTGGTGGTGAATTTGTGTTCAGCTTGTTGACTTGTCTAGGACAACAAAGGAAACAGACACTAAACCTATCCCTCTGTTAGTACTTTTGTCCACATCCCAAAGAAACAGGAGTTATGTGGAATGCTGAAATGTCTTGCCTTGACATTTCAGAAATGAAACTCTAAATTTCCTCTATGTTTGTTTTTAAAGTGCTGTTTCTTTGTAAATTGAGCACAGGCTGACCTAAGAGATAAGCTAGAAAAACCAAACCATGCATTAGGATCAAAAGCTTTTACTTAATTCAAAATTATTTTTGCTTTCCCTCCTCCCAGTTTTGTGTTTTTAGTTTCTCTGGAAAAATGGGCTCTTTTCAGGTCAACCTGCAGAGCAAAGTCTGCTGGCCTCTCTTCCTCCTGCTGTTTCCTATTGAACCAGCTAAATAAAAATGAAAAATATACTCATCTGCAGCACAGAAACTTTCTTTGTACACACAGAATCCCCCATCCAAGTGCAACAGGGACCACAAGAGAAGTCCTCTCTGGCAGACTGCAGCATTGTGGTGCAGTGGTCTGGCCCCTGACATAACTATATCTACAAACTGAGAGACCTGGGCTCTTCCTGTTGGAGCTTCCTCCCTGTCCCTGCCCTGTGAGCATTTCTCATGCCTGCTTTCCTTGTGGGGTCCCATGCAAGGGTGAGGTAAAGCCTGTAGCTGGAAAACATCAGTGGAATTGATGTTATGACAATTAAAGCCAAGAAAAGCCAGCTTGGGTGGAGTGAGCTGGTCAAGTGGTGGAAGCAGAAGTTGGTTCACGATCCAGAGGTAAGCTGATGGGGAGTTTGGGAACATTTTGTGTCTAGCTCAGGTGCACATCTCTGCCTGTGGCATAGATGCTTGGGATCTCTTCTGGTTTCAGCTGGGATAGAGTTAGTTTTCTTCCTAATAGAGGGTACAGTGCCATGTTTTGGATTTTGTGTGAGAATAATGTTGATAACACACTGATGTTAGAGTAGTTGCTGAGCAGTGCTTGCACTAAGTCAAGGACTTTCCAGTTTCACATGTGGGAGCCATGGCTGGGACAGCTGACACAAACTGGCCAAAGAGATGTTCCATATTGTGGGATGTCATGCTCAGTATAGAAACTGCAGAGAGTTGGCTGGCAGGGGTCAATCACCAGCAGGTGGTGAGCAATTGTATTGGGCATTTTTCCTATTATTACTATTTCTTAAAAAAAGATATTTCAGTTATTAGACTGGCCTTACCTCAACTCACAGATTTTGTCTTTTTCTGATTCTTCTCTCTATTCCACTGGGAAGGTTGGGATGAGGGATTGAACAGCTGCTTGGTACTTTGTTTTTGGTTGGGGCTAAACCACAACAGTTTACCAATCTGTCCCATAAAACCCCAAGCTCAGGGGAGCCAGGGTGAGTCATGCATCAGGGGAAGCTCAGAGAGCTCAGTCTAAACTCTGAGAAGCAGGCTGGCATCTCTGGAGATGCCTCAGTCCACTTGGGGAACCTGCAGGCTGAACTGGGCGCCAGGCTCTGAACTGGCTGTTAAAGACACCAGACTTGTACA
The DNA here is from genome assembly GCA_008694505.1 of Cyanoderma ruficeps. Classification (NCBI taxonomy): domain Eukaryota; kingdom Metazoa; phylum Chordata; class Aves; order Passeriformes; family Timaliidae; genus Cyanoderma; species Cyanoderma ruficeps. Next base: position 932,073 of record VZDJ01000074.1, read on the forward strand.
AAAAGAGCCCTCTCAGCTGTGCCTGGGTGACCCAACAAGCTGAGTCCCCACCATTCCAGCCAGCACCCACGAGCTAGGCTGCTGAGGGACAGGAGCCAGCCAGGCTGCTGCTGGATGCTCTGCTGCCTTCCTCCTGCACAGCACGGGGCCCCATCCCCTCGATCCCCCCGATCCTCCGGGCCAGGCCAGGAGGTCTGTCCGTGTTTTTCAGAAAGGATGATTACATCTGCAAAGCACCCGCCAGCGCTTTGGGATGAAGAGCGTTATGTAAGTGTAAGATAATGTTATTTATAGAGCCAGGTTTTATCCAAAATGGAATTAAACTTGTGTTCCTGAAGTCTCTGCTGTCAAAGACAAATTGGAATTTGTCCACTAGCCTCTAGTGCTTTGCATTCCAATTGTTTTTCTCAGTTGATCCCAAAGTTTAAGAATATGCTTTATTTACAAATTACACATCTCAGAAAGTGAGGAAATCTTTTTTCCATCAGCTCTGAGGTGACCATGTAAGCCTGGGCAGTGGCCATGGAGGCCTGGGCCATAGTCGAGCTTTGCAATCACATTAGCTGTGACACTAAAGTAAAATAAACCAGGAAAGGAAGGCAGACTTTGAGCTGGGTTAAACAACAAAACCACAGTCCATTGTCCTAGGCATAATATTTTGCCTGCATTTAACACTCTCTGTAGCAATCCATGAGCTGCAGGAGGGTATCCAGCTTACATCCCTGTTGGAGGTGGCACTGGTTCAGTGGGTTAATGTTTGTACTCCCGCAGAACTACAGACCCTGTGACCTTTTAAAATCATGCATTATTAACTTAGAGAGCTTTACTTGCTCTTTTGAAATATTAGATTCAAATCCCTTATATCTGTACTTTTACAAGCCGTGAAAATGCAAATTTCTGGGATGTCTGCCGAAATCCATGCTAACAGGTGTTAGGAATACTGTTTTATGAGGTACAGCACCTTGCATAGGTTAGTCTGTGGAGTTCATCTATGCCCCTCACTTGTCATAGTATCTAGCATGAAATTCCACACATGCCTTTTATTTAGGAAAGAACACAAAAGTATGTTATCTTATTCCTCTGGAATTTTCCACAGTTATTTAGCATGTTAGTTTAAGCATAATTGGTTAGTGGGGTCTTGAAATCTATATCTTAGCTGTAGTTATTTACATCAGGCTAGAAGTAGTTCGTTTCAGTTGAGGTAAATGTGAAGCATTAGATTGCAAACATACCTAATCCATCTCTCCTCCCCCATGACTAGAAATCCTGTGGTTAAAATAACACAGCCTCTATTCAGAGCACAAACTTAGAGCTGCGAGCAGGAGCAGGCTCGGGATTTAAACAACTCTGAGCAGATGAGTCTGTTCAAGGGTCTTTCTGGGGTTTGTTTTTCATCCTACTTTTGATCCATGAGAAGAAGCCAGACTCTCTCCTCTGGGCAAGCAAGGTAAAGATTTTCTGCATTCTGTATACGGTTGCATGTGCTTGTAAAGGAGCTTATAAACATGATTGCAAAAGGGCTGTTGCAAAAGCAATTGTAAAAATGTTGCTGTTATAGAGCAAGAAGTGTTTGGCAAATGGCTTCACAAGCTTGAAATCTTAGTCTGGTCTTCTGGCTATTTCCACACAACAGTGAAATGATGAAATGACAAATCTTGCACAGAGAAGCAAAGAGCAATGATTCTCCATCACTCATCAGAGAAGCTGAGCGTGTAGGAAATAGCAAACCCAGGTACTACTGTGATCTAGCCAGACTAAAGCAGAACTGGCATTTTGCTAACTGGCAGGTATAGTCCCTCCTGGGTTTGTCCAGCTGCTGTAATCCCATTTGGGAGGCTGAGGGTGTGCCGGAGGATGGCACTGAGTCTGTTTACAGAGTATATGCTAATGTTGCTCCAGCGTGACTCTTACAGTAACGGTGGAACTGTGCTTTCAGGAATGTTTGGATGCACCGTGCCAGATAATTAACTGCCTATTTTTGCTCTCACTGCTTTCCAAGTCACAGGGGATGCAGGAAAGCATCATCTTTCCTTGAATCCTTATTTTATTTGAAATCCAGGAAACAAGCGTGATGTCTGTGCTAATGTCTGTGGAACTGTACTCCCAGCGCCAGAGTCTGTTAACTCTCCCAGCCCTGTGCTGTTTTTCACAGGGGATCCTGAGTTCCACATCAGTCCTCCTGCACCACGATGTTCAAATGCAGAGAGGGGCACTGCTGGGGAAGATGGAAACACTCACAGTTTTGCTTAATTTGAAAAAATGTTGCCCCTCCCTGCCCTAAGGCATGGGACAGTATGATTGCGCTGGAGGGGCACTTACATCAGGGTAGCACAAACAAATGCTGCTCCAGGTGCACATTTCCAGTGCTGGAGAAAGCCTTGTTTTGCACAGAGAGATGCTCACTTTCCCCTTCCTCTGCTTTCCACTCCTTTTTCCCTTCCCTGAGCAAGACAGGCTGGTTTCACATCGTCCTGCGTTCAGTCCCCACTGTCCCGCAGCCATGGCACTCCCCGTGGCAGCATACTCTCTGCTCCTGCTCGGCCAGAGGACAGAGGAGGACCCTGCACGCCAGGTCCTCTCAGCACAGAGCTGCCATGCTGTGGGGAAGCGTTGTGACTGGAAAAGGTGCCCTCATCCCTCGAGCCAACAGTGCTGCTTTGTCCTGGGGGAGAAATGCAGCTTTATCACTTGGGTGCCCGGCACAGGGAGGGACAAGCAGGGCTATAAGTAAGGGATACAAACACGCTGCTTTTCCTGATTCTCTGAGCACACCACGGCAGAGAGGCAGCTCAGAGGAGAGAGAACATGTGCAAAACAAAGAAATGCGGTCAGGCAGGAACTATAAAATTCCAATATAGAAAGTGGAGCTGATGTCATTTTAACGTCCTAAGCAGTGCCAAGAATTCTAAGCTCCGTATCAAGATTCAGTGCAAAACCCCCACAAACTCACAACTTGTTCTTGTGGAAAAATTAACTTTTATGGAAAATATGCATGGGAACATGCCAGAGGAGTGTGTTGTTTTATTTCTTTTATTAATTTTGAATACATTAGTTCAGAGAGCAATCCCATTTTAGCATCAGCTGCCTCTATCCAAGAAGCTGAAGCTCACATACACAGCTCGCAGATACTGGAGGCGAGCGAGCTGTGTTTTTCTGTATGATCAGTTGTTAGATGGAAAGAGCTGTTCGAGTAGGAAGGGGAGTAGGAAGGCTCAGTGGGATGACTGACTTAAAGTTTTTTTCCTGGTGACATATCTGAATCATGATCAGATGCACCTGAATGAAGCAGTATCATCAGCTATTATAATTCTGAGTGCGTCAGAGGTGGGATCGCGTGCAGCTCCTGTGATAAAGGTTACTCATCTCTGTCCTGCTGTAGGACCGCCTTCGCTGCTGCTTGTAACTTTGTCAGACTTGAAAGTTTAGACTGAGCTCTTCCAACTTGATTGTCTGCCTTGGGCTAAGTTCTTTTCTGGAAAATTTCAGCCAAACTGTCCAGCCAGTTTTGTCCATTCCAAGAATGAGCATAGGGAAAAAGGAATTGTTGTCCAACTGGAAAAAAAAAGAAAGGAAGAAACAGGAGGGGGGAACCTGGTGATCCTTTCTTTGGAGAGTTCTTATCCCTCTGTGCTCTGGAGTGGAGATCTGAAATTTGGCAGCTTTCTGTTAGGAATGTGATTTTTTTTCTTTTTTTTCAAACTTTGTAAATCTCATCCAATTTGGCTTAGTGATAGCCTTTGAAGGGAGAAAATAGCAACTTCTTAGAGATGTGCTAAGGCTGAGCAATCAAAATCGGCTGAGATTCCTTCCCACATGAGTGAGCTCAGCCCAGCATCCCAGCAGCTCCCAGTGCTGACCCCAGTGCTCCTGTGCAAACAGTCAGTGCTACCAAGTTCTTGCAGATCCTTGTTCTTACCCACAGCATGACAGGGACCCAGGTCCTCTCTCTGCAATCCAAGAGTCATACCAGCTGGAGGAGCAGAATGAAGATAGGCTCTTCATGTAATGGTGCTCAGGGCAGAGTTGGTGGTCAGTGGAAAGGCAGGCAGGGAACAACACTTTGATTCTTTCCTGTCACAGCCTGGTGGCAGACAGGGACCCGGGCAATGCCAGGCTTAGCAAAGATCTGGTACTCAGATGCTAAAGCTGGAAGGTTGCATGGAAATGGGAGGAGTACATGGTACAAATGAGGAGTCAGGGGGCTTGGGAGCAGGTTGGGAAAGTATGTGTCAAGGTGTGAGCCATAGGGAGAGTCCAGGCACTCAGCTGCCCTTGGTCCTTGGTCCCTTTTTGAGAAAATGAGCACTACCTCAGAACTGGCTGCAGTCCCATTCTCCCTGCAGGGTCTTCTTTGCCAGGTCTTGCTGAGGCTCTCCCCAGTCTGCAGCCAGTGGCTGTGGGGTGCCCCACTGTCTGCATGTGCCATAAGACCCTGATGTCCACTGCTGGGATGGGAGCTGGTGAGAGCTCTGCCTTGGGCATGTCCAGTGTGCCTGATGATGAACACTCCTGCACAGCCCCATGTCTGTTGGTCACCTGCTGGGGACAGCTGAGATAAGTGACCAAGATCCTGATAAACTGGTGCCTGGTGCAGTCAAGCTATTGCTTACATGCCTGTCTCTGTTTCCATTTCATTCAAATGGCTAAAGAACCACCACCCTTGACAGAGGTACTAGAGCTAAGGGACAGTTGTGGAGAACCCAAGTACTACAGGGAAATAAATGCGTCACTGTAGTTCCAAGTTTTGGGGAAATCAGTCATTTTTATTGAGGAGAACTTGGGAAGAAAATAAAGTCTAGGACTACACTGAACTCTAAGAGAAAAACAAAATTCTGTATAATATCTTTAGTGAAAAAAGTCCATCCAGTACCATGGAATAAAGCTAAGACCTCTGGCAAAATATTGTGTGTTCATCTAATTAACAATTGTACCATAACACATAGCACAAAGGGGGCTTAATTCTGGCATCTCTTGCCTCATAGATTTTTCATTCATAGCAGTATTTTTATAGCCTATTTTTGTATGCAATGCATATGCAACATTGGAGACAGATGGCAAAATCTCAGTGTTCATTGTGACGTGATTTCCACATCAAAAGGTAGGGAGCTGCAGTCTGCTTGTTTCCACTCCTGCTGGAGTGGAAGGGAAAGGTGGTTTACTTCACTTCTTTTATGACTATAGACTATGGAGCAACCTGGACAGCCTGTCCTTCCACAGAGACAGGCAGTGAAGTTTCATCATCTTCATCAGCTCCTGGGAGCCCCATGTGCACATCAGGACTCAGCTCTATGAGACTGTGTAGGAGCAAAGAACAGGACAGGAGCTGTGAGAATGGTGTGAGAAGATTAGAGCTGCCTACAGACAGCTACAGAGAGAGGAAGGAGTGCTTAGAAGCTGTGAGACAGTGTTGGCCAGTGCTGCTGGCAGTGCTTGCTGCACACTTACAGCCTTGCCTTACTCAAGGATGTCACCATCAGGAGTTTTAAGCAGGGATTCGCAGGAGAACTGAAACAGAAAAGGAAAAGGAGTGGTGGATACTTATGGGCTTCTGCTCCAAGGGTCTAGGTAGAAAATGGAGATCCCTAAAGTTTGATGCTGAATGAGTAGGGATAAGTGGAGTACAGACTGACAGTTAAAGGACCAGAGAGGCTTATTGCAGATGTCCTTGTGGAAGTTGTCACAAAATAAATAAATTCAGAAGGATGTTGCTCTTACAACTTTGATGAGATGATTACAAGTAGGGAGCAGCACCATGACTGAAACAGTCAGGTCTGTGCATAAGGTTTCTTGCACAGATCTAAAAGAGCTGCTGCCTTCTCATCTGCCACCCCAGCTGGTCCAGCCAGCTCCTTGCACTGCACACAGCCCAGGGCAAGAGTCAGGTCACCTCATGAGTGCTAACCCAGAACCTTCATTGCTTGGTGAATTGTTTGACCTACTTGAGGCTCAGACTCCACGCAGAGAATCTCATCCTCTTCCTACAGTTTTGGTCTGAATTCAACCAGTATGTACAACATAACTAGTTCAACAATCACAGCCCTGTGCCTTGGGATTTTGCCTCTGCTGGAAACTAAAGTACATGCAATTAATTATGCAGCTCCTCAATGAACAAAATGGGGCTTTTGTGTAATACTATTAGTCATTTGTTTCCAATTAGTTGTGAATCATGAATTGTTTTGTCTCAGAAATTAATGCTATTTTTTCCCAAATTATCAGTTTTTACCTATTTTGCATACTCTGATGTGTCCACAGATTGTGTGGGCCAGATCTGCTGTCCTGATCTATGCCAGAATCTTGGGTTTCTGAATGTAATTGCAGAGTAAGATTGAGGTCTCCGGATCCTGTGGCTTGAGAGAATCAAATTGATCCACGACCTGAGAGAAGCTTGCTACTTTCCTGCAATTACACTTCCAATATAAATATGTCTTCATGTTATTCTGCTGTCCATCTTGGTAATCCAAACAGTGCTGTCCTATGTAGATCAAGTCCTGCTTAATACAGGGGATATGCCATGTCTTCAAATGCATCCATGAAACATGTGTCACTTGGACTGACCTTTACAGAATCCTCCAGTTTCAGGGACACTTTGAAAAAGTGACTTACTATGTGCTCTATTGTCTTGCAACTCAGATGCAGAAGGGGAGTGAATACACAGTCATGTCAGGAAAGAAATACTAATTTCTGATAAGGCAAAAAGGCCTTAGTTGTTTCAAAAGAAGGGGACTAGCACAGGGTGAGGAAGATGAGCATTTTAGCCATCTGCACTGGTGAATTTGGGAAAGCCCTACCCAGACACAAATTCAGGTTTCCCACAGTGAGACAAATGTGATTCCCTCAGGTCCTTTTTGTATCAATTCATTTATAAGACCCTTTGAATCCCATAATCCAAATCTATGTATGAGACTTATGACACACAAAGGTTCCTAACAACCTCAATCTCACTGAGTGATTTTAACTGCTTACAGCCTTTGAGTATCCTTTCACTTTTATTTAGATGTCTTGTCCCTCAGCAGTGAACTTCTTTTCTCTTCTTTTCTGCTACTATCAGCTGGGTGTTTATGCCCTTGGCATTGTCTTCCTGGAGGACAGAGACCTCCTGGTATCCCACCACAGAGGGTGGCTCCAGCTCTGTAGCCACCACGCACAATAAACTCTCACCCAAACTGCCATCCCTGACCCTCAATCAAATCGAGAAGGGTTGTAAAGCAAACCCACGTTGCAATGACACCTTCTGCCATCATGGCTGTGGCTGTGTGTCCATCAGAGACTGGCCAACACATGGGATGGGTGGTGCATAACCAGCCATACCCACCTCTTCCCCTTCCCCTCGGGCACATGGTCCTGCTGCTCTATGTTGGGTGGCAGCAGCCTTGCACTCCCATCACCAGCCACCTCACCAGGCAGAATGCCAGTGGGGCTTGCCGAGTGGCTTTCTTGCACTGTGCATCCGCTGGCTCAGACTGCCAGGGTTTCCACCCCTGCTGCACATTGTCGCAGGACAGAAATTCCCTTGTCAGTAACTTCCCTCAGAGATACAGAATCAAAGAAAATGATGTTATCCACCTCCAACACCTTTGTCATAATGGATTGTTTTGGCCTCTTGCATATGTGCGATCAAATGCTGCTGTTTTTCACATGCTACAGATCACTGTGTTTAAATTGAGAGGGAACTCCCCATAATATTTATTTAAACAATAACATCCCTTAAGCTCTTTGTAAATTGCTGTACAAAACTGATCTGAAACACTACTTTAAAAATTTAATTAAATTGGTTTTCTGCCTGAGCACAGTGCTGTGGGCCAGCACTTCCTTCAGCCAGGGCTGAAGATCCTGCAGCTCTGAAAGCCAGTTCCTTCTCCCCAAGACTTAAGAACCCAGCCCTCAAATTGTTCCAGCAGCTCCCAGAGTCACAGAGCAGAGTTTCAGAAGTCATATTGTTCTTGACCAAGGAATCCAAAAATCCTGTAACATCCAGGAATAGACTCCTTTCTTGGATGCAGGAAAACAGCTCTGAAAACCATCTATTGTTACTGGTACCCACACACCACAGCTTAGACTGGAGACACATCAATGCAACCCTATGCAACTCACAACTGCTGGGGAGCAGGAGGAAGCTGAGGCTGCTGATATCTTTCAATAATATTTATATTAAAACCTCATAACCTGCAGCTCTGGGAATTTTCTGAGCAAAAGACCCTAAAAATACATAAAACACACAACATACCAACATACTCTCTACTCTTTGGCTGGAGTCTGCAAATCTAAGAAGGGCTCACTATCCCAAACAATTTTTTTTTATTGTATAGAAAAGAGAGGATTCAAACTCTTCATTTAGCAGACCAATTTTTGTATTTAACTTTCATTAAAGGTGGACTTACACAAAAGTGTTGCTATTATTAAAGTTATCTGTTAAAAATTTTGCACTAGATTAGCAATGTTGAAGTGGAGACGAGCTATAGCCCTTCTGCATTTCTAATTCCACATTCTTCCAGCATGTTGATGAATCAGTTATTGGCTAAATCTTCATAGTCAACATGGAGTTGGGTGGAAATTGAATTACTCACCAGCTAAAGTAAGTGCAAAGAAGATAATTCATTATGCTGCTCTTTAGCTATAATTGAGGCTCATCTTCTCATTTGAGGCTCTGTGTGGGTTTAATCATAGAGCTGAAGTGGGGAGAAATACCAAAGCTTCTCTGAATCATTTTTATTCTTTCCCCAGTTCTTTGTCATTAATTACATCAAGACATATCTCCAAGGAGACAAAGAGTGGTGCCATCAGCCTGCTGTCCCTTAGGTCCCCCCAAAACCTTCACATGTTTTGCTAAGTGCAGTGTATCTTTGGATGGTCCCCTGGGAGGAAGAAGCAGGCTGCATTTTGCTTGAGACCAAACCTCTTGTTCTGAGTGTAGATTTCAACAGACTAAATGAAAAGATACAGCCCTTTTAGTGCTAACACTAGAGGTGAAGCTGGGAGATCAATCAGCCTTTTCTCAGCTGAAGATGATTGCAGAAACAGTTTTGAACATGAGGAGGGTATTGAGCATTACTTTCCTCCCATGGTAAATGCAATGCGTGGAGTGTGTGCCTCAGACATCCTTTTCCTTTTTCCAGTCTGAATGGGAAAGACCTCCTTGTACTTTTCTCTCCATTAGGCAAGGCCATGGTCAGTAACATGGATGAAGTATCATAGTTCAATAATTTCAAATCAATACTTCATTACTTTTCTCTATCCAGGGGAAGCACATTTTTCTCTGCATGGGTACATAGAGCCTTTATCCAGCTTTCATCCACCCAGACATCTTGTGCCAGCTTTAGGGTTAATTCCATCCTTTTCATTTCCTGCCATCATTTACTCACAGCACCTGGGGTCAGCCTTTGACAGTGAGTGTGTCTGGAATACGATTTCCAGAATAAAGGTGTTTTTTTGGTTTTGGTGGGTTGGTTTTTTGTTTGTTTGTTTGTTTTTTGGTTTTTTTGGGGTGTTTTGTTTTGTTTTGTTTTGTTTTGTTTTTGCCTGGACCAGTCAATCTGAACAGCTACTTGGTAGCTAGAAAGTGGAGTTTTTTTCTCCTCTCCTTCCAAACTTTTGTCCTTTAGCTCTTGCATAGCCATTGGGCCTGGCAGTTCCACTTCAGGGGATCTTCTGAGTATCGTGCCTTTGTCCACAATCAGGTCAGAAGGCCAAATTACAGAAAATTTTAGGGAACTGCATGGTCCTGGAACTGTTGTTTCAGACATGTCCAGGTTGCTTAATTCCAGAAACGAAACACTTTGATGGTTCAGAACTGAAAGAACTTGTTTCTAGTTTGAACTGAATGAAACCTCTGACTTCCTCTCAGTCTCACGTTAGCCCATGCCCTCTCTTTTCTGCTGTGGTGTCTCTTGAGGGCTCTTGCTTGCCTATAGCTGTGTCTCATCAGCTGAGCTGCACACCTGCCTAACTCACAGCCCTGAAAAATGCAAGACTGAGGAAACCAGCCGTGTGGCATGACCTGAAGCTGTGCCAAAAGATGCAAGCCCACTTATTTCACTGTACTCTTGCGAGGACTGGAGCTGCCTCCTGAACATGGTGACACTAACTTCCCAACTTCCACCCTCCTAGATCTGGAGAAGCAGCTTGAAGTGTGATACTCCCCATCTGTTCTGGCTGTCCTACCCACAAAACCAGCTGCTTCCTTCTGCCCAGTGAGTGCTGGAGGGTTGTGGACAATCTAGGCATGGGGCAGAAGCAGAACGAGGAACTGTGACCACTGTACCAGGCACCCCTGCAAAGGTCTCAGATGTTTGCATGGCCGATGTCTGCTCTGGTTTAATTCAGCCCTGTTTGTGTGGCTTTGTGAGCACTGAAGCAGTGTGAGTCCCAGTGTTTAACTATTGTTATTTATTAGGTAGAATACTGCCCAGTCCTGAGCCTGAACTCTCCAAACTGAAGCCAAATATATACAGTCCATCTTGCTTCTCCACAAACAGCATCCAGCATCAATCACAGCACTGTAAATTGTTTACACAAAACTGCAGACATCATAACTTATTAAATAACTCTCTTGTCGGTCAGATAAGTAAATATTTTGAAAGACTGTGAACATTGTGGCAAGCTGGAACTGCCCAGACCAGCTCCAAATGGATTCAAGTTAACAGGGGACCATATTTGCCTTGCCTTTGATGTCCCTGCTCCAAATTGGGCTGAGAAGGGATCTGAAAACAAGCCTCCCTAAGGGAAGCTTATGCAGTTTTAAAGATGCTCAACCTTCTGTAGAGATAACAGGAAAAAGAAAACCGTGGAACGAGTTTGCAGAGAAACTACCTTCCTGAAGCAGTAAATTTGAACTTATGGGAGTCAGACCCTCCCGCCACTCTTTCTCCATGTCTTCCTCTTTAAACCCAAACAAATGAAGTGGATGCCAGAAAGTCTCTGCTGTAGAAGGGGTTGAGGGTTCATTCCTTGGGCCATAGCTAGAGTTGCAGGGGGGATTTCTCTCACTGTTGGTGGAATGGATGGTGGCAGCACCTTCACACAACCACCTCTTCTTACAGGCAGCCATCCCAGGAGCTTTGGCCATCAGAAGGGGAATGTGTTGGCATTGACTCCCACAGTTCCATTGCCTGCCCATGGTAAGTCTCCATGCTTTTCCAAACAGACCGTGGCTATCTGCTGCTGTCGGAAATACTTGGAAACATGTTGTTTTATGAGATGTTTGTTCCCAATCATTTCCAATAATTATTTGGGATCTTTTTCCTTTCGAGTTCACTGGGTCGTGTACCAGTTCACCACCTCTGCAAAGGGATTGTGTTGCATGGAGGAATGTGGAGTTGAAAGGACTTGACTTTTTGCAACAGGAATTTGTTTTGGAAGCAAGCGAGTTGGAAGGAGAGGAAACGGGCAGCCCACCAAGGGCTTCAGCAGGATTATCCCACCCTTTCAGCAAGCTACAACCAGGGCAACTCATGAGCTGGGACTAAGCCTGCTTATAGAGGGGGTAGGGACAGACAAAGTGCTCTTACCAGCAGTTTAATACAGTACAGGATCCAGTCATGTCGCTTGAAACCTCATCTGAAAGATCCCCTCGGGCACAGACCTCACTGATGTGAATCACAGAATCATAGAGTACCCTGAGTTGGAAAGGACCCCCAAAGGTCACTGAGCCCAACTGTGGCAGCCACTATGATGTAGGAAAGCTTCAGCTGGGTGGAGCTGGCTGTAGGCTGCTGCTGTTGGGGTGCTGAGGAGGGCACTCCTCTGCACAGGCCCCTGCCAAAGGCCAGGCACAAAGTCCATTATCAGATGAAAACTCATGGATTTGAGTCTAACATGGTGCTGAATCAGTGACTCAGCTGTGCGTTTGGCATTTACTTGTTTGGTACCTGACTGGCACCTTCTGGTCTGCATTTTCTCTAACATAATTTTCATTCTTAGTCTTTTGAGATACTTCAACACCTCCCATTGCTAGGGCATCTGGGTAGTTTTCTTAAAATATATGTTTCCTTGCACTGTGTGTATCACTTATTTAATGTCAGAAGCATGTGTGAGGCTGTCCATGTTTGCAAATGTCAGGGGTTTCATCCCAGAGCTAAATCAAATGCTGCCAAGACAGCACAGTGCAGACATAAATAAAACATAGGTTGTAGAGACCAACTGTCAGTGGTTCTCAATTCCTTAAATATCCATTCCTGTTTGCGCATAACCATACTTACTGGTGCTCCAGCCTCAGTATATTCAGTATGAACTCATGATTGATTGAGAAAACAGGTTAAGAAAAAAGAAAAGAGTAATTTCTTACACAAGTGTGTGCATGTGGAGGGGAGATGGGAAAAGGGTGCAGAGGTAACTCCAACCTGGTGGCAAACAGGACAGCATGAAATTCTGTCAATACAGTCAATATGCTCATGTCCCACAGGTGCAGAGAGGTTTCACACATTGGAATAAATGTTTCCTAATTCCTAGACACACATGATAGAAAAGAACAGCACGCAGAAGGAAACACATTCTGGTAACCTGCCAGAAAGAAAGGTGTTATTTTTCAAAAGGGAGCTGGAGACACTCCAGCTTTGGATTCATATCCAGCTCTAGCCTCCAGTCACAAATACGAATTTGCACTAATGCAGATGTCACCAAAGAGCCACCACTCTTGTGGGCTGTATGCCACATGTACCTGTGTGACACTGCTTACGTGGTTGTCACTGAGTGGGGTGTCCCAGATGTACCTGTGGGCATTACAGTAGGAATACCCTCCCACCACCTGGAGCCCCAAGGCCCTGGGACTCACTCACACTCAGCAGGACCCCACAGTTCCCATAGTTCATCTCAGCTCTGTCCCTTCCCCTCTGCTGAGTGATCCATCTGTTCCATCAAATTCTGCCAGTCCTGGATACGTACTCTGCTGTCTTCTGAGTAGGTGATGTGTTGGTAACGCTGTTGCTCGAGGCTTTGCTGTAAGGTGAAGGTACTGTGCAGCTGCCTCTGTGTTAGTGTTCCTATTGACCAGCACCTACAACAAAGAAGTCTGCAGTGGGGGAAAATTTGCCCTTAAATAAGTGCATTTCTTTTCCTATCTTCATTGCATCATGTCACTGTTTTTTCAGCCATTAGTGATTTTTTTCCCCTCTCTCCTAACATTGTCTCTGATTTCTGTGTCATGAGGGGGAGTATTGTCAGATCGCATTCTCATGATGGGAGAGGCAGAAAATCCATTCTGTATATCATGTGACCTTGGTTTCCAACTCCACAAAGGATTTCTTCAAGCCCTGCTCATTATCTTGCTTTATACTTTAAAGAAAAGCGAAAATGCTGGTGACAAATGGCCTCGTTTATCACATTTAATTGACTGACTATTCTTTTAAGTCTCTAAAACACACTTTGGGCCAAAGCACTGGAAAAAGAACATGCCATTTACCCTGGTCTGCTGCCAGGTCACATTAAAAATGTTCAGGAGGTGTTTTCTAGCTCAGTACACGGAGCAGGAGTAAGTGTGTACACTCTCACCACAGCACACTTCCCTCCTGGTTTCTAGCAACCACGACTGTGTCAGCCCTTTCACAGGCAAGCAGCAGAAATGAGAATTTCAAGTGAAGCTGTTGTGGGAAGGGTGAAGCCATTAAAAGTTGTATGTGAAAGCTCTCAATACTTCCCTGCTGACAAAGGGAGTGTCTAGAATGGGACTGTGGGGGTCTCCCTTCATCCCAGAACTAAAAACAAGACTATTCAACATTTTCAGTGACAGGTTAGGCAAGGTGAAATTTAGCAATATGCTTGTTGCAGCTATGGCAGGGGATTGTAGGTTACTGTAATGACAAATTGGAGATTGAGGATTGAAAACTCTGAAGATGCAGTTTGGGAGGAGTGGCTGCACAGCTTTCCCCAGTGTCCCTGAGACAGGCTGGCACTGACTCTTGTGGGCTGCTGGTCAGCCCCAAAGGCCCAGGGGTTGTGATGGGTCATGGGCTGCCTATAATGTCATGTTGTTGCAAACAAAACCCCAAACATCACTGTAAACTACACGGATAGAAATATGGCCTGTAAGACATCTCTCTTCCCTCAGTTCAGCTCCCCTTGCTAGTGTGAGACTTAACCTAAAGATTTTTCTTATGGAAGGAGAAAAATTCCTCAAAAAAAGTGCATACCGCTATGTGCAGGAAGGTAGGCTAAAGGAACTGGGTTTGATTGAAGAGAAGAAATCTAAAGAGAGAAAAAAGCACATAAAGGGATGATCAACAAGAAAAGTAATAAACTGGTCTCAGTCCCTGCTGTAGATATCCAGCCACATGCTAAAATTTCAGTCAGGGTGTGTACTGGGTCTGGCTGAGAGGGAGTTAAGAAAGACTTAATATAGATTTAAGGAGTGTTCCTAATAGTAAGTGTAGTAAAACACTGAAATACTTTGTCTCAAGAGATTGTGGAGGTTCTGTTATTAAAGGTTTTTCATAACAGGTTATCCAGACATCTGTAAGGATTCACCTAGGCATGGGATGAAATGATGGACTGGAGCCAGCCTGAGTCCCTGGGGACCCTTTGCATGAAATTTTCATCACATTAATGTGAACACAAGACTCTTCTTATAGAGTACTAAAGACACCATCCTGGCCATTCAAAAACCCCTCCATAAAGGTTTCAGTCTTGACTGAGCCTGCCTCTAGTTTGGAGATGGAAATATTTTGACTCCTTTTCCCAACCCACTCTGAAGACAAAGGGGCCAATGAACCCCAGAGTCACAGAAATCCTCTCTCCCCTCTTGTCCTCTGCCAGCCTGGGACCCCAGAGATGGAAAGGGCAGGGGAAGGACTCTCTCTTGTTCCAAGTGGCACTGGAGTCCTGTGCCCTGGGAGAGCCATTCCCACATTCCTGCTCCTTCCCACAGCAGCACACACAGAATACCCCAAAGCTCAGTGCCCCGCATAGCTGCTCACCCCCAGGGACACCAGGTGTCCTCACAGTCCCAGACCACCCCCACTGACCACTGGGGAACTCAGCCTTGCATCCTAAGTAAAAGATTGACACAAATCCCGCTGTCCTGATTAGCCACCCATCTAATCCCCGTGATGTCAGCAGGGTTTTGCCTGGCAGGGTTTGGCCCATCGCCAAAGAGCTCTGGGTTTTATAGTCCTGACTCTGACTGCTGGTGGCAGGAGGAGGCTGCAGGTATGAACTTGCAGGAGAAGCCTGAGCTGGCTTTTTAGATACCCAGCAAAATTTACTGCTAAGTTTTGTTCATCTTTGTAGCAAAGGTGTTTCATGAAGAATGCAGAAAAATCCTACCATGCAGTTCCTCTTTAACTACACAGCATATACATATATATACATATATGAGTATGGGTTTGATTATAGCTATGTGTATAAATATATATATAGTAATTATACTGTTTTCATGTTTTTTACAAGCACAGTTTCAGGGGATAAGACAAGGTACACATGTGGTAGGGGGAGGAAAGGAAGAGATGGAAGGAGGGGAAACTGCTGCTGTACGCAGCAGCTCTCATCTAACCCCCATTTTTTACACTGATGGAATGCATGCAGTGACTGTTTCTACTATTTAAGGAAAAAGGTTCCTATACAAAATCCTGTGGTTTTGAAGTGATCCTTTTATAGGCATAAAAAGATTTTTCCATATCCCTCTGTTTGATTTCTTTTCTTTTACTCAGACCTGGCTACTCAAATAGATATTTGCAGAATATCATGCACTGGAATCAGACACTTCAGTCCTATTCTTGGTATTGGAAATCAAATATCCCACCAATTTACCACATAAAGCCATGGGGATGCAAACTGAAGTCAGTTTAGCTGTAGGGCAGTGGAAGAGAGAGTTGAATTTTGTTCGGCACCCATCCCAAGGGATCTTGTGTTGGCAATGACCCATCACAGAATTGAATGTGCTGTATGTTCCACAGTGGGTTTGCTTCTCTCAGGCTTCTCACTGGTGGTGAATATTAATAGTGTTTGTAGTCTCATGATTTGGAATAACTATATGTTAACCTTGAGCTAAAACCACAGGGGTTTAGGGTGCATATCCTAAACAGCAGTTGGATGCAATGCACAGCCTGCACCTGGAGCAACCTGAACACTCATCTCTTCTGTCCCAGAAGTGGGAAATGTGACATTCACATCTGTTCAGGCCCAAAATGTGGGGGGCACGTCCTGGACAGTGAGTTGCTGGCAGGGACGTGTGATGGGGCTGTGGTGTGCAGTGTCTGGGCTGTGGGCTCTCCTGGGGGAAGACTCCACAGGCCATGTGCAGGGTCTCAGGTGGGATACACAGCCCAAGGGCAGATGCTGAGCTGCTTGGCCCAGCTAAAATCCTGGGATGTGAAGCAGCAAAGCAAACCCTAGATTTACAAGCAAGTCCTGAGACACCTGAGGGTTCCCTGTGTATCTCTTTCGGCAACAGGGTCCTTGGGGGCATCTGGGCACAAGGGCCAAGCTGGGGATCCAAAAGCAGCATTACATAGCTCCACGCTTTGTAAGGACCAACATAATCTTTAATTTGTTACTCCAGCCTGTACAGTCATATATTGTGCTGGAGGTAGCTTTTCTGCACAAAGCTACAAGCCAAGGGATGTACAGAGCTCCAGTAGCTACTCACTGCCAGATGTCTATTATCTCATCACATACATATGCTTCAGAATGATGCTGGAGCTAATACTTTTCTCCACCACCACAGAGGCATGCCTGGTACCACCAGTTTGTGCCGACATAAATAACAACCTGTCCAAGCATCTCTCCTACAAATGCTGGGGGAAGGGGCAAGGACACGTGTTCCAGATGGAAATACAACCAGGGGTTGTGCCCTTGGTGGCTTTGAGTTATGTAATTTTATCTCAATGCAACATGAGAGGAAGCTATTCCTCCACACAGTGCATCGTATTTGGCTGCCTGCTCACTTACTTTTTTATGAATGTAGGAGGACTGGTAATAGGGATGATGACAAAACTACAGCAAAACAGCTGAGACCCCAGTATATCATAAAAAAGTTAACCTGCTATGTGGCTCCCCCTTGACAGAGGAGGTATGTTCACTCATCCCTGCCTAAAGTTATGTAAATCTCTGACTTCAGAGGAATAAATTTTGATTTACTCCCACACTGAATGAGTGGGAAATGCTGAAGCTGAATTTTGGATCAGTGGTACAGGTCTCAATTCTACAGGATTTGAGGACTTCCAATTTAAAATCATCTTTTTACTGTATATGAGGTCATCACAGAAAATTATGTGATCCACATATGCTTCCAGCTCATCTAGAAGGAACAAGTAAGGCCAGGCTGAAGATATATTGACAGAATGGGGATGAAAAACTAAGTGGTGTCTGCCCACAGAGGGACAAACTCGTGGCACCCTCCCAAATTGTGGGTGGTCTATTGTGCTTTGCTCTAGTCAATGAGAACATTAGACTCATACATGCAAACCTAATTTAAAAAAACAGTATTTAAACAAACAATGAATGTTTTGTAACCTCATAATTCATACCCACTGAACCTCGGCTCTCTGTATTCCAGTACATAGTAGCCTTCTCAAAATCCTGCAATTTGATTTTAAAAAAGGAATGCTGTGGGTGTTGAGTTAGTGTAGAAGTACACAAGACCATTGATGACTCTGTTTTCATCTACTCAGAGCATAAGGCAAGTAGGTGATTTATTTTTATTGGCACTGCTGGCAGATAAGTTTCCACTATTACGAAGTTGTCATAGGCTGGGTTGTCAGTCAGAGCACGCCCAGCAGAAAACCCAATTCAGTAATTACATCCTTCTCAGGGATGTGTTGTGGAGGAAGGCTGTGATCCCTGCTTCCCCCGTGGCACTCAGAAATAGTCAGGAGTATTCCAAGTCAACAAAGGACTTGGACTGTTGTTGATTGTTGGAAATGTTGCGGCGCGTTATGGGACGTTGCAACTATGCTACAACTGAATGAAAAATATTCCGATTCAAATTACAACTAAACCCTGAGACTGAAAAATAAAAATCCTTTACAAAGGTGCTGAGATCTGGTGCCACCAACCCCTTTTACAGACTTCAGCAGAGTGAGGACAAGAAGAACAAGGTGGGGCATCTTCACTTGGCTGTTGCTCTTCCAGCTTCTACAAAATTGGCACTGTGATCACCTGGACTCTGGAATTAAGAAGACAAACTTTTGATGGATATTCCCACTCTTGCCAAGTTGTAGCTGATTTATCCAGATCCTACCCTTTCCTTGAAGGAGACCTTGATTATCATGGAAACGATATTTTTACCCCATTCATCTAAAATCTCAAGAGGGAAAGGAGATTTTTTTAATTAAATATTGCTAGAGAGCTCTAACAAGTAAAAAGACCATGAATACAAATGTATGATCAGGACTGAATATCAGATTATATTAACAGCCCTGCAGAATTACTCCATAGCTTTAAATTTCTGTGCTGTGGGTTTGTGTGTCTCCACAGAAGTACTCACACTTCTTGGACAATGGCAGCCTACTCTGTGATCACTTCTGCTGTGGAAACAAGGCAGCTCTCCTGCAGCTTCAAGGCCAACAACAAAGACATCCCAAAGAATGGGAAATCACAGCCCCAATGCACATGCAACTGCTTTGAGCAGGTCTGAAAGCATCAGCAGTGGAGAGGAGAGCTACTCAGATTTTTGTCACTTAAATATTTTCTTCCCAAAACTAGATTTTTGTCACTGTTTTCTTTTAAGCCACTTGTTGCGCAAAAAGATTGCATTTGAACAAGTATTTTGCAGTGTATTTTAAAAAGACAGCTGTAATTTAAGTCTACAGTTTTTAAAAAACAAAATACCTTAAAAAATTTGAGTTTCGTTTGTCCATCTTTAGTCCCAGGTACATAACAATTCAAAAAATATCAAAGGGTGTTCTTTATATTTTAGGAGTCTCTTCACTTTGTTTGTCCATCTCTCCTGTACCCCCAAAGGCTGGGCCACTCCTGCCTTTCCTGCCTTACTGAACCAGTTCACCAGAGTGGCTCCGGGAACTCAACACCAACATCACTCTGGTGCACTGTGCATTTTGAAGAGGGGTGAACATCCCCCTGTGCCTGCCATGCAGGGGAGGAGCTGCACCCTGGGCAACCCACGGGCCCTAGTGGGACATCCCAGGTCAGACCCACGTGCTACAGCATCCAGGGCTGCTCCTGTGCTCCTTCTCCTCCCTGTTTCTCAGCCAGAGCTTTGCAGAGGTCTGAGTTTCCTCTAGCTGGCAGCTGGGCATGCTGCTTTCCTTGATAAAATCTGTTTGGAAACGGTGAAGATCTGAGGGCTCCCTCAGCTGGAAAATCAGATTTGGCTTACCTGAATGTCAGGTCAGCTGAGCTGTAGTTAATAAACAGCTGGGGATGGAGAGGGACAAACACGGATGGAGTGGCTTCTGGGAGCCTGTCAGATGGGTTTCCTGCAGGGTCTGGCCTTTGGTGCTGCCTCAGCCCCTGCCTTGAGCCTCCCTGCCCTGCCAGCAGCCAGCGCTTGCCTGGCCAAGGGGCAGCTGGTGCTGAGACAGAGCCAGCTCCTCATGTGTCCCAAACCCACGGGGACTTCATGGCCTTGGAACACCTCTGGCTATAGCAGAGCCACACACTGCCTGGTGCAGATGGACCGACAGCACGACGTCACAAGCCTCCTCTTGGTGGGAAATGCAGCTAAATGAGCCAACTTTTTAATTGTCCCTGTCAGTCAGTGGGCCACTGCTGCTGGGCTTCCAGATTCAGGGGACAGGAAAATGGATGGTCCCAGGCTCACAGTACCCACGTTCCTAGCCATATAGCCAAGGCCCTCTAAAAATGTCCATAGCGGTGGAACAAAGTGGATTATGCAGGGAAACCTTGTACAGTAGCTCTAAACATACTGAACTGCTTGAGGAGAGCGTCCCTGCTCTGTATGGCCACCTCCCCAGTGAACCCCACACATCCTCTTTCCCTGGGCATATCCTGCCCAGTATGGAGTCTGAGCACCCCCACACTGAGCTCAGAGTTTCTTTCCAGGGTAGGAGAAAAAGGCAGACTCCTCTCATGTGCCATGGGTTGGTTCTAGGACTGCTTGCACAGGCAGGGCTGTTCCCACACTGTCAGGAAGCTGTGCAGGGAGATATCTTGCTTTGGAAGAGGGAACAGGGACAAAGACAAAAAATGCAGAAAACTGCTGAAAATGTGCCTCCTGGTTACCATGACTGTAATCCTCCTCAGAATACCACTATGCTGCAGCTGAAAGAGAAGTGGTTCAAGGCAGCCACAGGCTCTGCCATGGGGATTTCATGGACTTCAGACAATGTATAGGGTGACAGCAGGTGTTGCAAGGGGCATCTCCAGGCAGACACCAGTTATGACACTGCCCCTTCCCACAGATGTTTTGGGGCCCTGGCATGCCTGGATTTGGACCCCTTCTCCTTCCAAGGCACGCGTGCCCCTAGAGCAGGGACCGCCCTACTGCATCCTCCACCCCTCCTTTTGGGCATCTCATCACAAAATGGAGGCAGTGGGAAGGCACTGCTGGAGGTCCCTTTGGGATTCAGATCACCAGCCCTTACTCGGTTTGCTCATCTCCTTCTAGTCAAAAATGAGATTATTCCCTTCAGCTGCCAGAGGCTGAAAATAAAAATGAGTCAGATCTGATTTTGTATCACTGCAGTCAGACTTTCTGTGCTGTGCAGGGAAAACAAAGAAAGGTGAAATGCCTGTAGGGAAGGATTTGCAAAATTCTGCGGGAAATTGGTATTACAGATAATTGTTTCCTGCTGAAGGGATATAACAGAACTTTGCAGAAAAGCTGCCCTTTTCAGCAATTTCCACTGCAGCATACCCAGGCACAAAAGTCTGTCTCTAGCATAAATATGCTCCACTGCACATTTTCCTCCTGCACCTGAAATTGAGTATTGGTTAATTCTACTGGGATTTCCTTTAAAAGAGACATCATAGTACGAATGATAAACCTGTTAAGTTACAAATGAGGTGAAATTGTGGGTGCTTTGGCCTCTGGAGCATCAATTCTTTGATTCTTTATGGTAGCTGTTGAGGCTTACCAGTTGAAAATGTGAAGAGAAAATTATTGACTATCAGAACAAAATCCCCACTCCTAGGTAGGTTCAAGCTGCCAGAAGGCACTTTTTTCATGTTTGGCTGAGCATAAAAAATGACAATTATGAGCAGCTTCTTCTTTGTATCTAATTCCCAGTATTTTGAGAGTATGTCCTTTTTTTCTCCCTGTTGAAGGTACCCCGTTAAAATAAGTCAGCATTAATAAAAAAATACAACAATTAATGTAGTTCTAGATTTCATCATTGTATACAGTGATGGATATGCTTATATATATTTTAAAAAATCAGGTTTTCTCTAAGCCAAGACACCATTGGTTGGCTACTCTGAGCTACAGTAGTGTTAACAGTGGATGGGAGAGTGGGTCCTCAGACAAGCTCCTCTTTATTCTTCCACTGATCTTACCAAAGCAGAATGATGGCACTCACTGAAGCAGATAATGCCATCCATTGAACGAAGCCCTCTTGTTCAGCTGTCTCTGACAGCTCTAAATTTGAAGCAGCAGAATCTTTGACCAGACAAAAGAAAACTTCTGCTTATAATTATCACAATAAGACCAAAACCAAGAGCAGTGTGACTGTTTTATTAATAGTGTGCTTTGCTGCTCCCAACCTTTGCAAAATCTGTGTATCTGGCTCTCCAAAAAATATTACTACTTGGACCTATTTCATATGGATCATGAAGGATGAAGACATTCCTGAAAGCTCGCTTGCCAGCTCTGCTGTTCTGCCAGCAGCAGTAATTTGAGAAGGAATCACAGCCCCTTTGAAATATGGATCACAGCAGGGCCAGAGGATGGGGCCCAGACAGACACACATGGATGGACGGAGATTCATTTTCTGTCCCACAGTAGCTCTCATCTTCCTTCTTCTGCTGCTCTGCAGTTTTCCTGCAGAGGACACATGTAGGCAGAGAAGACACCAAATCTCATCCTTGAAATCTTTTCAGAAATGCTTCTACATTGGGCTCTTCTCCTAATTGTGGGAAGAGGTGCCAACTGCAGAAGGCTGGAGCAGGAAGTGGCTCAGATCTCATGTTTTCCTTACACATCTCAGTAATAGCGTTTTGAAGAACTAGAGCATTTTTGCAGAACTGCAGGGTGCTGATGGCATCTGGTTTAACATGATAAACTTTGCTTGTCATCCCAAATTTACTGGCTAGCAGATCAGCTCATCTGTTAGATGGGTATAGTGGTTCCCTGACATCATCCGGAGTGAATGTGTTGCATCGTTTAAGCCTTTTACAGAGCAGCTTGGATTTAGGTAAAGAGCAGTAACTAAAGGGCTTAATGAGGAAAACAGCCTCTGCATGTAGAGCCCTACCTGAGATTTGTATTTGAAAAGTGCAAGTGTCTGTCACACAGAGCCCTAACTGCTTTATCAGACAAGAAGAGAAACCTGGCAAAGCATAATAATCTCACAGCAGCACACATAAATGTGGTCAAGATGTGGTCAAGATGTCACAGCACCCAAACATAGCAAGGGATGCTGCCATCCCAAATAATCAGTTCCCAGCACTGGGAACCATATGCTTCAGTTTGTCATCTATTTAGAGCTCTCTTTGAAGTAAGTGGCTTTTTCAAGAGCAAGGTGAATAAGCTGTAGTAGAAAAGCAACCGTGCTCTTTCTCACTCCCTGTAAGTCACTGCAATTTGATAACCAGATTTCTGTAACTATTTTGAGCTCTATCTTGAGAAAAGAGGCACATGGACAGATCTACTCTGCAATGTAATAGAGTTGGTTATTGGAGAAATTTTGTACCTTGTTAGAAATGCCTTTAAGCTATGCTTGTATAGATTTCTATTGATGGGTGGCAGTATGAGTGGATTTGAGCCTGGCATCCCATGACCCTTTCAGTTTCAACACAAGCAGCAGATGCCAGACCTGACTCCACCATTCCCTATCAAGCCACCAGTAGCAAGAACAGTGGAAGAGAAATCACCCATTTTCTGTGAAAGGTATCTTCATCACCTCTACTGTGGAGCCCTGTTAGAGAGTGGGAGAAGGAGAGTGTTACATGGGGGAAAGGTACTCAAGCCAGGCCACTGGCTGCCTCCTCTCTCATCAGCATAAAATCACCTTTGTGCTGTTCTCTTCATGACCCTCTGGCTGCAAAGAGCCCCATGGTGGCTGTACCAGCTGGAAAGACCAGCACTGGCCACAGTTTGAGCAAGAGCAGCTGTGACTGCTGAATTCTGAGCTCTGGCACATCCACAGAGTGTCTGAGTATCCCAAACACAGCCACCTCATCTGCAGGGCTGGACAGCACAGACAAAGCAGGCAGGCTCTGATGGCCAAGCCCAGTCAAGATGACAGCACCTGGAGTCAACCTACTGCAGAAGTCCAGGTTTTTAAAGAGGTTCAGGGAAGGGGCGTACAAAGGGGGGGAACCTAAGTCCTTAGGCAGCTGTGAATCACTGTCTTGGATTTAGGCACCTAAGTGCTTTTTTGGACTTCATCCCAAACACTTCATTGAGTGAGTGTTGCATTAACAACAGCCCATTCAGAGGATAAGCAGCAACAGAAATGCTCCAAGCTGCTATTTTAATGCATCCTAGAATACCAACAAATGATCACTGCAGAAACAGCTGTACTGGGTTATGGTGTCATTGTCCCAAGCTGTTTCCTTCACTTGTACAAGGAAACACCCCTCAACAGAACTTCTTTCACTGCAAAATCTTCAGCCCAGTGCAGTCCAGAAATCCATCCAGGCTAGAACCACTGACTTGGTGTTGAAATGGGCATGCAGGTCCCACTATCCACACATTTGACTCTATTAGAGGGGAAGGTGGATCCTGGCAGGTAAAGGATAACAGCATCTTAAAGCAGTATTGTTAGTTCTGTAGGGATTGTTTGCCTCTATTTTCAAATATGCAGTGGCCACTTGTAGGGATCTGACAACTTTTGCAACTTGGTCTTCAGCTTTCCTTCTGAAATATGTTAAGTACCTACATGGTTAGTGGTGCTGCTCATGACCACTAAGCTCATGCTAAATAGGACAACAGAGGCTGATGGGAATAAAAAAGATAGGGCTGTATGTGCCATTTTTCACATTAGGCAAGCATACTCTGACTTTGGAGGATACACTTCAGGTGAACACTGCCTGCAGGGCACAACAAAAATGGAGCTGAAGTAAGAAGATTCAGTTCTATTTTAACTTTCCCCTTGGAGTGGATGCATCTTGACTTCTCTGATGTAGGTTGCCTGGCTGTAAGTGGCACATACAGGGGAGGGTTTGATGTCCTTTCAAACAGCCATTCATTCAGAGGCTGGCTGCCTGCTTTTCTCCCAGACCACTCCAGAACAGCCTCAACAAAGGATCTCCTTCTAGGTTCAAATCTTTGTCAGCTGAAGGCAGAACTTATGAGGTCTCACATCTAGACAGGGGAATGTGGGACTCCCAGAACAGGGACTTG
Source organism: Cyanoderma ruficeps (assembly GCA_008694505.1). Taxonomy (NCBI): domain Eukaryota; kingdom Metazoa; phylum Chordata; class Aves; order Passeriformes; family Timaliidae; genus Cyanoderma; species Cyanoderma ruficeps. The sequence continues at coordinate 956,485 of VZDJ01000074.1, forward strand.
CCTGAGGGGGTGACTGGGTTTGGGCACAGTGGCGATGCCATTAAAGTGTGTGTGAGGCATTAACGTCCCACAGCACCCTGGTCTTTTAACAGCCTGTCACCTCTAAGGGATGCCTGCACGATGCTTCTGTATCACAGTGCTGCAATATGCCCAAATGGCAGGGGTGAAGCTTGATCCAGGGAAGGAAAGGATGTGATAGATAAGGTTTCAGTGGTGTCTGTTTCTCATGTGAAGTACAGAAAATATGGTGAGGTAGAGGTGTAATTTCCACAGATGAGTCTGGAAGTCCTTTAGTGAATTGGGGGCTGCATAAATTGTGCATAAGGTGACCTCAAAACAAACCCACCTAGTAAAATGCACATGGATGCCTTTTGAATGAGGCTTTGCCTAAAAAAAAAATATCTTCTGATATTTTGGTGCTTGGTTCCATTTTCTTTCTGGTCAAGGAAGGAAGGAAGGAAGGAGAGAAATAGAAAAATTCAGCTTGATCAGGAAAGTTTTCTGGTAAGAGAGTTTGAATTTCTCTGCCTCCCAAGAAAGGAAGATATCTTCAAAGATATTTCTTTGTAATATCACTATAAACTTCTACAATATAACTAATAGATTTTAATGACTTTCAAATACAAATGAAGTCCGGTGCAAGCTGACATTCTGGTATTGGTGCTGCGATCCTTTGCACAGTTGCTGTAACTTAAAAGGTTGTCAAGCAAAACTGTGTTTCCATAATGCTGCTCAGATAAGTTCTTCGTACCAGTACTTTTCTAAAAAAGTATCTCCTCTCCTATCTCTTCTAAAAGCAATTCCAGTGGAGAGTAGATAAGAAATGGGGATGACGTCAGTATCTGCAGAACAATAGGAGAGAAAATAAGAGTTAAATTCAAAAGTAAAATATACATGCATAGGGCAAGTTTATTACTGTGGGGTTGAAACATATCCCCACTCACTCCACTAAAACTGTCTACAGGCAGGTAGAAAGGAAGGAAAGCAGGTCGTTTGACTCTGTACAGCAGGGATGCTCTGCACAGCTGTATTTTTCTTCTTCTGCTTTTCCACATGAAGCAGAGGTGGGTCTGTACCACCCCCACAGATAACAGCACACTCCCTGTGCGATTTCATAGCGTAGTCAGGCATTTAGAAAAGATTTTCCTATGAAGAATGGATTTGAGTCATAATCCTTTGACCCTGCAGCCCATCCGAGCCGGCCGTGACATGTCCCTGCTCCCTGATAAGGATTCCCTGCGCCGCCCCTGCCGCTGCCGCGGCGGTGAGCGGCTCTGGGGCGGGTGCACATCCCTGGCTTCCCTCCAGAGCCCCGGGATCTGTGCAATCTCCAGTGTCAAGATGTGTTTGGATACAGCAAGCTGCGACACTGTTATATATCAGATAGATAACAGGAGCATCCCCTCGCCCGAGGAGACGGATGCCTGGTGCTGGGTGTTGAGCGGCCAGGGGCCGTCCCTCTGTGGGCTTTCTGCCTGCTCTTTAACCCTGCATGACAGTCACGTCTTCAAGGGGCTGTTTTTTGGAAGATAAACATAGCTTTCCTGGTCCAAAAATTACAAGCCATTCTCCTATTTTTTTCTTTAACCAAGAAAGACTGTAATTTCAGCTTTTTGGGTGAGGCTCTCTGTGGGGAATGCGCTGACATGAGGGGGCCTTGCAAACTCTTGTTGAACTTTTTGAGTGCTCCCATTACAAACAAGCCTTTCTTCACTCTCTGCCCTTGCTACTGTGCTCAAATTCTCTTATTTAAAAAACCCAAACAACCTACTGTAGATAGCTTTCTCCCCTTAATCTCATAAAACCAGCTCATGTAGATCCATTGGAGGGAGGCAGTATTTCAGACAGGGCAATGCTGCCTTTTGAAACTTAAGATTTGAAAACTTATATTACCCCAGCTAAAAGCTGAAATTGGTTAAATAGCTATTAATTCAGTCCTTATGGATCTAGTAGAAACTACGACACAAAGCATTTATAAAAAGAGAGTTTTTATTGTGTATTAAAACACTGTTTCAAGGATGCTCTCCTCTCCCTGTGGGAATCTGCACTCCCCAGGGAAGGCCTCGCTGCAGAGGCTCCACCATGTCTGTCCCCAAAGTATGGCAAGTGCTGGGGGAAGGACAGTCACCCACAGGTGTTTATCTCCAGCCTCCTGAGGGCAAGCAGGAGGACTATCATGGCAATGGCAGGCCCACAGACCATGGCCACTGACCCAACTGCCCCTCCTGCTGCGTGCCCTTGCCAGCTGCACAGAGCTGCCTCAGCCCCTTTGAGCCTCTCTGTGTGGCAGTGGCTGGGGTTGGGAGAAGGGGGTAACCTGCTCCAAGGCAGCTTTCTTTTATCTTCCCAATAATTACAGTCTGACCAAAGTTTTGAAGAGTTAAAACCTTTCCAGACTCTATTTCTTGATAATTACTGTTGTAGCTATAGGTTCTTATGCCATCAATATATATTTTCTTTTGTTCCTAATAAACCCTGGGGCTTCAGTTGCCTCATAATTGCAGTGACTTCACAGCCTAGATGTATCAGTGTAAATAAATAAGAATGCTTTTATCTGTACTGTATTTGCCATCTTCCAGCTTATTGTTTATACATATATGTTCAGGAAAGGGAGGAGTGAGACATTCCCAAAAGATTTCTCTGGTTTCTACATTACTTCACATACCTTTATCTCTCTGGCCTCTGTGCTTCTCCTCCTCCAGGTTCTCCACTATTTCAGGGTCTATTCTCCCAAATAAAGACCTGCTCAGCACCCATTATGTATTAGCAAGTTAAATTATCTCTATTAGTAAGAATATAATTGCAGCTGTTTTGAAGATGAAGTTGATTCTTTTTTTTTTTCCCCAAGTAAATTGGAAATCTATTTAATGAAAAAGACAAAGAATTTTTAGCTAATGCCTGTGGGTAACCTCAGTTTGTTTTCAGTCTTCACTGTAACTACAACAGGTCAGTATCAGAATTTGATACAGTAAATCTGGAATCACAGCAGGATGGTGCTGAACTGTAGCCAGATACTTGATGAGAGGACAGGGTGGAACCCACTGCTTGACTAGACTTACACTGGACATCAGGCATGACCCAGTGGCCGCTGAGCACTCTCAACTTAATGCAAGGTGGGCGTTTCCACAGACATCATCAATGCGTTGTGGTAACTCATGAGACCTGACCAAAGGCTGCTCTCCTTTCAGCCCATTTGAAGTCTGTTTTCCTCATGCACTAGTGCACACAATGATGTTAATGGGATCCACAGTTCCTACTAATTTCTTCTTATTACAGAAATCAAGCTAAAACCTGTACTTGGGAAAAGACCTTTTCCCAGCTGTACATGTCTCATTTTCCAGTGTCTGTGAGTCTTCCTTCCTTATCCAGTGAAGGTCACATCTCTTGCAGGAATGCCTATGTGGCAGTCACAGCTGAGTCTCCATGTGTAGGCTCATGGAGATGGATAGAGCTGCCATAACATCTGTATTGTACCACTCTGTACCCTGGTACATAATGTATGTACTATCAAATCTAGAGTACATTATTAAGCGAATGCAGGAATTCATCTTCTCTGAAGTAGAAAGCATTCAAATTTTAAACTAAGAAAAGTAGGATAGATCCAACACCAACACGCCTTGCTACTGCATAACTTTTCTCCTTTTATCTTCCCCTACCTTTGAGGGATGACTCTTCCTCCCCTCAACACCATGCTGAGAGGCCAGCTGGAGTTTCTAATCCTTCTCAAGAGCTTTTCAGCTGAATGACTCTACAAATATTTTGGTCAAGAAACACCTCTGAAAAACAAGGCTTAACTGTTCTGTTCCTCAGCTGGGTGACAGGGGTAATTACTGTGATAACTTCCCATTTCTCTTGGGTGTTTTGATGAGAAACTCATTAGTTATTTTCTGAATACCCTGAGCCAAATCCTTGAATGAAAGAGCGTCAAGGATTGTTTTAACAATATTTAGCACTTCAAAAGTTCTGGAAGCACTACTTAATTTTCCCAAATGTAAACCACCTAAATTCTGCAGGGTAATTTGTGTGCCACACCCCTCAGCCTTTTCGTCAGTCTTCACAATGTTCAGGAACTCGCACCATATGGGTGTATGCTTCCTCTGTGTTAACTAGTCTTTTATTTTTAGCTTTTTTTCCCTCATTTTTCCTCCCTCTAGCACACTTTCATGTGTCATACTTTAGGATTTTAAGGTATATCTGACAGACATGATAGCTTAGTCCTTACACTTAAAGGAAAATACTCTCCATCAGTGCACTGTTTCTGCTCCCCAGCAGCCTGTGGCCCAACACCTTGCACAGACAGCAATTGCTGTGAATTTAAATGATCTTTGCAGAATGGTCACCAACTGACATCATAAACTATTTCCCTCTACTCAATACACACCCACCCCATCTGCTTTTGTGGGATGCCTAGGAAGCAATAAAACAGTTCAAGAAAATGATCCCTGAATACCCAGTCAAAATACAGCTAAAGAAGCACCAGAGAACTGGAAAATGAAAACCTTCCCTCTCCACAGCAATGCTTAGTGTTTCCCTTGATGTAGCAATAAAATATCTGAAGTTTCTCTGTTCCAAGCTAAAAAGAGGTGCCAATTGCATAAACAGGTGATTAGTGTTGGGATGGGCAATGTGAATTTTTTCTTGCAAAAAGGTAATAGCTATTTTGTTTTTGACTAGCAGCTGTTCTAAGTAAGTTTAATATCTTATGGCTGTAACATGCCATATAGGATGGACAAGAGGAAAAAATAACCAGGCGTTTAATAGCACATCTGTGGCTAGTTAGTTATGGTAAACTTCAGGTATGTAGTGATTTCAGCATATGTTCCTAAATATTTTCCCAGCAACTGGATCTAAGACAAAACCTGTTACAGTCTTTTGGGGAGTAATTAATGCACCTAATCTCTTCAAACCCCACCAAATTATGAAAAAGTATGCTTGATTTCACAGTAAAAAGCACTGATGAATGATCACCTCCAGAAATGAGGCTCCAAGTTCTGTAGGAATGGCAGGAAAGTTCTGATCCTGAGCAGTGACACTGCTGATGGGACATAAAACATAAACAGAGGACTCCCAAACAGGGAGGTTTTGAGGTCAGAGAGAATTATAAAGGCATAAAGCAGCAATAACTTGCATCGAGCAGAGCACAAATTCCCATTTACTTGTCACAGTGATGACACGCTGCAGTGCTGTTGCTGAAGAGTTGGCTGGTGTACAGCATGTCTCCGTGTTTTTCCTTTTCCCTTCCCTGTAAATTAATGCATCTGTATTTCCTTCATCTGGCCTGTCTTGTTCATATGTGTGTTTCTGTTTTCCACAATTTCGGTCCATAATGGCCACTTGTGGGACAGACTTGCAGGCGCTGCTCTTCACCTCCTGAGGAGCCAAGTCCTGGTGTTCCCTGCTTGCCCAGGCACGCAGACCTGCTCCACCATGTCCCACAGGATCCTGAGCTGAGCCTGCCTGCTGTGACACATGGGATGCTCTACTGCTTGCTGGGCTCATGCAGCCCCACTGAGCTCCTGTTCAGACACCCAACTTTGCGCACACAGCCACCATTAGCTTTTGACCCATGGTTTCTCTGCCCTTCTCCTTGCAGGGGGACAATAATGGTTCTCTCCTCTGTCGCCCCATTGAGTCACCCTGCCCCATCACACTAATTTTTACCCATCTCAGGAGTCCTATATGGCAGGACAGTGACTTTAGTGCTCTTTTCTCTTCTGCAAACTCCATTTGTATGCTTTTCTCTCAGCCACATTAAGTTCTTTCAGACTTTTAAAGGATGAAGCTCTAAACTCAAGAATGTGTTAGTATGGTCTGCTTCTCTGGAAAGAGCCAGGAGAGGGAGATCTCCTCAGTCAGCTGCAGGACTGTGGGCTTTACAGGAAAGCAGTGCTCCATCAGTTGTGCACATTGACCATCAAAAGGCAGAACTGCTTTCCTGCCTCCTCTGCTTTCCTTCATCTTTGCCCTTTTGACAGTCACAGCCTGCACTGCAGAAACAATCTGAGACCAGAACCCCACTGATCCGAGCACTGGGCAAAGACAAAACAAGAAGCAACATCTGCCCAAAGAACTTGCTCTCTAACAGACATTGGGCAAGATGCTGCAGGAACAAAGGAGTCATTGAAAGTTGAACTGATGATGATAAGCTCAGCCCTCAGACTTCCCAAATCACAGACTAACAGCCTCACATGTTACACCAACCCTCTGGGCGACCCCCCTTGGACATGAATTGGGGCTGCCAGCCCTTGGACATGAATTGGGTCTGCCATTTGTTGTTAATTGTGAATCCAGCCCAAGGCATCCCTCCTATTGTCTCAAAAAATCATGTTTGTTTTCTGGCGTCTGACTGTGGAGCCATGTTCATCTCACAACTTCAGAAAGTTTTTCTCTGTAACAGGAGACCTAGGAGCAAGAGCCCTGTTTTCTTTTTTTAGGAACTTTTCCTGTGGCTTTTTTTTTTTTTTTTAACTTCAAGGCCCTTTGACTTCACTTGGGGGAAATATTCAGTGACTGCAGGACTCCAGACAAATCTGAAAGAGTGCCTCCTTCCAAGGACTGCACGCTCCTTTGCAGCCCACAAAATGTTCTCAGAAGAGATGTAGCAAAAGTTATGCCCAGGTGCAGAGAGGCAGCTCAGAGACATGCTGTCCTCTGTGCTTTTATAATGCTCTTTACAGGCTGTGACATCATGAAGACAAAAAGATGTCCCTTCACTTTGACATTGTTCAGTAAATGGTCCAGTATCAAATGGTCAAATGGTCCATCCTGTACTCCCTGCTCCCCACCTTTTTCTATCCCCTAAATCCAGGGCCAAAGCAGTTTTCCCAACAGAAAGCTGTGACCTCCAGGAATAAGGACCTACTCTGTGTGGCACACCATAACTATCCACCAGAGCAAAAGCTTTTGTCCTGCAGAGAAGGGATGTAGACAGGACTGTCTCCTACAACCAAGGAGAACAAACAGCTCAGAGCTGCAGCCATGCCAACAAGAAAATCATTCTGGGATTTTTTTTCTTACAACACAGAGGAGACAAGTATTTCAAAAAACAAGAACTATTCCCAATTATCTTGTCAGAGTCAATATATTTAAATAATAAACTGTAAGTTGTGGCAGCACAGCTTCCTTGGAAACCTTTGCTATTGTCACACGCACATGAAACTGCTCTGTGACAAAACCTAAACCTCCAGACTGACTACTGTGTCAGCTACAAGGCTTTACCACGGGAAAATACAGGGGTTTCCCAAACAGCAAAGCCACAAAGAACTTTGCAGGTACCCTGCAGGGACAGGGTGCAAGGGGTCTTGCTCAAGGTCCCCCTGCTGCCGGTAGCATTGTCCTTGGAGGTTGCATCATGTGTCAGCAGCTGCAGGCTCACATCGTCACTGCTGGAAGACAAAAGGAGATGTCCGTAGAAAAGCAGGTCAATGACGATTACTCCCAGAGCCCTGTGAAACCGGGGCACCAGGAAACCTGTGTTCAGTTCTAGGCTCTCCTACAGACTTCTGCCATGACCTTGGACTCATCATGTAACTTTCCTGCCCTTGTTTTCTCACTATTAACTAGAGCACATATTGAATAGGACTCATTTTATGAACTTGGGTAAAAGCGCTTTGATTGCCTGGAGTAAAAGTCAATTAAGACAGGGCGAGCAGTTGATGGGCCCAACCAATTACTAAAGTAAATGATTCACAAACATATTTGTTTTTTTAGAGTCCCATTAAACCAAAAGAGATTTGCAAATTATTCATCTGTTTTTAGAGGCCAAATAAATCATAGGGAGAGGAGAGGTGGGTAAACAAGCAACCAACTATACTTCACAAATGCTTGAAAACCACGTTGTAGACAAGCCCTTTGGGTCCATGGCCAGGTGCCAGCAAGAACAGCAAGTTTTGGAAAGGTCTGCTCGTGTCCCTCTCCATCCTTGATGTCTTCCCTCCTGCAGATTTTCTGTGTGCTGAGAAAGTTGATGTCGCTGATCTCAGCTGAGCCATGAGTTGTGCTCAGCTGTGGAGACAGAGAGAAAGCAGGAACTACCCATTCAACTTTCCGGAGCAAACACGCCGCCTCCTGCAGCGCCCGCAGCGCCGCTGCCCCGCGGAGCCGCCCGCGGGCGGGCCGGGGCGGGCCGGGGCGCGGAGGGACGGGCGGGGCGCCGGGACTGTCCCTCCTTCCCTCCTTCCCTCCCTCGCTCCCGCCCCGCCCGCCGCGGGCTCGGCGCCTCCCGCAGCCGCGGCCGCTGAGCGCGGCGGCCCCAGCCGCCACCCGCAGGTCCTGCGCGGCCGCCCGGAGCGGTGAGTCCCGGCGGGCCGGGGAGGGGGCGGCCGACGGCTGCGGGAGACGGGGAGGGGAAGGGCGGCGGCGCTCGGAGGTGTCCTGGAGCGGACGGCGGTTCGCGGCAGTGGGGGGTTCATCCCTCGGGTTCCCATCCTTTGCACCTGCTCGTTCTTCTCTTGCCCCCGTGACCGCCGTCTCTGACGGGGCTCTCTGCCGGCATCTCCCTGGGAGCTCGCCCTGAGCCGAGGTCCCAGGGAAGTTGATCAGTGCCGCTTGCTGGAGCCGCTGTGCTTCATTCACCATCGGTCCCCTGCGCCCGGGAGCGGGGCTCTGGCTGCGGCTCGGTGCCGGCTCTCACCGTCCCGAGGGGATGTGGCACCAGGGTCTGGAACGCCAAGTGCCGCCCCTCTTGGTGTTTATCTGTACTCCCATATTTGCACAGTAGTCAAATGGCTCTTTGGGTTATTTTACTTTCTGGTGGTTGTTTTAAACCACGTCCTGCTGCAAAGGAGACAAAACCCCCAGCTGTTCTGTCAAAAGGAGATTTGTGCTGTTATGTCATTTCATAATTGCCTCAGAATTGCTAATCATGGCCTTAGTCTGCCACTGGATCTGTGCCAAAGAACTCTTGCATCTATAAAGGATGGGTGCTTGTTTGAGTTCTTTTCCTTTTCTTTTTTTTTTTTTCCTTTTTTCCTTTTTTTTTTTTTTNNNTTTGGTCAAGAGTTGCGAATAATGGCTTTTTATTGGTGTAGGCTCTAGACGTTAAGTTACTCCAGCCCATGTCTTTAAGTGAACACACGATGTAACTGTTCTAAATAGTCAAGCTGATTCACAGAGTCAAGACATTAAATCTTGGCTAGTGACAATGAGAATTGTGTCCTGCTGAAAAGTATTCAACTGCACTTCTTTGCGTGAGCTGAAGCAGTTTCTCATTGTTACTTTAGAAGTTCTGATTCTGCCCAGAATGGCTGTTGCTTTTTGTGGGTAACAGACACAAGGAAAATAGCTACCTTCCGGCTTCAAACTAAACAATATTGGATTAATGACAGAGAAGGGCTCTACAGATCAGAGATGTAGCCACTTGCAGAGCCTTAATTTGTGCCAGCACTTGGTTTGTAATCCCAGAGGCTGGATCTGCGCTACCCTACTATGCTGTGCAGTTCTACCTCTCACCATGGTACCACTAGGAGGAAAAAGTGTGGTCCTGCCAGCTATTCCCTTTTCCAAGGATGCTTTGGGCAGCAGGAGGAAGCTGAGGCAGATTGCTGCTGTGGGGTAGAGAAGCTGGGCATGGCTGTGCCCCTCAAGGCATGGTCATCTCTAAACTGTGCCACTAGGGCATGTTAGAATACCAGCTAAAATACCAATTTAGTCTGTCATTTCAAAGGCTGGGCCCTTCTGCATCCTCCCTTCCTATGCTGATGTTCAGTATTTCTCCACGCTCCAACATGTATTTGCCAGCACTTGGAAAAGACGGATCTTTCAGGGTCTGCCAGGCTGTGTGTATCAACTGGCATGTTACAGTACTATATTGTTCTTTAGATGCATAACTTCACTGGCCTCTTATGACCTAAAAAGCACACAGAAAATAAACAAGGGCATATTGTTCAGTGGGAAGGATGCAGAAAGTTCTTCTACATTAGCTGTTAGTTAGGGAAACATTACTTTTAAGTGTTTCTCCTGATTGTCAGAAGAATGGCGTGGCACATGTGAGCTTGTTTTTTGCCAAGCAAGCTCTGTTTGGAAGGTATTTCTGAACTTCTTGGTCACCTTGGATCTAGTTACGAGTGCATAGCAAAGTCCTGCCCAAATCTTCTACTCTAATTAATTTGGCCAGAGGCCATCCTAATTAACCTTGAGGGAGTTCAGGGGTGGGAGTGCTTGCTATGAAACAATTGTTCTCTTGTAATTTGCCGTTCACAATGTGTTGAGCAAGCCATGAGCTGCATCTCTAAAATCTTCTGGGTCTATTGCTGAAGCCATTACACCTGTTTATTTGGTTTTTTCAGATGTTGTTTTCTAATCCTTGAGTGGAAGGGTTATCTTGCTTTCTGCAACCTTGCTATTGTGCTTTGTTGCAAGGGCCAGTGGACTTGGGCTTGCTGGGGAAACTTACTCACCAGTTCCAGCTGTGAAGGAAGGGGTTAGTCCACCTTTCAGCATTCCTGATGCAATTGTTAAGGTCTCTATGTGAACTGATGGCATCTTTTCACATCTACCTAGAAATAACCCTCAGTTCTTCTGGTACTGGCAGTGCCTGCAGTGAACAAAAAGCCACATTAGCCTCCTTGCCCATGAGTATTACAGTTAGGATATTAATGGAATTTGTCAGCCATAACTTGGACCATCTCAAATGGTAAGACAAGGGAAAAAAATCTGAGATAGCTGAAAAAAGTAAAAAAAAAAAGGTAAAGGCTGGGTTCTGCTTTTTGAAAATGCTCATAGCACCCTGCAAGTCACTAAGAGTGTGATGAAGGGGGAAAAAACGAACAGCTGTTTCTGAAATTTCAGGATGGTCCATCTGTCCCCTTGTGATGATGACTGCTTACCTTGTTGGTCCAGGAGGTTTATCTGTCCTCAGGAAGTTTGTCACCCTTCACCAGCCTGGGCTTACCTTACCGGTGAGCAGCACTGCCCAGCACACACAGTTCCTCAGCAGCACAGCATTGATTGTGTGTAAGCTTCTCAAGCGTCTGTCTAGTTTTTTCCTATGCTAATACATAAAAATGCTACCTTGGCATTTATTTTCTGGTAGAGCAAGGGGTTGGGGGGAAATCCTGCTGAGACTACCAGTCAGGACACACAGATCCAAGAAAGAAAGATCAAAGGCGTCTGTAATACAGGAAGAAGCAGAGGGTCAGTCCGGAAAAGAGGGCGTTTGATTATACGTACAAGGGTAATATAAAAGGGATAACACGCAGGAGAGGAGTGCCCGAAATGAGTGTGCCCGAAAATGAGTGAACAAACAGATGTGTAAAACTATGCTGAGAATTTATTTACTCCAGAAGACACAATCCTTATCTCTTTGAAAGAAGAGAAGACCACACCAACCTTGGAACACTTCTGCTCCCAGCCACATCTGTGAGCAGGAGAAAGTGTTTGTTTATGGATCCCTCCTCCATGAGTCCTGGCCTGATGGGCTGGCCTGTCCTGCTGTGATTAGTAGGATGCTAATGTGTGTAATCCTTTTGATCACACAGCCCAGGCTCTATAAGTCATGTCACTGTCACCTCAAAGAAGTTCAGCCATGTGATAGATCCCTTATTAAAATTTTTTTGCTTTGAAAGGTTTAATACAGTTATTATTGAGATTTTTTCCTTTTTTTTTCTTTTGTCTTGTACTGATGGAGAGCTTTTCTTAAAAAAAAAATGCAAAAAATAATACTTATTCATGAAGTCCTAATGTGAGAATAGCTTATTAGGAATTTGCCCATAGGTGCTTTAGGTGGGATGATTAGCCCATAATATCTTGATTTTAAGATGTGAGGAACAAATGTGATTCCCTGGGCTTTGTTCCACCAGAGAAGACTGCTCCATACAAAACTGTAAACAGCATGGAAACATTCACCTGAGTCCTAAAAATACCCTCTTCTACAGTTCCTTTTTGGGACACAAAGAGTTGACTAATTATGCTTTGTGTAATAAATGTACTATTTTGCTCTCCTGTTGTGACAGACAAAAGCTGTCACTTGAGGAAATACACCATATGCTGCCAATGGGTGTAAGGACTGGTTACATCTGGAGCACAGAGTGTCACTGAGTGCTCTTTAACAATTGCTTCTTCTCTGAAAAAACTCTGGGCCAATTTCAGGGACTCATGTGCTGGTCTATCATCAATGAAAGCAAGCTGTTGAAAACCAGCTAATACAAACAGTGGTATCTGTGCATGCTTGGACATATCCTCTCTCCCTGTTATCCGTTTACATTTATTTGGATGCTTAAGAGCCTCAGCCTATCAGTGCTCAGTCAGGCATGGATCAGTCTGTGGCAAATTTAAAAATCAAACTTATTTTGGATACCAACTCCCATATATGCACAGTCAGACATGTTTTTCAGCATTGTATGAACCCAATACTCAAAAAACACGACACTACTTAAAAAAATAATCTTTCCCACTCTACCATTTTTTCTCGGCAAATGTGAGAAAGCAGAGTGTGAAACCTCCTAACAAAGGCAGCACCTGAAGAGCAGCCGTCACTCGTCGAGGTCTGCCCCGGGAGATGCTGTGCGCTCTCTCTCATGCCATGGTGGGTTTGCAGATGCATCTGCACCGGTGAGATACAAGACAGGAATAACTACCTTCTGAGAGTTAAATAAACTCTGGAAGACTTGCTTCTCTCATCCTCCCCACTTCCTAATTTTATTGGAGACACATTGTATCATTAATTTGTTCTCTGGCACAATGCCTCCAGGATTTCAGTGAGGTCTTTTTGCTCAAAGAATGCAGAGAGGATGTGAGCTGTAATTTTCACTGTCTGTGAATCTCTGTTAGAGAAAAAATGTGAACTCTCCTGCCCACAGGTAATGAGAGTTGAACACAAAAATTCACATTATTTCTTTTTAATTTCTTTGAGGTGAATGGGAGGGACTGGCCTGGGAAGACATGCAGAGCCAACATAAAGTTGGCTTATCTTCCAGCAATGACTTTGGCACGTCTTCCTCCCGTGTAGTCTGCAGAGATGATTATGCATGTAGCACTAGTGGCTTTGAAGCCTTCAGTACAGCATTGACTGCAGTGGGAACTTTCTTGAAGCTTTGCCTGGTGTGTATCCATGATCTGATAAGAGTTCTTTGGTCAAGACCCCATTCTGGGGCCTCTGCTCATCTGCTACCCCGTCTCTGCTCAGGAGACTTCAACCTGTAGCGTGTGTTTTGTGTCTCAGCCTCCCTGTCCCTCCCATCCCTGGAGGAGAAGCAAAGTTTATTTTTCTACCTCTGTGCCAGACCTGCTCCCCCTTAGCACCCTCCTCACTCTTCCCTGCAGTGCAGAGATGTCAGGAAAGGAGCGTGCAAGGAGAGTTGTAGCAGGGAGGCTGGAGGGGAAAGTCACATTTTATTTGAGGTGAAGTGGCTATTTTTAACACTGAGAGACTTATACCAAAGAGTTTTGATTTCCTTGGAAATTTGTGGGGCACGCCAACAAAACAATAAATTTTTGGGGGGGAGGGTAGAGGAAGAATATTAAAAAGTTTGGTTTCCATCCCAAATCCCTTGTTTCTGAGGCAGGATTGATTCATCTGCACCACTTTCTGGTAGATGTTCATTCACTCTGTTCTTGAAAACCTGTATTGATTCACAGCCTGCCAGCATAAACAGTGGATAACTATCATTATGGCTAGATAGTTCCTCCTAATATCTAAATCACCCTTGCTGCCTCCTAAGTCAGTCCTTTTGGTTATCCACATCTGCAGGGAGTAGGACAAGATTATTGCAGCCTTTTAGCCGCCTGACATATTTAAAACTTGTTATCATCTCTCGTTCCCTCACCCTCATTCCTCTGCACTTCTCTTCTAACTAAACAAGCCTGCTTCTTGTACCTTCTTCTCTAGTGGTCACACTTGGCTACATTTTTTATCATTCCTGTTAGCATTTTGCCTGAAGTACGACCAAACTGGATATAGGGCTGAGAGGAGTAAAGAGCCTGATGTGTGATGCTCCTCTTGATGTATCTCCAAGCTTGTTCACCTGTGTGTACCTAGCCCTGCACTGCTCTAATCATGAAACCATAGAATTGTTAAGGTTTGAAAAGGTCTCTAAGATCATTGAGTCAAATGATGTCTTCCCTCTTTGTGACTCCAGCCCCAGAGACTCATCTGCTGTGCTGCTCCATTTTGTACTTTTGCATGACATCTTTCTTCTTCAACATGTTCTTTTACACCTGCCTGTATTGAATCTAAGTCATTCATTTCAGACTGGGTCTCTGATTTATTAAGATTTTATTCTAATTTTAATGTCTGAAAATGCTCACAGCATTCCCTAGAGATTTGTAATTGTAATCTTCCTCCTAATTTACAAGCCGTTAATGGAAATACCGAGTAGAGCAAGACCCCCAGGCACAGCCCTTATGTGTCTTTTCAGGCTGACATTGGACTTGCTACTGTTCCTTGAGTACAGATTTGAAGCATTTGTATGCCTGCCCACAGTAAATGTACCTCAATTGTATTCACCTGGTTTGCATATAAGACTATCACATGCATTCATCAAAGCTTTCCTCATTCCAACGTGTGACTTCTACTGTTTTTTCCTCCCTAGTCACTATGCTGCCAGCTCCATCAAAGAAGAAAATTAAACAGATTAGGCTTAATTTGTTCTTGACAAGTGTGTATTTTCTCTTTTCTCATGGCTTTATCATGATGCAGCTGCAGTGCAAGGCGGCGAGCAGGGAGATGGAAACTCTTCTTGGATCGCACACTTGCTCCCTCCTGCTCCATGATAAATCAACACTTGTTATAAGTATTTACAAGGGAATTGAATAATAATTTGTCTGATTTGATATCAAAGCAAGGCTGTTTGGTCTATGATACCCCAGATCTGTCTCCTTCCCCCTTTTGTTTGAAGTTAGATAATGTGTTTGCCCTTCATTCATCCTTTGAGAATTTCTAGACGGTATTTACTCATGGCTTGGAGGCAGCCCTGATTAGTTCCCTACTCCTTCCTTATTCCTAGCCTATGCTTAATTTAGCCCCACTGAGTGGGATACATCCAACTTGCATTAATGTTCTCCAATCTCTTTCTCCTGTGTTCTAGAGTATCTCTGCATTTGATCATAGTGAACACTGTTGTTGAAGGCTCTTCAAACACATTAATTTTATCTTCCCGATGGAGCATGTGTCTACAAGTCAGTGGATGTGGTGCTGGTTGTTTCCATAGCAGAGGGCAGGGACATGGCATTCTGGGGTGGCTGCATGCACAGCACCACTGCAGCCTGCTGGTTACAGTCCCATCTGACTTTATTATCCTGCAAAAGATTAAATTAGCAAGGTAAAAGCCTTGTTTAATGTGCTTTTGATAGTGTGTTTTATAAGCACACATGTAAAGCCAGAGTGAGAAAACAGGAGCAATTAAAATATCCAAAGACTTAGATAGTCTCCTGGGATGTAGATCAGGGTTATATTTAGACAGAGCAAGTAGCACCATCTAGTATTAAAACAACCATAAGAACCTGTTTTCCATTGCTGTAGTCTGTCAGGCTTTTATCACTTGATCTGAGACTTTCAGGTTGTGTCTCTCTCTCAGGGTAGGTTTATTTTAATATTGTCAGCTAAACCAATTCAACCATTTCCAAGAAAAACTAGAGGGGAGGAGAGAAGGAATGTTGTTTTGCCCACATTAGAAAAGGGAAAGAAAAAAAAATCCTCCAGCTTTTTGATGGAGGGCTGTGGTGCCATCATGTTCAGGAACAGGATCTGTGGTGACAAGGCTTGAAGACATCAGTGCATATTCTTGGCAGACTTATCTCTGTTTCAAATTATTCAGTTTTCTGAAAACTTTCCTCCCCATCCATCAGCACACTCAAGCCTCTGGTGCTGAGCAGCCCACTGGTGACCCAGCTCTGTGCTCATGCCCTCGCTGCTCCAAGGGATGTGCTAGCAGAGTGTGCCTGTGTAGCCCCGGCCTAGGGCTGTGCTGCTGGTGTGGGATCATCCCTGTAATGACAGCTCCTGTTTTTTCCAGGTGCAGGTGAGATGGGCTCTCAAATCTGGGAGCAGAGAGCAGGCACAGAGGTGCTTCTGCTGGAAGTGTAGACAGGACAGTAGGTGTTCATCAGGAGAGGAACGAAGAAATTGGGGTGATGGATGCAAGCTGAGGACTTGGCCAGCAGAAGCTGTGAGGGGTGCAGGAGGAAGGATGAGCTGACTGCCACAGTGGTGGGCTGTGTGGGAAGAGTGGCTCAACTAGTGGGACCAGGAGACAGGAGGGCAGAGAAGACATCCTGGAGGAGAGGGGGAGGACAGCAGGAAGGTGAGAGTGGGACGGGGGAAATGAAGGCACTGGGGTACATGGTGGTGAGGAGTTAACAGGGGTGGGGGAATATGGGGCTTCTTGGACTAAAGTGTTGGTGTTGGGTTAGATGGACAGAGGAATGGAGGAAAGCACAGTACACCAATTACTGCAACCAGTTTTTTGGCTCATCCCATGTCTTCATTGTGTGGACAGCTATTTGCCACACTTAGGTTCATATGCAGAGGCACTAGGTTCTTGCAGCAGTTGCTTTGGATGTACCTAGTTCACTTTTAAAGCTGAGTCCTTCAAAGAATCAGGTCGTAAGCACTTCAGACTGGGTGCCTAGAGTGGAGAGGATTGTTTTCACTTTAGTCTGTCTGCATAAATATTCTGTCTGGCACATGTCTGATATGAAATGGGAATAATGTCACCCAGACACGAGTAAAGATAAGCTAGTTTAATGTGTGACCCATCTAGATAATGTGCTTTGTAATTCAGATGCCTGTTAGTAACTTTATCTTCAGAGCAGTGTTTGAATAGCTGCTCAGGAAGAACTACCGGAGACAGCCCAGGAAGAACTACCATCACTTAGCCTGCACACCAATCAAGGTTGGACTCCTGCAGAATTCACTAGCCTCAAGTCATGTAATTAGAGACTGCAGCAAATTGTGTGTCTGTGCAGGGTGCCTTGATTTTGGCAATTCTTGATGTTGTATGCTTCATTTTGCAGTATTAATCATGTTCCTTTGGTGTTTCCTTTTCTTGCAAGTTGTACAAAATCATTTATATTATTGTAGGTGGGCAGGGCAAATCATGGTCAAGAAGGAATTCAGGGGTTGTATTGGTTGTATTCTGCCAGTTAAAGGGTTACCACCTTCCCCTACATTTGAAATAGCGGAGGGCAGGAGAGAGGGCAGCCTGAACCAGATCCTCTGTCACTTCTGCTCTCCCATCCAATATGTGGCTGCTGTGCCAGGACACTGGAACTTGGGCTGAAGGAAGGATCTTGCCAAGGGGCTGCTCAGAGCACCATGAAGGGAGCATTCAATGAAGGGAGCATTCAATGCCATGCAAGTCATTTCAGAGCATGGAGGTAAGACTTACTTCTGCCATTGCTGCGAGTGTTGGCATTCATCATCACTGGTACTGGTCATCATACAGATGGCGGTGGTATCCCCCCCCAAAATAACAAGGCTTGGGAACCCCTGACACTGAAAAAAACTAAAGACAAAGGCAGGTCATAAATAGAAAACAATATGTTTCCCCCACTGAGAAAAAGTTCCAGAAGCTCAGAGGAAACTAGCACCAAATTTCTTCAGGTTGTTTCTCAGGAGTGCTTTGGGCTTTTCTCAGGCCAGAGGTGAGATCCGTGCTTATGGACAGAGTGCCCCAAGGTGAGGAGCTCTGATGACGTTTCCATCTGGTGATCCCATTGTGTCCCACTTGCTCAGGCTGTGGTCTCCATTGTGTCTGTCTGCATGGGGGCTGATGCTGATTTCCGCCATTCACGCTTGTTTCTTTGCATCTGAGAGTGCTATTGAGAAGTTTCCAGAGAAAAGCTTGGCCCCTGTTTCCAATGTAATACAGAGTTGTACCGGCTGCTGGGGACAAGTCGGAAACACTGGCAAGATAGCAGGCATCCTCAGGAAGCAAACCCTATCAGAGAGCACTGATGTCATTGGCAAACAAAACATGTGAGGGCTAGAAAAACAAACTGTTTTGCAATGTTGTTGATCTTCCCTCAAATTAGAAGCTCTGCACAGCCTTTACTCTGTGGTCCAGTCTGACAGATTATTTACATGGCAATGCTGCAGCAATGGTTTTGTTACTCCTGCCAATCCAATTCCTTTGATTTTATTTTTTAGGTTTATTTATCTAAGGGAGGGTGGGGTGACTGTCCCAGAACTCTAGCCAGATTCAGAAAGCTGGCCAACATCCTTGCAGATGATGGGTGTTGACATGGTTGATGTCCTGCAAGCTTTGATCAAGCAGGACTTCCGGCTTCCCTGTCCCTGATCAGGTCCAGTGCAGGAGATGCTACTTCCCCATGACTTCTGCACAGCCCCCTGAGGTTGTGTCCCGACACTGTCCCAACTAGTGGCCAGCTGCCGCCACTGCCACTGGCTCCTTGGAGCTTGTGGTGTTAGCATGGAGCAGGATTCTCCCCCTTGGTTGTTCCCATTGCAGTGTTGTGATGGGCATAGTGATAGCATCCTTCTCCCAGATGGGCCTCACCACCACACATAACCCCATGGTGTTTCCTCTTCTACACATGGTGAGTTTGCAGAGCAGGAAGAGACGGTCATACGAGTTCCACATGGCACACTTCCACTTATTGCTCCTCACCACTCGTGCCAAAAGAAGGGTCAGAGTAAACCCCATATGCTGGAGGTTTCTTGCCCATGTACCTTTCCCTATCTGATGGCTGCAGTGGGTGGCAGAGAGGAGGTTAAACTCTTCTCTAAGGCAGCCTGATAATAGCAGGAAAAGCACATTTCTTCCTTGCACCTGTGAGTGCTTCCATGGGCTTTCTGCTGTTTATGGTAGTCACATTGGATCTTTCTCCTGTTAGAAGCTGAACAGCTCTAGCAGCCAGCTGTTCCATTTGCTCTGCTCATACCTGGCTCCTTTCACAGTCTGGGCAGGGAGTGGATGGAAAATCAGCTTTTTAGGTCAGCATTCAAAAATAACCCACAAAGCCTTCCCATCCTTCCATGAGGGAAGGGTCCCAGTCCTCCCTGCTTTCTGCCTGCTTGTACTTGCTGCTGGCTCACCTACTCAGAACTCTTACTGGGAATTTGGGGTTCTATTCTAGCATAGACTAATATCTTCAGCACAGAGCTTTATTTCTCTGTTTTCAAAGGGTGTGTAATGTTACGTGTGTGAAAAGGGAGGAGATTCATTAAGCTCTAGGGACAAACCGGTTTAGGTGTTTAGAAGTCGCTCAGACAGGAAAACCACTTTTATGGTGTTTCAGGTTAAATTGTGGCTCTGCATAAAAATTGTGCCAGTTTTTGTATATGGTGAGCTCTCCTTGGGCGAGTGCTGTGGCCACTGTGGGCAGCACAGCACAGAGGTGGCTGGAGGGTCCCTGGATGCCTGGGAGCTGCACACCAGGCTGGCCCAGAGCAGCTGGTCAGACTGGCTCCACAGCTGGCACAGCATCCAGGAGTCAAGGCAGGACAGAAAATGGATGGGGCACTGGATAGGCAAAAAGTGTCCATAACATATAGAGTGCTGCAGCACAGAAGCTGGTTTATATAGCACACCAACCCATTCAGTTCTGTATATGTAGCCTGAGAGATTTGTACTAATAAACATGCAACTGCTGTCTCAGTAGTTACGCCATTTCAAATAAATCCTTGTGAACAGTAGTGAACAGACTTCTCCCTTTCTTCATGCCCAAGAAGAGCATTAGAGAGCAGTGTATAAAATGTACTTTTGTGTCATGATCTTTGCAGAGACAGTATCCTTTTAAGTAGCTGCCCATGCAGGGCTCTTGATCCTCAGGTGGACCTGATACTACTAAGGACATGCAGTACTCGCTAGATGTGTTAAATGAACTCTTCATGCAGAAAATAACCTTGTGGTTTATATTTTACATAAATCTATTTCTGTGTGTTTTACCTTTTTATCCACCTTTTAAAATTTTCTTTCTTTTGGTAACACAATTCAAACAGAGAGGAATGTATCAGGATGGGTCCATTGTTTTGTACAACCTTCAGAACAGAACATTACCTTCCACATGTATTAAAACTCTGGATGAATGGGTATTCTATAATTGCCATAATAAGCTGTGAGAGTGGTATAGACAATAGAGACTGTTTTAGTCAACTAATTCAGTTTGCTGGGTCTAGTCAGTGCAGAATTGAGGGTTGTCACTGGGGAAGAAAAATCTTGACCATCCTGTGTCTTGCAGATCCTTGAGATACAATACACATGGGCATCATGAGTCATGTTGCACAATGGAAGTGTGCTGTAAAAACAGCATACTTGAAATCTTGGGTTTTGTGTTATTCTAGCTGAGGATTGTAGCAGGCCAATGCACGGAGAAAAGAAAGTAATCTGTAAAAAGACTGTTTAGCTGGGGTATTGCATATTACCTGGGTTTTTCATGTGGTTGCATAATTCGTTTTTGTTCTTATGCATATTTTGTCCTTGTTCATGTGAACATCTCTTTTAATTGGAATATGCAGAGCTGTAGGGAGGCTTATTGCTCTGTAATCCACCCCCTTCTCCTGCAGCAACCTAAAACACAATACAGAGCACACCTTTCCATGACTGGAGAAAAATAGTTTTCTAAGGAAATGCCTACTCAGGTTGTGGGCTTACCTCCAGTGCAAAGTTTTTATTTTGAGATCACATTAGTGAAATCTGAAAGCTGTAATCACCAGTGAATTCTTGAGTGAAGGGGACTGAGTCAGCAGCAGCAGCACAGCATCTGCTGCTTGGCTGAGTGCAGGGAGGTGTATTGTCTAGGGAAGGACAGCACATGATTCATCAGCATCTGCATGCACTTTTGCTTCATCTATTATATTAAGAGGGTGAAACACTGAGTACAGGAGATGAGACTTTTAGCTTCAGTAGCCTACCGGCTGATCAAAGGTATCTTTCCTTGTCTAAAGTGGCCTTCTGCTTGTGTATGGTTGTGTTTTGTAGTGATGGATCCACCTGGAAAGAGCTTTCTGATGGCACAGCTGTGAGTGAAACCAGCACAACATGTTCAGTGTTGAAGACCTCCTGATTTCTCATGGATACAAATTGTCAAAAAATCCCCCTGTTTCATATGAGAACAGATATGATGGATACCGGCATGAAATCAAGGGGAACAGATCTGCTCAGAGAACAGCACTGAATGGGATTGAAGCTGAATCCAGAGCTGGGGCCTACAGCAAGAAACCTCTGGTGAAAACCAGCTCAAGCAGCACTGAAAGCAGCCATGGGAGCCAAGGGAGGCAAGCAGGTCCTGGTTACCACCATGACCTTCAGGGTTTGTCCACTTTTCATACTTCAGAAGGGGGGTAAGTTTCAGCATCATGCCATGGCTTTGCTTTCTCTTTCTTTTGGTCTTGACAGATAACTAATCATGACTCTAACCCTTAATACCATCTTCCTGTGATCCTTTCCTGCTCCCATCCTAGTAACCATTTCCGTTCACTGGATGTCCACATCCAGTGACACAACCATTCACCTTCTGCTAGAGAAAGGCCTTTGCGAATACTGGGATAATGGGAGGTAGCTGAGTGTGGGAAATTATGTTTTACTAGTGTGGTCTGTATGAGAGGCCTTTCTGATGGACTTAGGAAAGCTTAGTTCTAGCACAGGGGGAAAAAAAAGGGGGGAAAGGTCTTCCTTTTCTGCAGTTTTAAAGCTGCACCCACCTTCTTCTGCCACTTACACGCCCAGGTTTTACAGTGGATTCGGCCACATGCAGCTCTTGGTGGGTGTTCCTACATGCACTGAGCACTTGCTTGGTCTCTTAAGGCTGCTCTTGTGGAGTAAGCATGAGAAGGTGCCTGTGCACTTATTTTTTAAAACAGCTCCAAGCCAGTGGAAGCCCTTGTCACTCCATAAAATGTGCTTGTGCAGCCGTGGCTTGCTCAGCACGGAGTACGTGCACAGTGGGGCTGGGCCCGGCTGGGCAGGAAGAGCTGTGTGTACACACCGGTGCTCGGCCATTGTTCTGCAGCTATTTGAGTGCTGCAGATGGACAAAGGAAAGGGGCTCGAGCAGGACTGGAAGCCAGCCCAAATATGACGATGGTTTACAAGGAAAAGGCCCTTCCTCCTGCCGAGTGCGCTTGAAACTGAAAGCAGGGCAAAACACTGTCACCTTGGGAGCTTGTCCTCTTACAAAGACCTTCAGTTACATGTGGCAAAGCCATATGTCCCCTTACTCCTGGGCTCGTCTGCTCTTTCCCTTCATATCTTTGCCTCTTGCAAGTCTGTTTCCCTGGAGCAGGAATGGCTGCTGGTTGCCAGTTAGGATAATGGGCAGGAAGAGATATGAGCCCTCTAAAGCAGTCATAGGACAGCAAGTCCTGGTGAAGGTCTCCAGGTGGAACCGTTCATTCTAGAGAAGGAAGGACAGAACACAGATGTAAAGGTAATAGGGGGGATCCTTTCTGGTGTGTTTTGGATGAAGTAATCTGGACAGCAAAAAAAGTGAGGAAAGATACTGAGAAAGAATGAAAGGGAAAAAGGTTTTGAAGCAGGGCAACGAGCATGGAGTGGTGCTGAGGAAGCTGGTGCTGAGCTTACAATGTGGAGAAATACTGTTATGAAGAAGACCTGGCTGTGCAAGGGTAGAAGCTACCACAGCACTGCTGCTCCTTCACCCTGTTGGAGCCTGTGTGGATGCACAGGGGATTCGGAGGGCTGCTGCCTCCCTGCTTCTAGTTCCTCTGAATGCATCTGCAGAGGCTCACACATCTGCCCCACATCTTGGATATGGCAGTGATATCTGTAATTGCTGGCCTTGGCTAACTATCAAATAATGCTCTCTAACAGTTTAAACATCTCTTTCTAAATGCAAGGGGTGGAACCTGCCAGTCTACAGCATAGCTAAATATTATATCCTGGTTTTTAAAAGCAGTTTTTCCACATAAAATAGGGAACAAAACACTGGAAATGGCTTTGTCACACTTTCATACAAATAGAAATACTTTCTTGCTATTAGTGTTACAGCAAACTCTGATTCCCAGTGAGCCTACTGGGAACTCTCACAAGGCACTAGCAGCTGGGAAAACCTTTGTGTCTTCCCTTCCTTACCATGCCTGGGAGTGTGGAGTGCCTCCGGTGTGGAGTGTGACACAGTGGCCCAGCTGGTACAGGAAGGGAGGAGGGAGCTCTCCAGGCCAGATCCAGGGAAGCTGCAGCTGCAGGACGGCAGCACCTTGTGTCAGTTCCTGAGCCCCAGGTGGCAGCCCCCCTTCACATCCACTCCCAAGCCACAAGGCTGCCATGTGCCTGTGAGCTGCTCTAAAACTGAAGAGAAGATACCTGTGATGGCCCAGTTGGGAGTGCTCGGGCCTGTGACAGCTTGTTTTCTGGACTGCTACGGGAAATCAGCTTCTGGTTCCCAGGCTGGGAAAGGTACTGCACACTGCAGAGAACTGGGGACAATTTGGGCCCAAAGAGATGACCACGCAGCAAGATACCCTCTGGGCATTGCAGGCTTCCTGCCACCATTTCCAGGTGCTGCTTTCCCAGCCAACACAGAGCAGGAGAGGGCCTGAACAGGCTGTGTATGTCTATCACAGATGGTGACAGTTCCACAACAACTGAGAGCATTGCTTAGGCTCCTTATCCAGGGAATTATCTGCACCATACTCTTGTTTACACCACTGATGTAGAAGAACTAATCACCTCCCATACACCATGGAAGTGAGTGATGTTGCCAGCCTCGTGGCTGCCTTTGTAGGGCTAGTAGTGTTTTGTGATGGCAGGGGATGACGCTGTTGTCTCTGCTTATTAAGGTTGTTTTGCTAATGAAACCTTGCTGAGGAGAGTAGAGGCTTCATAGCCACTGCTCCTGCTGCTTGTGAGGGGAGAGTGATGCCCCAATGGAATGGGGATGTGGTGTTGGTTCCATCCTGTTGTTCTTCAGGCAAAACATGAAGGAGCAGATGGTGGGAGGGCTGTCCTGGTTTAACTGAGTGTTCAGAGGCCACACAGTAAAGGTTTGGAAGAGGAAACAAGTCAAAGAAAATGGGAGAGCTGATCCTAAGGGTATAGATGAGAGTTCTCTCTTCACAGGACGACTCCCTCCTGATTCTGTTCTAAGTAGAGAGAAGAGGCATTTTGCTTAGTTGTTTGTGTGGGAGGAACTATGTTAGTAGCTAGCAAATTTAGCGATAAATAGATATCATCATTAATGAGATCACCTGCTGGAACAATTAAAAAAGTACACTGGTGTTTTCTGATGCTGGGTCTCAGAAGACTGTATGTGAGGATAGGACCTCAAAATAGAACAGAAGCTGCCAGTGTCCAGAACAGCCCTCTGAAAAATTTTCCACCTTGCTGACTTTGTTAACAGTGCTCTTTGTGGGGCACAAAGTCTGTGCCAGTGCCTGCAGCTCATGTAAGATGAGCTACTGAGTGCCCAACACCTTCCACTTGCATGCTGGCAGCCAGCAACAGGGACAGACATTCCCTACATAGCACTGCAGTGGCCTGATTCTGTGGGGTTTGGACTTCAATGCCTATGCCACACTCCTTCACTTTTGACCCTCTTATCTGCATCCTGCTGGTCCAGCATCACCCTAAGGGAATTGGGCAGCTTCAACCCATGGCTCTGAGCAAGAGAGCTCAGTGAAGTGAGGTCATGCAGCCAGTGCAGGGCAGACTGATGGGCTCATTTCTTGTAAAGGTCTAAAACTGACAGAAAGCTAGAAATAGTTTTGGGTGTTTAAAACCATTTTAATTAAATTAACTTTATATAGAATCAATTCAAAGCACTTTATGAGAGCAAATGTGAAACTCATTAGAAGGAGGCCTGTTAGAAAAGAATTCATAATGTTAAAATCCACCTCCTTGATCCTTTGAGACCACTCTGCCCCTGGAACTTAAATCTCCATAGCTGGTCCCGTGGGACTGCTCCATCCTTGGGTCCATCCTCCTCCCAGCTGTCAAGCACTTGTTAGCTGCTGTGTGCAGGTGTGCATTTCTGTGGGTGTCAGCACCAGCACATCATGGAGAGATACACAATTGTGTAGTGGCATAGTCAGCGATGAGCTGCTGTGCAGACAGGCTGTGAAGCCTTCTCTTTGGTGAAGTATGTCATGGGCACAAAAGACTGCACTGTAACTGGTATTCATCATTCAGAGATCTAGCATTGCTGAGGCTGCAGTGAAGCATTTTAAACTTGGAGTGGCTCTTGGAATTTTCCCCTTCCACCATTTCATTGACTGCAAGACCCAGAAGTGCCACATGTCCTGGAAGGAGGCATTCTGCTGCAGCTGTGGCCATAAGCAGTGTGGTTGTGCTGTGCTGCCCCACTGCCTCCTGCCTGCCAGAAGTGCCTGCATGCAGGTATGCAGGAGCTGCTCTCCATCACTGAGAGGAGACTTCAGAAAGGAGCTGTACTGGAGGCTCCTTGGAAGCATCCTCTTCCCACTGCACAGTGCAGTGTCACCTTCAGAAGTTTACTGGGTCGTTGATAGAGGCTGGCTGTGTAACCATTTCTAGTGCCTTAGCCAGGACTTAAAGAGACAGATACTGTCTGTCCTGTGAGTAGATCTTAGAAAGGATCAGGTTTAAAATGCTCTAAATACCTCCTTTTAAAACTCGTGTTGCAATGATGTCATAATACAGATTACATGGTGGATTGTATCATGTTCTGAAGTTCATTACTGGAGCATAGTTATTAACCTTTAAAAATAATTTTACACTTTTAAACAGCTTTTAATAAATGGAGGGGCGCTCTCTCTGTTGAGAAGTATTTTGGGTTACTTTGTGGGGTTTTTTAAATGGTGAATTAAGCTTTGCAACATCACTGGACATTTAAAAATCAGAATTTTTAGGTGCTTTTCTAAGAGATGCTACCACTTAAGCAGGAATTATCTCAAAGAAGTCTGATGGCCTCTGCTGAGCAGGATGTCAAACTAAATAATTGTAATGGTCTCTTCTGATCTTGGAATCTATGACCATACTTCCTGCAATTTCTGTAAACCTTTTTACAATGATGGATAAAATCAATCAGAAAGAGCAACCTGTCCATTTCCTCCTCACTCTTGCTGGACACTGTTTCTCACCTCATTTTGTAAACACAGACACAAATGGTGCCACAGCAGTTTGGGGATGAGATGAAAAGATAGAAGACATAATTTGTTGAGCTGTATGTTTCCACATGGAAGTGTTGGTTGTTACTACAGTCAGATTCTGATATAGGAGGTGTCCTGCTATATTTCATTGATTAATGAAGACATCTGTTCCTTCTTGGGGTTCAGCAATCAAACTGTATTTCATGCTTCAGAGGGTGAACATTTTGTTCAGAAGTTCAATCTTAATCCAATTGAACTAATAGGAACAAGAAGCTCCTTATCCCAGTCTGGTTTTTAAACTTCTAGACTCATAGGATGAAGGTAATATACATAAAAGAAAATTGCTGTAGATCTGGATGGCTTAATTTTCATTCTGAATTTTGACTTATGTCTTCACAAACTTGTATTTAAATAGATCATTGTTTTTAGTAAAAAAAGAGCCAGATGACACTGTTTATATACCTTGGGGTGGAGGGAAGAGGAAGAAATTCTTGGGTTCTATCTACACACTTGTCCTATTTCTGTCAATTTTGATTTTTCTTTCCAGTCTTGTGCTGGTGGCAGCCACATAGTGTAAAGGCAGTTATATTATTGGACACCTTAGGTACAAGAATAGCAGAATGCAATTCAAGTAGAAAATTAATTATTTATATAGAAGGGTACCAATTTTATTCTGTAGGAATGTATAAAACAGTTCACACTCTGTTCAGAACAGACAAAGAACCTATTCTGTTCATGTAAATCTGTGTTCTGAATTTCTAATCTGCAATGTCTAATGTCTTTCATATTTCACTAACAGATTCTTTTATTTAAGAATTTTATACTTCTTTTGAAGTATTTTACATTTTAAATATTGGTTCCATCTTTTTCAGAACTGTGTTGATATAGCACCATTGTTGTGACATGTGCCATTTAATCCAAAGCACCCTGAAGAAATTTGTTCCCTCAGAAAGATGAACAAGAATCAATTCTGGAACTGACATGTTTAATTTCAGCACTTTTACCAGGATGCAAATCACACTTCTTACAGACTATATCTTATGCAATCTTATAATATAGACATCTACCTGTTCTCCCTACCTCTGCTTCTTGGAGTCTTATTAAACTTGAATACCACAGTAGTGTCCTTGACATCTGTAGATTTTGATTTAGCAGGATACAGATGAAATTGAAGATAGTCACTTCTGGTTTTAGAATGGCATCTTAGAATCAGAGGCTGGTCTGGGTTGGAAAGGGCCTTCAAGATCATCTAGTTCCAAGCCCCCTCCTGTGGGCAGGGAATTTTCTAATGTCCATCAAGGAGGGCTGTGCATGTTTGCACAGCAGGTTACCATGTGAATTTGACTCTCTTTCTAACATCTTTGCATAGCTAACATGTCAAAAGAGCTTCTGTCCCTTCCTTTACTCATGTTAATTGACTGACTTTTAAATCTTCTCATTAAAATTGTCATCTAATTGCAAATAGATTGCACAAAACCCTATTGGCATAACTCATCATTTCACCTTCTAATGGCCTTACCCATGGCAGAAAGAACAGGCACCTGTGCACACTACCTCTGACACTGCTTTTTTTTCCAGGGTTCATGACAGGCCTCATTTAGCATGGTCTTCCCAGCCCAAGACTGATAAAGATCTCGCCTACTGGAGAAGACGAGGACAGGACTTCAGTGTGCTACTGGGCTATTCCCAGAAGGCCAGTGTGGAGATGAAAGGCCTGGCTGCATCTCCAGGGGCACCCCGGCACCCCAAGGAGAATCAGCTGAAGGTGGGGACAGGTGCAGGGTATGTCAGAAGAAGTGGCCTGCAGGAAAGCTGTGAAGTGCCCAGTGACTGCAAATGGCAGAGTCTGGAAGTAGAAAGCTGGAACCAGCCAAAAAAGATAGGGAGGCAAATGTCCGAGGGTGACAGGGAGAAGCTGCTTCAAGAGCTGTATTCGCTGACCCTGGGAGACAATGTACTCAGCACCCAGAGCAGGGGGAAATCGCAGTCATTGCCGAGGGTCCTTTCACCTGAGAGCATGAGGTGCGTGGAAATGCCCTCCCTGTCCAACAGTAACAACGCGCTCAGCGTCACTAAAACCCCCTCCTATCCCTCAAACAGACTGAGTGTGGAGCCAGCCAAGCACCATGGAACGGGGGGCCATTTCCTTCCCCTGGTGAAGCCCAAGTATGGGAGACCTCTCAAGCCTCCATCCTATGAACTGCAGCGGCAGACTAGGGCACCTGCAGAAACTGTGGGTTGCCAGGACCACTACCAGAAAGAGGAACCTGTCTCATACTTAGCCAAAGTCAATGAGCCAAGGCAAGATGCTGGCATTCCAGACTCTGGTTTGGAGCCCCCTGTGTATGTACCTCCTCCTTCTTACAAATCCCCACCTCTCCAACACGTGACCCCACGTTGCCCCAGTGAAGTGCCTAACACCAACACGTGCGCCAGCAGTGACCCACAAGGTCCTGCAGAGCGGGTTGTCCCCTGCCAACGACCAGCCATGAATACTTTTGAAGTAGGGGGTGACCCTTGCAAAGACAACCATTTTCCTCATGGGAAGCAAAGCCATGCAAGGCGCCCTGCTGACCACCTGCGTTCCATTCAGTATATTCCCTTCGATGATCCTCGGATACGACATATTAAAATTGCACCACTGGAAGGTCTGCAGGGCAACTCTAACCATACTGAAAATGCATGTAGTCCCAGTTCTGGTGCTTTGCAAGAGAGAAATCTTGAAGTACAGTACAACAGTGCCTTTGTGGATGCATCAAACTTGTCCAGTTCTGCAAAGGGAGAAAGAACTTCCGACAACTCCACCCATAGCAACAGATGGTTGGCACCATCCATCCGAGATCAGGAAAATTGTGCCTTGCTGGACCAAAGAGACAATTGTAGTGCAACTAATCACAGCCCCCGTAACGAAGCCAGCACAGAGTACACGAAAGGCAAACTTTCTGTAAGAAACTCACATATGGACAACACCTGTGAGACTGTTACAAAAGTGAAAAAGTTTGAACCTGGAACTGGGATGCAGAGCAAAAAGAGTTCAAAGAAAAAAATGAATGAAACTATATTTTGTTTGGTCTCCATCCCAGTTAAATCAGATTTCAATCTGCCAGATACAGATAGGAACAACAACATAACTCAGAGCCCTGATAAGAATAGGTTTGATAACAATGGGGCTTTGCAAGAACAAAGTCTCTTAAGTATGTCTTCAACAGACTTGGAGTTACAAGCGCTTACAGGAAGCATGACCAATAAAAATGAGTTACAAAAACAAGAGCTGTGGAGACCAGAAGAGTTCAAACAAATGAATGACCTCAGATTTATTCAGCCTGCAAAACACAGAGAGCTCAAATATTCTGGCTCCTGGCCAGGTGATCAGTACAAAGACCAGCAGACACAGACCAGTTTCTCTGAAGAACCTGAGAGCCCACAATTTTTCCATGGTACAAAACCTGGGAAGCCTGATAGTAGCAAACCATTATCTCCCAGACCCCTGGGATGTACAGCATCCACAACGGGGGAAAAACAGACAGGGTCACCTTCTGACCGGAGAGGCTGCAGGCAGAGTGGTTACAGTATGAAGGGCCAGACACACCTCAGCCAGTCTAGCAACAGTGCATTTTCCAGGACTGCCACCTCAGCCCTTCAGTCTCCCTCTCCAAAGGCCCACCAGAGCCAGCCTGTGCCTGTCCAAGAGAGGGAAAATGGCCTTCTTTCCAAGGGAGATGTAGTTAAGGGAGAGCCAGGTGCTCCCTGCAACAGTAAAGAACCATTTGGGCAGTTCCTGTTGAAACCTGTAAGTCGCCGTCCCTGGGATGCAATAAGTGAGCTAGAAAGTTTTAACAAGGAGCTGCAAGGGCAGGAGGAGAGCACAAGCAGTGAAGAAGATTTGGAAAGTGCTACAGCTCCTCTGCACGCAGGTGCCTTTAGGCAGAGGAGGGAGTCCAGAAATGAAAAATCAAGCCAGGAGCCAAAACATGGTGGGAAATCGGAAATGGTTGTGCCAGAGGTGCCTGTATTTAGGTCAGGAAGGGTCAAAAGTAAGTCTGAAAGTTGGAGCATGGGGACAGAGCATGGTGGCGAGCTAAGATGCATTGTCTCTCCAGGCTTCTCAAAGCCAGGAGGGAGCAGTGAAGGAGTCAGGTCAGCAGATGGAAGTCTGATAACAGAAATGGGGATGGGGGAAGCTAAGAGCAGAACAAGCAAACAACCAGTTCACGTGGGCCCTGTCAAAAGAGTTTTGTCCAGTAGCCCAAGTAGTTCTTGTCACAGTAATCCTTTCAATAACCCTGTCCTGCAGGAGATGAGCGAAGACCAAAATTACCTAGACTTCGTTAAACTGAGCAAAGGTACAACTCCCACAAATGATAGGGTATTAGAGAGAGGGTCAGTAGTACGCTTATCACTAACAAAGAGGAACCAAAGGTGCTCTGAGCCAGATTTGAGGTCAGTGGGACTTGATGTGGCCCCAGAACTTGGTGCTAACAACTCTGATCACTCTTCGGATGCAAATGCAGTGGAAATCCCTGTGAATGAGTCATTGCAGGCAAGAGCTGCACGAATTTTAGGTATTGATATAGCAGTGGAGTCGCTCCTTCCAGATGACCATGTTGGACCTCACCCAGGCACTAGCCCTTCAAATGGTGTTCAGGACTTTGAGTCATCAACAGTGGGGAGCACAGTAAGTAACAAAGAAGGGAAAAAAGAAGATTCTTATGAAGGCAGACGAAAGTGTGGTTGGACAGAGAGTGCTCTCTTTGTCAGAGCAGGAGGACGATCTTTATACCCTGATGAATGCCCAGCCACTCACCAGGAAGCCAGCCCTAAACCACTGGTAACTGAGCAAGTTCTTGAACAACCGGTGTGTCCCAGCCAAGGTGAGGACCAAAACTTGATTTGCAAGTCAGCTGCTTATCAGCATTCAGAAAAAAGAGTGAGGAGCACCTCAAAAGTGATAGAGACACTTCAAGGCAAGCTCACATCTCCACCCAGCCGGACTGCCATGGATCGCTTGGTGCGAATGAAAGAAGTTGACTCTGTGTCGCGGATGAGACGTCTCAGCATTAAGAGTGCAGACTCAGGGGAAGAGGTGGATGAGGAGAAGCTGTCGAAGGTACCAGAGGAGAGAGAAAGCAAACTGGCAAGCTCAGGGGCTGTTTCCAAGCGCGTTATCTCTCTCAGTGAAAATGGATGTTTAGGTGGAATTGACAAGAAGAGGATCAACAAAGATTTTTCTTTAGGTAAGACCCTGTTATGGGAGATCCAGATGGGTACTCATTCCTTATGTAATGGACATGATCAGTTTGCTTGCATGCCCACGTAATGCTGCTCAAATAGTAACAGGCTGTAGGTGGTACTATCCTCATCTGGGAGCCACCCACTTTGCTCTCCTTGTGGAAAAGATGAGTGTTCTCTGGTCCCATTTTAGGAACAGTTGCTGTAAAATTCACTTGTGATGCAGAAATTCATTCAGAGATTGGAGTGCTCCCTAAGGTCTTATCTCTGTCTAATTGTTTCAGGGAATGGCCAGGCTAAAATAGTGGAGTTCAAAGACAGCCACTGTAATACCAGTGTTTGGGAACATGTGGTGATTTAATCATAGCTGTTCATTGTATGCTAATTTTTTTCCTTCTCTAATACTTAAGTAGACACATACTATATCATAGTTCAGAAGAAACTAAAAATAAAAATCTGATGTTCTTCTATGAAGCCTCTGGGAAATGGCTGCATATAGGGGCCTGGAAATTATCTCTCTCTCATGAATATTTTCCAGATCAGATGTTGAGAATAATTGTTAACCCCAGGACAAATGGAAAGTTGACTTTTTCAGTGAACACCTTTTTTTTTTCTTATTTTTTGGTGTTTCTGATCTCTCTGAAACAGGAACTGGGATGAACTTGTGTAGTCCATATGCATCCCCGAAGTAACATGAGCTGTTCCCTCTCTAAAACAGTTTTCATTTAACATTTTGTTTAGCAACTGAAAACAAGTTGTTGCTACAGACCTGTGCAAAGGGATGAATCTCCCAGGCCACCTGCCTAGTCCATTAAATAAATTGGAATGAGCAAACATATAGTATGAAAGTTGTTAAATTAGTAATAGTCTTCTCCTTCCTTTTTCCACCCTTTCTGTTAGAGTTGACACTTTACCTTGAAATCTGCACAGGTTATTCATTTAACCTCATTGATATGAATCTGTTTACAGTTTTCCAGTACAGAGGGACTGAAATTAAATGGAGTATACTTTAAACTGGATTTATGCATTTCCAACTGAAATGTTTGTATGAGTTCTAAGTATTGACTCCTGCAGTCCTGTAGCCTTTTTCTCCATGTCTTTTTCTGTATCCCACATCTTTGTCCCTTTCTGCTTTAAACTGTATTTCTCCATGCCAGATTTTTCAAACAGACTGATTCAGCTTTCTTGTATCCATCAGGTCTAGTATGCCCCACATGCATTTCATATGCTTTCCTCCCTTGGGGTTTCTGCTGTAGTGAAGAAAATAACTGTTGTGGTGACATGACTTCAGGGATGTATCAAAACAGATTGTGTGCATTTTATTGGAGAGTTATTCTGCAGTAAATTAGGTCTAAATTTATCCCTCTTGCTGACAATGCCAGGCTTGTATTCTGCAGTGTGTTCCCACTGCAGCAGTTCCCTCACAGCTGTAACAGCCCTTCCCGTGTTTGGATGGCATGAATGTCCCTTCCTGCTGTGCATGTCCAGTACTGCAGGGTGACATCCATGGGGTGAGCAGGCGGCTCCTCCACTGGCTATTTCCCATCCAAGGAGACCCTAATTTGTTGATGGCCCCAAAAGCTTCACCTTAGAGAGGGGTAGTAGATTCATGTTTGTAAAAAGGCCTGATGTTGTGTCTTCCTCTGTTGTCTCACTCCAATTTCCACAATAACTCATTGGTACCATTGAAAGCCCAAATGAGAATTAGTCCTGGAAAACCATTGTATTTGTTGCTTTCAAAGAGCAAATATTCCATTCTAAAAGGCCATTCTATTTGGAGTGAGGCAGGGTGATGTTAGTCTTATAATTGCAGACAGGACCTGTCACAGAGGCTGCAGCCCTTAGCAGAAACAGGCTTTCACATGTATAATGTAGCTTGGCAGACGAACAGTCATCTTGGAGTAAGAGCCCTGCCAAAACTGAGTGCAAGAAGCTCATCTTACTATGCAAATACTGCCATTAGGAGAACATCTCCAAGTGTTCCCAAATGCATTGGATGACTTTTCTCCTTTGCTGTTAGAAGACATGAGGCTGCTAATCTGGCTTTGTTTCTGTCTTGAGCATTTTGAATGAGTTTAACCAAATGTTGAATAAACATTTCTGTATCAGTGCTAGAACTCCAATGTCTGTCCCCCTCAAAAGGGTGACCTGGCCTGCCAGTCTGGCACTTTTGCATCCTTGGTTTAGGTGCTGAGGACATGGGTAAGCTTTCAGGGAATATACTGAGCCATGCAGAGGCTCCATGTCTTGTGGCCTGGGTTTCTCCCTTCCTCTCCGCCCCTGTCCTGCCACTCCCTGAAACAGTGAGCACCTGAAATTTTGTGGGGAATTCTATTAATGTGAATGAGTCTGGCCGTAGGAAAATCAGGTTTCTGAAATGTAAATCCATTTTTATTCTTAGGTCAACCTGTCACAGAACACTTAAGAATTTTATGTTCTAACAGTTTAGATGGCAAAATATTTACAATCAAAAAAAAAGTTACTGCTTTAGAGGCATTTTTGTACACCATCAGTGCATTAAGCTTAAAAAGATGCACCATTATCCTAGAGCACACAAGCCCTCAAAACTTTATTCCTGTTGATTTTTTGCATTCGTGTGGTGTCTGTTTGGAAATACCAGAAAAGGCTTAGCAGAAATCATAGGTGTTGCTGGCACAGACGCCTTTCTTGGCTGGACTAGCAGCTTGAGGAAGGTGGGCAAGAGAAGTGATAAAAGATTCTGTACCACAAATTCACCCACTAGGGCCAGATCCAGAAGTCCTTTCTTAGCCAGTTCCCCCTTGACATGAGTGTGGATGTAGCAGATGGACACTTGCACATAGGAGCAAAAATTTCCCTGGAGGATTTTTAAGCTTTTTATGTTTGAATGAAGACACTCGCTCACATCAACACGAAAGTCCTGAGGATGAACGTTTTACTCCAAAGTGTCATATTTATGCGTGGAACTATTTTCATGCTCAGCTGTTTAAAGGCGAGCGCTGTGGGAGTACAGCCTACGGGAGGGACGTTTAAGGTTAGCACAGATCCTCAGGTTGCGTAAGAGCAGGAGCAGCACGTGGCAGCACGACTGCAGTGCCGGTTTGTCCGGGCCCCTCTGTGCCTGCAGACTCCTCCCTGGGTAACCCTGGCTCCTACACACCATGACCATGCACCCCAAGGGAAAGTCAGGTGTCTGCATGATGGCACTGGGCAGGCAGACCTCACAGGGCAAAGCCTTCTCATCGCAATCCTGTTCCAGAGTGAGGAGGGCGAAGGAAAAGGCTCGTGTCTGCTCACTTCATGGCCAGCAGTGGGATAAAGCCAATTTAAAAATCTGATAGAAGAGTGTCCTCAGGGATTTGGGAAAAGGAAAACCAACCTGTGGTATGTCCTGTGAACTGGCAGGTGCGGGGCTGGAAATGAAGAAGAGCGTTAGTAAGCCAGTCCAGTGCTTTAATGAATAAAGCTGAAACATGAGCTGCAGTTTTGCAGACTGAAAAGAGACAGACTAACCATAGTGATGCAATGCAGCTGTGCTTTCCTGTTTTCTGTTGAATTAATCTGAAACGAAGGATTTGCAATCAAATGAAAAAACCCTGATGACTGCATGGCATAATCACTCCTTCAGCCAGCCTCTCACACCCTGCCAGGATGCTAGGTCCTTAGTGTTCAGTACGAGGGGGAGCAAATCTCACATCTTTTTCTTCCTGTCAAAGCACCTGAAAACTGGAAGTAATTACTTAGCATTCAGTGTGCTTATTCCTACCTACCCAACGCTTTTCCAAATTCTATCTTCATGCATTTGATCAGAGTTG
Organism: Cyanoderma ruficeps; assembly: GCA_008694505.1. Classification (NCBI taxonomy): domain Eukaryota; kingdom Metazoa; phylum Chordata; class Aves; order Passeriformes; family Timaliidae; genus Cyanoderma; species Cyanoderma ruficeps. Next base: position 991,491 of record VZDJ01000074.1, read on the forward strand.
TTCCCGAATTATACTGGTAAAAATACAGAATTTGGGTCAGGAATGTGATATGTATCTTTAATGCAAAGTCCATTATCAGCTTCTCATTTTTTTAATAAAGACAAGGGAAAAGATGTGTCATTTCCACAGCTAACAATATTGAATAGATTTCACAATGCATTATTAATAGTGTTTTCTTGTTTTTTTCCAGATACGTATGACCCCACCAAAGTTGAAAAGGTGTGAGATTAATGAAGAGGAGAATAGAGAAACTTCTGGTCTTCTAAGAATGTTCCACTGATTTTTTTTTCTGGGTGCTTTTTGTTTGGTTTTTGTTCTTTAATGTTTGGAAATTGTCTCCATTTGTGATGTTCATGGTGTACAGATAATGCCTTTACCACTGCCACTAGGAATCAGCTATTCATGTCTGAAACTGTTGCGGAGACCACAGAAAGAAAAATCTGACTCCTGCATTGGAACCATCTGGCTATGAAGTGTTTAAGACAATACCTACCATTGGCAAAGAGTTTTCATCTGAACTTTATTTCAGTCTTTAGCAAGGATGATGAAATGCATCAAGTGAGGTGTTACATTGGTATAAATGTGGGAGATTAGTGAAATTATTTTTAAAAGAATGTGAATCTATAAGCTAAACTTCTAAGTATCTACATTCTAAACTTTGTTTAACTTAAGGGATTTTTTGCCATAAATAGAAAGTGCTGCTGCACTGTGTGGGGGAAGGAATGTCAAAGAATGGTAGCAAAGACTGATTGTGAAATTATCTCTGACTTCCAGAGTTTGAATTTACTTGGATTAAGTACTTACTTGCCACCTAGAAAGAAGAAAAACAAAACCCAAAAGCTTCTAAAACATGGAAGACTTTTGTAGTACAGTGTACAGAACATGTAATTATAGTAGCTGGCAACTATGTTTCAAACCAATGCAAAGTATACCACTGGCTGTTTTGCACTCAGTATTACCTATTTTTGTTTTGCTGTTTAGAAATTCTTTATATGAAAGAATAGTAGCTGGTTTAAAATAGCCCGTTTTAACAAAGTAACTATATTTCTTGTTACAGAATACTATCTATTTTTCTATGATGTAAACAATTGCTAACAAGTGGCAAGTATAAAGAAGTATTATTATTATTATAATTATATTTTAAGAAGACTTATTCCTGAGTGAAGGTGCCCCAAGCAGATTTCACTTGTATATCTTAATGCACACACCATATTGCCACTTACTCAGTAGTGCTACCTTATTTTGTTCTGAGAAAAAAAGCCATCTATCTATCTATCTATCTATCTATCTATCTATCTATCTATCTATCTATCTATCTATCTATCTATCTATCTATCACAGGGTTAATTTCTAATTTTTCCCACTCAACCCTTGGATCGCTCTTCTTGGAGCCACTTTCTGAAACACACTGAGAACTCTCCAGGCTGGTACTGCTGCCATTCCATTCCAGGGACGCTGATTACCAAAAAATGGGTTTGAATCTTTGTCCCAATGTTGCCCAGTGGTTCAGATAAAATACCTGCTTGCTTTCTTATACTTCGTTCCCCTTTTACAGATTATGAGTTTGGATTAGGCCAGTGCACAAAAATAAACAAAACTGGATTTTTCCCTGCAGTCACCAGGAGTTGCTGGGGAGAGGTTCAGGTGTCTTTTTGATGGCATTTAAATACATGGCTTTAAATATATTTTACCTGCACACACAAATGCATGAATTACAGAATTTATAATAAAGCCTATGCATTTTACCCTTTGATCCTGAATTAGCCTGCTTTAGTATCTGTCTTTAAAGCCTTTATGTCCATTCCTGTATGTTTTTTGTAAGTACCTGTGTACCTTCTGATGACTTATTTCTGTACTTCACCAGTCTATTCTATTGGCCTTTTCTGGGTTTTAGCTTAATTTTAGCATAATTTTATTTTTTAAAAATCTTGTAATTTCTTGAAATATCTTTTCCTAAGTCTGTAATTTGGAAAGAATGATCGGGAAAAACACTCATCCAGTGTTTTGGCAGCAAGAGTTTCTTGTCTGTAACACATGATTCTGTTACATATGGACTATTTAAAGCTTGCTTGAAAAGAAAATGTGGTGTAAAATTTATTTTATTAACTCTTGTGCATGCTGTGTAGCAAAACTTGTTGACAAACAGTTCCTACCACTCTTACTATATTCACCTCCCTTCATCACCATCTAGGACATCTGGGGACTTGTAAATAGCTGCAAAACATGTTTTTCCCCACGGTACCTCCCCACCTGAATCCTGCCCATAAAAAACAGTTCTGAAAGGACTTCAACTCTCATCTTCCCCCTTACCAGTGAAGCTGAGATGTGCAGCAATTAATTGAAAGTTTTAATTTAACCTTGATTGCTGAAGAACTGTAAATTGTCCCATATAATCATTCCTGTTACCTTCTATCTACATGGAACAAAAGTTTTCTGTGCATTTTATTTTCTTCTGATAGGAATAGGTTAATTGATTCCGCAGTGTGCCTGTTTCATCAGTCATGTCAAGTAATTACTTTTCCAAAGCACATAAACATCCAAGATGTTAAAAAAAAAAAANGGGGGGGGAAAGAGGCAACAATATTGCAGGGAAAGTTTTATTGGCCAAAACCAAAAAATTAAAACCTAGAAAGTGGGTAAGCTTTGTTTTGCTGTAGTATGTAACTGACCAGTGGATGAAGGAGCAGAGTTAATACTTTTAGAAACGGTGTATTCCTCTAACAACACTGATAGTTTCATTTGATGCTATGATGCAGACAACAGAGAAGTCCATAGGATACACTTTTCTGAACAATTTTGCCTCAGTGTTTCTACGCTGCCAATGCCATGGGTCAGCTTTGGAATGGACTGGATGGTACCATAACTGAACCACCTTTCCATAAACCTTTTGCCAATTTGCAGTCAACAGAGAGGCCCTTTTACGCCAGACATGGTTAAAAACAGTAAATGGTGACTGCCAGTGCACGCCTCAATGGGTACGTAAAACTGTCTGGGCAACGGCTGTCACTGGTGATGGCAACAGCAGGAGCTCAGGGCTGGGCCGGTGCAGTGGTGGACGAGACAGCAGGCTGCTTCCAGTGCCTCGTACAATGTAAGCACAGTGAAAATTGAGAAACTCTGCCTTTATTCTAGAGGGAAGAGCAGAGCTAGAACCTCAGAAATTACATTTTTACAACGTGCTGTGTAGCCTGCTCGTGCTGCTGGTATGCTGTTGTAGCTGGGTAAGCTGAGGTCAGGGGGAAAGTACTAGTTTCATGAGTATTCTCAGAAATTCATGCAAACCCTCCCAAACCTGACTGGTTCATACATTTTAAAAAAAGTTTAATAGGCACACTCGGGACCTGGATGGCTTAAGAGGACCTGCCATCTCCTTCCCTTTACCCTGTTGAAATCCAGAAGGGACAGTCACATCCTGAGGGGCTGGTGCCAATATCAGCGGCTTGTGGCAGGGAGATAAAAACGAACGCGACATTCCAGGCTTCTGTCTCCTCTCTGAGGAAGAGAAGCCACCCGTGAACTCCGGGGCTGCTGAACGGCCCGAGCCCCGCGGACAGGGCAGGACGGCCTGTCCCGGTGTGGCAGGGGCGGGGGCATCGGGATCGGGATCGGGGCTGGGATCGGGAGGGGGGGCGGGCTCTGCCCGGGGGCGACGCATGTGGGGAGGGCAGCGCGCTCCCTCCTGCGGTTCCCGAGCGCCAGCGGAAAGCTGGTTTCCCTGAAGAACCGCTGTGTGCGAGCCCCGCGCCATCCTCCTTGCTAGAGTCGTCTGGAACTAGACAAAGTGCGGTCTGAGCAGTCTGTTCAGTGCTTGAAATGCCACCACAGCTAAAGGAGGGGATGGGAAGGCAAAGGAGGGAAATGCCTCTGAATGACTTGAGACGTCCGGTGACAGGAATGCCCAGTGATACAATACACCTGACCAAGCATCACTTGTCGGATATTAACTCAAGAAGCCCTCCCCAGGCATTAGAAGGGCTGTTGTATTTCATACCACAGGTTTGTCTTCATTGAAAACACCAGCATCGCGTATCAAAACCATCAAGTTTCCTTGACTCAGCTCCTGATGTGGGGAGCAAACCTTTGTACTGAAACATCTAATGACTCCAGGAAAACACGAAGGACAGCAATGCTTAAATTGGCAAAGTCACAGCATTAACCTCTAACCCTTAGAAAATAACCAGTCCTATCAAGCTTATTTAAGGATAAATATTGGAATTTTGTAAAATATTTCTGTCTAGTATCACAAATCAATATAAATATCTACAGTCAACATTCTATTGCCTTTGCCACGTGGACAGCCAGCTGAATGTTAGTTTTATAGTGCTTGACCTTCTCTTTGGGTTAAAATGTTGATATCTTCTTAGCTGTCTCCTTTCAAAGGAAAATAAACAAAACAGTGGAGTGATTGGGAGAAATGCAGAAATCAAATGTTCTTGCATTTTAAATGACAGAAGTTCTTGCAATTGCTGAGTGGGTCCTTTTGTCCAGCTTCAAAATCTGATAGAGGCAAGTACATGTGAGAAATGTATCTTTACTTGGCAGGAGCCTTCAGCTCAAAGAAGATAGACAAAACAGTGTTAAAAGGAATGGAGAGAACTGACAGCTTGTCAGACTTTTGAATGTTTTGTGTAAAGCTGTCCTTTTGGAAGACTTCGGTATTTTCTTGGTTGAGGATCAAACAATCCCCTAATTTCCCTCCACTGGCAATAAGCCACAGTGCTTCAGCCCTAATTTACTGGAGTGGGTTTTAATTACAAGTGGAGTCTACAAAATTTAAACTTCCATTCTTCTATATAATCCAAATAAAGGTTCAAGCTGAAGATTTAATGAGATGATGACTATATCACTGAATTAATTAGAAAAACTGGAAAATTGTGATTTCTTATTCAAATTTGCATGAAAATATCCACTGTCTCTCCCCTGTGGACTAAATGAAATCTATTTACCATCAATTCTATTTTCAAAGGAAAAAAATATTTCAAACAAAGAAAAAGGGAAATCCTGATATCAATAGCAAAGCCCAAACCATGGTGCTACCTCCCACCCATGCTGAAAAATATGTTTGCAATATGGCATGCAGAGCTGCACAGCAGGGAGAGGGTGAAGGGAACTTAAATCAGAATTGACCGACACATGGCTGAGATTAGAAATAGAAATGAAATTTCCCAGCCAAGAGAAACCACAATAGCATACATATTATAAAATGAAGGAGGAACTTTCTACCCTTAACAGCCACAATCTCAGTTTTCTTTAGAGCTCTGGACCAGCAGAGAAAATAATCAGAACCATTCTTAAAGCCATTCCTGACCTGGAAGGAAAACAAGGAGAGATATATGTGCTAGACAGGGAATCCATGTGTCTTTGTCCTTATACAATACAGATAATTCTTCACACTGACTTTTAAGATACTATGGCCTTTCTCCAAAACTAATACTATGTCATTGCCTTGGTTTTCTTCTCTCACTAGTCCACAGGCAGATTTAGTGGGATAAAAATAGAGGAAATAGATCTAAACAATTATAATACTATTTATATGATATCAGAAGATGAATGTGTTTTAAGAATTTTCTTTGTATTTTTTTCCTGCACAATGCAAATACTGTCTCTAGGCTTACATGTAAACCAGAGGGGTGCTGTTATTCAAGACAAGACATTTTCCAAATAAAGATTTTTGCATGAGTACACTACTCAGTGATGTTGTTGATGTTGTTGTCATGAGGTAAAATGGAGCATGTGCTCTGATGTTTGCACTGCCTTCAGGAAAGATAAACGTATTGGTGAAGTGTTAAAAGGCTGCAGTATTCTCCAGGGGTCTGCTACTTCCAAACTTGGTGTCTACAGCATGAGATACAGAATTTATATTTTACTTTAAAGAATTTCTTTCCACATCCACACTGTCTCAGACCAGCACAGACATTCATTTCCAGTTTGTGTTCTGTTTGTTTGCTACCTGTAGGGTGTGTTCTGCCTCTGTGCAAGGGTGGATTCCTCCTTTACTGCCTGGCAACCAGCCATGTACACCGGCCAAACCTACACCATCAGAGCATTTTCCACTCCATGTCAGTGTTTTCCCCTCCCTTTGTAGAAGTTGATATGGCACTGGGATAGTTTACTTTGGCTATGTTGTAGTAAAGAATGGCATGTTCTGTATTTGTGCTGATAGGATTTCAAGAGAACTAAGTTATCAAGTTAATACAATTTCTTTTTCCCCCAGGCAAAAGTCTAGGTTGCTCATGGCTAGAACATGCATCTCTGTCTTTTGTCACTGGCTCACAAGCAGGTCAGACCTTACTGTCACCCTCACATGTGTTGCTGTGTAGAAGCAGTGGACTCATCCCAGTGCCTCTCATGTGTCACCAACAAACCTGTGGAACAAAAGACCCAACAGATCTGGGAAAGCTGAAGATAGAAATCATTGTGGCATTCTGCTCTGCATCATCCAGCCAACCTGATCTCACTGTACTCACTTCTTCCTCACCTGCTTGAAGTATAAAAACCTCTAGTCCACCATAATCCCACCTCCACTCAATCTGAGTCTATAAACCAATTTTCCTACATTTTTTCTGCTGGTAGGAGAAAGCAGGCATTCAGTTCTTTTCAATTGCTGATACATGGGGGGTTTTGTTTCTACTCTTTACCTTAGTTTTGATCCCTGAATCAATTCAAGCATGTTGTCATTACTTTTTGCAGATGTACATAACAGAATGGGCCCATTTGCTATTAGGTACAAAAGGCAGAAATCCCCAGAGTCCAAACTCTCCCATTATATTGAGACTCGACATTTCAAAGAAAGGGCCTGGCCATATGTTGGGGAACCCACACATAGCCCCGTAGGAAAGGTGAAAGCATAAGAGCAGACACCTTTCTGCACATGCTACCTTCTCTGCTGTATCAAGGCTGATGCCAGCCCCTCCAGCAGGGATCCATCTCTCACTTTTGCTCTAGGATGTCACCTGGCCAGCACTCTCACAGCATGCTTCAGGGGGCACAGGTTCTTCTTGCTGCTAGCAGCAGGGACTGGGCAGGCCAACACAGTCAGTGCTCGTGCCAAGCAAATCTGCCGGTGCTCAGGCCCACCCTGGCCTGCAAAACGCATCAGTGGGGGAGAGTGGTGATGGCTAAGGGTGAGCAGAGGTTGCTCAATTCTCACTCAGAAGTTTCCTTGCTAAGTCAATCAAAATCCCTCCCAGATGCAGGGCTTCCCCCTCCAGCACTAACTGGGAGAGCCCCCAGCTCACTCACCCTTTGCCACTCCAGCGCACACATGCCTGACCCTTGATAATTGCATAAGACCCTCAGCTATTATCTTACTCTACACACATCTCATCTTCTTTATCTCTCCCACTGACCTCTCACAGTCCTTTTGTTTGACCTTTCTGGGCAACAATGGTATGTTACCACATTCAGTTAAAGCTGTTTTATCTCTCAAAATTGTCCCTTTCTTGGGGGAAAGAAAAACAGCCCCCTGGGGAATCCCTTTGCACCATTTATGCAGTGAGGTGCTAACATCAGCCTGCAGAAGTGTGATACCTCAGGAGATGTTGCAGAGAGGAAGGAAGCCAACTCCTTCCTTTTATCCCTTAAAAGAAGATCGCTTATTGTAACAATAATTAAGATCAAGGCAAATTCCTGGGGGGAAATAAAAGGAAAAAGCCCTAAAATCTCTTCGAGGTGCTATACTATGCTCTGTAGCAGTGTGTTTACAGGCCAGCTGTAGCTCACTTTGCCATCAACAGCTAGTCCTTGGGAAGGGCTGGGCAGATCCCGCCCTAACCAGGGAGCTTCAACTTCTCTTACCCCTTCCCTGCGTGATTTAGTCTGCATCGTATTTGGACTTTCCCTCCATGTACTGCTCCAGGTACAGCCTTTAGCCTGTCACATGGTAACAACAACACCAGTACCCTGAAACCCACAAAGCCATGAGCATGGTGACCTGGCAAGCTCACGTCATTTGAAGTGGCAGGGCCTTATGACATTTTCTGGGCAGGAAAGCTGGTCATTTGTCCAATTTTCTCACTCTTATTGTAGCGCATAACGTTTAGAGTATAAAGGAAGTCCTCTGCTCTCCCAGTGGTGGGTCACACTATAAATACCCCAGATGGCACAGGACAAGGAGGGCTGTAAAACTCAGGATGTGGGTCACAGGATGGCTGTCTGCTTGCTGTCTGGGGGATCACGATAATAAACTCTTGCAAAGAGCTCTGATAACACCACATGAAAGGAGTACAAAAGCTGTGGCGGAGATCTTCGGCTGCTGTAAAATGTCACCACTCTGTTCAGTTCATGATATGCTGATTTTCTTATTTCCTTCCCTTCTCAGCCTCCTCCTGAGTGCCTGGGGTTGAAAAGTATCCACAAACCATCTTTTGCCTTCTGCATTACTTTTCAGCTCCTCTTCCCTCTCTGTGCAGACCTCTGTGTTCCTGCAACATCCTCCTTACCCTATGCAGCTCTCATAGAATCCTGACACTTCAGCCAACCCTGAAGGATTTCAGCACCATGCCAAAAATACAGAGCCCTCTTCCCTGCCCCCAAGAGTCACAGGCACAGCAGGGAGGTGAGTCTGGACAGTCACACAGAGGTCACCAGGTTCTTGGGACAGATTTTAAACAGAAACTATCCTTATGTTAAAATCATGCTTTATTCTTCTGGAGAAGTTAAAAACAAAATTCAGGAATTTTGTCAACTCATGCAATAAGAGGATGTTCATTGAGAACATTGTGCCTTTTACTTCAGCTTTATTGTCAAAATACTATTGGCTAAGTTGTTGGTGTTTAATCTTGGGATAATGTTTTTGGTAAGATTTAGAGTATTAATTAATCCAATACAATCCATTGTATTGGCAGGAGGAATACAATAGGAAGGAGAAATGGGAAGAATGAAACAATGGTGGATTGATTTCAAACCTCCAGAAATGGTCTTTGCAAACCCCGTTTTCCCCTCACCCTAAAAGTAGCTATTCATGGTTTTGATCTGAGTACCTGAATATTCCTCCCACGCTCAACCTTCCAAAATATCAAATCCTGGCATGGACATAGCTCTATGGAGTATCTACTCCATCTGAAGTTCAGTGGTTGGTAAATGTTGGGGACTGTGCTTATATCTGTACAGTTTTGTTAATGGTTTAGAAATTACACTGCTTTAGCTATGCAAGTGAAGCAGTATTGTTTTGTAACGTAAGTCCACACTTCACCCAGACAGGGTTGAAAGGTGCAAATCATGGCTCCCGAGACAAAGGAGATTTATTTCTTTTTTATTTTCCTTCCCCCTGAGATAGGAACTGCCCCCTGCTGCTGAATCAGCAGGATGTGCCCCGTGACACTGACTTTAGTTGGCTGGAGAGCTGTTAATGGGTCTGAAATCCATCCCCTACCCCAGCCTCTCACACAGCGTGCACGGGAGAGGCAGGGAGCCGAGCAAACAGCATGGGAGAGGGAAACGGAGACCCCTGATACACACAGCTGTTATCTGTGATAAGCCGCATCCTGTGCCACGCTCCTCCTCGCTGCAGCAGGGAAGGCGTTTGAACTCCAAGACCCTTTCTCAGTTCAGTCCCTATCTGACAAACACACAGCAGGCAGCCGTAGGAAAAAAAGCAAAGTTCAACCCATCCCAAATGACTCAGTTTCTAAGATTTCTGACCAATTTCCTAAAACTCTGCCCTGAGGATTTTTTTAGGCAGTGTCAGGATATTTGAAGGATATAAATAACTGAAGAAGTTCATAATAGCTGTGGGGTGGTAATGCAAAGAGATCAAACTGAGATGGGGTAAAAACCTCAATTATGTGCAGGCACGGCAGTAAAAAAGAGACTGCTTTCAGGAGAGCGTCTTGTTTGGAATGGCTGCAACTGAGCTCGGGTCTCCCATCAGCCACAAACCCACTCGAGTGTGGCTGTTGGTTTGCGCGTCCCCCTCGCACCGCGCACTGTCCCTCTGACAGCCGGGTGCTCTTCAGCAGAACTTGCTGGGAAGGCAGCGGCAGATCTCCTTCCCCACGTCCTCCTCAGGGACCTTTCATCCTCCTCAAGTCCGCTGCTCCGACCCCTTCTCAGGAGTGTCCCGACCCTAAGCCACGACCCGCGGGGGAAAGCCCGTGTTTCCCACACCCAGCGGTGCCGTCCGGGAGGCCACACGCCACTCCTGTGGGGACAGGCTGCCACCGCGCCTGGCTACCTGTTTGTTTCTTTTCCGCAGAAGATTGTTCGTCAGTGAAAACTTATTTCGCTTTTGTTTTATTGATATTGGTGTTGCGGCAAAGGGTGACCTGCGCCCGCCTCAGCCCTACCCTTGGCCCGGCGCAGCAGCGCCACCTGCGGGCCGGGAGATGGAGCCGAGGGCGCTGCCCGCGGCCCTCAGGGAGAGGCGGGAGAGGCCGGGCCCGGCCGGACAGCCCTCACCGCGGGGACACGGGCTGGGGGGACAGCTGACATCAAAACAGGCTGAGGCAGGAAAGTTTAGTGGGAGCATTCAGAGATAGGGTGGGAAGGATAGCAGCCAGGTGGAATAGGTAGGAGTTGTTGGGCCCAAGTCCTGTTGAACTGGAGCCTGGACAAGGGCCAGGTGTATAAGGTGTGTTGACTTGTTGGTCTAGCTGTGACGTACTGTTAGAAGCATTGTTTGGCAGACCTGGATAAGGACAAAAAATCAGAAAACCTTTCAATAGAGCTCTCACTTCTTTGGATTTTCCTGTGAGGCATATGTCATGCAATCATAGAATACCCTGTGTTGTAAGGGACCCACAAGAATCATTGAAGCCAATCTCCTGGCCTTGCACAAGACCACCCCAAGAACCACACACTGTGCCAATTACATCTGTCCTGAACCGCTTCCATTTTAACTCTCCTTAGGATAGGCCTACCTGTAATGATGTACCTGATGGCAGCAGCTCCCATCAGGTCTGCAGAGGGATCCAATACAGTACCTGGTGCTGTGCTTCTAGGTGGCCAATCCATCCCTTGCCATCAACCAGATTATCCTTTCAGCATCCCTGACACACGTGGGTTCTGCTTCAGCAGATTCCCCAAAGGCAGGGGGACCCACAACTACACTTTAGGAGGAATTCCCAGGATTAGGAAGTGATCACAAAATGCACAAAATTACTCGGTAGTGTCACCACATTCACCATCTATCACTGACCTTTGAAAACTTCTGTGTCTACTTCACTGACATGCGCTCTTGGTTCTGAACAAAATATCTCTACGCTCATTTTGGCCAAAACAACATCATCAACATTTGACCCTTCAGTAAAGCCCTGAATAGCATCCTACTTGCCATCCCTCCCATAGCCTGGCCTTGGTATCATGCCTGGCTTGATCTCATTTGCACCTTGTATTCTGGCCCAAACCCTGTGTTTTTACTTCTTTCATACATTAGTCTACACCAACTAATAGCCTATACAGACACAGTTTCTCCTAGTCTTACTGAGTATCAATTTTTAAAATACAAAGTAGGATTCTTCTAGAAGGAAAGACAGAGGCATTCCCTGAAATTTTAATAAAAAGGAATAAAAGTCAGTGCATGACAGCCACACTCTCCTCTGTCTGGTACGAACCCAAATTATGAGGTTTGATTTAGATACTTCAGGCTACTGGACTCTTCTGGCAAAGGAGAATCCAGGTTCCCTGGGGAGGGGGTGTAGTTTCTAGCCTTGGAGACTCCAATAGTCTACATGGTCTTAGGCAAGTGGTGACCTGCTTGAGCAGGGGAGTTGGACCAGATGATCTCCAGAGGTCGTTTCCAACCTTAGCCATTGTGATATTTTTGATATTTATTTTTAATGAATATTTCAAAAGACATGGGGTTTATTCCAATGATGGTTTTCATGGAAGCAGAGCAATAAGATACTGTTTTCAAAATTGCTTTAAGAACAGTTTCTTCCCACTTGACAAACCTATCAGCCAGAGCTCCATAGCTCTTTTCATGCCAAGCATCCTATATTCCAGTCCCAAACATGTAACTCATAGTCCCATTTAACTTTGATACTGTAACTGAATTGTCCCATCCCAATCCTGTGATTTCAGATGCAGCATAGAAAAATTTGATATTTTGCACTTGAATAGGAAATAGCTTGAGGGATAAAAAGTCTTTGGAGGTTGGCTTTGTTCTTCACTGCTGATTGGGTGGAGATGGCTAAAGGGTAGCAGGGAAGGGATTAGGCATGTTAGTTTCATACTGGATGAGGAAAGCTGTGTCTTGGCATTTCTTTCATGGGGAGCTGTGTTCCAGGATGACTGGGAACACCCACTGAATGGAATAATCAGTTATTCAGCTGCTCATTAACCTCACCAATCACTTACATTTTTTTTTTCCTCAAAGTCTGAAAGAGCTGTTACCAAATCAATGCCATTTTTTCCTGAAATACATCTCAACTCCAAGTCTAATTTATATTTTCTCCAACCTTTGAACTCAGTGAACCTCGGTTATGGGGACAGGGACATTTATATTGAAACGTCACAAGATGAGTTGGGAGAAAGAAAAAGGAATTTTTCAAGAGTGCAGCAGCATGGAGGTAATCTTTCATCCTGGATTCTGATGTAAACACATTTGGTGAACATTGTAGTGAGTTTTGTGTGCTTCCCATCTTATAAAGTGGTGAAGCATTTTGAGATCTGAAGGTAAGAAAATGTTGTAATAGCACTACATATTTATGGCTGTTTTCTATGTTGTTTCTCATCTGTTTTACTTCAAATGCTTGTTTTTCCAGCTGTCTTCTCTTTCCTGGGAGATTTGCAAATGCCTTGCTCCACCTCCTTCTCTCTAGTGACACAAAAGACAGGCAGTGCCATCACATTGTCTGCACTGTGTCAGCCTTGGCTGGTTACACAGTCCTTGGAATTCACACAGCAAGTCACACAGCATGCCATAACATTTTTTACCTATGCTGATCCCTTTGGAGTTACAGACTAAGGAGATGAAGGGCGAGCAATCCAGATCTACCTGGGTGGGAAGAAGCACATGGCAACTGCACTTCTTTTGTCTCTCCTTCTCCCCTCAGCTTCTAATACTGCCTTTGACAAGGTAGGAAATTCATATGAAAGATACTGAAGAGGGAGAAAATCCACAGTCATGGTAGCAGGATTAAAAAAATGAAAACAAACAAACAAAACCCACCCAAACCACAAACAACCCCCCCAAAAACATGCCAAAAACAACATTAACAACAAAGCTAAAAAACCCCACAAACAAACAAGCAAACAAAA
>VZDJ01000074.1:1004696-1020159 GCA_008694505.1 Cyanoderma ruficeps
CCAACAACAAAAACAAAAAAAAAAAACACAGCCCCCCCCCCCCCCCCAAAACCCAGAAAAGGTTACAAGTCCTGCAAAAAGAAGCTACTTTTGTTTCAAATGAGTAATGCATCAGTCTCTCCTCTGCAGATCTCCAGCAGCATTTATCTGACTTTTTTTTACTGAACTGACCATAATCAGAGCACAGGCTGCCCTAGAGGGAAATACCTACCAGATACAACCTCCAAATAAATATTTCTCAAATTAAGTATATTTTTTTTACAAGAAAAACGTAAAATCCAGCCAGATAGAAATCTGCATGTGACGGAAAGAGCCAAGCAGCGCTCTTCTGCTTGGAGCAAGGAAGGGGTGAAGCCTCTTCAGAGACAACTACTGCTTCCCCAGGCATATCTTCCTGCTCCCACTGTACTAAAGGCAAGGTCTGAGATCAGCAGCTGCAAATCTAACCTTCTGGCCAGTTCCCAGCACCTGCAGGCTGCTTCCTGCAAAGCCACGCCAGCTGCTTTCTTGGGTCTCTAAAGGGCACGGATTTTTCTTACAATGTGTTTCTGCACAGATTTATTTGCATAGAATGAGTGTTCTTTAAACTCAGATTTATTTTTTTTTATTAAAGATCAAAAGCCCAGTGCCCTTTATTGCAGCTGTGTGTGTTGCTTACCATGTAAGCCAGTTTTAAAAATCTACACAAACCAGCTTTGGGGGGCTCTTCTTTCCTGCAGTGCAAGAGGCTTTAGGAAAAACATGTATCAGTGAAAACTAAATTCAAAACAATACACGTGAATATAAAGCAAAAACCTGAAACATAATTTGGGATGATAAATATTCAAGCATAACTTACATTGGATATCTAAATCAGAACCTTTTTTGGAGTTCCTGTTTCAGGTCCCACATTTTAGCCCTCAGAAAAAGAGAGGCAACGCTTGTACAGACAGAGTCAAAATAACGGTTTTCCTTTCTCTTCCAAACAGGGCTTTCTACAAAGGAACAGTAACATTTCAAAGAAGCCATCTGCAGGAAGAAAGAATGTGATTTATACGAGTATTTGTTTTCACCTTGATCTAATAAGTGATCACTTATGGTCTATGAATTAGTCCTACAGAATGTTAGTGGAGTACAGAAATCCAGCAATACAGTCTGAAGAGACTTGCTAGTCACATTAAGCAAGAGTTACTATCACTTTTTGGCTGTGGACTTAGTTCAGTACAACTCTTGGTGTCAGTCTAATCTCAGCAAATGTCTGGAGGAAGATGTAGAGGATTCTCTGCAGTCCTTCTATGTCTTTAAAATACACCAGTCCTTAGGTTATTAGCTTTGAACCCTGTGTGGAGAAATGCTTTCAGATCTCACATAAAGTGTTATTTTGGAGAGATCTAGCGAGTCTACTCATTATTTGGGTTGAAGAGTTTTGTCTTTTATAAATCCCCAGTTTTCCTGTTTGTGATTTTGACAAACTTAAAAATGTTTCAGCAGGAGATTTTCCATGACATCCAACTTAAGCTACTTTCAAGATCCAAGTTAAGGATCAAAAAATGCTGGTTTTTCATGGCCTGAAATTCTTGAGTGGTCTTTCTTGTAGGGCTGGTGGGATGACTGACAGTTCTTCCATTCTTTGGAAAAGGGTCCCAATGTGGCAAAAGAACTGACTATAGTGCAGAGTATGGAGAAAAAGAAATGCCTTTGAAAGACCAGAGCAGTTTTTAAGATATATTTAGACTGTAATTTTAGAAACTCACAGAGTCTGTCTTCTCTGAGCACAAACAGAAGGGAAGCACATATTGCAGCCAGGAAGGACAGGGATAGAAAAGACAGTAATGGCCCAAAAAGATGGACTGTCCCTATCCCTCTGCCCCAGGTGATGCATTCATTCAAGTGGTCTTTGAAGAGGTGGGTGGCACCACTGAAAGCCACTGGTAGCTGTACTTTTGGCAGATGAGGTGCCAGGCTTAAAAATCCTGAAAAATCAGGAAAGACACACGTAAAACCGAAGAATCAATTTTCTGGCAAGCTCCAGTTGTCATGATTTATATTGGTAAATACCGATGGGATCTTCATTCATGGAGATGCTAATTACATAGACCATGTGTTTTCTCTGGAGGACAGTGATGACTCCCCAGAAGGAAAACCTGGCTGTGTCATTCAAAATTCTGAAATGGAGCATAATGACCTTATGTCTTGGTTTGCAATGCAAGATATATTCTATTCCAAATCTGTTGTTAACTGGCTGAGGAGGTGTTTTTTCTTTAACTCTGGGGGGGATGGGGCAGGGGTCTTTCTGGTAATGGCCAGCTGTTAAAACCAGGTGGGGCAGTGTTTCTTTATCTCTTCCACAATCCATTCTCCCTCCGGGGCATATCTTCTGTTAATGGGCCATTAAGGCTCACCACATGATTGATAAAATTGCATAATTCAATTGTGAGATGCTCCACCCAGTGGGAGGAACCAAGCATTCCTATCTGGATAAAAGCTGAGATTCAGACCAGCAGGATAGCCTGTTTTCCACTGGATTCCCAGAGGAAGGCTGGACCATCTCACCACCACGGGACCCTTCTACAGGATCATCTCTGCTCCAACAGAACCACATCTGTTACTTCAGCAGGACTTATTTGGACTGCTTCCAACACCCTGACCAACAGGTCTTATTTTGACACTGTCAGTGTTTCTAGGATTTTTGTTTGTACATTTTTTGTTTGTTTCTTTGTTTGTTTTGTATTACTACAGTTGTATTTTTAATATTTGTAGTAAAGAACTGTTATTCCTATTCTTATATCTTTGCTTGAAAGCCCCTAATTGCAAAATTATAATAATTTGGAGGGAGGGGGGTTTACATTCTCCATTCCAAGGGAAGCTCCAGCTTTCCCTTGGCAGACAGTTGTCTTTCCAAACCAAGACACCTTATTTCTGGTATTGCCTTTTGAATCCTTATCTTGGCAACCTTTGGATTGCTCATCTAATGGAAGTTTTATGTGACAAAATATTACTCTGACAGGCTTGAATGCTAATTATTAGGCAGGCTTCTTAATCTCTTTCTCATTTTTTTTTTCTAACACAGAAAAAGGCCAGCCCTGAAACTGGGTTATGAAATATGAATGATCTAAAACTACAGTTTTCAGTCATCAGATCCTTGGAATGACTGCTGTGGAGTTTGTCCAAGGTAACTGTTTGTTGTCAGTCAGCTTGCATTTGAAATTTGGGTTCTTCCCCTCTAGTACATGGTTCTTGGTTTGCAAATGAAAAACATGGATTTGAAGCATCAAGACTGGTTTTCCTGGTGTTCTATTGCTGGTGGCTTGCCAGTAGGGTTTACCTAGATGTACCTGAATATTGCCGTGTGATTAGAACAGAATAAACTTTTTGGAATAAAGATCTTATTTGCACAGTTTAACTTTTTTTTTCCTTTGTGAATTGACCACAAGTGAGTTACGACTATTTACAACATTTTTGCTTAATCAAAATTACTCTGTGGATAACTCCTTGGACAAAAGCAATTGAAGAGCAATCTGTATCTAATATGCACTATTTAGACACTGAATGAGTTGAATGAATTCATGACTCATAAGGATGGTTTTGCACCTTGTTTTCCCACTGGGCAAGTAAAATCTAGCTTCAGGTTTTGTGCAAGATCACTCCCACTGCACAAGTCCAAAATTTCCCTTTTTTGTGAATGTTTCCAAATGTTCCTTAAAAATTGACACTTGGCATAAACAATAGATGCTGTCAAATTCAATGTGCACTCGGACACCTGCAGGGGCTCTGGAAAACAGCTCATGATTACTGGACAAGTATGAACAGCTTAAAGGCAGTAAATGCTTCACTTCACACTTCCTTTTTATTAAACAGCCAACAATCTTTTTTGGCCTATATGATATCCCTAAGTAAAGATGTGAAAGAATGTTTCCAGAAAATCATTTGTACATACAAGATCTGGCCAGAGAAATTGCTTGGTTGTATAGGGGACACCCTGTGGAAGAGCTGTGTGTCACATTTAGGCCACTGCAGCATACCAAATCTGAAAGACCAAAATACTTATAACATCACATCATAATTAAAACAAGTAACAGTTTTCCTTGTTCTTTTCTATAAGTCTGTTAACTCTTGGCTGTCATGGATTTTGACCATCTGGAACATGTCTGATACTAAGCTGTACATCACTCATTGGCTTTGTTAATTACATTATAGCCTTTTATGAATTTTGAGAAACAAATCTCATAAAAAATTAGAAGCTTCCACATTTTTTTGATAAAATAATTTACTTGTCTTTCAATAACAAATATAAAGGGTTCAGTGAAAGGACAGGAAATTTTACCCAATTGTTTTGCACTCTAGACATAAAGGCTAACAGGCAAAAAATGTTTTTAGGAAAGAGGGAAGAGGGAAGGGCACTACAAGAGTTTTGGTCTGTCTTCAGGATTTCCCCATCTGGATCCAGTCATTGTGTTGCTTCTGCCAGTACAGACACCACTGTATATAGCTGTGTGGCTTGTATTCTCCCTCACAGGCAACCGAAACTTGAAGATTGCAATTAGGCTTGAATCAGGACCCATGAAAGGACTTCACCTCAACTGGGTCCAATCAGCACCCTGGCTCCCTTTGTAGGCAATGAAAAGAGGGGGGTTATTGGAGACCCTGTTGTTTTAGACCCCCATTTAGGATGAGACATGCTCAAGACTCCACTGCTCGCACTGACCAGGTCCCTGCTTGCTATTATTATTTATTATGCTATTATTTATTATTGCCATTATTATTTATTATGCCATAGCAGATGTCGTGTGTGTCTCTTGCAGTGTAGCTCCCACGGCCACTTGCACTAGAGCTGCAGCTCCCCTTGCTAATCTTGCTGGGCTGTACTTGCAAGTCTGGCTGGAAAGTCACTCCAAGTGTAGAAGATGTCTACAGGCCTTGAGCATTTAACTGAGTAGTTCTTGGAGACAGTAGAGCTACACTGGGGAGGCAGTGAGCAGTGGGAGCTGGGACTGCCACATTCCTTTCCAGCTCCCCTAGAGTTGCAGGAGCACAAAGAGAGAATAGAAGGAGCAGAGTGGTGTGCAGAGCACCACAACAACCCCTCTGTGGTTTCGTTTTGCTGAGGCATCTCCTGGGATGTCAGCAGGTAAGACAAGAGACTGAATTCCTTTTCCTCCAGATGTGTTGCATTTCTGTACTAAACTATTCTCAATCCAAGAACCTTTCTCACATGCACTTCTCCCGATATTTCAGATCTTTCTTTCCTCTGTAAATCACATGCACTATAGAGCCCCATTTATGAAAACAAGATCTATGACAAAACCCTCCTAACACCAGTAAATCTTCTTTTAATGAATTGGACCTGTAGCTTCAATTATGAAGCTGGGATGTGATGGCTGCTGAGTGAGCCATGCCAACAACAACACTGAGGCAGATCACTGTCATAAGGGTGTTAGGAGAGCTTTGGGAAAGGCTTGGATGCTTCCTCTTTCCCTTCAAGGACTTTCACATCTGCACTGCATTATATCCTCATCCAGATGACTTTGCTGGGATCTCCAGTGTTCTTGGGAGTATTTACACTATACTAAAAAAACCCACTAATTTATTTGTTTAGTTTTCTACATAAATATACCCATAGTCTAGTGTGAAACAGCTCACATTTATCTGGTTTGCTTTGTTTTCAAATGCACCTAGCCTGGATTTTCAGTTTTACAGTGTATGTGAAGAATTAAACCCTTTAATTACATTGTAAACCCTCTGGATTATATTTTTACCCTGATTCTGTGTACTACATATCATAAGACACTATTCTCCTTCAGCATTATCAAGAATAAAACACTTTCAGATATCCTGTAGGAGTTGGATGGGCCACTTACAGGGAGGGGCAGATCTAGTGGCTCCCACATGGACAGGTGATATGAGAAGGATGAAGGTGCTATTTTTATCCTCTCCCTTGGGAAGTACATTTGGGCCATCCATAAGACAGGGTGTTGCCAAGCCCAGTTTTCTCTTTAGCAGTGAGAAATTGCCCGTGGACTGACATGGGATAGGTGATGCTCTTATCCTTCTGGCTTTTGGAATGGAGAAGGCAGCAAAGCACAAAGCAAATGTTCACCCTCAAACCCTCCTGCCCTCATCTGTGACGATAAAGGCACTGGGGTGGAGGGATCCGATTGTTTCAAGTCTTGCTTTGTGCAGGATCTCAGATTTCCATCTTTAATGTAGACATCAGGATGATTTTTCACCATTCTTGTCATATTGATACTGATGCCTTAAGTTCTAGCTTTCATGTTTTTCAGATTCTCTGCTGCCTAGGAGTGTAGTTCTGAGCTTCACAGAGTAGGTAGACAAAACAAATCCTTTTCCTGCTGAAGACCAAGGACAACTTTCTGGCCTGAAAGCATAAACAACAGTGGATTGAAGAGAGAAACAAGAAGGATGAGACCTCACAACCTGAAGCAGTAATTGGACAATTAAACCCCAATATGCAAATGGACCAAAACTTTAAAAAATGTAAGATCTCGTGACCGGTCAGTCATTTTGTGACCATTCTTAGTCCACCTTGGGTGTAGCCCTGGTCAGGTTCTTGTCCTGCCCAAGGTGGAATAAATACCTACTTTATTCTCTAGCTCTGTCCAGTCTCTGTTTCAGGTCAACCTTCCTAAGGCATCAATACCAGTAACCAGATTTTCTTGCTGCCTCCTCCTTCTGTTGGCCTCACGGAGTAGCTCTCTTGAGTCATCTTGGTACTGTAAAACTCAGTATTGGAGAGGACCTCTTTGACTACATTTTAATTTTTGAAAGTCTGCACTTCTCCTGTTCTCTGTCTTTCTGTAACAGTCTAGGTCATGTTGATTTAGTGATGGAAGATCCCTTGGTTGAGCAATGGGAGAAGGGAATATTAAAACAATAAATTTCACTTGGCCTAGAGACACCTGTTCCTGTGGATTTTCATCACTTGAAGTGGATGCTGGTCTAGTAGAGCTACTGCAGCACAGAGGCACTCTTGTGGACTGCAAAGTGGACTGCAAGTTTGCTAAAGGAAGATCTCTGAGCACTGAGGAGAATTACTAAAGTATTTCCATGTTGAATTGTGTGTTGTTCCATCTTTTTTCCTTAAGTTACATGGTTTATTCCTACTAGTAAGGAGGAAAACATATTGAAAGTATGAACATTTCCAACACATTCACCTGAAACTGGGCTTCTGAACAATGTTAATGATTCAACTTTGTTAATGCTTTTGTTTCTGTGAAAGTGCCTGGCTTGTACAGGAGTTTCAGTTTGGGGGAAATTTCAAAAAATTTGGGGAATATTTAGCTGCAGACTTAGTGGTTTTCTTATTAAAACAAAAAAGAGGGAATTTATTCTGGGTTGCAGCAAATACATATTCTCATGCAATCCCTTACTTTCAAAATATTGTGATAAAAACAGAATACATCCTACACAAAATGTCTTTTCTGCTTAACCCTACTGCAATCCTCAATTAATGCACAGTCCTGCACAGCATTGCTTGGCAGGGGAGGGGTGGCCATGCAGGTGTACAGCTGCTGGAAGAAAGGTAACAGAAGCCACCTGTGTGTGTGTACCCAAGCTCAGGAGAAGGGCTACAGATGTTTCAGTCTCTGAAGGGCCACAGCATTTTGGGGTATGGCAGAGGAGGGATGTGTGGGTGTGCATTTGTCATTCTGGTGACAACTATAGCACTTGGGAATTTGAGGATGAGTATTTCCTCTGATAGCTCAATTTCTGCAAACCAGCTGGGGGCACATCAGTAAGGTCAGGCATTACTCATGAGTCAAAAATGAGTCACTCTTTATCTAGATATCAAACTGTAAATGTTCTGGTCTGGAAAATCATTTTGCTGGTATAGACTAACCCCATGGACTTGCGGTCAGCTGCATAACCCAGAAGGAGATTTCAGGGAAGGGTGTGGCTGAGAAAGCAAGAGAAAAGCCGTTAGGACTGTGGCCAGTTTTAGTCAGAGGAACTGCTTTGTTATTGTATTACAGCTGCATAGTGTTTTTAACTACAAACTCTGCTTCAGATCCAGGCTGAAACCAGTGCCACAGCAGTTTGTATGGCAAAACAAATTACAAATCCCTCATGACACATTGTTTGAAAGTCTGTTGAAAGCATTGTTTGGGCAGCAGCAGGACTTGTTTCAAACCCTACTAGGGTTGCAGCTCTTATTTCTGAAGGTGCAGCTATACTAACAATTGACTGTGGAGACATGCATGTACATCATGTTTTCCACAGCAAGATCCCATTCACAGCCTATGGTAAGTGACAATTCCCTAATCATAAAGGGAAATTCGCTCCAAGGCAAGAAGATGTTGCCACTAGCAGCTACACTGACACTGTAAATTCACACCTCCATTCAGAAATATCTGTAGCTTTACCCTGTGTTACTAAATCACTTGTTAGAGGTGCAGCGGTGCAAGAAGCAGCTGTGCAGGAGGTATCTGCAAAGTGTTAGGGTTGTTGGAAATGGATACAACTACACTTGCTGTCAATGGGAAAAGAGAAGTGTCCCTTTATTCGTCTATGTGTTACAGACTTATCTGCCTCCCAATCCATTGCCTCGAAAATTCTGGCTGGTGGGATGTTTTCTATGTGAATCCCAACCTAAACTCTTACAGGTAAAAGGAGATGGGCTGAATTTGCTGTCTGCTGCACTGGACACAATGAAGTGCAGAAGTGTTGCTCCAGGTACTTGCAGCATCACAGGAAAACAGCTCCTGCACTTCTGATGAGTTCCATGCCCTGGTCTGGTGGAAGCCCCATCTCAATGTGTGGAGAGGCCATAGACACCGTGTAGACTTGATTTTATGGACTTCATTCACAGACTTCATTTTACCTGTTTTTCTCCTTTATACGAGCAAAAGGAAAACGGCAAGTCAAGGAGACAAGGATTGTATTTGAAGTCTACCCATATTTCCCCTCCAGCTAAGATTTCAAGTGCCTCTAATTCCCCAAATTAGTGACAAGGTTAAATACTGCCAGAGAAATATGGGCTAAGGTTGGAGCTCCAGCCAGCCAATATCTAGGTAATAATTTAAAATGTATTATTCATGAATGCTTTATTACTGTTCACATTAAATTATAATTCTTTCAGTACCAATGTCCTTGCTTTACATGAGTGGTGTTTAATATCAGCTGCTGTTTGGCCCTTTCCAGCCAAATAAAATCAGTCTTAGTCCAATCTGTCATGCTTAGATCAACAAATATGGAACTTAATGAACTCCTCCTGCTCTGTGACTTACTTTGCCAGGATGGGAGGGGGAACGTACCACGACAAAACATTCTGCAGCACTTTCCTTTGACAGCACACTGTCCAACCTGTGCAAGGATCATGACAAGGCCACGGGATGCTGCACCTGCCTGCTCCTCTGTTTGCCAGCACTGGTGAGCCACTGTGCCTGCCCTCCTCAACACAGCTGCTTTGGGAGGGCAATTCAGCAGGGCAGTGGGTCCTACAGTTAGTCTGCTTCCCAGAAAGACTCAGTGAGGAACATTCCCTCTTCTTCTCTCCTCTTCAGTAGCCCCTGTCCACACTTGTGAGAGCAACCCTGGTGCTAGGCTGGCAGCACAGAAAGTCCAGGCTCTGCAGCAATGGGAAACCATCCTGTCCCTTGAGTGAGGCTGAATGATGGACACTGGAAACTTTGGGCATACCCAAACCAATCTCTATTAACAGTTTGAAAGCTGGGCACTGGGAATATTTTTGAACCATGAAAGCAATGCCAAGAACAAAACCATAGAATAATGTCAGGTTATTTTGATTAAATCTAAAACGTTCCTAGTATTACTTGAAAACTAGAAGCAGACAAAATTATCCATCATGTTACAGATAACTTGGCTGCAGAAATATGACATCAGCATATGCTGAAAAGTAAAAGCTAACATGATTAGTAGACTATTAATTCTAGCATTGGCTTGCCTGCATGAAATCCATATGTACAGAAATAAAGTCTTTGGAGCAAAGACCAGAGTTTCTGTGTATCTGTAAAGCAGGTAGAATAGGTCTGAGCATTAGACTAAATACTGTGATATTGAAAAACTGGCAACCCTTCAAAAATATTTGCACATTTGAAGAGTTGCCACAGACTTGTGCTTCTATTGGAGCTGGATGATACCCACATGTTTAATTCCACTGAGCTGGTTAGGCTAACTTGGATCAGGCATCCAGGTATGTCTATCCAAAAAAGAGGTTTTCAAAGCATGCTGCAGCTCCTGAAGTTCATAAAAACTGTGATTACAGAACTTGTAGTCAGTGCTCTGTGTGATGCAGTTTGCATGATATTGCATTGAACACTGGCCCCCGTATCTCCCAAGGCTCTAGATTTTTGGACTTGCTGTTTCCTAAGTGCCTTAACTCAGAAACTGCAAATACCTCTTTCCTCATTTATCGGGGGAAAAAAGGGGACTTGATTAAAGACTGTTAAAGACTATATACCGACTAGTATTGGATTAGCCCCACAGAACTGCAGTGGTTTTCATTTCACAGGGAACATGAAGAAGAAATTGCATCCTGCTGAGTTTTGGCAACAATTTGACAGGAGAAGGTTCATAAAGAACACACTATCAGCAAAGGTCTTGTTAAAAAATTAGCTTCAAGATCATTTGATTCAAAAAGTCCTGATAAATCATGTTAAATGTTTTCTATGCATCTATGAAGGGTTTGACAGCTGGTGTCTCCCTATCACTGCAGCGTGGGTTAAGCTACAAATTATACATATACCATCCTCTGCTAGCCTCCCTCTTATGAATCCAGCTTAGCCCTTCCAAATCAATTTGGCTATAGCATTTTCTGGCCTGATCTTCAGTATTTTAGCACAAATAACGTGTGTTGAAGTTCATCTATCCCAGGATTTCTTTTCCTTGGTGGGATCCTAGGAAATTCATGTTTCCTTTCTTGGGAAAGGCAGTGATTTCCTCATGGTGGATGAAAGCTTGCCATTCTCTGCTGAAATAGCTTTCCCTCACCCAGGAACATGCTGTGCTGTGCAGCTCCCAGCCATGCCTCATCCGACCTCCAGAAGTCACCCTATACCGCTCTCAATCACAGGAATTGTGACAGCCAGAGCAAACCCAGAGAATATCAGAGATCAGTAGGCCCTTTTCTACTCATGGCATCTCTATCAATGTTATCACATTTAATTAATTCCAGAAATTCTTATGTTAAAAATCTTGTTTGCAGGTGAAGAAGAAGCTCACCATATCCTATTGGAAACTTGAACAGTAATTTGAAAATCACTGCTAGTCTAGATCTAGGCTACATCTGTTACAGAGAAAGAAAGAATAACAGTGCAGTTAAAATTCTTTCACAACACCTGATTTCTATCCCTTTCCCTGGTAAGCTCCTCCATGCCCTGAGGTAAGTGGTCTCAGTCTGGTGGGTCTGAGGCATTGCAGTGAATCAGGGACATCCAGAGTGTATTGCCAGGAGGATCATGATGTTCAGATTGATGGTGTTTCCTTTCTTGATCTAGGATCCACTTGGTGTAGTTTCCTAATTTGCTTTTTTCACACCTTTCTCTTTCTGCACAGATCTGCAGCTCCATGTGCTCTGGAATTTACTATAGTAGTGCCTTTTACATTTGTTTAGTACTGTTTCTTTTTCTTATTTCTGCTCTAAACCCAAGTGTCCTCAGTTCCAGACTTCATTGAACTAACTCTACTTGAATTGTATTGAAAGGAGAGATATTTATAGCTGTGGGATCACCTGTGCCAGCTTGTGCCACATCTCTTGCCATCCCATGCCTGTGCTCATCTGTGCTGCATCCTGTCAGCTTCTCCCTAGATGTTGTGGCTGACCCATCCACCCCTACACTGCATTACTGTATTGATCAAAAATAGCTTATTTTGCATAGTATAACTACAGTCTCTGTAAAACTATGGCCATAGCATGCAAAGATGTGCAAAAATAAAACCAACTAACTTTGCGCACATAGTCACTTACTGAGAACTTACTGCCACATTTAAATGAAGCAAAATAAAGTTAAAAAAAGCTGCAAGCAGGTCAGGGAGAGTTCAGACAGAGCAGAGCCCAAAAATCTCAGTTCTGAGTATTTTGAAATCCAGTGCAAAGCTTCTGGCCTGAGGAAGGCAGTGCTACACAACAGGGCTACCTCATCACATGATGCCCTGCTCAGCTTCACAGACAATAGTTTTTCCAGTGCCTCACGTGAAAATAAGATTGCAGGCATTGGAGCATGCAAGGGTGGATGACAGTGACACACAAAGGCAACAGCGTGTTTCAAGTGTTAGATCAGTCTGTGCTTGCTTTTTTTTGATTAGCTGCTCAACAGCTGCTGATGGGGAAGTACCGCTGTGGTGATGGAACAGGTATCTCCTTTTCATCTCTTGAGCTTCTGGCCTGTCTTAACAGAGGCAAAGGCTGGGTTTGACAACCGAGCTGCATCCCAGCAGGCCTGGGAAGGTGCACCTCCTCAGGATTACCCTGCTTGCTTCCAGAAGGCAGCAAAGCACTTCACATTTGCCATGGACAGCATGTCAAAATTCTTTTATTTTCTCTTTCAGACACGTTGTTTCACAGATAAATAGCACCTAAGAATTTCTGGCATCACTGCAGTATATTCTGCTCTTTAAAGAGATGTGAGTGTCTACATCAGTCTGACTTTCACTGAATTAGAGCCATGGGGCACTGGACACTTTTATCCTGAGCTGTCAGTAGGTCTCTGACCCTGACAGTCCTGCTGCAATAAGATACTTAGTGCCACCAAGCAAGGAAAATGCCATTTCTGTTTGCAAAATGGATACATTTCCTTGGGTAATAAATGAAGCGGTTCACTGTCCGTGTGGGCTGGCAGTTATCTTTGGCTCCTTGCTCCTTGATTTACTGTGTGTGGGAGCAGCTTGACACATCAATATTGCAAATTAAATACCAACCAGATAGGTGATCTTTTGAGTTTGCGTCTGGGAAGGAAACAACTTTCAAACTGAGGTTCAGCTCTCCTTCAGTTCAAATCATGGCACTCAACTAATCAAAGTGTTTGATCAGCAGTTTTTATGCAGCTCCAGTCTGCACAGTTTGTTCTGGGCTTTTTCTTTTCCCTTTCCCTCTCTCTGTTTCCCTCCTTCAGCAGTCAAATTTTACTTCAAAGGCTGATTGAAGCTTCTAAACTAGTATTACACCACTTACTGGTTAAGTGGAAGCCGCTTAAAATCCCACATAATTGCATTGTCTTTGTCTATCTGTTTTTCTTGGGGCCCTCTCTGATGTGTGGATGTGTGGAACCAGTGGGTCTTCTAGAACTATTTGGGCCAGGCACAGTTTAGCCAATGAAAATGCTAATTAGGATGGAAAAATATATTGTATGCATTCCACACGTTTAGCTCTAAAAAAATATGAAAAATCCATGGTCTTGACACTAAAATATCAGATAGTTCTCTCAGATGATATCTTGGGAGTTCTATAAGGTTTGGCAGAGATTGTTTTGTTAATGTGCCCCCAATAATTAGATCCACATGCACACAGGATACACCATGAGCCCTGTCTTGCCTTTCTGTTTCAGGCCTGTGACAGTGGTTTGTGCTGAACTTCAGGGTGTGTTTTAAAATGATACAAAAATATGTCAACTAAATATTGAAGCTACGAAATGAAGCCCCTGGGCTAGGAGAGGCCAGTACCCACCCCTGTGCAACTCTCCTGTACTGCCTTGTGTCATATCCTTCACAGACAGATGCTCCATCTCCTGCAGGACCTCTGTCCCACCCACTGTACAGCAGCCTAATTAACCAACAGCTAATCAAGAGGTGGGTTTCATCCTGTTCCTCATAGGGTAATCCAGGACCTTTTGTCCTGTGGACTAGGGCAGGGTCAGAACCCAGAACCCCACAGCTGGATCTCAGCAGACAGTTGCCAGCACCCAGTAGAGCTGGTGTGGATGTGGCTGTTCTCTGCCTTCTCCAGATGTCCCGTCCACCCCAACAGACACAGTTCCCTCCTCATCATCCTTTCCTTCTTCCTTTGGGCAGACTCCACTGATTTCTCTGTCCTTTACTTCCAGCTAAAGGCAGGATGTTGAATCCTGTCCCTTGCCACTGTGTTGGCAAAGGGACATTTGGGACCCCATGAGGAAGCATGTGCCTAGCACAGGGGGCCATGGGGCAGTCCACAGCTGCTCAGTGCCTGCAGCAGCAGGAGCATGGCTTCTGGTGGCACATGTCTGGGCCAGTGCCATGCAGCAACAAAGAGCAGTGGGGCACTGCTGGGGCACCTCGAGGGCAGGGCAACTTCTATCTCTATAAAGCATGTGAGAAGTGCAAGTTCTCTGAGGCAAGAGTGAGTGACCCTTAACTCGGGGGATGTTCTTAGAAGGGCAATATATCTGAAATGGCAATGCCAAACTGCTGCTGCAGTACAGGGGTAGCTGGAGAAGGCTCATCAGAGGGGCTATAAAGGAGGCTGTTAATATTTACAATGGGCTGAGCAGTGTGTATTTTATTTTAGACTTACTCTTGGAAAAGGATGAACTGGTCTAAACTGCATTCTCAGTGTCGCAGGACCTCTTATAATACCAGCACTTTGCTACAGAAACTCTGAAAGATGAAGAAGGTGAGAGCACATTTCCACTCACTGGAGGAAGGGCCCACTTAGCCCTTTGCTTTACAAGCCTCCCCACCTGCTCCTTGCTCTGGGTCCACAAAGCCCCTCATGTGCCCCTGGCTCTCTGCTCTGGCAGGGGCTCAGGAGGGAAGAGGCACAATGGGATGGTTCCCCCACATGCTTGGCCTGTGTCAGAACTTGCCTTCCCTCAGCCCCAGGGCTGCTGTGGAGACACCAAGGTGATGCATTAGTGTGACAGGTGGGGATCCTCTCCTTTGGAGGAGGAGAGCATTAAAACGTAAATAACTGCAGAAAATGAATATTGTATTAAGAAAACAAGTCCAAAGGTTTTAACTGTTAAAGTGGAAAAATAACATTTTATAAACATAATCTTCCTAATACTCCATAATGTACTCTCTGTGTCACACAGCACAATAATTTCCTGTTCAGCTTCACTTTCTGAGCAAAAGCAGAGACCAAGATTGGCGAGCTGTAACAGGAGAGCCGGGATTCTCCCCTGGCCCCAGCCACCAGAGAGCCTGCTTTCCACTTCCTTACTCTCAGCATAAGCCTGTTCAGCCACCGGGTGATCCTCTTGAATCGCTTTTTAACCGAGGCAAGAAAACTAATATGGCAACAACCTTGTTTGTGTGCGAGTGAGGAAAGGGATTTGGAGAGAAGTAGTAAAGGGGGAGGGAAGAGAAGACATTAAGCTAAGAACTGCTCACACAAGTAAAAACCGTATTTCCTCCACATCTTGCTTCAGAGTGAGTTTTTGGACAATGGGAGCTCTAGAAACATGTAATTACCATCATTTGCTTTCTCTACAGGTTTGGTGTTTTGTTTGTTGGTCGTTTTTTGTGGGTTCTTTTTTGGTGTTTGTGGTTTTTTTGGTTTTTTGTTTTGTTTTGTTTTCTCTCTCTCTCTCTT
>VZDJ01000074.1:1020170-1074386 GCA_008694505.1 Cyanoderma ruficeps
TTTTGTCTTTTTTTTTTTATTTTTTTTTTCTTTCCGGTATTGCTGAGCTAGAAGCCGGCTTACTTTGCAGACTCTTGCCTGTACCTGTTGCTGCTCCCAGTGGAGACCCAGCTCGGGCTCGGGGTCTGTCCTCCCTCTGCTGCCGCTTTCCTTGCTTTCCTTGGCTGTCCCACCAAGAGCCGAGTTTCGCTCGTTGCACAGCACGTCCCGACTTCCGAGGTGCGAGGACGTTTGTTGATTGTGCTTGAAGGAATACAGATTGTTTTTCCATTTTGGTAGAGCTATATTTAGGCTGCCCGGTAACTGTGCCCTGGGCTTTCTAAAATAAATCGATGCACAAGGCCCCGATTTAGCGGCTGCCAGTGCCAGCGCGGAGCCCAGCCTGCCCCCGGCTCTCCCGGCTTTGAACAGCCGCGGGCAGAGATCCGGTTCCACGCTCGGGCTCTGGCGGGTCCCTCCACAGCCCCGCTCTGCCCTTGCGTCCCGCCTGCCGCCTGCTGACCGGCATTCAGGTTAATATAGCTCCACTATGAACCCAGCTGAATTACAGATTTGCCCCTATGCAGAGAGGTCAGAGCTCCTGAGGTGTTTTCCTGATTTAACCATCACTCGGTACGTATTTAGATTTGTGAAAAGAATAACCTCCCGTCTTTGACCACTGGAGGAAACAAGTCAAACAAAACAATCTTTTCTATTGCAAGTTTGGTCCTAAATCTGTATTTTACTACCAGGGATCCACTTGCAAACTGAACTAAAGGTTCAGTTTACAATCTGAACAATTACTGACTGTAATTTTCCTAAGCTGTTCTGTAAAACTTAGTCAGACACAAGAAATTTTTTCCTCACTCATGAAACACTTTATCTTTCCCTTAACATGGACTGGACATTGTGGAGCTAGTTAGAAAGTCTGCAGGAATTAGGCCTCAAAGCTTAAAAACAAATTCCCAATATTTCAAAAATATAAAGACTGATTTTGGCTCATGTCTTTACTGATAAGTTTGTACTCACACATTGCCACTCTGTCCTGTGGAGACTTTGCAGTCTTTCTGTAAGGCTCACTGACATATTTATCTTACGGACCAGCCAGTGATGGTCCCTGCTTGCAGACATCAGCTGTGGTACTAGTAGCATCATTTAGAGGTTTTTGCAGAACTGAATTCCCACTGGGCTGGCAAGGCTGAGTGCCAGCAGCCTGTCTGGCCCCACAGAGTGGAGGATCTCCAACATGAAACTGAGTTTCATACCTAAAATATCAGCCTTGAAGACAACCACAGTGTCCTTTATTTAGAACTCATTTGAGACAATGCTAGTAATTAATTTGCCGTTCAGTTTTTGTGGTTGGGATAGGATTTTTATCAAGCTGATGTAGCCGAATCACACATGGGTCACATTTATAAATAAAAGGTATCGTTGCTGAGGTCATGTAGATCTTGAACAGCACCCAGCTATTCACTGAGGTGCAAACTTGCCAGGCATTATGAACTTCTAAAGTTCAAAGGAATGGTCAAATCCTACCAAATTGCAACATTTCTCATAGATATAAATGCTTCAACATATCAGCTGTCAGGAATTCAGTGCCTAATCTGTCCCATCACTGACTGGAGTGATAGGGACACTGAAGTTGGAAGGATGCCATTCTGGGAAGCTATCACATATAGTCTGAAAATTAATTATTGAAGATTTTCAGCAGTTTTGTCTAATCAGCTTTTTTATTGCTGTTTTCTTTTTAAAAAATCTTGTGACTTCTGCTCCAGTGATCTGGCCAGGCCCAAGAGTGAGGGGCTGAGAAGCTTCAAATCAAATCATATGTGAGAGCTAAATAAATTGGGGGGTTCTTGGCAAGACTTCTCAGAAACATAGAAACAGATGTAAAAAGAAGAAGCAGCAATGCCTCAGCTGCTCCTAATGAGGGTCCCAGCAGGGAGCTGGTAAACTCTGCTCACAGA
Organism: Cyanoderma ruficeps; assembly: GCA_008694505.1. Lineage (NCBI taxonomy): Eukaryota > Metazoa > Chordata > Aves > Passeriformes > Timaliidae > Cyanoderma > Cyanoderma ruficeps. The sequence continues at coordinate 1,022,117 of VZDJ01000074.1, forward strand.
CTTGCAGGCTCCTGGCTAACCAGAGGAGAACCTGAAAATGCAGTGTCAGCATATGCAAGAGTTAAAATGGCTCTTTCCAGCCTCATAAAGCTACCGCCACATGCTGCTGGTATTGTATTGCACAGCTGGTATTGCATGTGCTGTGGCATGTATCGCACAGCCTAGCAAGGCTTCTGTCTTGTGAGTTCTTGTGCAGCAACTCTGAAATGATCAGTTCTGCCATTTTTGGCAAAGCTTAACTAGAGAAAATGCAGAAATGCATGGACTGCCCCTGTCATCAATGTAGCCTGTTTGGAGGGAAATTCAAGGTATATGAAGGATTCAAGAAGAGTAATTTTCCACTGATGCCAGATTTGGGGCCCATCACGCTGCACTGATGGTGCCAGCCAACTCTTTACTGAAAGGAAAAAAGTAGGAAACATGTCATAAGACCCTCCCCCGAAGAAAGGTTGCTGTGAACACTGGCTGGAAAAATTCCCATGCACTTCAAATGCCTGTGGTTGTATTAGTCATGCAGGGATGAGCAAATAGTCTGCTCTGGGGGCTCTTGGTGGTGGTGGCTGGGAGAGTGGGATGGAGCTGGCTTCTCCCAGCTCTTCCACCTTTCCTTTCCAGACCAACAACAAAAGGGGGACAAACCACTGACAAACATGCATGGCAGCTCTGGTCTAAGCCAGGGGAGCTGATCTGCTGTCGAAGCCATGCTGAGGATGGCAGGAAAGGAAGACATGCACTGGTTATTTTCAAGTACAGAGAAGCAATATTTTAACAACTGTTCTGAAATGCAAACAAAGAGAAGTTCACTGCATAACGTTTCCTGGCTTTGAGGTAATCTTTGTTACAAAAGCAAGTTATCACTTGTAGATTTTTTTTTTCATTCCTGATTAACCAAACTCCAGACTGCCTGCCTCTGAAATAGTCTTATTTTGTGATGCTGTCATTGCTAGAAAATTAAAAAGACAACCCTTGACTTGCATGAAAGCTCTTTTCTTGCCTTTTTTGGTAGCGTGTCCTACTAGAATAATTCTGTCAAAGCACAAACAAAGGGCACTTTCTAATTGCTAAGCAAAAAGCGAAAGAAAACTCATAAAATATCCAGTGGGGTAAACCATGCTTTAGATATTGTATCTCTGAGTACTGTGTCACATTCTGAAATGAGTGGTGCTCCTGCAGTACAGCTGGTTGAGTGCAGCTCCTGTAGTGGTGAGGTTTGCAATGCTGATATCCAGCAAGCAGGTAAAGAACTACATGATGATGTAGAAGCTAATTTTTTTACATGGAAAAAGAGAATCACAAAAAAACTAACCAAAATTGATGCTCTCTTTCACTGAATTGGGGTAAGTATATTTCACAGCAGCAGCTCACAGGCCTATTCCACTGTCAGGGTGTAGCTCCCATGCCAGATTAAGCCTCTCATGGTGTTCCAGGTGTCGGTGTCCCCTAAACCTGAGGGGCTCAGTAGGCTGGGGGACACCCCGAGGAAGAGAAGCATGGAGCTCTATTTAGTGGTAATTTAGGAAAGGCAAAACTTAAAAGATTCTGGTTTCTTACAGTTTCTAGGAGTCCACTTGTTCCGTATAAGGCCAACACTCTGAAAACTGAATGGCACTAAAAATGCAGTTTACATGGAGGAGTTAGACTGCCTGGAAAAATGTTGACCACCTGTAGTAACACAAACAATATGCTGCCAAGCCAATCCTGGGGGTGTACCTGCAAAGCTGAATGTGCCCCATAGTTAGGAGGGTTTCCATGCCTCCACATTCCTGGCCAGAGAGGAAGGACTGAGTATGGACATAGAGGATCACAGTGGAATGCAAGGCAGGTCACGAGCTGCAGCAACGACGGTCAGATGGCCAGTGGAGGGTGTTTAGTGTATCTGTCTCATGGTTTTACAGAGTGAATTTGAAGTATCTATATAAGGAGAAGCTGAGGTACGTGTAATCCATTAGATTTGACAAGGAACATTACTGGATATAATATTGCTTCCTAGTGGTCTTGCTGGGATTAGAACCCTCGTTGTAACAGATATTCCTATTTGTCTTGTTATCCTTGCCAGCCCCTATTTATCTCCTCTCTTTGTGTTTATCCCTGCATTTCTTTTAGTTAGCACTTGCAGCGTCCTGTGGTACTGGGGAGGAAATTTGGACATGAAAGTGCACAGCAGGGAGAAAGTTCTCTGTAGAAGTTACAAGCAGCAAGAAAAGATATGCAACATTTAACTTATTTCTTGCTTCCTTGCCCTGGGTAGGCTGGTACAAATTGTCTCATGTCAGACTACAAGAACCACAGAGGGAATATGGGATACCAAGGGATTCAGCTAAGAGGAGACAAAATGTGTTTGTATTAATTGCTTAGTGCTCAAATATGTTAGAAATATTTATATAACAATAACAATCTATTTCATAGCTTACGTGTGACTTGGTATTTCCAAAGACACTGTTAAACAACAGTGCTTTCTGGAGTCTCTGACAGTGAGGGCAGCTTGTATGCACATTAAAATGGATAGGTTGTATGCAAATAGACATAATGTTTTCTGGCAGAAGTCCCGAACTCAGATCTAAAACTTGGGGAATTGATGAAGTTATGCATCCTCAGTAGAAAGTTTGGGAAAGATTATGTTCAAGGAAGGCTACTTTTGCTTCAACTTGTGGTGTTGCAGGCAGTGGAGCATCTACAGATACAAAGCCAAAAAACCACCAGCACAAAATATTTTCAGGAAATCTGCAGCTCTCTCATATAAACATGTTTTATGAGTGTCCAGGACTGCTCTAAGTCTTTCCTTGTTGCATTGGAGTCTCACTGTTGTGGGGAACAGCTAGAAAATAAATTACAAGTAAACCAAGCTGTATCAAAATTAAATGCCAGCTGTACTACAACCTCACAGACAATATATGTTTGAATCTTTGCACAGCTACAGTGTGTGTGTCTGAGTCAGCTGGACTCCCATTGACCTTTTTTGCAGAAAAAATACAAACCAAAAACAACCAAGAAAACTCACCAAGGGGTTGGGGTGGGGAAAAAAAAAAGCCTATTCCAGATAATGAGACCGCAGAGCAACTTGTTATTTGGAAATTGGTTTCTCACTGAGCCGCTGTGTCTGCAATGGGCTGAGCTAATCCCCAGTCATAAGCACTAGAAGGATTGATCTTGGCTGAACTTTGTGACTCTTGTCTGTCATGCTTAGTGAGAGAGGAGCCAACAGTCCCTAAAATACCCTTTCCTCCCCGTGGCTGGGCAGTTGCCCTCCATCACTGGCATGAGCAGCACTCCTGCTCCTTGCATGCCGAGCTGCTGGTGACAGGGTGAGAGGAGAGTGCTGGAGACTGTACAGCAGCTGTGCACATCACAGGGCTCTGGTGCTGAAAAGCAACTCAACTGAATATTTCAACTCTGGTTGGCCTTAAAAACAAGAATGAGGGAAAAGTATGAGAAGTACATTGAACCTCCAAGGCTTATCAGCATAGACAGCAGTCTGACTGAGCCAGCTTCCTCAGATCAGGGGAATGCAGCAGGAAGGCTTCTGTGTCTCTCTAGCCTGCATGTGCAAAGTGCCCAACCCAAACAAAATCGAAGTGGTTTATAGCCTGCTAAGAGTAGAGCACTTAGAACTTAGGCTGGTTTAGTTACCACAGATCTCTATACCATGACAAGACTTGCTTTTCTTGAAACAAGTATTTGAGACCTTGAGCAACACATCTGAGAAACTATAGAATAAGAATAAATGTAGATCTCCTTGAAATAATTACCTTGTCTTGTGTGTACCTTTGAAACATTCAACACCCTGACAACATTTTCTGTAAAGTTTGTTGAACTACACAGCCCTCATTATTAAAGCTATTGAAGTAATTTTTATCAGGGAAAGGTGGAATCCTTTCTCTGCATCATTTCAAAGTGAACCTGCATCAATGTCCATTTGATTTTATGTCATTTCTTGCAAACATGACCCAAGCCCACTCCAACATCAGAAGAGAGAGAAAAGGTCAGAACCATAAATTTTTGACCTTGGGTGAAAGTAGACATTACACTCAAATCCCTGTTACTAATGGTTGCTATACTTCACAGCAGTGCAGGCAGCGCAAAAGGGCACCAGCAATGACATCTTTCATCACTTGTGCTAAAATGCTCTTCACTTACTGCCTCTTGCATGGGGTGCCAGTGAAATGAGATGTAAATGGATCTGTTGACAAACAGGTTAAATGTCAACACTCACAATGATACGTTGTTAATAGTAAGGGCATAAGATATTACAGAATTGTTTAAAAGGGGCAAGTGCTGAAAGGTGAGCAAAGTTGTCATCACGGTTATTTATTGTGTAAGTACCATGGTTGGACTGCTGGCTCTGGTTCAAGGCAGCTCTCATCCTAATCTTCCTTTTCTTTCTGACAGCCTTGCTGCAGACTTTGCTGCTGATCTCCCACAGCCTTGTGGTTCCCCTGGCAGTGTTGCAACACAGCAGGAAGGCTCAGAGGACACACACAGAGGCACCAAGCCCTCTTGGGACCAGTAACTAAAATGCCTTTTGCTTGGTGGAAGCTGTTCTGAGGCATGGTGAGAGCTCCTAATAAGAGATATTAGATATTGTGCAACTCAGGGCAGCTATTAGATGTGACACTCCTTCTGTGTGCTCTGACTTGTTTGCTTTAGAGGGAGACTTTTTAATCACACTGGTATTTATATTGTTTTGCAATGTTTTTATTGCTATTCTGAGTCTCCGCTCAGGGCAAAGAGTCTCTGGCACAACTTAATATCTTAATGCTGTTATTCTCACTTGATTTTCTTCTGTAATATGGATCTCGAGATACTGTCAGTTGCTACCAAGGGAAGCAAACTGAAAACTTCCCTTTCTCCAATGCTGAAATACACAGGTTTTTTGGTGGGGATGGTGCTGTAGTGAGTGACTGTTGCTCGTTTCCACTGTACCTCAGGCAAAGGAGGAAAGACGCACAGAAATATTTTAGAAACATACACAGACAAGGTGGTATTTATGAATGACTTGGTGTCTTCCAGGCAAAATAGTTTATAAGCAGGATGGCAATTATACAAATGATTCATTCTTTTTGAAAGGCTGTATTACTGTGTTAAGTTTAATCCACAGTCATGCCCCCATGTCCCATGAAGGTCTGCTGTCTTGGATGATGTGTAAACATGGTGAGGTGTATAACAGGCAAGATTAGGCTTATTCCAGTCAGTTTTTGATGAATAAATATTGCGATATTACATTTTAATTATGTGAATGGAGAAACTATCCCATGGAAGGATGTTAATACAAAATAGCCAAAGGGAAAAGGAACTTCTAACCAGATATGCACAGCTCTGAAACCATTGCTTCCCGTCTAAAGTTGATGGATTTGTCACTTCCTCTCTTGGCTCTTTCCCAAATGTAGATGCCAAATGAAACAAAAATAATAACTGCAGATTAAAATCTTCCTAGAGAATTAGAAGAATCAAAAATCTCCATGCAGAGCATTAGCAAAGTATCTCCAGGAATATTTAATTTCAGCATAAAATGTAAGAATGTTTCTTACTGGAAAAAGAAAATATTTTAAGTAATAAAAGGAAAACATGACATGTAAAGTCAGCAGGAACTTCTGTGGAAGCAGGGCTGGGCTATGGCTCAATCAGAGATCATCTCAGATTTTTCTTACAGCTAATCCTGAAATAACTTCTTCTAAACAAAGCTAAATGCAACTTTGAGATGAGAAACCAGCGGGACAGTGAGAATTCCTGACACAGAAGACATACTTGGTAATTTCTACACTTTGGAATTAAAGGGAATGCTCTATTGAAAATATTTTCAAAAATATCTTTTCAAATATATTTTTCAAATCAATAAGTATTGGATTGAAAACAAGTAATGAACATTTACATTCTAGAGTTAAACAATGGAATGGATCCAAACTTTGAAGCTATAGGGCAGAATGTCACCTCATTCCTGGGGAAACCTTTCCTTGCAACACCTTTTCCCTAATATCAGCTTCCTTCCTCCATATCCATAGCAGTCAGAGTGTGATCCAGACCAGCAGTTCCTTGGTACCCCATAGAAAAATCTAGTTTCATGGAAATATCCCAGAAACACTGGTGGTGAGTCATTAGGCTACATGGCAGCTACCAGTGCTCTGCTTGGCTTGCTCTCCAAGCTCTGTGCATCTCCAACTCCTCCTGGCTTTCTGCTTCCTTTTGCTTTTCCCTGTGTTATTCTTAGGGCTCCTTCTTTTTGCTCTCTAACAAGGCAGCACCATCTGGCTCCTTGTAGTCCTCATTCTGTTTCATGGCTTCCTTGTGTGTCCCTCACAGTGTGCCAGCAGGAAGCATACAGGTACTGGAAAGCTCTCTTGTTCGCAATAATAAGAAAGGGAGTATTACATGGCCCTTTCATATGAAATTTCTTGCAGGATTACAAAGCTCTCCCTGCTGTGGTGCTAAAATGCCCTCACACCACCTCAGGCTGTACATGCCTGCATGCCCCCTCCTCACAAATGGCTCCATCCTGTAATAAAAGAAGTACCTGGAAACTGTCCATTTATAGGACAATGCCTGAGTGATCTTCCCTTCAGTACTGCATCAGTTTTGCTACCTACTCCTGCCCTACCTACTCCTGCCTCTCTTTTCTCCGCAGTATTTTCCACACTTTGAGCCTGACCTCACTTTCTCTGCCTGTTCATTAATCCTATTCTCTTAGTCAGGTCCTGGCTCCTGATAGTTTGTACAGATCAAGTGACTCCCTTCTCTCCAGATCTCTGCTGAAGTCCAGGATCTCTCCTATCTTTCCTGCCTTCTCTTCTGCCACTTCTCAGCAGTCACAGAACATCTTCTTCCAGTTCCAGCTATCCATAGTTGTGAATTTAATATTTGTCTCTCAAACCCTGTAACAGCAATAAATATTTATATTGTGTTAGTATTCTAACTGGTATTCAGTTCTTACTGAATTATTGCACAAACTCAGAGGGAAGCAATCTTTGGCCTGACAGCAAAAGCTGCTGAAGGTGGGTTCAGCAGTGCCTCAGGGCAGGTGTATCAAAGGATGTCTGTGCTGTGCTGAGGAATTCTGTCTTTTCAAGTGGGAACTTGAGAAACTTTTGTGTACCATAAATTTACAGCCTGTGTTCTGCTGTCACTGTGCTGCCATACAAATCCCAGGCAAATAACTCATACTGCATACTAACCACTGGTTAAAGAACATCAAACATTACATGAACTTACGCAAACTACAAAGGTTACCAAAGATTTAACTCCCCAAAACAACAAGATCTTACAGCTCTAAGACCGTAGCATGAACTTCCCCAGGAAATACTCATCACCTTCTGCCCTCAGTATAAACTCTGTTTCTTTGATGTTACCTTCTTTTAAATATATAATAACATGTGTGTGTTGTTAGAAAATTCAAATAATTGTATATACTGGAAGAGAGAGTTAAAGAGAGCAAGCATGTGAGAAGCTAATCCCAGTGGGGAGCTCAGGAAGGAACTCAGATGTGTTGATGGAGTTTCAGTGTGGGAAGGATGGAGTAGCTGAGTGGCTTGCCAGGATGAGGAATTGACTTTGTACTGGTGTGGGAAGGGACCCCACAAGATCTGACTCCAGGCTCTTTGCTTGACCAGTTTTTGCGATTAAGAAAAGAAACCCTCTATCTTCCTACCATAACAGGCACTATTCAAAATAAGACATTAATAACAAACACAATTTACAATTTACCACAGTTTAACCCTAAGGTGAGGGTAGAGATAACATTAGTCCTGCAGTATTTCTTCCTGGTGTTCAGCTCTGGTCAAGTGCAAGGCTTCTAAATGGTGACAGTGGTAACTCCAGGGCTTGATAAACTTGTCTTTATCAGTGGAGTCAGAGCATATTACTAGCAAATGTATATGGATTCTGTGTTTTGCTGTAGCCCATGTTTGTATAGCCTTTTCTGACAGTTAAAGATGTGCTAAGTTTCCTTGACAGAAAACAGACATTTTAATAAAATGGCTGCCATTTAACTAGAAACTCCTGGGCAAAGCTCTATGGGAGACTGTTCCCATGACCTTCAGGGGGGAAGAAATGTTAGTCTTTTAATAGGGTTCCATTCTGTAAAAAAAAGTCCTTACTCTGCAGTATCCAGGCTTTTTAAACACAACCCTAATGATGCAAGTCCTGAGGAACTGCATATGCCATTAGCAGAAACATATTGCTAATTACACTAGTCTTTACTTTCAGATAAAGAAACTTTGAACTGTTTCAGAACAATGAATTTGGAACAGAGTAAGACTGAAGCAGAATCTTCTGTAATACATCTAATTTCATTACATTATACATTTTAGCCTGAAATGACAATTGTATATTGATTTACTTACCCATTTATGCAGCTGACTCATAGTTTTGTGTGTCTGGCAATTCACACTAGTACTTTGCATTGGTTTTGTTTTGGATCATATCTACGTTCACATTTAATGTATTTATTTTAATATAAAGCATGTTTTACAAAAGTAGCAGAACCTATAACCCAGCTGGTTTTATTCAGTGTATTCTGTTCGTGCTGAAGGGTCACCAGCTTGAATTAGGTCTTTATTCAAAATTGCAGGATTGTTTATAGGCTGCACATGTCACTGAGTAATTGTAAGAAAAAATTTATTTATGAGCTGCCCTACCTGGGAGTGCTCCCCAGTGGCAAGATGAGAAGTGAGCAATGGGAACTGAAGTTGCAAAGGAAGTTACACCATCTGTCTTGAAAGCCAGACACAGGTGAGAGATAGAGAAGGGATGAAAAGGGGTATTCATAAAAAGCTGATTCATCACTAAGCTTCTGGTACTCAAACACAGAAAACAATAGCTTGTTTCATGATAAGGTTCTGCCCTTCCAAAGCTGCATTCCACTTTGGCAGGGAGAGTGTACTATATGCCACAAACTCGGGGTGATTGGCTTCATTTCACCAAAGAGACTGTGCTGTAACTCCACTTTTTGTCTGTGGTTGGCACAAAACCAGAATGGGTCTACTGGGCAAGCAAAATATGAGAGAAGCTCTGTAGAGTTCACCTGGACCGATTGCTCTGAAGGCTGTTGTTTGGCAGTGCTGGATGGACAGCCCAGCTGGATGTGGAATCTGTGCATCTCCTTAGGCAGCTTTGGCTCTGAGCCCACCAAGGGTCACTGCTCACCCCATCTGCAGTGTCACCGCCTCTCTGCATCTCTAATTCAGCCCCATAGCCTTAATTACCTACACGTTATATGGCCTGTGGGTTTGTGCTGTGTGTGCTGTACAGCTTAAAGTCCACCTGGGTTAAAAATAATAGCAAGTTTCTGTCTTTTTCTTACACATATATAAATAAAAATAATTTTGAATTAAAAACACAACACAGTCCCTTATCCCTGGCTCCTCTGGCAGGGGCTCTTGCAAGCTGTCTGCCTTACCCTGGCATGTGTGACAACCACCCTCAGTTTTCTCATGGAGCAGCAGCATTTCTCACATCTCCATGAGCAGGATGGCCGGCTGCCCCTGGGCACAGCCCCACCCTGGGGCACTTACAGGCTGCTGCACTCATGAGGAGGGAGCCCATTGCTCCACAGAGACACCTTCACAGCTGCTCTCCTGGCACAGCACAATTCCACACTTGAATCCTGAGCTCCCAGTTCAACCCATGACTTAAGCCAATGTATAATAAGATGAATATAAGTCACATATGTGCCCATATGGTAACATAAGAGAATCCAAGAGGGATGAAATTTTTCTTTAGGCTTCTCGCAGCTGCAGAAAGAAATCCTTCTAGAAAAAGACCTGTACACTTTTTGACAAGCCTGCTTTCCAAAGGAAATGATGCTGATGTGGTTGCACTCTGCCTGTCAGACTCCTTTCCTCTCCTCCAACCAGCACCTTTCCAGCTTGTGTGGCAGCTCAGACAGATTGGAACAGGATGAGGGTCCCAAAGAGGCTCTTTCTCCCTGTCACATGAGACCTGGGAGCTGCTCAAAGGACTAAGACCCAGGTCAGTACCTGCCCTGGGGGAAGAGCCCTCAGTGGGTGTTCAGCAGTTACCCAGTCCAGTTAGATCACTTGCTGGCAGAGCAGTTCATGACTATCTGTGCAGGGCGACACCAGATATTTATGCCAGAAAACATTTATTTCATTCAGGGGTCATGAGAAGAAAGGGAAGAATTGGCTGGATTTCACCAGGCTGCTCAACTGCTGATAAAGCTGGATTTTCTGTGTTAAGAGTTAAACAGGGAGAAAATCACAGCATTCTTACAGACTTTAATTGCAGAGCAAATAAAACACGTAGTGAGGGTCTCCACTTTTCATCACGTTTTTCACACCTGAAATGAGAATCACTGGGGCTTGAGGCTTTGCTAGTTACAACAAAATAATATCGCAGACCTTTGTTTTTAGAGGGAAGCCAGGTAGAAGAATGGCATTCATTGAAGAAAATTTCTGGCTGAGTATATAAAGTGCAAATACTCCCCTCCTGCATTTGATGGGAGGTTTTCTTGCAAAGGTTCAATGAATCCTGTGTGCAGGGGTTTGTCTTTTCACTGTGTGCAACATGGGGACGTTTTGATGTCCCAAAACACCAAAGCCAAATGGCAATCTGGACCAGGCATTTGGGCCTGTGGTGCCACTCACACAGGCTGTGCAGAGGAAAGAAAACTGCACGGCTAAAACTGGGTCTGAGCACTTTGGGTTACTCAAGTTACCCCTCAGGTAAATTGCTTTCATGACAGTGGGTGCTGGGGTAACGTACTTGTCCTGTCAAAAGACATGCCCTCAAAGATAGACAGAAGAACTTTGAACTGCTGGGAGCAAGAGAAGAAACCATTTTGTGTGGATAATTGAGGGTAGTAACAATTGTTATTTGACTTACTGTAAGCATTACAGGAGAGACTCTTGAGGAGCTCTTCGTGAATTCACACATTTCACACAACTTGTAGGAGGAAGAGAGAACAAAACCAGCAAATTCTTTCATGTTCAAGTCGTACATTCAAAGTATAATGGCTAGGCAGAGAAGGTGTAAAGCAGCATTATTCCATGCATATATTAGTTTTTAAATACCTGACTTCACATTTTTATTGCAGCAAACAAAATTTCATTAATCATTTCAACCACTTTCATGGAAAAATTACTGACAAAAGACTGAAAGTGAATTACCAAGCAGCTTGTCCATGTTAAGGCAAATTTTACTAGGGGCTGGTCTAAACTCTATTTTCAGTCATATTCTTCAATTTATTAAAACACTTTTGAGGGTTTTATGCCCTTCCTCTCTTCATGTGCAGGAACAGAAATAACATTTTCTTTTTCTAAACAGGCTGCAGCAGAGCTCTACAGATAGAGTTTTATGAATTAAAAAAGAAACCAACCAAGACTAAAGTTGTGTATAAGTAACATCTTAAAAAAACCCTTAATTATATTGAAGGGCAGTATTAGCAATGTATACTTAATAAGGAAATGAATCATCTCTAATGGGAATACAGTGCCTCTGACTATCCCATTGAACCAAGAGTTGGTCCACATTTGTGCCTTATTTCCAACCAATACAGGCTGTGGTATCAATCACTGTGTTGCCAAGTGGGAATATCTACAAAAGCTACAAAAGTCATTTACTTGCTGAAAGAGACCGTCACCCCAGCCTGTATATGGGGAACACAAGTGGAAAGTGAGGGGCTTAGGGGTGTTCCAGAGGGTGGTGGTCTGCAGGGCTGGGCTGACTGGCATGGTAGAAAGAATGAAATTCAAAAAGGGAAATATAAGAGAATACATGGGAATTGAGACCACAAGAGAAATATGGTTTATGGGGTTTCTGAGTAATGGTCCATGGATGTACCATGAAGTGATGCCAACCATCAGATTATGTGCAATTCAGCCCATTAGTTGAACTGCATCCAGCAAAATCTGATATTTCTCCTGGCTCATTCCTAATGCAGTGCAGCTCACAATGTGTGACAACTGCAGTGCCAAGCACATAGTGGCTGTCAGCCTATGGCTTACAGACTTATGGGGCTTGTAGAAAGTAACAAAGAGAAGACATATAGACATACAGGTTTCAACTATCTAGAAGGTTTCTCTCTTCAAAAATATCAGAACAACTCAAGCCATAAAGGGTCCAAAGATGGTGCAGTACACAATACCCAGTGGTGATGTCATCACTTCATTGTCAGAGGATAGCTCAGTAGTCTGCTGGATTTTAAGTCAGTAGTAACACTGGTGTGCAATTTCAGTGTAGCTAGAGATGAGGTTTCCCAGTGACCATCTTAACCACAAGTGCCAAAAAAGAGCAGAGCTTCATAAATTGCTGCCATGCCTTTTTGGAATTGTCAGTTATCATTCATCTCTCAGTGCAGGCATTGCAGGAGATTGTGTGCTCGTGTTATAACTACCGATGGATGATCGTAATGATGCCACAGTGAAAGGAGGAGATATATATGGTATAGTTCACTTAATGAGGTCTATTTCCTTCCAATGTAAGCCTGTGAAATGCACTCAGCTGCTGAACACCTGCAGATGCAGCTGCACTGTCCGTAATTAGGTAAATGTCACAAGTTTTGTCTCTATGTTGTTTGTAGGAAAGTGAACACTTGTGGGGGGAGGAGAAGGGTTTTGAAAGNTTTTTTTTTTCCTTTCTTTTTCTTACTGTGTGTTAATAAACTACGTTTGCCTTTAAGTTGAGCCTGTTTTACCTTTTTCTCCCAAAATCCTATTTCCCAATTGGCAAATAAAATTTGGGGAACGTGGAACCACCACAGTCACTGGCACTGCCAGAAGTGCTCAGTACTGCTGTACCAAAGAAATTCAGAAACAGTGCATTGGTGTCTCAACAATAGTCAGATGAGTGGTCACCACTTCAAGCCTCTGTGATATGCAGGCTCATTATATTCACTATAGTTACCTCTTCCCTTCTTTTCCCTTGTGTTTTCGTGAAGAGCTTCACACAGGGAAGAGCTCAGCTGCACTGAGCAGTGATTTTTTGCTCACCGCTTCATGAAGATACAACCACAGCTGCACCTACAGGACAGAAGAAACATGAAAAATCCTTATCTCATTAGTGGTGTCATCTGAGTTTCTGTCTCTGGATAATAATTATCCCCTAACAATGTTTTAGCTTGCACTTTGAATCTTGCTGTCCCCATGTTTGTAAACTTAAAAAGAAACTTCTGTTAAAAAAGAGCTTTGTTTGCAGCCTGAACTGCAAACAGACTGCACCAGACTACCTTTCCAAAGAGCAGAACCCTGCTGCTGGTGCTGAGTTGCTGGCCCAGGAGCTGGCCACAGCCTTGGAAAAGCATCCATCTCCATGGTTCCTCTCAGCCTTCAGGGAAGGAAGTGAGGGGAGAGCAGGAACAACATGACTTGATTTTTCAAAATCCAGGATAATCTTCAGAGACAGTGGTGAGAAAAACATATCAGTATGGCTTCCAGCATGACTACAAACTCAATATCATGTGGAGCCCATCATGTAGTGACATTATTTTTAACTCTAGCTGCTCTTCATTTAATAATGAAGCTCCTCAGATTTCCATCCAGAGGGGGGACTTGTGTTTCGATAATCTCCTCTACTGTTTCCCCAAATCCCCTTCACTCTCTAATCAGACCACCAGTCACTACAAAGGATCAAAATTGCCACATTTAAATACTATTCTTCTTGTGAGAAACTACCATCTGATCAAAGATTAACAGCATGAAATATGTTACTTGTTTTTGCAGTAAACCTGCATGTCCCTTGTTGTCGATCCAAGTTCATGGAGGTTTATTTTCAAAGCAAATCTCTTGTTTTCCTTTCACCAGAGAGCTGTTATAAAGCCAGCTATTGTTATTGTAGGGTAAACTTTATTTTTTTTAGTCCAACTACTAGAAGCAAATGGTTTTCATCAGGTAAAAAGTCATTGTATACATGCATTATATAGACAGGTCCTGGACACAACAAGCAGTTAATGGTTTTCATTAAATAAAGTGAGACAGGACACTCAAGGAGTGACCCAAGGATTACTTGTAGAGGAAGTTTCTCTCATGACTAATAGGGACTACAAATAAGATGGGGTATTACAATAAAATTCTACTGCTGACAAAAATATTAGCAGTAAACGACGACAGAGCTTTCATCTGGGACTAGGAGAGCATCTGGAATATATTAAGACTGTAAAATTTCCCTTTAAGTGTGGGTTGCTAAAGTTAAAACCAGCCACCCAGAAACTATGGCACTCAGAGAAACTCAATATTTTTTTTCATTAAAAATTACTTAAGGAGATTTACATCTTCCCTTGGTTGACATTGTGATGTTCAGCTTGTCCAGACTTTGAGTCCTGAAAATATGCATGTGATGAGAAGGAGTGGAGAAAAAAATGGTCTCAAATATGTCCTGCCTATGTTGATCTGGGAAAACAACCCCGGTTCCAGGCATCCTTCTGCAATGCAATCAGTCAGATGCTCTTTGCAACCACTCTGCAGATACCCACTGCTTATTAAAACCATATGTAAAGCTGATGAATTATGTATCTAGAAATGCAATACAAGCACCAGATATTGACAGAGATAAACAGGAGTGAAGTGGGATGTGCTGGGAGATCATTACAGAAAAAAGAAAAGTTTGCTTTAAACAAAAGGACAGCATGCTAAAAGGCCAGCATAGAAGCAAAGTTCCTGTTTCCCTGCTTTCTCCCTGTCCCCACTTGTCATGACACCTCTAGCTGCAAACTTGTCTCAATATGGACTGTGAGTTCCTGGAGACAGAAATTGTCCTGTAACTTGCATCTATTGTGTACAGCACAAGAAATGTTCCTGCCTCTCCTGGTTCCTCAAGTGGTGTTTGGGAGGCAGCTGCAGCTAAACTGGAGAGCTCCATGTCTCTGCAGCCAAACTGCAGAACATGTGCAGTGAACCTGGAAGGGCACTCAGCACTTGCTCCTGTAAAGCTGCACCAGCTTGTCTCAAACCACCAGGAATTAGGAATAACCAGCCCTCTTGTACAGACACCCATTTTCAGAGTAAAACCCAGATGACATTAATTTGGGCTACACTAGGAGCTCCCAAAATGCAAGTCAAGGTTTGAAGAACAAACTGAGAGACAAAGAGTGGCAGTGGACTCCTGCTCTCAGCAAACGAGACCAAAACCTGCAAAGCTCTGGAGACCAGGATTCATTTCATCTTCCAGAAGGTCCCAGGTAATGAAGACCCTGGGTACTTCTTCCATTTTTCTTCATTTGCTCTAGTCACAATAGAAATGGGAGGGACTTGTTCCCCAGCAATTATTTCCAGCAGCTTCTGCTGAGTGAGATGAAGTCCATTTCTATGTTCAGAAATCAGTCCACCCAAAGAACTTTCCTTCCCTATGTTTTCCACCCTGAGGTGCTTCCTGACT
Source organism: Cyanoderma ruficeps (assembly GCA_008694505.1). NCBI lineage: Eukaryota > Metazoa > Chordata > Aves > Passeriformes > Timaliidae > Cyanoderma > Cyanoderma ruficeps. The sequence continues at coordinate 1,037,432 of VZDJ01000074.1, forward strand.
GTTTCTGGAGGAGTCTTGGTGAGGGGAGTGCAGCACAGCTCAGCACATGAAGCACAGAAGGCCTTAATTTGCCATCAGCATAACAGTGGTATGTCGTGGTATCTCTTGGAGCCAAGGATCCCATGATGAAAGACACTCACAAATACAGAAAAGAGAGTTGGTCCAGAATAAAAGCCAACTCACTGGGTGGCCTTGGTAAGCATCTTATGTCCCAGCTGAATATTTATGTTTTTATTTCCACTCATGCATCGTTTCCTCAGAGCAGGGAAAGGGTTTTATATGACTTTCCTGTAAACTTTCAACCCGAATCCTTATGTTGAGGTAATAACCCATATTCAGAGATCAAAGAATTGTGTTAGGAAGAAGAAATGAATCCTCTCTCTCCTCTTCCCCCCTCCCTCCACCTCCTATTTCCTCTTTCTTCTGACCATATATTTGTGTGGGTGAAACATTCAAAAGTAGCTACAGAAATAAGATCAAGTTTTTCAGAAACTGGCAAGGAGCATCTGTCCATTGAGATCCTTACACAAGGACAGCACACAGGATCTAAGCTCTGATGAACCTGTAGTTACCTTTTTGGCATCTAAGAGGAAGTTCTGAAATGCCAGCCCGCAGTTTTAAGGACAAAACTCCGTGCATGTCTCTCATCAGGGAAATCTAAAGCTCTTGATCTACCCCACATCTCATCCTACCAAGAAGCTGGTGAATGTTATCAAAACAAACCAAAGACAGAGAGGAAGTCTGGGCCTGGAAATATTCTGCAGGGAGAAAATATAGATATACACTGCCCTGGGTACCAGTCCTTACCACCCAGCCCCACTTCAGGGCTTGGTGGTAAAGGAGTGGCGTGTGTGTGTAGGAGACAAAGCAGGGGAGCTGGAATAATCCACTAATGTCCTCAGATTTTCCCTCCTATCAATAAGTTGTGGCTGCTAAAGGCAATGAAGGAAACCTGCCAAATGTAACAGCTAAAACCAACACCCTGAAAAACATAATATTTAGGGAAAGTTCTCTGTTGGGGCTGTTTCGTGCCAGCTGCCAAGTCTGCAACCACAAGAGGCCTGGGGCATGGGGAGATCTTGAGGGAAATGCCTGTTGGGGGCCAGGCACAGGACAAATTCCTGCTCCTGTGCAGATATCAGACTGTGACACTCACAGCTGATGGATGGTCCTGCTGGGATGGTCCTGCTGGCAGCATGGAGGGTTCACCTTCCCCCCGTTTGCAAATGGAAATGGAGATAAATGCTGGTGACTGTCCCGGGGGGGGGGGATGCATGGTCTTGGCGAGCAGTGGCTCTGGCAAGGACTGAGCCCATGACTCCAGTGGCAGCTCACAGGGCCTTAGCAGGAGCCCAACATCAGGATGGAGTAAAATAGGGCCTTAAGGAAGACTTGGACCTACTAGGGGTCCATGGATGTCCACTGGAGATGAATACAGAAGTTCTTTTCTAACACATCTCTGTTAGGATGAGGGCAATGCAATTCCTTTCTCTGCACTTCTAGGGGGATGTTGGAGGGATGCACATCATGACACAGGGGTGGGGGAAACCTTGTTAGAGTTGAGAAGACAGGATGTGAAATATGAAAAGAATTCCTCATTCTCCCTGTTTATATACCTGGGGCCTATTTCGAGCTTATGGTGAAGCTCCTTTTCCCTACATGAAGATGACATTGCCTGGTTACCCTGCAAGGAGATTTTGTTTGAGGAATTGTGTGTGGATGTTATAAGGGTGATTCCTGATCTTTTGCTGGTAGCAATTAGTAGCTCTATTCCCCGAGTATTTGTGTGTCTTTATCTAATTCATGGTTATGAGCTCAAGTGACAAGTAACTAGGCAAAATTTTACTGGCTAAATACCTAATTTGCAGGTAGTTTGATCTTCTGCCCTTAAGCTCAATGAAATCCATGGCTTTGGGTCTATGTGAGGCACTCATCAGCTGCTTCTCTCAGCCAGTGTTGCTGTCCTTGGCATGACAGTCACCTGAGAAGCCTGGGACTCGAGGCCAGAATGTGCAAAACTAGCAGTGGCTTGGGATGAGCAGTGGCCATTTCTTCCAGTAAATGTGAACTTTGAAGCATGCTGAGCACCTGTTCTCCAGAGTCAGGCCTGTTCAAGCAGAGCAGATACTTATCCAGGGGTCAGGCTTGCTGGCTCCACATTTCATGTGAGGGCTGCAAAACTTCTGCCCCACCAGACAGACCCTGCTGGGGCACAGCTTCTGGGGAAGGTGCTGCTACAGCAGCAACAGCATGCACTGTACCTCATGAAAGAGTGTACCTGCTCTTTTTTGATGGTCATCTCTCTCTAAGGAGTCACAAAACAGCTTTTACAAATTTCACAACTTCTTCCTAAGAGATCTCCTTGATTTTTCAGTATCTGAAAATCTCTTCCCACGGGGCTCCTTGGGAGCCTTTGCAATTGCTCCTGTCTTGCATCTCCTTGCAATTTTCTGCACACACTCTCACTCATCTGCTATTCCTGTGCTCATTTTTATCTTTATGGCAGGCATGAGCTGTGGCTCATTGTGACAATATTTCCTCATAAGGCTGTGCTTAAAAAGCAAGGAGGTTGTATTTGTTGGTGCTGGGTGGTGGCATGTGAGGCTGCACAAAGAAAAACAAATGTTTGAGATGTTTTCGAAGGTGCTGTCATGAGACAAAACAGGGCCCTCATTGCTAAGTTTACTTGTGCTTGGATGTACCAGAGACTGTTCAGGCTCTTTAATAACTCTGCCCTGGGAAGTTTCCATCACCTCCCTTCCCTTCCTCCCCTCCTGCCAGCTGTGCTTGCCACCAGGGCTGAGCACTTTGGAGGGATTGTGGGGAGAATCACCCCCACCCTGGAGTCTGACCAGTCATTGCCACCTTGCAAAAGCAACTTTTTCAGCCTTGTTTGTCACATGGGTGACACAGCTGAGAACACCTCATGCAGTCACAGCAAGGCTGCATTTGTCCTCCTCCAGGGAAGAGTTCCACTCAAACCCCACAGCTTTAAGCATTCCAGAGGCTTTGTCCTGGCTCTAAGCAATTAAATTATGCATGCAAATGCTGGGACTGATACCCACTCAGCTCAGGGGAAATCTGTAAAGAGGAAGCACTAAGTCCTATTTCTCTCAAGGGTCAGGGAGCAGAGGCAGAGGAAGGCGCAATGAGTTGGCCACTGCACCAAATTGAGCTTGCTCACTCCTTGTCCAGCCTGATTTGGAAGCAGAGCTTAAAACCTGTTTGCTTAGGTTTGTTATAGCTATGAAATCTAATGCTGGAGTTGTGCTGAGCAGCAGGGCAGAGGGTAAAACAATATTTTATCCATAAGTTAAAACACTTTCACAAGGCTAAAGTAAGTCATCTGCTCTATCAGAGACTTGTGTATGCAGGGTGGGATCATCCTGTGGGTGCCCTCACCAGGGCTTTCCCAGGGCTGCCTCAGGGTGGGAATGCTGCACCTTTGGGTCATCACCTCACCCAGGGTCCACATCCCTCACCCTCCCTGTCCTCTGGAGACCCTGGTGATTCTCTGGGGTGAGGAAAGGGGATTATTTTACCAGCCAGCCAATCCCAGGGAAAGCACCTCTGTTAAACCCCTCAGAATGTAAGACCTTCTTTCCCCACATATGAAGTTTAGAGCTGTGAAGTTGTGATTCCTGGAAAGTGGTGTCTTCTCCTACAGTAGTTGTGTGGACTGGGTAACAAAGCACCACTAGTACTTAGGAGAAGAGTTCTTTTGAGCTTGAGGAAATGTTTGCTACTTCTTTGGCCAGCTGTGCTCTTCTTTGAAATAAAGGAAAACTCTCAGGCTTTTAGGCTTTAGTATTTCTTAGTTCTCCCTTTTTTGTTTTTCTCTTCTAAAATTTGAATACCAGTTTGCCCTGGAAATAAGATATGCAAAGAAAATACTTTTGGGGAAAAACTATACTCTGAATATGGGAAAGTGAAATTCCAGGAGGTGAAGGGACTTGCCCCAAACCCCATAGGAAGTTTGTCCCACACTGTAGAACTAAAGGACCTTTTGAACACCAAAACTTTTTCTTAGTCGTAATTTTCTTGTAAATATTTGGGTCTCAGATTTCAAAGTTCAAGCTGGGTTAATCACAAAGAATGCAGCTCTTCCTGCTTTCCATGCAGGGTGTAAGGTAACAGTGTGTGGTGCCCTCCCAGACACTCCATGCATCTACACAGGTTTCAAGTGGCAGCTGGTCTTTAAACTCAGTATCACACATACAGATTAATCATTACCTGGCTGCTGTCCTGGCTTTCAATCAGTTCCATTTTATTGACTTAGCCTGGGCTCGACAATGGTTTATTAATCTTGCCTTTGTGTCTACATAGCAGCCTTATTGTGATTAAATATTTCCCTGTTTTATTAGGCAGGGTCAGTATTGTAAGGCACTAAGGACTTTGTTAGCTGGGGCTGCTTGTCTGCAGACTGGAACAAAGGTGAGATCTTTACGAGGGTCAGATCAAATTCCACTGTGTGGGAACTTTCTCATATGGAGAGATTTGATAACAAGATGCCGAGGAAAACACAGGAATGGACCTAGGAGACTGTCAGGACCTGAACGTTTCCCATCCCGGGGGTGCCATCAGAGCCAAGTTTGCAGGGCAGGGGTCACCTGTGTGGCAGAGATATCTGTGTGGCTTGAGGTAGCACACATGTTTGGGAAAGTTGTTCCAAACCATTTACCAGAGCCTGTTCCTGGAAACAGATAATTCAAAACATTTGTCCAAAGGATGATTTGTGGAATAACCACAAGCATTTATATCACAGAGCAAATATTTGAGGCCCATCCAGATCAGCTATTACTGATGTTATTGTTTTCAATCATCTTTCAGAGGAGTCCCTTGGGGTTGCCTGCACTGGGAAGCAACAGGAGGAGAGCTGGGGCATGAGGTGCATCCCAGAATGACAATTCATCTGCTCTTTCCAGATGCAAGCTACACTGCAAGCATGGATCTGAGAGCCTGGGACCGTGATGCAGAACCTCCAAAGGTTTATTTTTAGGGACACAGCCTGCATATGAGGAGAAAAAAGAGCATATTATAAAAAGTAGAGGGAGTCAAATAGCAGCTGTAAAAACTAAAACTTCCAACAATACAACAAACTGAAAATTACATTTCCCTTCATTGTGTGGAAGGAGCCAAGCTTCCAGCCAGCTGTGGAGGAAATAAGGAGTTTACATTGTTTGCAGTGTCAGTGAGGACCAATGTACAAATTTCCTGTCTGTCTCCCTCTACAAATTAGCAAAACTTTGACCAAAAAATTGTTTTCCTTTTATTCCACTTTTCTGTTTCTTTGGGGAGAAGATGCACCCCAAGAAGTGTGGTCACAAACAGCTTAGCTGAGAAAGTGCCATGGGAAACTGAGCAAACAGGAGATCAAAAGAAAAAAAGAGAAATGGCTGTGATGCCAGAGCAATGCAGTTCTGCCCCTCATATTTCTGGGCCCAGACAAAGCAGCAGCTTGTGGGCATCTGTCAATGTCTGTGGTCTCACAGAACTGTATATGCCATTCACTCACAAACCCAAGCCCAGAGATTTTTACATCAGAGATTTTGACATGCAGAAAATTACCTCCCCCTATGTTTGCTTTAAGTTTCAAAGCATTAATATGTGAACATAAATTATTAAAAGAAAAATGCTATATTTTGTCTTGGTGCTTGCTTATTCAGTCTGTGTAAGCAGAAATCACAGTCCATAAGTGTCAGAGAGTTTTCCATGTCTTCCTGCACTGCAGCACGGTGTAATTCAGCCAGCTGTGGGCAGAAATGAGCCCCACAAGATCCTGGCCCTGGTTGGTGGCTGGCGTTCCTGCTGCTTTCCCAGCTGCTTCCAGCATCCTGTGACTGACGTGGCTGGGGAGGAAAAAAAGCAAACATGCAGACTCAGCAAATTTCAAGTCAGGTGTTTGTAAAATGAAGCCATTGATGGTCATTAGCAAACTGCTCAGCATGGCACAGGCTTCCTGAAGTACTCTGAGGGACAGTCAGGGGTGCAAGAAGACCCCAGGCACAGCGTCCTGACTTTGCATTCTCTTTCAGTCAATCCCACCACAAATAAAACTAGTATTACCAGCTCATCTTCCTATCCAAAATTACAACTTTTTATGTTCCTAATTTAAAAGCAGCTCCTGCCTGCCCTTTGCCTGTGTTTGAGGTATGTGGCTGCTGGGTCTCTGGTCTTAGTGCCTTAGAATAAATAGCAGAGCAGTCAGCTGCCCTCTTCCAGGATAGCTGGAGTCATCAGGGAGCATTTCAGGTGACAGAGGGAGGAATACTTCAAGCTTCTTCACTTGAGAGAAGGAAAATAACATGGAGGAACCTCAGAATGAAGACAGCTGGATTTCACCTAAAGTACTGTATTAGAAATTGACCTAACTCCACTGCTCTCACTTCTGTAGCCAAAGAGATTACCCCCCTGCCTGAGGTACTCTCTGTGCTTCCAAGAGTCCTCTTTCTCTGCTGCTGGGTTTTTGGGCATCTGTTGCCCCTGTGCAGTGGGGGCGGGGGGGCACTTTTCCATCCACCTCTCAGGGCAGCCCTTGGAGGGGACCCTGAGAGCCACAGCTTATGGAGGTGGTGGGGGATGGCCAGGGGTAGGGGGGCCAAGGAGCCAAGCTGAGGGATGTGCTTTAGGAAGGTCTAGGAAGAGAGTGCACTAGAAAGGAAACAGAGGTTTGCTTTGGGAATGGCTACAAGGGTTGTTGGCTCCAGGGTCTCCCAAGCTGATTAACTTCTGGTGGGGGGTAGGCTCGTGTGTTTACCTTCTCAGGAGATGAAAAACAGAGTGAGGTTTTGCAGCACTCAGATTCCCTGAATTTTTTTAAGATTTTGATTAATCATGAGGCATTTTGGCAGCCTCCTTGGATACTCCATCACCCCTATTTAATCAGTCACTGCCTGAGTGCTTACTCTGCCTGGTCTCAACTGGCTAGGCTTGATGCTACAGGGGACCGGGTGGGTCTCAGAGTGCTGGTGGGGCAGGCAGCTGGCTTTGCTCAGGGTCTGTGCCAATATCCCCTTGGTTTCTGCAAGGGGGAGACCTCATGACAAATGCCCTTACATGGATGTAGAACATAAAATAGCCTTAATTTGTATTCCGTGCAGTCACAGTTGGTTTGTGGGGCTCAAGGAAATAAAAAGAGCCAGACTTCATGGACCTGGAGGCAATCATCATTACAGCTGGGCAATTTTGCAATCAGTTTTACAACAGTGAGGTTGTGGAATTATTACCAGAAAGGTTATAAAAGTGGGTTTTCACCGTGCCCTTCAGCTCTGAGTGTCTCTGCTGCGCCAGGTAAATGGACAGTGAGGGACCCCTGAACTGCCTGTGTCTCCATTAACAACTTAGTGTAGACCAGGATGAGATTTCCAAAGCAAAAGTCTCAATGTGTCATGTTTTGTGATGAGAGAGAGGTTTTGGAGGATGTGAACTGGACAATCTTTCAAACAAAAAATAGAAATGCACTCCAGACATGCACTCAACAACACGTGGGACCCCATCCAGATAGTGCAAAGCAACCCCTCCTTGAAAGGCTCAATGTGTAGGTATGGCCTCACACACCCACTTTCCACTTTCCACTTGGCAATTTTGCTTACTGGGCAATGATACACAGCCAGTGCTGAACTGGTCAAAAAGACAGATACCCTTTTCCTGTCCCCTCTGCATGGTAGAGGGGTTGCTTCATCCCAAAAGGTGCTGGGTGGTACCTCTTGTTAACAAAACAGGTTTTCTTGTGTTTTACTGAGATGGCAAAGCTGCTTCTGTACACAGAAAGTACAAACATGGTTGGCAGAACAATCTTTTTTCTCAGACAGAATGGAAGGTGTGCTTCAATTTCCCTTCTAATTATTTCCTTGTCTAAACCAGGAAAATTTAGCATCCTTCCTTCCAAAAAAGAGATCGCAGGAATATGGGTAAATAAGCCATTTTATAGACCTTGAATAATCATAAGGCCACTGATTAGCCTAACAAAGTAAAATCAAGCATGTCTGGAAGAACAGGATGAGCATAAATTGGCACAAGAATAAAGACCAGTAAAGAAATATGTCATTTTATGTCTTACAGTGTAGCAGCATTAAAAAATGTACAATTCCCTGCTGCTTGGAAGTCCATTTGGATTTACTGCATTTGGGAACATCAGATTTCCATCATCACTGTGTACCCATTCCTTGATTTCCTTCTGTGATGATGACTGGGGCTGGTACATGCACAGTATCAGAAGTGTCATCTGTCTCTTCTTCAGTAACTGAAGCAGGTTTTCCTACCAATCTTCTTTGTACACCATCTGCCATGGGGGTATGGTCTTCTAATTACCTGGTTTTGCATTCACAGCAAGAAGCTGATGAGCACATTCCTTTCGGATATGTCTTGAAGACTCTTACTGGCACTGTATTTAAACAGAGTCAAAAGTGTATAGTGAATTGCAATATCTTAGGTCTTCAGCATTTCCATGAGAAGATGGAATATGGACCAGCTGAGAACAAGCAAAGCTCATGTGGGAATTGTTCAGTGAGCTGTGTGTGCAAGAAAGCTGTCAGCTGTCTTGCCTGCCTCTTCCTCTGTCAGGCATTATATAGTCAAATCTGCACAGTAACAGTCATCAGATTTCAGGTGCACTATAACCATTTTTTTCTGATAAAGTGATAAAACAATTTGTCCCTCATTCGTTGTTACAGCTGAATGACATGAAAATGTTAATGATGCTGTTGGTGAATAAGCAGCTGAGACAGTTGTAAGTTTTAAGCTATATGGCATTTAGTTAGTTGGGGAAAAAAAAGGCTTGTTCAGATAACCAAACAATCAGTTAAATGCCATGTAGACAGATTGAACTGGGTGTCCTGGGATCCCCTTCTCTCCCAATTCCTGAGCAAATAAAAAAAGTAAAGGACGATTTTCTTTAGAGATTTCCCTCATAGAGGTTAGTTAAAAAAATATTAACATTAGGGAAACATTAGAGGAAACATTGACCTCTAACTGGAACCAAATTATTATCCAAAAGAACACTCACATGCTCTACTCCTTGAAACCCCATGTTAATTTTGCAGCTGTCAGCAGGAGAGGTACATGTGATGTGACAGATGCTGAGGCAATGCTCACTGAGGTTTCCTGATCAGGCCTGTAGCTGTGCCAGACAGATGTGTAGTCAGACTCTTTTTTGCCAAGAATTATACAACTGGCACTGATTTGTCTTGAGGAACTCTCAAGCTGCTAGGACAGACTGTTCACACATGAGTTCAGCAATGGCAGTGGGAGAAAATATTCCCCTTGTCTTACTTGTTGCTGGTTCCAGCTGTAGATTGCTCAGCAATTTTCCTGTGTCCATCTTCTGACTAGAGAAACATCAAAACTGTGCTCAGCCAGTGTCCCTTTAAAATTCTGAAGAGCCAGTGGAAAATACCTAATGAATAACTTGTGCCTATGTGAATTTTGGTATTTTGATGCTGCCATTTCCCTCACACTGCTGGTGCAGAGCATAATAAGGGTAGAGAAAGTTAAACCAATGATGACAAGAACTAAGAAACAGACTATTAATTCGTCTTGCAGTTCCTGCTGCACAAATACTGCTGTGTCCTCTGTTTAATGGCTGATGGATGGTACTTCCATGCCTGTGGCAATCCAAGTTCCCTCGTGTGCTATACTATTATTTTCTATGTATCTGAAATAGTGAAATTATATAAGGAGAGAAGATTATTCTTAAGCTTTAAAAGGCTGAAAATATCATCTTTAATACACCATTGAAGACTTGGGACTTCCCTGTATCTTACCTTGAGCTTTAGCTCTTCAGTCCCCAGTTCCAATTTATATCTTTATAGGAACTTCTGTGATAAACCAGTGCACCACAGTGGCTCTGCAGCTCTGATCTAGGTTTACATGCTCAACAGGGGAATGGTACAAGGGTGTTTACTCCTGTTATTAAGTTTTTGGAAGGGTTTGGGCCAATGCATTTTGTGCAAGGGGAAAATTTGCAGTAAAACAAGAGATCCACAGTTCCTGGATTTGACCACTTAATTAAGCAACTAGAGACATGATTCAGATCACAGATCAGGACACTTGTGCCCACAGGTGTTCTAGGTGTCCAAGTGATCAGGTCCTCAGGTTCTCTGGTCCTTAGTGATCCGGCCAATATACCAGCTGGGTGGGCTGGCCTTTCAGATGTCCAGATGTGATCACCAAAGGCTCTCCAACGCCTTTCCTTGACCAGATCACCACTGAGAGTAGGATAGCAGACACTCTCATCTGCAGAGACCCCTGCTTTTACATATTTGGCTCTCAGGGCCAAATTCCACCTCGGGATTTGCAGACGGACCTTGCTGCCTTTCCTGGGCAGTCACCAAGAAGGGTTGGAGGCTGGAGCACACACTGGTCACACAGAGTGTCCTGAGGCATGACCATCCCTGCTCTCACAGCCCAGATTAGCTGTCCATGTCCCTGTTGTCCCCCCAGCAGACTCCCAGTTACAAGCACCAGATCAGTCATGTCACAGTGCAGGAGCAAGAATGAGAGCACCAAGTTCTGGAACTCAGGTTGTGGACAGGAACTGAAAAACTGCACTGAGAAAACTGGAAAAAAGGAGTTGTTCTTTAAATTAATAGAACATGTCACCCACAATAAACAGAGAGCTTAATACAGATCTAAATGCATCAAATAGAATAGAACTAGATGGAAAAATCAATTATCTGTTCTTGTTCTACAGAACTGAAATGGAGACCTGGTTGGAAGTCTTCCAGTGGAAAAATTTTACTTGCAAAACATTGACTGTAGTTAATTGTCTTGAGGATACTTTTGGCCTTCAATTAATAAAATCAACTGAAGGCAAAAAAATGGAGAAATAATTTCCATAACATTGAACATTTTTCTATTTGGACATCACCAGTCTTCTTCTTTGTATTAAAAGTGAAACCTATTCCCAGAAGCTTATTTCAATCAAAGTCATCATTTGTGTTAGTATAAGATGTTTTAAGATGTTTTAACCATCTTGTATTTTTTCACAATTAAGATTCGTTTGCAATATTCATTCTGGAATGAAAAAAAAAAACTTCAAAGAAGTAAAATGTCCTCTGCAATGAAACCTCTAACTTTTGGATTAGCTGTTTATGTTCCTCCTGAAATATCTTTACTTACTGGCTTTTCTTTTGTTTATATTATAATATATTCCAGTTTTTGAAATAAAAGCACAGTTGTTGACTAGGACATTCTTCTCACACCTTATAATATGTCTGCACAAGAATGCAAGCAAATTCTACACTCTTTGATATATACCATGTTCCTAGAAATAGTTGTATGATAAATATGTGTCTAAGTAACTCAGATTTATTAAGTTCTGCCAGAAGGTTTGAAAACCTCCATTATATTATTTATTGAATTTATATTCCTTTTTTCTTTTATTTGTTCATCCCTAAGACTCAGGCTGAAAATTTTCCCAGTTTGTATGGAATCTTCCATGGAGGCAAGGAAAAGATCTACATTTTTTAATCATTTGCCTGGTTTTTCTTTTTTTTTTTTTTTGGGACTAGGAATGAAAAAGTACACCCAGAAGACCTGCACAGAACTTCTCTAACAGAGATTGGATATCTGATGATAAAAAGGGAGAAAATGACTGCTTGAGAGCTTCCAGAGGATGGAAGAAAGACAAGAGGCCAAGGAGAGATGAAATTTCCTCAAGAAAGTCATGGTAAGAGTGAGAGGATGAATATCTGAATTAGGGTGGTGATTAGCCTGGCTAAAACAGTGACTTCAAGAACTACAGGGAAACAAAAGTTGTGGAAACTACATCATGTGAATTAAGTATAAAGTATGAAAAGGAGAGGCAAGAGAGAGGCAAGAGCAAGCCAGGAACAAGGGGCAGGACCGTGGTGGCTTTTCAACTGGTGGTGTCCTACAATGTTCAGGACCCAGAATTCATAAAGAGAAGCAACATTTCTATCTGACAAACTGACAGAGCTGACAGAACACCCGGGCCGAGGGACATGCAGGTCCTTCCTGAGGACAGACCAAAGAAAATCACAGCACACATCAAGCAGTAACTACCAGGTGACATCTAGAGGAAGAGGAATCCCTTTGATAGAAACACTGGTAGAAAGAAAAAGGCCAGGGAACACTCTGCTTCACTGTTCAACAATGTTGCAACTGTTGGCAAAAGACTTAAATTTATCGCTTTTTTTCTTTTTTTATCAGTCTGCTGCAACCAGGTAACAGTTAGTTAGTTACATATTAGGGAAAAAGCAGCAAGGCTTTGGCTTTAGTAGTTAATTTTAATAGTCCCGATTTTTAAAAAATCATTAGCAAAGAAATAGATACCACTCAGCACGGAATTGTCAGAAATAACGTTGTTTTTCCCCCTGGGGTAAATAGCAGGCTTTGTGGGGGAGGGCAAGCAACTTCATTTTAGCCAGGCACTGAATGCTATGTTTTGCCATTTTCATAAGCAGGGCATGGAAACGTGGTATAGATGGAGGGAGTGAACATCTTTGAGAGCAGGCTACACAAATAACTGTGAATACTTTTAGAGTGAAACTTTTAGAGACCAGAGAAGAGATAAGGGATTATTGGAGCATCTTCCCCTCTATTTTTCTGTGTTTCTGTGACTTCACATGCACATAAAATATTATTATTTCTTATTATATTTTGCATTCTGTTCTTGTCCTGCTTTGAAGCCTCCCGCTGTTTTTTCTTGTCTAATTGACACTGAGTTCAGTGCCTGCTGAATTATATCACAAATATTTCTTAGTTCCAAGTGGCATTAAGATCTGACAACCTCTTTTGCCAGAGGAGTTTTTTTCTTCTTTGAAGTCATTACATTCAATAACACAGGAGACATGACAAGGCAGAGAGAAGGAATTGCAAACAAGAGATACCAGACTCCACAGAATCCATAGCAAAGCTGACAACTGAACCCAAATCTTCTAGATCCCCAGAGAATCTCTCATGTGAATTACTATCCTATTAATCATGGGGGCAGGACAGGCTGTCATGAGCCACTGATGAGCCTCACATCAGCAGCTGCCGTCTTCTCTCCTTCTCAAGTTGAGTTACAGGAGTTATTGGGCTGAGTCTTAATTGTGAAAGCCCAGGAATTACTCCTGAGGCTCCAACATCCCAATGAATGCGAAGTTTTGATCTCAGCATTGCAAGCTAATGAGCCTTTCAAAGCTCCCCTCAGGTTGTCTGGAGCCACTCCCCAGTCACAGACTTAATTTTCTCTATACACTCTGAAAAATGTAGTCTATTTAATATTCTACCCATAAGCTGGCTTGAGGCTACTTGAAGTTATTGTTTAGGGGATTTTTTTCTGGCCTGTTAATTATACCTAAAATTGGCAAACTACCATTTCTGATGTAAAGCTACATGTGATGTGTCCCTAAGCCAAATCACACACTATCTTAGCCTGGAAAACTGGCAGCTAGCAGCCAAATACAGCAAAAACTGGGCTCTGGAGATGTCCCCTGAACACGTGTAGGCAGCAGCAAAGACAAAATGAGGAGGTGCCAAAAGGACAGATCCTGCAGCACTGGTTCAGTTTTTAAGGCAAACCTTTGCTCAGGCAAAACTCTTATTTGTTTTAGGGAAGTGAAGGCTTTGGAGTGTGGATTTGCAGTGCTCAATAGGCAGACGACCCCGGGGGAAAGATCCTCTCTGTGCCACCTATTTATGATTGAGATGCTAATAGCAGGCTGTGCTGCTTCTCCCCGCACCGAGCGCTGCAGGCGGCCTGTCCCGGTGCAGGTGAGAGTCCCTGGGGACAGCCAGCAGCAGGGCCACCTCCCTCAGCACAGCGATGCCCGGGAGTGCCGGGCTCCAGAGAACCCCGGCCGGGGAAGGTGCTCCCCTGGTGTGTGACACACACCCTGCACATCGTGGGGCAAAGCCCCGCTGAGCTGGGCCCTCTGAATGACTCTCCTCACACACTGCACCCTCAACATCGCTGCTTTGGAGAGGCAAGAGGGCCTGGCAGGAGACAGCTGGTCCCAGGGAGACCCAGCTCGCACAGGAAGCAGGGTCTGCTCACCAGGGCTGTGTGCCTCTGCACGTTCAAACTAAAATGCAAACAAGGCTTCCAAAGGCACTGCAGAGCCTTGACCTCCTGCCATTCGTGAGTCCCAGCCTGAGGTGACAGAAGGTTTTCACTCAGCACTGCTGCCCTGTGATGCCACAGGGATGGATCAAGGGAAGGCCACCACCACTGCAGGGCCCTGGCAGTCATGTTCACTGTCAGGGACCAGGGGAACCAGAGGAGAGGAAAAGGGCAAGGCCTCAGTGCTGACCATGAGATAAAAGGAAGGACAGCTCCAAGAATCATTCTGCATCCATGCATTTTCCTGGGAAATCGCCATATGCAGCTGCCAAGGCCTTACCCATGGTAGACAGACAGCCGTGTCTCTCCTCCCAGGGTGACAAATCTCCAGCAAAATCCACAGAGTTTGTGAATCTTTCTCTTGTAGCCCACACCAGGAGCAACAGCCCAGGCCTAAGCAGCCATGAATTTTAGTTGCTACAATAAGAAATCAGAATGGAAAAAATCTAACCAGAATGGAATAAAAAATATTTTCATTTTGCAAAGTCTGAAGTGAATATTTTTTTACACTTTTTGCAATTTGTGGAATGTTTTTGAAGTATTTAGTCTTTTTGGTTGTTTAGCTTTTAGTTTCTTATTTGCTCCAAATATAATAGACTAAGTGGTGGCCACAGAGTAGCACTTTTCCCCACTTTTTAAAATATACCCTTGTTACCCTAAGCTTTCAAGACATTATAAAAATGTGGAAGTTCTGAAAAATTAAAGAGTGTCAGAAATGAAATAAAATAAAAAGAAAAGTGACGAGTGGGGAGAAGAACAGGGGTTATTCAAGAAAAAAAAGATCAATAGGTTCTCATCTGGCAAACGGGTGTTTCCTCAGAAATCTGGACAGACTGAACAGCAGCCACAGGGCCACCCTCACAGTTTGTGCAGCCTCTGACTCTACTGCCAGATCTGCTGTACAGAGGCATGAAATTATTTTGTTGCACAACATTTGTGCTTTAATTACATGTGCGTTTCATGCCATGCAGCAAAGAAATCTGAGGCAAATTAATTTAGCCAATTACTCTAAGATCAGGGCTAGTGAAGTCTCTTATATAAACATTTCAGAGCCTATGCAATCCATTTCCTTCTTTGCACAAATAAACCTCTCTCTTCTGTAAAATTTTGCACACAGAAAGAAAATTGGCTGGAACAAATCCCCTGGTAGAAAGGCTGCTTTCTGCAGCTACTCAAAAGAGATATTTTATGAGCAAATCTATAAAGTTGTGTGAAACAACGCTCCAGCCCTAACAACAAAACAGGGTGAGCTGGCTTGATCTTGGGCTATTGCAAATTGATGTGGAGGGGAATGGCTGGGTCAGCAGCAGCCAGCGTGGTGGCAGTGTCATTCTGGGTGGTCCCTGGTGGGTTTGGGGACCATGGCTGTGTAGGCACTGCTGGAAGGCTCACAGGGGACTGAGCAGCCTGGCAGTGCAAAGCTGCTTTTACAATTTGGCAGCTGTGACTGGGCTCAGACTTGGGTCCAGCTCCATGCTTTGGTAGTAAAATTACAAATATAACACAAATACAGAATTTAACAACAACAACAACAAAAATGTAGATTTTCCTTCCCACCTTAACAAATTACTCGATGGAAGATTTTATTTGTAGAAAAATATGGATATTTGATCACTGCTTTATATTAAAAACCTGTAATTCCATTGTCACCCTTGCATGATGCAGGATTGAATCCACTGTGATCTGGAAAACAGCAAGGGAGAAGAAGAGGAAACACATGACAAAGGTGTCCACATATTTGAGCATTTACCTCTTACTGAACATATCTGGGGCAGCCAGCGTTGCTCAGAAATAAAATAATGTAAGAGAATTTAGAGGGCAACATCTGTTTTAGTGTCAGAATTCATTAGTGAAGAAAAGGGGAACACAGGTACACTAGAGGGATTTGGAAAATCTGAGATTACAAGCAAATGTGTCATTCAACATACACTATTTTCTATTTCTTGCAACTTTGCTTGATAGATGAAAAGAATTTGAGTCCAGCTAAAGAGTGTATGTGAGGCTTAGAAGTATTATGGTACTCATTATCCTTCATGGAATCCTCCTTAATGATTTGTTCTGTGGCCATATAAAGGATCACAAAAGCAATAAAAGTGGGAAATACTGAGTTAAAGCAATGTCTGGCATGCTGATGTCATCTACATAATAAACAAATGTCCATGTGGAGCTATAAATAATCTCTTTATCATAATCTTGAATTGATCCAATACCAGATGTATACACACTTCATGAAAATTCCTTAGCTTTGAAGAAAGAGGACAATAACCTGTAACATTATGCTATATGAATATCTGTGTGTGTGTGTGTTTCCTATGGGTAGTATATGCTGCAGAAAGAGGGCACAGGGCTGTTGGCTTTCCTGCAATCAATGCCTCTGTGCCAAGCATGGCACACTCCTGTAAGCACACAGACTGCAAGGATCACTCTGGCCAGGTAAAGACCTCCCCAGTGAGAGGCAGGTCCTTGGAAGCATAGAAAAAACTTTATAAAGAACATCTCATTTATGAGAGAGATCTGAGCACACCTGAGCTTTTCCTCTCCTCAAAGCAAAGTGAAGTACATTGTGATCAAAAATCACGTGAACATACATCCGTGCTGAAATACCAGTCTTGGGCATCTAAATCCATCCTTTTGTTTCAGATCTCATTTTAATGCTGCTTATATGAGATATTTCTGTCCAACAGGAGCTTTTACATGGTAATGATTGCATTTAAAAAATAAAAAAATCCATTTCATCCGTCAGGCAGCATCTTGGGGCTGACTCAAGCCAATGAGAATCTTTCCATTGACGTCATTAAGCTTTTATTTAGGCTCTTAATCTGCAATCAATCAACCCTTAATATTATTCCATGCAGAGCTCCATGCCTTCGTTTGGTGATAGAAAAAGATGAGACCAAACACTTGTCCCAGCTACCAGTGCTGGCAAGTGAGCCTGGGTCATGATTACGTTTCCAGCGAGCCTCCGTCGGGAGCTATCCCAAAATGCACTGTTTTGCCTTTTCTCCTTTGTGTACATTCCTCCAGCTTCGTGTTTTGGCTTTCATGCTACACTGGACTGCTCCTGCTGATCTGAGCTGGAGAGCCCAATGCTGTGGCATCTCCAGTGCTGCTGGGGACAGCCAGCCTGAGCCATGGGCTGTCTCCAGGGGCAAGCAGCATGTCCCAAAAGCAGGCTCTGGGATATTAAATCCTCCTACAGTAGCACAAGGTATTTACTAACAGTGCTGAGATGCTGCATAAGAATGTCAGGAAAAAAAAAAGCATAAAACCCCTAATCTTCCCTGGCCTCTCCCAGTAATACATTCAGGATACCTCATCTAACCTTTCCCTCTGCAATGGCCATGGCTGCATTTTCTCTGCGCAAACTGCCAGAATAAGGAACATCTGTCATGGGGCTTTGATGACAGGGACTTCATCTCTTGTTATGTTCTGGTGGTCTTTCTGGCATGCTTTCATCATATATTTTTTTAGAGGAAAGAGAATGAAGCCTGAGTTTACTCCTGCAGAGAAAGTTGCACAGGACCATATACAGCTCAGTGAATCACACACACCAGGCCTATGATGTCTCTGTAATGGATGAAACAATTTTTCTCACTTAGCAGCAGAAAAGAACAAGCAAAAAGGAAGAACTGAAATGCAGGGCATTATTAGAGGTATGCAGGGCATTATTAGAGGTGTCTGGAACACTGGACATTGAGAGGTTACCTGGAAGAGGAGTGACAGAAGGGAAGGCTGCACACTTCTGTTCAGAAATAAGTTCAAACACATACACAACAGTGGCTGCAGAGGTGCCAGAGAGGGTTAAGTCCCAGGTGAGAATTGTGCCTTGCTGCTTCCTATTGGAAGCCTGTCACTTACATTTGGAAGTCCTTCAACAAAGCCTTGGCTTTATTTGCTTCAGTGCCCAGTTGTCCCTGAAAGAATAAAAATTAACTAGCAACCCCATGAGGTCAGACAACAGGGAAAATGGTTTTAACTTTTCAAGGACAGGGAATTCAGGATAGCTCTCAGGGCTAAGGACAGCAGAGCTCCAAGTACCCACCTATACCTGAAGGTGTCAGAGTCTTTACCCAGTCATAAACTGGAGGCCAAATGGACAGATTTAAAGGAATACAGAGCACCCAAACAGAAACTGCAGGTCCAGAGAGTGTCCGCATGTCTGAAGTAGATCAGGAGCAGAGGAAGAATCACCATCATGTCTCTCCAACTTTGGTCACATATTTTATTCATTCTGACTCCATCATTCATGCCATGGATTGAGGAATGAAGCGTGCAGTCAGACAGGAAAGGAAGCTCATGGACAGAGGGATGCAGGGCTCAGGGCTGGCCTGTTCTGCTAGTATACAGCAGCTTTCCCCCAGACTAGGGGACACACACTGCCCAGGACTGGTTTTGTGGACTTGAGAGGTGGGAGACCCCCAAGGGCAGAACTGAGGGTCAGGGAGAAAGGAGAGGAGCAGTTAAGTTCAGAAGCATGCTTGAACTGTGGCATGTCTGGGTGAGGGTAAAGATGGTCAGGGATCTCTTACAGGAGGTTTGTGTGGTAAAGAACCTTACTGTATCTGTAGCTTCATTGCAATGCTAAAGATTGAATACTTGCCACTTAAGATTTAATTTGAGGTGAAATCATAAATTAAATTTTCTCGTCTCTCACCATTCATGTTTTCTGGGAAGATATAAGCATATACAAGTCAGAGCTGGAAAATGAGGAGTAATTGATGGAGCAGCCAGAGGGCTTTGTTGTAGCCATTCATTTCATGCTTGTGAATTATGCCAACAACAGCAAATAGATTTACATTAGTAGCACATTCAGGATAATCTGTTGGTGTGTAAAATATGTACAGGTACCCTGATACTACAGATTCTGCAGAGATTTGCTTTATCAACAACACACAGCTTTGTTTTTGAATTAATGCTGACTATTCCAGGTGCTTTGTAAGACTGAAGGCCTTTGCACTATAAATCACAGGAGAGCAATAATTTTAGCCTTTTACAATGAGTACGCTTGTTCTGGGAAATCTTTCCCTCTCAAAGGCCCCCTCTTCACTTCAAATAGCTTGGGCTTGCAAGTCTCCCTAGCCTATTTCTAGGCTAGAATTTACAGATAAAAATGTAAAATACAGGTCTCTGTCTTCAATATTTGTCCCAAGTGTGAATATAATATGACACTAAGGCAATGATTCTCAGCTGATGGGGGTGAGACCTTTTCTTATGTGACTTAGGGCCACAGGAAATTGAAAAGTTTAAGCTGAGAAGGAACAAAATAGGGTAGGTGTAATATTGTTTCTTACATTGCTCCCCTCTGGCCTCAGGGAACCTGTTGATAGCCTGACTCTGTCACAAGGTTCCTGCCATTTCAGGAGTCCTTGGAGTCTTACCATCTGGACATGCAAAAAATACAAATGTTAGTTCACAAGACACAATTTTCTTCCTTTCAGTACAGCAAGAAAAGAAACTTGCTTGGAAAATGTGACATTAATATAATTAATGACTCTTGGAAATTGAGAGGGAAAGTATCTAAAGTAAGTAATTGTACAAAATCTCATCACGTTTAAACCAAAGTGTTTGTGTCTGATTGAACAGGCTGTATTCAGAGGTGCATCAGCCCTACAGCCAGATAGGCCAGCCTTTTTTCAGCATTGTAAAACTATTAAAAATGGATGATACCCCAATTTTCCAACCTATTAATCCTGCTTGGTCAACTTCAGTTGAAAGAATCTGATAAGTAAACAGCTGCAAAGTGGTGCTGGTTGTGTTGGAGCTCAAAATCTCTCTGCCATGCAAACCAGAGCTCCATCATAAAAGAAGGAGAGGGATCACAACCTGCCTGGGAAATGCAGGAGGGCTGGATGGGCTCCGAGCATGGAAGGAAAGCTGCGCTGCCTGTGTTGAACCTGCCACCCTCAACTGCATTAGCAACAGCAATTGCTGGCATCAGCTCCACCATGTGAAAGATTCTGAGGAAAATTATTGCTGGAGCTCTGCAGAATACTGCCTCGTTTCTGATTTATTATCTAGAAAAAGAAGAATTAAAAAGTAATCATCTATCTGGGTCAAATGAAACAGGAGGATTACAATGCAGTGTACAGGGTCTGGAGGTACCTGGACAAGCATTTCTGCAGAGGGGATTAGCACAGCTGAGGTCGTGAGTGGAGTTTCCAGCTGTTTTGCTTCCCCCATCTCTGGCCTCCCTAGGCTGGGACACCTGCAGCAAGCTCCTGGAGCACTGTGGCCAAGTACCCTGGCTCGCAGGAAGGCTTCCTTTGTGCAGAGGAGCTTACCAGCCTGGGGCAAGCTGCAGTTCACTTGGACTCTAAAACCGATGGCCAGGAGAGAGACAAGCTTTTTAAGTGGTACTGCCTTTTGTTCCCAGCCACCAGAAGGTGAATTAAGGAGGACTGGGGTAGCACTGTTATTCTAGATAAATGCTACTGATGTCTGGGCACTTCTGGCTGGCAGTTCTTTTTGGATTTCTAATATATTTGCGTATTTTAAGCCCAAGAAAAACAGCTGAGGTCACAAGTTAGGTACTTTCAGCAAATCCCAGGGAAGAAAACAAACCAAAACCAACACAGAACTGTCTAATAAAGGTGTCATTAGAAGGTGGCTATTTCAGCATGCTGCCCACTGGCCCTGGGCAAGGGGGGGGGGCACACTGAGATGGACATTTGCACCAGTGTGGCAGGGAAAGCTGAGCCAACCTGCAGAACCAGGGGGTACTTGCTGAGGTGCTGCAGGCTCTGTCTGAGATGAGCTCTCAGTCTGGCCTCTGCAGGCCCCGCACTTTGCAAAGGCATGCTGTAAACTCAGCCAGCATGTCAGCATGGCCTGAAGGCAACCAGCAGGGAAACAACCCCAGGTCTGGCTTTTTCACTCTTTCTAAATATATGGGCAGTGACAGGTGTAAAATTACACCAAGCAAGCAATAACTCAGACCTGTTTAAGTGCCAATTATGTGTCTTTTTTCAACGTTGGGTCTCTGCCTGAACACATCATTTAGGAGAAAAATATGTTGTAAAAGTGTATTCACTCTAAAGAATGCTATAAAAAATGATTCTTAATATTGGTCTCACTTGTTTAATATTCAGTCTTTTCCTCTGCCCCTCCCTCATACTGGGATAAAGGAGTTTTGGATACCGTGTGTCATGCACAATCTTGTAGGGTTAGCGAATAGGCCGTCAAAAATAAATATACATAAATCTTAGCCATGTATGGTCTCCAGACGGGGAAAATGGCTCACAAAACCCAGAAAGATGACCACCCATAAAAAAAATGCTGGACACTATTGTTTTGATGGCAGGCACTCAAGCTCCACAGCGCATGGCACAGTTTACAGAAGAGACTGCTGATTGAACACGCTGGCTTGGCAGGCAGAGCAGTGCCCAGGGCACGGGGTCACGCTGGGTTAGGGACTGGTGCTGTTGATTGCCACCAGAAATAAGAGTTTAGCCTAAGTTTTTTGATTAACAACAACTAAAAATTAGGTTTAGATGAGGGGATCCTGTCTCTAAAACATACAAGTGTGGATTCTGTCCTTTGCTAACAGGAATGCTTTATGCATGAACTCCCTCACTTTGTGGGTGGAACCGCTGCCTGCTCTGAGGCATGGGGGACTTCTGTGGGCAGTTAACAAAACTCATCCACCAAAAAAGGCTCGAAGAGGATGGGCAAGGATGATGTGCTCATGAAGCTCAGAAAACCACACAGGAAGTGACCACAGATGTAGTACATGAAGCTGAACATAACACAAAGACGGCCAGAGGGTGGTCTACGTTTTAGATAAACGGCTGCATCTGTTGAGTGGCTCAGCTGGTTGTGAAAATGGCCTT
This sequence comes from Cyanoderma ruficeps, assembly GCA_008694505.1. Taxonomy (NCBI): domain Eukaryota; kingdom Metazoa; phylum Chordata; class Aves; order Passeriformes; family Timaliidae; genus Cyanoderma; species Cyanoderma ruficeps. The sequence goes on from VZDJ01000074.1 coordinate 1,059,329, forward strand.
TCCTAAAATGATTAACAGGTAGTATTGTCTTCCTGAGTGAGCCACACCAGCATGGGGGAAACCAATTAGTGGTTCAGCCCCATACAGAGTCTAAAAGCCAACAAAATGGACCCTGAAGAGAGCATTGGGTCTGACCTGCTCTCAGCCAGTAATGGAAATCATGTATTACAATCCAACTGTATATCCAACTTGCTTTATTGTGTTTGCTTTGTGACTTCAGGACGTTGCTGTCAGACTATATCAGAATTCCATGCAATGTCAAATACCTACTAATTGGTAAATTTGATACTGAACATCAAACTCTCCTTGAGTGAAACATCTGAAAGAACTTGGTCAGAGGGTATTTGAGTCATGACAATTCCACACGTTACCTTCCCCAGGAGACAGACTTAGGAACCAATTTCCCAAGCCCTTTGGAACACGTTACTCCTGTCAACAAAGCTGAGTGCATGTTCCTGCAGAACATATCACACTTGGTGTCACTGCAGTTTCCAATATTTCCCTGTAATTTCCCAGCCTGCAGATGATTAAGGGAACTAATGTGAAACCACAACTTTGCAAACTTTCCAAAACGCTGCATAAACCTCTAGAAACCCTCTCACCTTCATGCCACCAAGTTTCTATCCAGGCTCTTCTCCCTCATTTCCTTATCCCTTGGGTTGCTCACAGTCACTGGTAGGACTCAAGTGAGCAAAAAAATCACATTCTTATTATTGTTCATATTCTGTACAGCTGAAGGGGGAAGGCTGAGCCCATATTCTTGAACAGAAGCATGCAGAATGATTCAAAGCACACCCATGCTTTTAATGTTTATAATTATAAACATTTACAAGTTTATAATTATATTACATGAAATAACAACATCTTATAATGTGATATTATAATGGTAAAAATATTTGAATATTTTTTATTATTACATATAATGGTATATTTTTATATTTAAATGTGTAAACTTATATTGTTTAGCCAACCAGTGTAAACACTGAAGCTTTAAACTAGTTGAAATGTATCAGATGAATGTGGTAGTGCTTTGTCTTGTGGCACAGATGTATTTATAAGGAATCATTTGACACATGCAGTTATTCTGCTGAGAGACAGTTTCCTTTTGCTGACACTGTATTCCTCAGTCTGCAGAAGTTGTTTCTTTCTTTACAAGTCCTGCTTTAATAACACTTCAAACCATTTTAAAATCCACATTGCAAGAACATTCAAGGGGTGTAGGGCATAGTGGAAGTCAGGGTGAGGAGAATGCAGCCAGGTCTGGGGGTGTGTTGCTGTGCACAGCTACAATGAGAGGCACCCTTTTCAGTAAGGGAGCTGCAGAGCAGGGCCCAGGGGCTACACATTTCCATGCACAGCAGAAAATACACATTTGTTAGTATGAAGAAATAATCTGTGCCAAGTTGCAGACACAGGTTTCCTGGGATGCTAGCTTCTGCTAGCTCCTTTTAAAATGCAGTGTATTGCTGCAGGCTTTTTGCATGTGAATTCATGACAAAGCCTGAGGTCCCTGCTCTACTTTGACCTTCTCAATACTCTCCTCGCCTGGGGCTGCCTTTACCCTTTCTTAATTTATTCCCGAAGTCCCACTTCACAGCAGCCTCGTGTCAGCTGGGGATAAGAAGGTGCTTCCAAACTCTTGTGCATTTCTGAGCATAATCACCATTTCTGAGCACCATCACAACTCTTCCTTCCCTTCCACTGCCACTGCCAAAGACTGAACTAGAAGTCTATCTTTTTAGGCCAATTTATATTTCAAATTTGGATCAATGAAAACAACAAAGCTAAAACAGACTCAGTGGGACAATCAGACACTGAAAGACCTTTCTCCATGTAAGGAATCTGGCTGCAAGGCTTATTTCTCTCCCAGGCATTGCAGAGGGAAGTGGGGATAGAGTTGGGGACTTCTGGATTTGGGACATTTAGGGTTCTCAGGACTCCATCAGGTTCAGATGTAGCAAACTGGTGAACAGTGGTATTGAGTATCTTTTAGAAACCTAAAAAAACACTGGCAGCGTAATGGTCCAGTGGTTCTGAGGCAGTCAGCAATTAACAGCCCCCCGGGGGAAAGCCTGTGGTAATTGGTTTATAGAACTGATCAAACTGGGAGTAACATCAAAAACCAGATCATGAGAAGGAAGGAAAGTGCACTTGTGAAAGGAGATTTTAATTACTGTAAGAGGGCAACAAAAAGGCTGCAATGGATGCTTGTCTTACCTGTTTGTCTTGGAAAGGCCAAATCCTGCAAATATTTCACCACAGATATGTTCTACAGGATGTCCTAACATCGGCTTGGATCTATTTGCAGAATGCCCAATGAAACAATTATGTGTTTCAGGTCTGTAGAGAATACTGGTATTAGAGGCAGTACAAACTAAAATGCCTTTTATTCAAAAGGCTTTGGCTTGTTAGCGAGATTGGACCAGCAGATGGTAAACACCAGCTTGTAATACAGTATAATGCAGTTTGCTGCAGAAAAATGTAACATAATTTAATGTGAGAGTAAGGAACCAATCAGTCAGAGCAATGAGTAGGGAAGGGATTGTGAGTATTACAGAAAAATCATTGAAACCATGAGGCCAGCGCACAGCTGCAGTAATAAAGTCTGTCATAAAGTGCAAGGGACTATAAGAGGGGACTTAGTGTAGATGGTATTAGTCAGAGCCCCATCTGCTCTAAGCCCCACACCATGTAAGGGAGAGGTAAATGGCTCAGAGGGCCACAGGGCAGCTCAGGGTGAGGGCACCTATTTTACTATCCAGTTTATGGGGAGGAGGTGACCTACATGGAGGCTCCAGCATTTCACAGGATGCTCTCCTACAACAGATAGGGAAGTAGGAATGGAGCTGAATCCAGGTTTGTAGCTGCCAGACCTTCAAGTCTTTACATAGAGAAAATACCTTGTATTATTTACATGCTTTCTGTTTAATTGCAGGTAAGACCTAAAAAGATGTTTCATTATTTGTGTGACCAGCCCGCAAATGTGGAACATCCCTGGCCTGTATGTCAAGCAAGCATTTTACGAAGGCTCACTGGTTAGAGAGCTTACCTTCCCTTAAACCCACCTGCCCTGCAACAAACCTTTCCAGAGAAAACAGCCAGCTTCCTCCAGTTCCACAAGACCTGGGTTAGATTTCTCAAGTGAAATATTGGAAGATCACTGAATTATTTAATACCATTATTCTGATTTTTTTGGCAAAGTTCTGTCTCAGACAATCATGATTTTCTGATTTTTTAAGCAAAAAGATTTACTTTAGATGTCAAAGTCAAGCTGAGGTTCCCCTCCTTGTGTCTCATGCCCAGCCCCAAACAGCCTGAGACCAGGCTATGCTGCATTACCCCTGTGTGGTGCATGTCACTGTACCCCATCCCTCCACACCAGGCACCCTCTTTGTCTTCCGTGGGATTGCAGAGTGATGAATGAGTGCAGAATCTGACTGAGCAGGAATTAATGAAGTTTAATACTGTCTTTGGCCAGACACAGAGACCACCACTTGATAGCTGAAGAAATGATTACATTCCACAAGAAACCATATAATTAAACCTACAGGAACCTCCACATCAAACACAAGTATGTGTCACTACCCCAGATGAAAGTACATATGAGGCATAGAAGGGGGGAGAGTTTTTACTGCTTCTCTTTCACAAAGGCTTATGTGTTTGGGAAAGAGGCTGTGCAGCCAAGGAGATCTAGCAGAGAAGATGTAAAAGAAGCCCTCAAAAAACACCATCCCAATAGTGCAGTATGAAAAGCTCTGCAAGAAAGAAAGGATGTTTGACTGGGTTAGAAGTGTAAAACAAGAGATTATCCCCTTTTTTCTGATTTTTCCTGTGATTTGTGACCAGTGCATACCCTTAGTGCATTAACAGATGTGTACCAAAAGGACTTTCTTCATTGTCACTTTTCCATTTAAAGGAAATAGTCCACTCTTCCTCATTTGGCTAAAAGCATTGGGTTAAAAGGGAAGTGCAATACTGCTGTTGCCTGAGAATCAAGAGTGCAATGCAGCCTCTCTACCACCAACACAAAAAAAGGAGCATGTGAAAAGAATTCTTGCCTTTGAATTCACTGGACCAGTATTCTGATTTCACACATGGAATATATCTGTTAAGAAAGCAGATGCCAATTTTATACAGGCAGTCTTTAGAGCAAAACCATACTTTAAATAATGAGGGAGTGGGGAAGTGCATCAAAGGTTGGAATGAAACTTCATGTTACCATGAATAAAGGCTAGCAGGGCTCTGGATGCACTCAGAACTAAATCTTTGTGATATTCTCTCGAATAAGTTAAGTGAGTGTGATGGAATTTTGCACACATTAATTAATTTCCCACAAATACAGAAGCACAAGGCATCCCTAACCCTAACCCTCTCCCTCTCCTGGATCCAGGCCTAGTTACCCAAACTCCCGTCCTGGTTGTGTGCAAAACAAGACACTCCTGGCCTTTGCCTGCATGTTCAGCATCCCTGGCAATACAGAGCTTGCGGCAGCAAGCCAGTACAAGAAGCCAACCCCAAAAGAGCCAAGCCCACCCCCACAAGCAGCAGGAGGGCTGGATGTCTGTGCTGCAGTAAAGCTGGGGGCAGGACTGGAAGCAGTTCCACAACTACAAGAACTTCTTCATGGCCTTCTGACCATGGAATCTGCAGTCTGCCTTTTGAATAGAAGTGCAGAGGGCTTCAGGCATGGGGGAAGGATCTAGTTATGACATCTGGATGCTGGAAGGATGACTCTCTTCCCACCTCATGCTGCCTGACTATATTCATTCCCTCTCCTCATTAACCAGAAGAAATCCGTGGATGTCACCACTGTAGCTCATTACAGCTGTCAGAGGCAGCAGGGGTGGTCTTTCTACGAGCAGTTAGATCAGTTTAACTCCATTCTGCCCCCCAGCACATCATCATGTCCTCATCAAATATCCAACAACAACGTGGCTTAAAAGGACTAAAGAACTAGCAGCCTTTAAGGGACTTCTATTTTTATTAATGTACTTTGGGATAATGACTCCAAACAATTTCAAACTACGTTAAGAAAAATACCTCCACTCTTTATTTTAACCTCAGTTGCTAATTTGTAGCAGTTCCTGGATCCATTGATCCTTGTGTGCTGTAACAGCCCTTGATCTGGCATTAGATCCTTTCTTAAGGAGGCTCCAAGAAGCAGCCCAATTCATTCCAGGACCAAACAAAAAGCTATGTTCTGAAACACTCATCATTACATTCAGACCCATTTTGAAACATCTGCATAATCCGAGTACAGATCAAAGCCTGGATGCCTGAAAATGTTCCCCTGATGATGAATGTAGGATTACAGTAGCTCCATACGTCACACAACAGGTGGTAAGATACTGAAGAATCGTATTTCTGGAATCACTTAGTTTATATGCCAGAAGGAATTTCACACATGAGACAGATCAGTCAAAAGCAGTCTTGAGCTCCACTCTGAGCGATGTAGAAACCTCTTGGTCCTCACCTGGCTGCTGGTGCTGCAGAGGGAATGCCTCTGGACCCAGGACCGAGGCCTCAGTGTAAGGCTCTCGGGCTGTGTTGCTGGCAGGGCAGGGACATGGACACAGGTCTGGATCAAAACATCCTGAGCTCATCTGGGTAAAGCACTTGAGCCAAGGAGTTCTCAGGCACAGCATGGCCCTGTAGTTAGACCTTATCTTTTATCATTCCAAGATATGGACCTTATATTGGGGTGCTGCACTGACTGACTGATCTGCAAATTAGATCTGCAAGAGTTAAGGTGATTAAATTCTTTCTGTCAGTAAATTTTAGACCCCATTAGAATGTTGCTTTCAATGATAACAAAGATAATAGTTACTGTTCATGAAGCCAAGGTTGATAACAAGCTACGCTCTAAGGAAGGCTCCACTTTGGGGACAAATTTTCAGGGAATGTTCAAAAAAGAATGGTTTTCTTTATGTTGGACAGAAATTCCAGTGCCATCTCAGTACCTATAACTATAGATCCATATATTCATATGTTAATGCACATGCATAAAAATAAATTATATATATATATATGTTACTTAGTTATATATTTGCAGTTATATTTATAAAAGGCTTTTCCCACTAGACTAGTTCAGTGCAAAAGATAATGCTCTTTGCATTGCATTTGCTTTAACTTTCACAACAGAAGGATGAAAAAGTAATTTTCTTTAAAATTTGAATATGTTTTGGAGGCTTGTTTAAGTTGCCTTTTGTGACCCACTGAGCTGCTGGAAATGGGGTTCTGTCAGACACAAGAAGTTAAAGGGCATTGTCCTCATCAATGACAGTCCCAGCACAATACCCTAGAGAACAATGTAAAAACATTGTACTGCGTAAGCATAAACCCAGTGTAAGTAGATTTAATGGGATCTTCCCCTGGCCTGAATACACACTCTTGCATCATGTGCTGTAAACAAAAAGCAATCTATTTACTTTACCTAAATCTTATCAAGGAGTTTGCAGTGAAACTGTGGCTACTTCATGTAGAAATCATGGATGAAGAAACTCTGTTCTCCCAGAAAACACGCAAAGGAAAGTCCGTGTCCTTCCTTACTTTGATGGGATGGCTCTGCCCTGCAGCTGACCTCCTACACTCATCTGTCGTCGGGAAGCAACACTGATGTGTACCTGCATTTTTTGGGAAGCAATTGTGAATGTTGCTCACCCCTGCTAAGAGAATAAATGCAGGTTTAGGAACCCAGGCTTAAAAACTGGCATGTTACTTCGGTTAGAAACAAGAATTTGGTGTCGTTAAAAAGAAATGAAAAAAAGTGATGTTCACAAAGTAGCACCTTCCAGTAGCTGAGAAAAATGTGTTGGCTCCCAGCCAACATCACTCACTTTGAGGCAATTTCAAGATAAAGGGTCATTCATTAAATGGTATTGCTCAAGAGCAAAGCAGTGTGGGTGAAGAGTCAGAATCTGCTTTGTGCCGGGGCCATGGTCTGGGAACATCCTGCCTCCCCTCCTCAGCACTCCTGCCTGCAGTCCCTTGGTCAGAGGGGACAGTACAACACCACACTGTCCCGAGGTGCAAGGCCCTTCAGGTCAGGCTTGGAAACCTGCAGCTTCAACAGCCCTGCTTTTGTCAGCATGATGTAAACCAAAGTGAATCCAGAGGAAACGGCAAAGGACCAGTTGTGACTGAATGTTACACTGCCTGTGACTTTCTGCTTTGTATTTTTGGATAGATATTATTCATACTGGGCTAATATCCAACGGACTGATTTATTTGTAAAATTTCATACAAATGATTAAATATTAGATAAACACAATTATCTCTCAACTAGGTTATAAACAGATATCTCAGTTACTGCACTGCATTCCAGGCCCCAGGGCCAGCCTTAACTAGCTGATACAGACAACCCTATTAGGAAAAGATTTTGTCGTAGTTCTGATTGGGATTTCACTTCAGTTGAAGAGCTTTTTGACAACTTATTCTTAAGAAATAAATGCAAAAATATTTGTACTTGGAACAGAAAAAGAGCAAGGCAAGGGAGGTGGGTGAAGAGGGAGGAAGGTAAAAAGGGAGGAAGGTAGAAAGGGAGGGAGGAGGGGAGGGATGAAACAGGATTATTAGATATTCACTCTTTATATCCATAAGTAACTCATGAGCAACAAATTTAACCACAAAAATGTCATTGGAACAGGTTTTGGGAAACACACCCCTACCTAACTCAGGTCCCAGTGGGGCCTCCCTCTTCTGATCCCATCACAATTAACAAATAGCAATACTTTGCTGTTCAGCAGAAACAGAGCTGTCCTTGTAGAGGGCACTTTCCCCCTTCAGGGGGCTTCAGAAGCAAGGACACATCTCTTTCTGTGGATTGGTTCAACAAGGTATAAACTATTTCTGCTGGTTTAAAATTTTTCTCCTGTTTTTGCACCCAAAGGGCATAGCCAGGCCTGAAGCTCCTTTTTTTTTTTTTTTTTTAAGAAGAGTTACAGAAACAAAAATAAGAACAGGCCTAATTTTGTGCCAAAATGATTTGCAGCAACGAACTAAAGCATGGTTACAGCCATATTTATTGGCATTCCAGAACCATGACTCACATGGGATTAGCTCTTGAAGCAGAACAATGTGAGCTGAAGAGGTTTACACTTGAGGCATAAACAAAGGAGATGGATTGAGGATCCAACCTGCAAGAGATCAAATTTGGGATAGGATTGGTACAGTACAATTTTGTTAGTTAGTGGGTTTTCTCTTTTTCCTTTTTTCTTCTGCAACATTGAGGGTGAGGTTTTTGGTGAGTGATGTTAAGCTTTCATGGTTAATCTTTCAGAGTAAAATGGGTAACAGTAATTACCCTACCTTTGTGCATGCTACCTGAGTGTACTTTTTTCAACTTGCCACTAAGAAAAAATGTGAACATTCAGTGACTAAAATGGGGAAAAGGATTAGGCCATGAATTACAATTTATCCTTGAGGAATTTATCAGGTTTTTATTCAGAGCTCGCCACTATATTCACAAAATCCTCTAAAGACCAGGCTCATATGAAGAATTCTGCACTTGGGAACTGCTCACCTTTCTGGCCCAGGTGATTAAGATTCTGGCACACCTCTTTTACTGCTAGACTTCATTTAGAGTCTGGGGAGCAAATGCTGCCTTCTGAAAGTTCCACAATAACTTTCCATATTTCCTTGAGTCTGCATTCCTGGGGTTGTATCCTCCATCTCCATTCATCACCTACCTTGGCTACTTGATAAGTTTATATAAATGTAGGCACAGTTTCATATGCAGCCTGCCTAGTTCTTCAGAGTTCAGCTCATTTCAGTTATACAGTGCTAGAAGCTGGCGGCTGCTAATGGGGCAGAGCTCCAGTGAGCTGCTGGTGCAAGTGCAGAACAAACCAGAGTCTTGTGAAAGGCACAGCAGAGTGGCAGTGACACCCAGAACGTGCTGGAGACAGAGCAGATGTCAGTAGCAGGAGGCAGAGTAGGGCCAGAAGTCTGGATCAGGCCTTGGAACAGATGGCTGCAGGAGCCGCAGTCTGAGCGTCTGACTGGATAGGGTGGATGAAAAAACAGCTCAGAGAAGGGCCAGAGCTGGGACTGCAGCAGGGTGAGCGATGGCCTCTCTGTTTTGTTGTTACAGGATGAAGTGCTGAATTAATACAGTTGCTGTGGAGGGCAGTGCATGAAATGGGATCGTTTTGCCTCATTTAATGGGGGAAGGCATTTCACTTCTTGGAGGTCCCTTCTTCTCCCCACCCACATCATCTCTGTGCGTGATCCAGACTGGATTTCAAATGGGAGGAAGAAAGGAAACTCACAATTATTGACTTGCTCTGCCAAAGTTTGAATAGATTCCTCCTAAAACAAATGAAAGCCTGTTTAACTGGCCTGGAAAACATGAATGTGAATGACATTATGTACTGCCCTTTCTGTAACTCTATCACACTGGGAGATCGTTACAGCAAAAGACAGAACAACATTATCCCAAGCTGCCTGAATTATAAATCCCAAAGGCTATATTACACTAAAAAATTCTGGGTGATAGCAAGAGTTGGTCCCTTTTTCTTACCTAGGCAGGGGACATCAACTCCTTAGTTCAGCATCTCATTAACTTTTGTCTGCTTTCTTCCTCTGCCCAACTCCCAGCTGGTGTCTGAGGCTTCAAAATATTTAATGCAGGAGAAACTTTAAACAGTTGACCAGAATTTGGAGTAGGAACAAACCCTGCCACCTTGCATGTAATTTGTCTCTCCTTTTGAGTCCCGGTTTGGCTGGTGAGTTAGATGTGGAAAAATCTCCTTCACACAAAGAAATGATCTAGCAGTGGAAGGTCTCCCTCAAGTAAACTGATACAGCTTTTCAAGATGTGCACTTCCAACACAAATGAATTTAAATTCACTTTTAGAACCAGTTATTGATCTGACTCTATTAAATATCCTGATGGTCTCCCAAATTTTCTTTATTTTCTTCGTTTTTTACAAAGGCACTGAACCTTAAATGCCTATGGCACTGTGCCTCTGGGCTAACAGCAGCTTCTGCACAGGCTAATGGGCAAGGGCAGAAAGGTGGCTACGTTCCACCTTTGCTAATCCTTTTAGCTCAGTTTTCAGCTACCTGGGCTATGTCTCTGCAGTAACTTGTGAGAACTAAATAATTTGACAACTATGTCTCCAAGTGTAGTCCATGAAATAATTTACATGAAGGTCACTACAGTGAGGTTACAGTGTACTTACACAAGACAAATGGGGCATTGCCACAGCATCAAGGCACAGAAAATGCCTTGAAAAGCTGAGAAGAAGTAGGCTTTATAAGGTTTCACTGGAAGCAAACCATTCTCTCCAGACCACACACATGGGCAAGGGTGACCAGTTATGCTGTAGCTACTGAGCAGTAGGGATTTTTTGTCTTCGTAGTGTCCCCATACACAATCATTTCAAGGCTACAGAAACATCAGAAGGTTGGACATTGTTGTTGCCAAATTTTTGAGAAGGATTGAGAAAATGAGAATGGGCATTTTTTTCTTCCTTCTTCAAGTCTTCAGAAATATATTGGTTGAAAGACATAAATAGTAAGAGCACACAATTATGGCTAGTGTCTTTGTTAAGATAGATGCTAACTGTGAATGAGAAAAAACTCTCTAATAGTTACAGCAAAAAAGTTTAAAATGAAATATTTCTCTTTCATCAGAGAGACAGTCCAGTCAGCCACATGCAGTTGAAGCAACTACCTGCAGAGAGCTATCCCGTCCCATGAGCTGTCAATGTCATTAGCTAAGGATGTTGCTAAAGAACCCTGCTTTGGAGGCAGGCTGTAACTGAAATGCACCTGAAATGCTCCCATGAGTAAGTTTTAGATGTTTATTATACTTATTTCCTTCTGGGATGAGGACCAAAAAAGCAGAAATATCAGAGGAAGAAGATCACTTTGCAGGGTTTCTGGTGACTGCCAGAAGTCAGAGAGCTGAAAATAGTTATGTGAGAGAATGTTTTACTGGGTCTTCATCTGGTGAAATATGGGGTATACATAAAGGCCAAATAAACATTAGCTTTCAGGTACTTGACTGAGCCCAGACTCTGAAAACTGCAAAAACTACAAAAACTACCCAAACCTGCTGTGGACTACTTTTTTTCTTTTTTTTCTTCTTTTTTTTTTTTTTTTTTTTTTTTTTTTTNTTTTTTAAAGTGGGAGTACATAGAGAATAGAGGCGTGGCCCCCAAAGTGGATGCACCTGAAACTACTTGCAAGAATCACACATTCTTACTACTCCCTTGGAAGGACACTTAAAATGATTCTCAAATGCTTTGGTTCATCTGAGTAGATTAGAAACCAAGACAGCTCAAAACATTCCTGCTCTGTTTCTAATAACTTGTACTTTGGAATAACAAATAATTCAGTGTCTGATTAGGCAATCTATGGAATCAGTGTATCATTGCACCTTTTTTGAAATATTACTGTGGGGAAACAAACTTTCTTGGACCAGACCATTAGTCAACTACCTGTCTTTAGGAAGAAACTTGTCTTGGACAGCCTAACCTTAGACTATTTACTTATAAAGTGACTTGCACATTTTTTCTGAAATATCTGGCATTAACCACTGTCAAAGAAGAAACTAAATAGTATGAATCATTAACCAAATGTGGAAAATACAGTGTGATTAAGGTGGAAGAGTTTTCCATGTTAGCTTAGTTTTGTGACAACATTTTCGATATCGAGAAATCTGTCAAAAATACACTTAGAAATCTCTCAAAAGTTAAATAAAGCTGCTTCCCTTTACCCAAATGTCTTTTCCAAAAGAGAGACAGACAAGGTCAAAGCAGGCCCTATTCAAGCTGAGTGCTGGCTCTGCTCATGGTGCCAGCAAGATCCCCTCTTCCTTCCCACCTCTGGTTCTCAAGCTGTCATTTTCCTCAGGCCAATGCCAGTTACAAAAGCAGTATTAGGAAAAGGATCCAATCTTCTGAGAACACATCCAGAAACTAAAATCTCCATCTTTCTATTGTCTGACTTGATTTGTCATGTCACTTTGTGAAACCGTTTAGGGAACGGTTCTCCTCTGAGTTAGGCTGGTAAGTGTGGGGATGGCATTTCCATTCAAGCTTTACAGACCAATTTACAAGTTCTCTGTGTATGTGCTGTCCCATTTGAAAAAGGAATTCAATGGATATTGAGTAACCAGGTCTGCTTATCTACAGAATAAACATAGTAGGAGGTAAAACAGAGAAGTGAAACCTCTTGTCCAAGCTCACGAACTGGGTTAGTGACAGACAGATGGGATCAGCCAGATCTCCTGAATTCAAGGTTAGCCCATAGCCCTCTTTCTAGATTTCCAGAAAGTGAGTCAATGAACCTGCTAACTGTTTGTGCATTCTCATCATTTTAGCTCTCTGCCTTGACACATTCTGCTGTGTCAAAACAGCTAGACAGTTCCAGTCTTGAAATTGGAAACCAAGGGAAGCCAGTGATTGTGAGCTTTAAACAAATCTTGAAGTGCTTCCCTGTCATTACACTGAAAAGGAGCTGTCACTCGCTGCCCAGGCAGTTCTACCATGCACATGGACCCAAGTTACTGATGCCTGTGTACAAAGGTAAGTGGCATCTAATATATCTCAGTCTACAAGGTGCAGGCTTGAGATAACTGCCTAGCAGAGCAATGGATGTACCAGTCCTGACAAAATATATGCAGATGTATGGACAAAATAATTTATTTTTCTAAAAGCTGATAGCAGACTGTCTAACTGCTTTGGAGGCAAGGCTCTTGGTTCCAGTCATACCTGGATATGTAGTGACAATAGAAAGGGATCACTAGACTCCTGTTTGGAGTTAAAAGCTCTCTGCAGAAGCTAACTAGGCACAAAATGGGTTTGTTAACATACTTGGCCTGGAAGGTGAAGCTCTGGACAGAACAAAACTCTGACTGCAGGTGGGTGAAGTAGGATGTGGTGTTAGGGAATTCTTAGCAGATAGCTTTCATCCAGGCATACCAGGAAGGATCTAAGGAGGTGTCCCTAGGGCATTTCCCAACTCACTAAGGAAAACCTTGGGCTAGAACCCTTAGGATTTCCTGCAAGGAATCTGCTCTTCTGTTTCAGGAAAATAATACAAATGGCTATTCCAAGTCTGGCAAAAGTGAGAAACCCCATTGTCAGGGCTGAATAAGCTTCTGCCTTTCTCATAGTCCAGAGGCTTGCTCTTTCTTTTGGTTCAACTCCAGCCAAAGCACACCTGAGACTCTCAGTTACTGTAATTAATATAATAGCAATGCCTCAAGCAGAAATTAGGTCCCTGCTGAATGGTGTGCTGTCCAAGTGCATGCAAAGATAGAGTTCCTGGCCTCAATAACTTGCAAGTTGAAAGAGCAAACAATGGTCAAGTTTGTGGGATATAATACCTTGAATTCAAGGGAGGGGGTGATGATAGATGCATGGCTTGTTAGCTCCATTTCTTTCTGACTCATTTGCTGTACTTATATTACATAAACCTGGTTTCAGGGTATGTCATGGGGAAAATATTATTGAAATAGGAGACAAGAGGGACTGTGGAATAAGAGGAAAGGTGGGGTCAAGTCAAGCCTATTAGTGCACTCAGGACTCCAAGATGCAGGAAGAGGGAAAACAAAGGAGCAAAAGATGAGCAAGAGGAAAACTGAGTCCACTCATCCAACAGCAACAGAGCAGGAAACTGATGGCGTCCCTTTCTTCAAAGAGTTCATTACTTAAAACAATGCTGGGTACCAGCCTTTACAGTTTCTTTCTTTGCACAGTTGTTAGAAAGGGCCCGTGCTGGCTCCTCTCCTGGCCTGGGAAAAGAACCAACCAGGAAACTGTGCAGCTTGCCTCTGGAAAGCCTTGAACAGTCTAGCCCTGAAAGTGCTATGGCAGCTGGCACAGGTCCCTTTGGTGAAAATTCTCGTGGAAAATCAGGCAATCTCATGACCTTTGGGCAGAGAAACCAGGCCTTTCTCTAACCCAAAAGCCAAGACAGCCTGATTGTGCCCAAAGGTTTTTAACATGGAGAAAGCTAGAGAGAACCAGAGCCAAAGCTTTCTACTGTCTCAGTCCATTAACCACCCATCTCAAGAACTGCTGTCATCTTTTCAGGACTCAGATAAAGGCCCTAGCTTTGAGTTCAAGTGCTGTTGGTGCTCTTCTTCCCATGACCAACTGTTTAATGTTTTAAACATATCAGGAATTGCATACATGGTGGCAACATTGCAACTGTTGTTTATGTGCAGGATCACTGCCTGGGTAAGGTGTGTCTATCGTTCTCCAGGGACAACAACCCACTGCAAACCATCTTCAGGGAAAGTATCTTTTACATCTGACTCCTTTTCCCACTCTCCTTTAATGTCAAGGTAGCCTTTCATGCTAAACAGGTGGCAAGCATCACTGGTTACTTTGCTCTGTGCATCACTTTTGTGTAGTAAAGTTCATTTACGTGGGTCCATATGCTGCCCCTCACTAAGAGGTAATGAGATATTTCTAGTGTCTTCCCAGAACATGGTTCAGCTGAGTGTTTGATGTTCCAATTCAACAGTGCAGTGTCAAAACTGTTTAGTAGTGTCCCTTTATAACTGGAGGATTTATTTGGTGGCTGTCACCATGATAAATAGTGCTTCACAAGACTTAGTGGGAATACAAACCACATGAATACTTTCCTAGCTTTATCAGGGTTTTATTGACAAATGGTTTCCAGAGCTTGTTTCTGACCCTCGTCTCATAGAAATAATGGTGTCTCCTTAAGCCAAAGTTTGTCCTACATTAATGTTTGTCTGTAGCTACAAATCTAAAATAGGCAGATGAAAATTAGAACTGAGCTAATTTGCCAGTGTTTCTGCATTAAAACTTTCCTCCCCTTTGAAGTAAATCCACAGGTATTTAACAATACTGGCTTCCAGAGAACACAAGTATTTCCCCAGATAATTATCGTTTGGAAACTTCTGCATAAATTCTTTTTAAAAACAAAACAGGCAGAGTGACAAGGCCAACAGGATGGAGAAAGAAAGGAGAGAAGGAAAGAAGGAAAGAAAGAGAGAGAAAGAAAAAGGAAGGGAGAAAGAGAAAGAGGGAAGGAAGGAAGGAAGGAAGGAAGGAAGGAAGGAAGGAAGGAA
>VZDJ01000074.1:1074660-1085953 GCA_008694505.1 Cyanoderma ruficeps
AAGGAAGGAAGGAAGGAAGGAAGGAAGGAAGAGAGTCTTGAGGCTCCTTTTCCAAATTAACTAAGCAGTTGGAGTTGCATTGCTTTGTCTTTTTCTTGGGTGTGGGTTATGCAAATATGAAATATTTGGGACATAATGGACATCTTGCACGTATGTACTTCAATAGCATAATACATACATGGCAGGACAGATATTACCCATAACTACACTTGCTACACCCTCACCAGAGCAGGAAAGAAGTCCCGCCTTTGTACAAGGCATCTGGGAAGAGTTTCAGGGCATTAGCAGCTCAGCTAGCTACATATATTGGTTCTAAAATACAAAATCAATTTATATTCTTATAGTTTATATCATATATTATTTGATAATAGTATTTTTCTTAGTAATTTATATGATATACTTGGTTTGCTTTCTGGGCGTATATCCAGAAAACCTAGAAATGTAGTCAGATTAAGCCACTACTAAGCCAGCTCGATGTTGATTTCCTCTTTGTGCCCACTGCCCCAGTGCTTACATCTGGTCTAAATGGATGGGAAAGGACTCCCACTGGTCCCCAAATGGGCAGGAGTCCTGTGACACAACTAATCAACACCACTTCCTTAAATAAACAATTCAAATCCTGCTACATGTGAAAAACAACCCCATACCTGGCAGAGATCCTCTTCTCCCCTGCAGCTGATGTTGCAGTTGGTGGTGTCACTGATTGCAAGGATAAAATAAAAACATATCAGCTACAGGAAGAGTGTTGGCACCGGGTCAGCCTTAGCACACGGCTGAAATTTTTGGGGTCGGGAAAGTCGCTCAGCTCTCCCACCCAGGAACAAAACAGAGAGCAGCAGGAAGGTGAGAGTGTCAGTTCCCAGCTGTCCCTCAAAAATGAGCACCCATCCCGGGACTCTGGGAATCATGGTTAACTTTCTCCACGCTGCAGGGAGGGGGGGAAGCATTTGGAGAAGGAAGCCAGCTCCCAGCACTGACCGCAAGCCTGTCAGGGCTCAGCTGACTCACTCCCCGCTGGCAGCCTGCGCTCACAGCCAGGCAGGGAGCACAAATTGGCTGCTGACCTATTTGCAGAAGGACTGGTGGGACAGCAGGCTGTGACCCCAGCCCTCAGAACAGTGCTTTCTCCTCGCTTTGGTTCATAACTAGCTTGATTTTGATTGACGCCAAATCTGCGGTTTTCCCGTGCAAGAGTGGGGATGGATAAAGACAGGTGCCAGATTCTGCTATGGCATTTTAAATATGATCATGGAAGTAGGACTGGGCTCAGCCAATATCCTCTTTTGGTTTGAAAGTACAGCTAAGAATCCTTTATGGAGAAAAATCTGCCAGTCTGCCTTGGTGCCATTCTACTGAAGCATCTAAGAGGAATCAGTATATTAATTGTACTCATGTCTTCTATACTCTGTGTTAACTCTTTGTAGCTTCTGGCAAAAAGAGGCTCAGTGCCCTAATTTTGGTCACACTGTCATTGCCCTTCCCTTATTGCATGGCTTCAGAAATATATGTGTAATTTTTAACCCTCTGTACACACTCATTCCTATTCTTGGATTTTGAACAGTTTTCGAATAGAAATACATCCTCCGTCCACCTTTAAACCGGGAGTTAGGAAGTTGCCTGTGCTCATGCCTGGGCTGGTATCTGGATTGAATAGGAGTCTTAAGTCACTTAAAAGCATGTCTGCTTTTGATATGATTGCTAAATCTGGTTCTTGTCCTTGTTAAATTTGGCTGCCTCATTGGAGTAAGTCACTTTTCCACAGATCAGATGACTAGAAAAGCTGGTTGCATTTTTCAAGCAGTTCCCTTTTGGGGATGATCAGATTACTGCAAATGCATTGGAATTTACACAAATAAAAATGCATTTTAATTTCAATGGCTTGGGGTTTTTTTAAAGTGGCAACATTGAGACTGCAGAAAACATGAAAAATATAAAATCTGTTAGTAGAGGTCTACAATGGTTGGGAGGCTGGAGCACATGACTTAAAAGCAGAGGCTGAGGCAATTGAGTTTGTTCAGCCTGGAGAAAAGGCTGAAAGTGGGGATCTAATTTCTGTCCTAGCTAGACATTGGGTGGTTTAATACAGAAGATAAGTCATACTTATCTTAGAAGTCATCAGTCAAAGAGGCAAAAGAGACAAACTGCAAGAAAGAAATTCCAATTAGGAAAATATTCCTTGAGGACAGCCAAACACCAGAACAAGTTGTCCAAAGAGCTTGCAGAGATTTGATCCTTGCAGATACTCAAACCTCAACTGGATGAGACCCTGAGCAACCTGATTGAATATTAAAGCTAGTCCTGTTTTAAGCAGGGGATCAGACCAGATGACTTCCAGGAGCACTTTCCAACCAATATTGTGCTTTGATTCTATGAAAAATGTTGGGATTAGTTACCAAATCAGACACAAGGGGACAGGTATACCACAAATTGTGCAAGGAAAAACATTTTTTTAATTGTTTCAATAAGTAGTTAGTTCTGCCAATATATGAATATAAACTACAGACAATATTATAAAGTTCTTTGACCTTTACTGGTTGTATCTGGATTGCCATGTGCCACAGCCTGTGCCTGAGGCTTGTGAGGTCCAGCAGCTTCCTAATGAAGCCAAGATCCTTGCAAATTTCTCATTACCATATATTAGAATCATTTCTCAGCTCTGTATCACATGGATTAGAGAAGATGCTCTTGAAGGGTGCCTTCTTGTTTGTTTTCCATTCTGGAATGCAGAGATCTGTAGTTAATCAATCACAGAAGCTACAAGGCTGGAAACTCATTGGGCTGTTTCTGTTCAGACTTCCAGCGATACATCTGGTGAGGTGCACACTTTTCCTGCATCCACCCAGAAACAGTGACTGGCTCCATGAAAGAAATGTGGGGAATAACAGACACATTCTTCTTGGTTAGCAGAGCAAAGGTTAACTGTAACACGCCCTGAAGCTATGATAAAGCAGATATAATTTGGGATGAAATAATAGAACTCAAATCTTTATGGACATGGAGAATTGAGTGCTATATGATCATTTCTCTCTCTAGGGCATGCTTCAGAAGTGGGGTTGGACCGAATATGGGGAATAATTCAGGTTGAACTGTCAAGTAATCACAAATTTAAGAGTCCAATATGTGAAGTAATTTCAAACTTACTCCAAAAAACAGGTTTGGGAGGATTGGGTAAGGGTTTTGCCTGTAGCAAAATCTGAGCTAAGCATTTTGTCTAACTCCATTCTTATAGAAAATTTGGAAGTAGAGACGTGTATGGGTGTCAAATCTATTTATTCAGAGATATGTATGTGTTTAGGATGGTGATGCTTACAACAGGTCAAATAAATGCCACACAAAGGTTTCTGTTCAAGAATGCCTAAAATTAAATACTAAGTTTGGAAATAAGAAAACTATTTTGACTTTTTTTTCTCTTTAAAAAAGCTGCTGTTTAAACAAGAAAGTGTATTGATGATGATTAGAAAATTTAACAAGAGGAAAGAACTTCAAAGAATTATTTTGCAGCTTTTCTATTTATCTGCAAAACAGAAAAAAAAATCTACTGCACTGACTTTTGTTCTACAAGTCCAATATCACACCTATTGTGTGGGGGGTTGAGTCACTATTTACAGAGCAAGACAAAAAAACTTCCTAAGTAAAAAACAGAGCTGCTAATAAGCTGAAGAATGTGTTCTGTTAATTTGTAGTATTATTAATATGTTGCCTTATTTAGCATTTCCTCCAAATGCTTGTGGTTACTAACTTTTCAGATATTTTTAAAAAAGTAATTACCCTTTTGGTATTTTTATCCCCTGATTTATGATCCTATTTTAAATTTAAGAGTCATCCAGTCGAGGAAAAACAATACTTGAGAGTACAAACACACAACACAGATAAATATGTGGAAATGCTCAAAGGAAGCTGTTTCAAAGAACCAAAGCACTAAAAATTATTTGTGCAAGGTATTCTACAAAGAAAGTAGGTGAAAAGCAACACTAAAACATTACAAAGATCAATTCGCATATTTTCCCTTTCCAAAAATAATGGCAAATCCATAACAAACAGTTCAGCCAGCTCTAGACTCAACTGGGATCTGATCCAGTCATTATTTTGGTACTTGAAATCAAAAGGGATTTGATGGGAATGTATGATAGATTATTTTCTGGACATTTTTAATTGGGTGACTTCTTCCCTTAAAGGGTCCGTAATTTTTCACACATGTCTCCAAACATCCTCTGCCAATATTAAATTCTGCTCAGATGGATTTTCTGTTAGAGAAATATTTGGCAGTTACAGTTTGGCCAAAATCCAGTAAATTCAGATGGGAGGAGCCAGGAAATGGAAATGCTTTATGTAGATAGTATGTTACTTCTTCATGCATCCAGATTTACATATTCTTCGAGGAAACAAAGTCAAGAACTTTATTTTGGTTCCTTTTTGACTTTGAAGAAAAAAGCTAAAGTAGCACAGAACCTTCCTCCTAATCTTTGCAGTTCTCTCTCTGGTCTTTGATGTAACAGAAGTCACCCAGCTGTATTTACCATTGCCTTCATATCTCTTCCCCTTTGTCCGTTTTACAGCATAAAACCTGATCAAGGCATTTTTTGAAATGAGAAGTGATTTGGTCAGGTGGCTAGAATTATCAACACTCTTCCTAGGCAGGATCTGCAAGGTGAATGCCTTATGATGTCATATCCTCCTTAGATTGTCTGTCAGTCTTCTGAAAAGAGATATAAGAGCGACAGAGAGAGAGAGAGAGAAATCCCTAGTTAAATTAACTTGAAAAATAAAAGTCTCAGGCTTCATGTGAATAAATTGTTCAGAGAGAGAATGTATTTCCAAGCTTGTAGATGAATATTTAAGAATGCCAGTAATGAGCAGTTGAAATAGCACAGCTGAGCAAAGCAAGGCAGCTTTAAAAGACCCCAAATGGTTACATTCAGATTCCATTATTTTATGAGTGATTATTTTTGCCACAGATTTAAACAAAGTCCATCTTCTCATTCCAGTCTGAGGAAAAGAAGTGACCAAAGAAACTGACCTTTGAAAAGAAGAATGGCTTGTACCATACCAGTGATGCCTCGCTGGCACAACAGTGTCTGAGGGCAGACACAGGTTTATTGTTGGAAAGCTCTTGTTTATAAGAACCACTTCTGTTACTGGGACTATTGCATGCATGCTTGAGTTACTGAGGACATGCTCATCATAAAAATCTGTGTAAGTTATTTCTTCTCACAACATTTTTTTCCTTTTATTTCTCTCCTGCAAGTTTGGATTTATTTGGGTTAAGGTAATTAACCACTATTTCCCAGTCTAAAGGCTCCACAGACAAGACTATGGCAGAACTGGAACTTCTGTTTCACAGGGAATTTTGACATTTTGAAACATATCCAGGTTTGGGGTGGGAAGAAGATCAGAGAATTCATAAATTTCTGTAAAAGAATACGTTCAAAAAAGACATGTCAATGGAAATATATAACTTTCTTAAAATTCAATAAAAAAGCAATTTAGCTTTGTGGGTTTTTGTTTGTTTTTGTAAAGAATAAAGTTCCTCTGAAAGGGGAATAAATAAGAAAAATATTTTTTTAAGACCTTTGCAATAAGCCTTAACCAAATTTCCTTTTACTGAGCATGAATATTTCCAATATGAATTTTCCACCTTGACATATTCCCACTGACTATTCAGCATTTTCAAAATGGAGAACATTTAGAAAATATTTTCCCAGCACTAGGAATAGATTGGGAAACTTCTTCAAAGTATTTTTTCTTTTCTGTTTTCAAACAAATTTTGCTAAAAAGTACCATAAGTGTTATATAAGTGTTTTCCACATCTTGTACTTGGCATACTTCACATGTAAGGTAGCAGCACACTCACCTGATGATCATCTGTCTCAATGGGACTGGAAAGAAGTTTGCCCTGGAATCACCTTCTTGGCATCAACCATAACATCTCAGATGCTGCTGCTGCCAGCAGGCTGCTCCTTTGCCACTTTGTGCTTTTTTGTGCAGCATTAAAAGGCCTTACAAGAGTGGAAAACAGAACTTCAGTTCTCCACCAGCTTTCACATCTGCTCATTTTCACTCAGGTCCCAATGGTCACAAAGGAGTAGAAGAAAGGACAACAGTGGACATCTGAAGAACAAACTTAATGACTCATTGTCATCGTAAGTTATTTGAATTAAGTTATCTGGATTTTCTCCCCTTACACTTCTGTATTAAATTTGATTTGCTCCGTATGTGATCTGCACACATGAAACACCGTAAACTTCATCCATTCATAGGTGCAAGCACTGTCAAGGAAAAGCAGTATTATTGTTTTTCTTGCTGCTCCTAGCATAAAATATAACATTTTACATCTTTTTCATGGCTCACTTGTGCAGTAATGAAATACACTTGTACTCACATCAGATTGGGGAAGGTTATCTACTTTAGTGAGAATGATTAAGAAGAATATAAGGAATTTGACCTGGATATAAAGATACCTGACAGAGAAACCCAGGCATAGAAAGAAGATCCCACCTATTGTAGGAGGATGCAGTTTCCAAAGCAGTGAGCTAAGTGTGCTCAAGCCAGGCCAAATCTGTGAATCTACAAGCAATCCCACCCAAATGTGTTCATTATATAGACCTGTGCAGCACATTTAAAGTTCCTTGACTTGTGACGTCTTTGTGGCAGGTACTGGCTTTCTTTATTGGTTTTGGACAGGCTTCAAGATCATGGATTTACAGATTATTTGAACACACTGAGACATTTTAATTGGCTAAAATGCAAACATTTTGCAGTTAATGAGGGGTAGCTTTAGAACCTGATTTTCCACTGCCTTGTACCTTATGTAGCCATTAGTTCACAGCAGGAGAAAGGTCTCAGAGTGCAGTTTGGCAGCTCAGTGCTTATGACCTTCCCATGACACTAAGCCCACTGAGCTTTTAAAAACCTCCTGTGTGGCTGGTTCTGTTCTGGCTCTTCCACAGTCACAGCAACATGATGGGGTTCAGAGTTAATGCAACTGGTGTCCACAGATATTCCCAACCTTGTTCCAAGGCACTCCCTTGCTCATCTCCAATATCAGTACCCAGACTTTGGAGTATATCAACAAAGGGATTTTTGCTGCCAGATCATGATGTATTCCAGCCTTTTAATTTTTTTTTTTACCCACCCCCAAGCTATTACAGCACTTGGTGGAACCTCAAGCACCTAAAGACAATGAGAAGCACTCCCAGAGCTTGAAGTACCAATGTCTTTTGCTGTAAGCCTCTAGCAATCACAGCTTCTGAGCTCAGCATAAAACTGGCAAATCACTTCAGCTTAACTTAAAATCTTCCATTACAACTATTTTATTCTGAGTATTACTGCTGTATTCTTTGAGAGTCCCCAAATACTGCACAAATGTGTTCAACTGGGACATAAATAAATAAATAAATAAATAAATAAATAAATAAATAAATAAATAAAATAGAAGGCAGAAAATAATTTGTCCTTGATTTGAGGTTTTTTAACTGTTGGCTTGCAGTAAATATTTTATGGCTAAATAATTTCTGATATTTACAAAATTATCATCATTATGGAAATTACTCCTTGACACAGTGTTACTGCTGGGATTATTATGTTTTCACGTTTTGCTTTTGCTCATTACCAGACACAAATCTTTTGCAACAGCACCTCTAGGGCTGGAGGAAAATGTGTGAAACTGTCTGCACTGCAAATGAACTTATACAAAGTCTTTTAAAACAGTTTTTATACCTTCTGCCTTACTGCCTATAGTGACAATATTCTGGATTGTTTTGGAGATGTGTGCAGGGGTTCTCACACAAACTATGTATAGCCAGAGACTGAGTTGTCAGCTGAAAGACCCACTAACCTCCATTTCTGTGGTTTGGAGTTGTAGCTGATGGCCCACACTGTTTTCCATTTAATCTTGCTACCTGAGTCATGTTGTAGACAACCAGTGAATATAGAAGAGTATTAGCAAAATTAGTTTATACTGAAGATAGTATTTACATCCCACAACATAATGAGATTGATGATGTTTTGGAAATACCACAATACAACCATGCAATAACAAACTGCTGGATCACCAAAGTACTCTCTATATCATTTGGTAGTAAACAGGAATTTGCTTCATAAAATCTGTCTTTCTATAAAATTCTTGCCCTGAAAATTTTATTTATGCCTAGAAGAGGTTGAGGCATTTTATTACGAGACAAAACATCTCTGTTTAGCTTTTTGTCCCTTCATGAATTCAGTTTGCTGAAAAAGCTCGGAGTTGTACAGAGTGTTACTTGTTTAAATTAGGGCTTCCCTATTCAAATAACCTTATTCTATTTCTCTGAAAAGTTGCTTTGGGCAAGCAAAAAATGAGATCTTTATTTCACAGACGAGATGTGGCCTGGAGTAGGATGGGTCCTATGTAGCTTTTCTGAGACAAATACTGCAAGTGAGATTGCAAACATTTTCATTCTTGCAGACAGAAGTCACTCTAAGCTCCAGTTTCCTCTCCTACAGCCTTTTACCCTTTGATGTGGATTGCCCATAAGAAGTGTCTCCATTGTGTCTGGGGCTTTTTGTGGCTCTCATATCTGTTGCTGACACAAGACTTTAAGATGGGAAATAAATAATGAATACACTATTAAACTGCAGGATCCTTGTGAAATATTGCAACAAACCCAGGCTTTCCTTGGGAGTGTAAACATTAATCATACTTTGTGTTTATATGGCACTGGCAGCTATAGGACTCGGGAGGGATTAATTTAAAAAGATTGTGCTTTTCACATATTTCTAACTACTTGCAGTTGTGGAACTTCATGGGAAGTCTGTGTTTAAGGACAAGAGCCCTCCAGAAAACTTATTATTGCTAGTGGATCATTCAGGACCATACATTTCCATCTCCTTCAGCTATAATGACCCTTGCTCCAGCTAATGAGATGAGGACACAGCTTCCTGTAGAGGATTACTGGATGTCTGAGCAGTGGCCAGAGCTCTCCCATGAAGACAATGGATCATGGAGTTCTAATTCAGTGAGCACAATATTTTTGAAAAAAGGGAAAATGCAAAATTTAGATTTAAAAATTAAAAGATTAAAATTAAATTTAAAATTTAAAATCACAATTTTCAAAGTTGTGATTTTTCCAAGGTGTTTTGTTTCATGCTTAAATTTATTTAACTGTTTTGCAGCTCTTTTAAAAATTAAACCAACTATAAAATTGACCTGACACTTTCAAATCGAAAGTCAAAACATTTCACTTAAAAATATCACCATTAAACATTTAGTGTTTCTGATTCTCCTCCTTCTATTTTTCCAGTTGAAGCAATTAAGGAAATTAAACTGACATTGCCAAATACTGTTGTCCCTTTGAATACAACTTGTTTAATGACTCGACTATGTAAAATAAAACCCTTGTTACTCCAAAGTAGTGCAAAACAATCCTTTCTCTAAACCCAAGCAGTTCTGCAGCAAAAGGACTCCCACTGGGAGCTCTGTCCCATACTCTCACATACAAGCAATCAACATTTGTGCACACTGAAGCAGCTAGAGCTCTAGTTGTAGATGTTTGCAAGTAAAGACCTTGCTTTCATACAAAGCTTTCAAGAAAGGCTAATGTATGTTAAGACTTTGTGAGTGAAATGCTTAAAGTACTGGTATTTTTATTTACATAATTTCTTAAAAATTGAATATTCCCTTGAAGTGTTGGAAACAGAAGTGCAACCCTTGCAGAACAGCAACTCTGTGGAAACAGAAGTTGGAAGGCAATGGACAAAACAATGATCTGGTAAGCTCAGTTACACATGTGCAAGGACTTAAAACAAGGAACTTGCAGAATTATTTTCCACATGGAGAAGTCCTGCATGTGAATGGACCTATGCGGATTTTGCTCCATCTCTTTGTTGCCTGTGCCATTACAGAAAGCCATAATAGACTCCAAACTCAAGCCACAATTACATACCTCACCAAGGCTGGAAGGCTGAGGAATTGCTTTTAGGTCCCTTGCATATTTCAAAGCCATTAACATCAGAGATTATTATCTCCATTGTGCCACAGGCACATGTCAGATAAATGACTGCACCATGCCTGTGCAAAGGACACGCAGCTTTGTGCAGTCACTGGGGTGCCCCCGAGTGCTGTCCAGTTCCTTTTAAGCACTACGGATAATGAATATTTGATGCCATTAACTCTCTAAATTCTTGTGAACAGCAAAATGAGATTGCTAATGGTGATGTTCCTTGTCATTATAGAATTACTATTTTTGTTCCTCTTGCATGTGAATTGTTTTACATTTTAGTATCTGCTATAAGACTGCAGGATGGTACTGGAAGTCCAAGCTGAGGAATGACAGTCAAAATCCTACATATTTTTCTAGAAGCACTAGAGTTCTGTATTTTAATAACTGTGACGTCCACGTGAGGACTGTTACACCAAATAATGTGAAGAAAGCTCTGTGACAAACAGGCCCAGTGCCTTTGCTGAAATCTGTAGGTCAGTGCCAGACAGTTTCTGAAGGACATGTACAGAGGCTTTCAACTTTTTCTTGATATTTTTTGGATGCTGCCAGTAGCTGAAAGCTTTATTCAGCATGACCATGTGCTCCAACACTCTAGTGAGTTCAGTGGTTTGGGTGCAACCTCAAGCTATAACAGTCTTTCTGAATTTTATGACTGATTCCAAGCAAAAATCAGTTTTTTTCCAGGGAACAGTGTCTCATTGTGGGGAGATAAGTAAATAAAAAGTCAATTTATTTGTATCAAAGAAATACTCTGTAGAATTCTATGAGCATGTGAAGAACAGAAAATCACCATAAGCCTGGCATGTCCAAATATCAGATGTACAGTGCATAAATTATACAGTTAATCTGACTTTGCACAGTAAGTGGGTTTCATATGGGTTGTGCAGTTCATCTGGGCAACATATGCTCAGAAGGTTTAACACTGTGGAAGTATTGCAGACTTTGTAGAGTTGATCTGCAATGCACATGATTGTGTCTAGGATTTCCAGATATCCAGCAGCTCAGTCAGAGTTGCTATTCTGGTGAGACTATTCCAGACAATTGTCAGCATTCTCAAACTCGTCCCCAACAAAATTGCCAGGAACGTAAAACGACATGTCTGGTAAAAGCCAGATATAAGGTAGGTAAGCAAAAAAAAAAATAAATCCTACCATATATATCAAACTTCTATTAAAGACCTTACTCCAGTGCCTCAGACTAAGTCACCTCCTCAAGACCTATGAGAAGTAACTCAATAACCTAATGTGTTAAATAGATGCCAAATAAAGCAATTAAATAAAAAGCCAAACTAAAAATCAACCAACCAACCAACCAACCAA
>VZDJ01000074.1:1085974-1263414 GCA_008694505.1 Cyanoderma ruficeps
CCAACCAACCAACCAACCAACCCCAGTTCTACATATAGTTCCTAAGCAGAAATGCATGGCACCATTGTCAGAGCAGGGAGAATAGGATAAACCACTTCAGTGCATGTGACTCCTGTGTTAACCTGAAGAAGCATACACGCCCTAGGTATCTGAGAGCTGTATTTGTTCCACATACAGCTGTGACCCTTTTCCAACATTCTTTCTCCTTCAGAACTGAAGCCACTCACTTCAGCTGTGAGCAGGAAGTTCCTGAGAAGGTAGGTGAGCACAGCAAAGCAGGTCACTTGAAGGCAACATGTTCTGGGCCAGTAACCCCATTCATTCACCCAGGATTCCTTTTCCCTCAGACAGTGTCTAGGGTTACTGGACTTGGTATTGATTGCCAGGGAACTTTGACATTTGGTAGCTGTTGTTTGATGAAAGCAGCTAATTGGAGTGCTTCCTCTGAGGAAAACCTTTTACATATGTGAATCCTTTGTACCTGTGCATATGTAGGTGATACATTCTGAAACTGACATAAAGAAAAGCTGTTTACACATAACATAAATGTAGCTAATTGCTCTTGCTTTGCTAGACATTCACTCATAGCTTGCAATTCAATTCCATCACCTGTAACAAAATACTCTGAGACAACTGTAAACTAAATGTCAGCCCTCTTTCTTCTCAGAGAAGCTGCCTTGTTTATTCAGCAGAATTAACCAACTTACCTTACTTTAAAAATACTTTTTCCTTTTGGAAAATACCCAGAGGGTTGGGTTTTTAAAGCAGTGTTACAGAACCTCAATTGAAAACAATACAAAGTGATTCATATAGAAAAGACTGAAAAGTGGAATATAAATCCTGATATAAGACTTCAGATGTTTTTGCATACAAAGATTTTTTTTAACCCTGGTACTCAGCCATGTTATACAGTAAAATGAACAAGCAAAGAGTAAAGCACAAAAAAATGTATTTCTCTACTGTGCAAGAAATTGAAAACAAATCATATGCTACAGCAGAGTTTCTCCAAACATCTTTTTCCAAACTCAACAGCTTGGTAAGATGATTTAAATGATGAGCATGCTTGTATAAATGCCATGTGGGCCACAGAATATGTACTCCACCTATAGAAACTGCTGTCCTAACTTATCCAAACTTCCTTTGCACCCCCCATTTTCATTTTTTCCAGTGCAATAATTGCAATAGCACTGACATAAGGCAGGACTTACTCCAACATTCTCCACAGCTTCTTTTAGAAAATACATGGGAGTTTGTACTGAAAGTATCTCCTTTCAGATCTTTTGGGGATTATGTTGCCACCCCCTCTCCCCACCTGCCCTTTCTCTTCTCTTTATTTTTTGTTGCTTATGAGATGGATGGTTATTATCAGTTTATTATTGCTGCTTTTCCATAGACTTTCTCAAATGTCAAGTGAATCTGATCTGGAGTTCAGGCCCATAATTACACTGGACCAACTCCAGGAACTCGTAAATAAATCGGTGGTGGCTGCTACGGTTGCCAGAGCTCTGTCATTTTGCTCTTCTGAGGGTGGACAGAGACTTTGGCTCTTTCCTAAAATTCTACACTTGCTACAGTGTTTTTCACACCTTATTTTAAAAGACCCTAGGTTTTCTCTAGTTTGGCATAGTTTTACCACAGCCACAGAAAGCTACTAGACTGCTACATTGTTGAATATGTTCATTTACCAAAAAAAAGCAGTTGAAATGTGAATTGTTACTTTTTAAATTTTTTTTTCTGCTTTCTCTATATGTGGAGAAACAGGAACAGACAGTATTTCTGTCTGTCTCCTCTGGCCTCTTTGTTGACATTAATACTTTACATTACATAGATCTACAGTGAGGCACATCTTTGTGACAGTGTATCCACTGTGCTCAGCCACAGAGGTCAGCCCAAGGCTTGGCAAGAAAAGTCCCTCAAGTGCAGAGATGTCTGGATTCAAGGTCATGGGTTTAAAAGGAGCAGGCACAGCATTCACTCCCAGACCTGGCTTACTGAGGTCTGAGAAGTCTACTAGTGACTTTAAATGTTACTTTCAAGCCTGTTTCTAATCATGTCAACGCACAATTCAGTTCCGTAACCAGCACAGCATCTGGTTACAGAACTGAATCTCCAGCCAGTGCAGGCTTGAACTGAAAAAGTTACAGATACTTGTCTTCTGCTATTTTGACACTTTTTTCCTTAAAAACTTCAAATAAACTACTGAAGCACATCATGATAGTTGATCCAGAATATGTAACTATTCAGAACATGGTTCCTCTCCTTCAACCTTATCTGCAATTAGAACTTGCTTGAGTTTGGAGTTTATTGTGCCCCCACATCAGCCATTCACTGATGCAGAAGGCAGCACAGATCACAATTCGCACAACTCGATCTATGGTGGGTTTTTACCAGAAGCTAAAATAATTCCTGAAATCAGAACTAATCCTCAGTGCAGACAAGGCCTCAGACTGCCAACTAGTTCCAAATGCTTTTAAGATGTGAATACTTACATGCTGCCAATGAGACCGAGATGACCAATTCTTTTCACGTGGGCCACTTCAAGGCCAGCAAATGGTATCAGCATTTCTCCAGTGCTACCCTGGCTCACAGACACACCAGTCACATAAAGGTGAAAGTTGCTGGACTCTTTTATAATGGATTGAGTCATTGTGCCTTCTGCAGAGCACTTTTCAAAACAAAGCAAAATACTTTATGGAGTGGAAAACAGTGAATTATTTGCAAAAAAATGTCATTTCTTTTCTATATCCCTCCCCAGGGAGCCCATTGTTCAAATAAGTATTTGCTTGTGCCCCAAAGTACAGATGTTTTTGAGTCTTGTCATAAATCAAACATGCTTATGTCTAACACATTTAAAAAGAGTAGAAAATAGCAGACATGGATTAAGATGGTTGGTCTGACCCAAATTATAGTTCTTCAATACTGTTAATTTTTTGCTGATTCTTCTGGGAATAAAAGATTTGAAAACATCATTGTGCCTTTCTCTTCTCCCTTGGAATTAAAATCAATCTTTTACTGCTTTTGAAATGCAAATTTGAAATAATCATGTATCTGGATCATGGATTAAGTTTGCAGGAGAAAAGTCTCTGGCAGAAGATGGCAGGGACCGTGCCTAAAGCTAAATCCAGACACACAAATCAGCTCTGAGCTACGGTGAAGACAGAGTTCTGGTTAAATGGACTGCAGGTTTTCAGTTGCAAAAGTTCCATCAAGAAACCATTCTGATATTTCAAAACAAGTAAGAGCACCCTCATGCCATTTACAAGAAAAGCAAATTTATCATTCCAATTACTTATTTCTCCCCTCAGACAATTCTCTCAGACCTGTGTTAAAGGGCATTTTTTTCTGAATCAGAATTCCATCTCTACACCTTGACAATTCTAGTGAGATAGCACTGCCTCTTTTTTTTTTTTTTTTTCATAAGGAAAGACAAGCATTTGATAGTTTCAAATAGGGGTGTTGAACAACAGGACAAATTGCAAATTGTCTTGAATGGCAGTAGGATAAACCATATTTTCGAGGTCAGTTTTTTAATCCATGGCATTTAACCTTGCTATGATTTATGTTTGACCTCCTTTCCACAGTAGTTTTCTTTCTTCTCTCCTTCAGACTAGAGGGACACATCTATGCTTTCTATTTGATGTGGGTTTCATGTATCAGCACAAAATATTTCATAACCACTTGGCAAAAGGCACGTGCCCACACCACATCATTATGCTGCAATTAAGAAAATTCTCCCTGCCACAAGGCTATAAAGCCCAGGGATGTTTCAAGCTAAGCCCTCAATATTCATTCTGAATTCATCTAGGGCACAAAGCTGCTGTAGTGTTGCAGAAAGATTTTGTAGTGTGCCTCGTAAAATATTTGTTGAGTGTTGATTGAAAATTTTTTAGGTTTTTCTCATCTCAGCACGTTTCCACACCTGAAGATTTTCTCCTGCTTCTCTGCACAGACTTCACACAGATATAGAGAAGATAGCTCTTCTTGCAACAGAACAGAACAGAAGCATGTATTGTGTTTGGTTCTGGGCATCCTCTACCTAAGTGGTCAGGTTTAATACATTCTTCAAATGATTTTTAGAATTTTGATGATTCTGTGTTGCTTTGTAAGACTTGATCAAGCAGGTCTTGAATTATCCATGTAATTCACTTACAAAATCTTTGATTAAAGTAAAAGATTGAAGTGAAAGGAAGATAAAAAGATTAAACAACCCTCTGGGATGTTTAATATTAGTCAGTTTCAATGCTTGTTTAATATTAGTCCGTTTCAATCCCTTTTACTGTGTGGACAAACATCTTTGACGCATCAGAGGTGAAGTCTATAACATTTTACTTGTATTTCCTCCACCTTCCTAATGAAGCCTTGATTTTAAATAAGTACATCCGTGGGAAAAAAGTTTCACCCCTTAAATAAAATGTGGTGATGACTTTCCAACTTCTGCCTCGTGTGGCCCCAGCAGTAGGGAGAGAGCAGGACATTTATCGAATAGCTCCTTTAGATAGCCTCCTCCCCATGGTCTTCCAGGATCTGCTGCACCCCAGCAGGAGCAAACTCTTCCATCAGGCTGAGACAGCCTGGAAAGGTCGTGCAAGTTAACAAAGAGACTAGTCGTGTGTCTCTGAACGTACACGAGAGAGAAACACTGCCCAGAAACGCTGCTAGTGCAGGAGCTACCCAGAAACGGACGAGTGAGTGACGCGGCCGAGCCCTCCCAGCCCTTTGCTGCCCTGGAGCTCGCTCCTTGGGCCTGCTCTCCTTTGAGCAATTAAAGATTCTATTGACCAGGCCCGGTGAAAGGGACCCAAAAATGCCGCTCCCCGCCGCGATGGGCGCGGCTCCTTTAAGGCGCGGAGCGGCGCCCGCGGGAGGCGCGCGGGAGCAGGAGCGCGTTCGCTCCGGTCCCGTCCGATCCCATCCGCTCCGGTCCCGTTCGGTCCGGTCCGGTCCGTGCCGCGCCGGGCCGGGCGCTCCCCACGGCCCCGCCACTCTCGGGCCGCTCCGCCGGCTCCGGGGGTCACCGAGCCCGGGGCGGCTCCCCCCGGCCCGGCCCCGCCCCGCCGGCAGGANCCGCTGCCCGCGGGAGTGGGAGCCCGCGTGGGCGCTGCCCCGGCCGCGGCCGCTGCCGCCGTGGCGAAGGCGCCGCGGGCTCCCCTCGCTCCAGGGCAGCGCCTTTGGTCGCGGAGGTGCCGCGCGAAAGT
Source organism: Cyanoderma ruficeps (assembly GCA_008694505.1). Classification (NCBI taxonomy): domain Eukaryota; kingdom Metazoa; phylum Chordata; class Aves; order Passeriformes; family Timaliidae; genus Cyanoderma; species Cyanoderma ruficeps. The sequence continues at coordinate 1,091,170 of VZDJ01000074.1, forward strand.
TGTCCGCTGCTGCCGCCGGGGCCGCGCTGTCACTCCGGCTCGGGGCTCCCCGGGCGCGGCAGCCTGTGAGGATGTGGGCTCGCCCCGCACTCTCCGCACGCCGCGGAGCACCTGCTCCGGGGCCGGGCTCAGCCGGGGCCGCCGGCGGCGCGGGGCTCTGCGGGGACGGCCCGGCGCCCGTGGGAGCAGCGAGCGGGGGGCGCGGCGCGGGGGCCGCTCCCGGGGCCGCCCGCGGCGCCGGGGCCGCATCGCAGCGGGGCTGAGAAATGTTTGAAGGAGTTTTGTCTCTTCTTTCAGCTGGAAAAGGAAAGGCATCGGCGGCGGCGGCAGCGCGCACGTGTGATGTAAAGAAAGAGGGACTTTATGATGCTGGCTGGTTGCAGCTCAGTAGGGTACCGGGAAAGGCAGACAGAATCAACAGGGTGCTTGTTGAGTGGGGTACGGAACCGCTTCGGCCCAGAGGCCCCGAGTTGGTTTGGAGAGACTGAGTACTCACCTTGTCTTAAATGGGTCAGCAGTGGGGTTCCAGCTTGCCCCTACTTGTCCAAACTTCAGAAAACAATATGACGTTTAGAAAGGGGGGAAGCAATTAGGTATTGTGATTAATAGGAGAAAAATGAGTAGGGTATGCTGATAGGTATCAGTGCAGGGCTTGTAGGGTTTTACATAGAGCATGGACACCTAGTGCTGCAGAGTTGACTGTTTAATTGCACCTTTGCATCCGTTCTACTAATAACACCTCTTGAAGTCTGATGGATCATGACCATGGATTAAGACTCTTTTAAGAGCAGCTTTAGTGGTCTTTCGAAGACTGAGTGTACTCAAGTTTATTACTTGGCAGGGGGCAGCAGCATGAAGCCTGGGAATGAAAATAGGAAGTGAACATCACTTATTTAGTTTTGATATTGTGTCTTTGATGGTTGTAAGTGTCGTCATAGACTGATCCTAGCTCAGATGGCATCTCATGTGCTGAAAGACATTATTCTTGTCCTGCTCGGCACCCACTTCTTCTAGCTGTGCAAGCAGTCTCTCTGATATGGTATATGTTCTGAACAAGTCTGGTTATTTTTTTAATGGGCAAATGTGTTTCTGGAAGAGTAAACCTAACTGTATCATACTGAAAAATGTTCTCAGCCTGTAATGCCTTAATCTTGTATGTTCAAAATGAAAACAACAGCCACCGGAAAACTGAAACCACTCGTGTCTGATTCACGTGGGCAATGAGGTTTATGACAACAGAAATGTGTGCAGTGTTGCTACACTGAGGCGTCATTACCTCAGACCTGGAAGTGCAGCTTGAGATGAGGATGTGCTGTCCACTGGCTCTGTGTAACCAGCAGTGGCAGAGGTCCAGCTTGAGTTTTCAGAGAAACAGTTCTGGTTTCTTTATGGCTCTTTTGGAGCCTTCATGAGATAGAAGTGCTTGTTCTGGAGTCTGGGAAGGAATAGTGGTAATGTGCCACTCTCCTGAAACACAGGTTTGACAGCTGTTCTTGCCAAGAGAAGTTCTTCCCTGGTGGGACATTGAGAGGCTTGAAATGTCACCCTGTTTTTCTCTGCCCCCTGAGGCCACTATAAAAGGTTTTTGGCCTGGTCCTTACATGCATCTAACCATAGGTAACGGCATGGTGAGATGCACTGGAGTAGTTTGCTCAGTTTCAGTTCTGCTTTGTTTATCTGTCTGAAGGCATTGTTAGATGTTACTAACAAAGTAATGCAGTTAAAATTTTGATTTATTATCCTGATAGGAAATATGCTTCAGCTTTCACTTTAAAGTAATTGAGTGTTAATTGTAATGCTTAAAGAGCTGTATCCTAGCATGGATGTGTGTACCTGTAAGTTTATCTGACCATGGTATCATTGCTAACCTCTCTGATACAGGCAGGACCAAAGTGTACATCCTGTGTAGAAACTTCTGGAGTCACCAGAGGAAAGTCATGGGCTTTTTCACAATAAAGCTTTGAACAAAATTCCTGTCTTCAGGTGAGTGTTAGCTCCTGCTAGGTGTGGCCTGACTATATTCCCCTGGGGGAATCATTTCACACCCTTTGTTTCCCTAGAAAATTTATAGTTCCCAACTGCACTGCTCAGTTCTGAGTGGATGCAAACCATGCTGACTCATATGCTGAACTGCAGCCTTGCTCCGTATAAACACAAGCACACTTCTAAAATATTTAATTTGTAATGTCCTCTGTGGAGAGCTATCCCACAGCTCCTGGCATAATTCCCAGAAGCAGCAGATTCTGGGGTTCTGGGAGTTTCAAAGGCCATTGGTGCCCGGCGGGATAATCATCTGAACTAGTTCAGTGTAGTTTATCCTGGCACTGGGACAGTTCAAACTGAACAGGTATTTAATCTTGCTTAAAGCAAGCCTGCTTTGAACAATACGTGGTATGTGTATGAATGATCTGGAGCCTGTTGAGACAAGGCTGTCGGGAGATCTACATGGAGGGAAATCTTTGTTATGGCAAGTACACTTTGGTGTAGATGTGCCTCCCAACAATTTCTAAAACAACCTCTGCGGGCAGTTATAATAAAACTAGGAATAAGCTATTAGAATATTTGTTTTCTTAGTTCCTCTCTGACAATTACCAGTGGTAATTGTCTTGTGAAATACCCAAGTTTATATCCACTGATAAAATGCATGTTAAAAAGAACTTCTCAGAAATATGAAAAAGCACTCCCAGTCATGCACACAAAAATTCTCATTCTTTTAATTGAAATAAGTTACAGTATATTATTTGGCTACAAAGGAGGAGAGTGGAACCAAAGAATGATTTCCATTTAGTTTGTCTGTACCTGCAAAGTACAGTGCTGGAGTTTTAAGATAAATATCTTCTCCTTTTAAGCAGTAATAAGTTCAGTGGAGACTAGTTGACAAGAAACTAGAGTTCTGTGGTTCTTTCGTAGATTTTAAAATTTGAGGGGTGTTTTTGGTTATTAATGTGAGGTTGGTTGAAAGAGTGATCCATTACGATAAGTACAGAGAGTAATCTGGGAGAGGTTCAGTGCATCTTATGGATGGTCTAGATCAATCCCAGATCACTTGCTCAGGTGGGCTGACTGTCAGTACATTACCTGTAATTGTTAAACATCATCTATTTGCTGAACTGTGCTCAGCTTTGCTGATGTCATGACTCATCCCAACATCCTGCAATGTTTTAAACTTCCATTCTTAATTTTTTATTTTGAGAACAAGATTCTAGAGACACTAGAGTAGTGGAATGTGCTCAAAACTGGGTAAGTCTGGGTAGCAAAAGTGGTTCCAAACCCTGGAGAAAAAACCCCTGCTGCAAGTGGGGCTCTGGAGCTCACTGAGGTCCCTTGGGAATATAAACCATTGCTCCCAATGCCACTGCACAGCAGCACTGGCATCCATGCACTGTCAGTGCAGCAGGAAAAACAAGTTTGTTTTGAAGGTAGTGTGCCTCTCACTTCTTTGACTGCAGGAAGGGTACCTGGCATGGTGCTGTTTTAGTACAAGAAGCATCTTTTCTGTGAGTATGGTTCAAGGCTCAACGTATTTTCCTTCTTGATTAATATGGGGCATTTCCTTACAAATGTGGTTTAAGTCATAAATTAATTTCACTAGAAGGACTTATTTATCTGAAGTCTGAAGTGGCGTTTTGTTGCTTAAGTGTGCTGAGAGAGACACTTGCCATTAGCAGAGTCCCATTAGTTATGAGGTAGTCTTACAACCTGTATTTCAAAATCCTGCTTTCTATGATGGCTGTTAGTGGCATTTTTCTTTGTAAAAGCAAAGGAAGTTAAAAATTGTGTCTGCATCTGTTAGTGTTGCTATGACAGCTGTCTTTGTCCAGTCTTACCCATCCTATTCTGAGTAGCCCCTAGCTGGGCTTGTAACATCAATGGCTATGTGCAGAGGAAGGAGAAGTGGACATCTTTCAATTCTGTCTCCTTTTCTCAGTCAAAAAATATTTCTTTTGAGTTACACTAGTTTTAATTAAGATGCAATGAGTCAAAACATTCCATTAGTAGCTCTGTTTTGATGCCTGGCATAATTAGGTATGATATGGTTATGATATAAGTTAGTAGCCTGTTCCTTAGCACTATTTAATCATGGTTTGTCTTGAGCAAGACAGATGGTACCTCTGATACTGTGCTTCTGAGACTTGAAAACTGGGAAGATCACTTGAAATGAGGTGATGCAATTTTTGTGCCAGGCCACATACAACACTGGCTTCTTCAGATGGCAATTGTGAAACAAGCAAGAGCTCCTTGCAACATGCTATCAGTTATTGCATAAGCAGGCACAGAATAAGGGCCACCCCCTGTGTCTAGGTGAGCAGTGGGATGTGCTCTCTTCAGGTGCCAACTTGCTTTTACATCAATGTGCAACACCAATGTAAAAAAAGATGTAAAATAGCCTGTGTTTATTCAAACCCTCCTTTCTAGCATATTCAGTGTCTTCTTCTGAAGTGCAAGGCTAACTTCTGTGTAGTCAGAGTCTATATTAAGAGATTGTAAATATCTGTCCTCCTAACTCTAGCTGGAAAATACTGTCATGAGAGAAGGTTTTTTGTAAGTTAGATGGCAACCTGTTAGTCTGAGTAACACATTGTTGGAAACTGTTGGTGGTAAAGTAGCAGCAGCTTGGAAAGCTCTGTGACTGTAATCCAGACTTGTTTTAGAGGGTAACTTCTAATACAGAATCTTGTACAGTTTAGTCCAGTTGAGGGGTCAGCTGTCTATTTTGGAGCTTAGAGTGCTGCCTTTTAAGATGAAAGCCGTATTTTGTGACTATGGACTTCTTTTTATCTGCTTACTGTGCCTAGTCTGAGGGAAGGAGCAGCTGTAGTCCATTCACCAGACCTGCATTTGGCTGTTGCTGCCATTGTGTTGTGTGTAAACATGTACCATTATTTTGGATCATATAACAGCTTGTTCAAAAGGGTCTTGCATTCCCCAGCTGTTCTGCAACTTTTCCATCTCTGAGCTTGCCAGCTGCTTAATACAGGCAACTGTAGCTGCATTTGTTTCTCTGGTGTTAAGTATTAGTGGAGATAAAATTGACTTGTTAAATGTTTGGTGCTGCGAGCTCCTCTCCAGCTTCAAATGGACTTAAACCAAAAGTAGTCTGTTCTTACCACGTCGAAGTTGTTAGAAGTTTTCTTTGTCACTGATTGAACAGATTGCATAAAAATCTTTGTTTTGTAGATTTGAAACAAATACTAAATACGATTGTGTTTACATATATATACAGCAACAGATTGTAGCAGTAACTAATCTGAAAGAACTGGGTTACAGAAAGGTGTGCCTTAAAGCCATGTCAACAGCTCATTTGTTTAACCACTTCTGTGAACAATGTTCAGTTTGACAAGGCATCCCATGCTCTCTTGTCAGCCAGCCCTTTTGTTTACTGAATCTGGGAACTTTTGTTTCGGTGGCAGCACTACTCAGACTGGATGTCAAGAAAGGAACAGGGGCTCTGCAATGTCTTGTATCTGCAGTGAGTGCTCAGTCCAGGTGAGGAACCACAGGTCGAGACCTGCCTTTTCCAGCCTGCTTTCCATGCCATGAAAGTGATAGGCAATGTCTGGAAAATGTTTTGTGTGACTGAACTCCTCTTTACTGCAGCTTGGAATCCATAGCTATCTGCCTGGAGATACAGAAATTAAAAGTCAGAGTAAATTCAAGCTGCTTTGGAAAAAGGAGATAATTCTGTTAATGACTAAAGTTACTATTCTAACCACTTAACCTGTTCTGTAATGTCAGTTTAAAACTTGGGGTGAGGAGGAGTGTGTCCTTGATTGCTGCAAGAGACTGCTGAAGATAGTGATAGAGCAAAGTTTTTAGAGGCTTGAGCTGGTGCTATTAATTAGTATTCCTTACTCCCATACAAGGGGATAAATCAGGTATTCACTTGCAATCACACTTAATGCAATTTGTATTTGAAAAATATAAGTGTGGTTTTTCATGGTTTTGCTATTTGTTTCAAGGCGAAGGAGACTGGAAGGGAATGACTTGTGCATTCTTGCTCCTGATAGCAGAAAAGACTGCCTCTGCCCCAGCGTCCAAGTTACCCATTGTAACTGGCCTGAATACCCTATTATTCAGAGAGGAAATTTCCAGGTGACTGTAAATACATTTCCTTTTTCTACCTCTTTTTTTTCCCCACCCTTTCACCAGGCCTGCTCTATCCTTGCTGGTTATAGCTTTCATGTTCATGTTAAACATCAACACTACCTAAATTATGTTAGGATGACTCTGGGTTCATAACAGAGCCTTGATCTGTAAAAACAAAAACAAAATGATAAAAAAGTTTCTTGATTTAAGGTAGCATGTTTCAGGATCTGTTTTTCATACCTCCAAATAGCTGAGAGTTTGAACTTTTCCATTCTAATGTCTTAAAAGAAGTTGGAACACTGTTTGGCTAGATGCTTGCATTTGGCTTCTGGAAAGTTAATTTTTCAAAGTCAGTGTTTGAGCACTAAATCCTTATTTCTCTGAAATCATATCAGAAATACAGGCTTATAGTTTGATGTGATCATAGTAGATACATAGTTATGCTAGCTGAGCAGAGTCATAGATATTAGATTAAAATGTCTAGTTAACACAGAAAATGTAGAAATGAATGTGTGTTCTGGATTTAATAAATACATGTATGAACAGTTCTTTAGAAAACAGGTAACGGGTTCTCTTTCAGAACAGCAGATTGACTGTGCTTCAGAAATAGAGGAAGACAACAAGTGTGATAGTGAGGGCATGGAGAGAGGGGTAGGGAATGGAGAAGGAGCTTCTGTCATAGAGAAAGTTAGGGACAGGATCTTAACATTTTATTTTTTTTAAGTGCTGCTGATTAATTCCCTTTGGAATGAGTTTAGGGAATGGACATAGAAGAGACAGAGAGAAATGGATTTTGAGAAGTAAGACAGTAAGGAAGTGTTGGTTTGTCCTCAGGTGAATAGAGGAGGACAGTATCTGATTAATAAGTAGTGTTCAATTATTGAAGGCTTTAGGAGAAATAAATATTTTTTTCAGAACATGGTGGAAAGTGAAGTGAAGTGAAAAGACTTTAAATGGTCTTAAATTGCTTAAAAATGTTTAAAATAATAGAGGAGGGAAAAGAAGGGATTACCCTCTCACCCACCTCCAAAGACTGTTTTTAATGAAGTTGGTGGAAGTTTTGGGAAGGCATAAAAATAAAACACGTAAGAAAGCTTTTTGTTAGGTGTTTTTCTTTCTTTCTTTGAAGTGAAAGGTTCTGCCAGTGTTTTTAACTTGGCTTAAATTTGCTCCATCCTCTACAGGGGAAAATATTTATTTTAAAGTTTCCTCTAAACTTAAATTGGCTTCCCAGCCAATTTAAAGACATGTCTGTCTATGTAGTACCTTCCAACTCCAGGAAAGCTGAAAACTCTAAGGCTTAATGAAGGAAGAGACCTTGTTGATTGCACAGGAGAGCAGCACTTCCAGCAGTAGAAAAATTGCTGTTCTGAAAATGTAGCTTGAATTAATCCTTTCCACCTTTGTTTCCTTTTGTTGTTGTTAATGATTTCCTTTGCTCAGCTAGGACTCAGCACTCAGTAGGTGCTGCTGTCTGCCTCACTCCACTGATTCTTCCTCTGCTCTCTGGGACTAAAAATTGTAGTATGTGTCAATTTAAAGGCAGAAATAGAGCAGTGGCAGATAGAGCTTCTTCACTAAGCTGCATGTTTGAGAGTTATGATCTTTAACTTTGGCACTTAAAGTTATTTTTCACCAGGGTGGTCATTGCAGCTCTTAGAGTGAATTGTCCTGCACACTGATGAATTTGGCTGCCTGTTATCTCACAGCTTGTGTGGCTGAAGTCTCTGCCCTATGTGTAGGTTATCAGCCATATGCATCTCTCCCCAGAGACAAAATTCTCTCTATCACTGGAAAGATTCAAGGCTTTGAAATAAGGTTGCTTAAGCAAAAGTTGCAATAATGAACAAAATTACAAAAAGAAAAAACCCCATATTTACTTAGGTAATATGTGCCAGTAAGGATCATAGTTAGGCCGTGTTGTTGAGGTTGCCTGTTAACAGCTGCTTGAGTTCTGGATGCTTTGCCTTGTTTGTGTGATGCATGTGAGACTGTGCTGTCATCTGAAATCAGCATTTAGGTGCAAACTGCTGAAAAGCACCAGCACTGCTGCTTCTTCTTCCACCTTACTCCACAAAACCACTTAGCTGAGGTATTCCCGTTTAGATCCTGCCGTTGGCTTTAGGCTTAAACTACTTTAGTCAGAGTCTTCTGTCATTTGTGGTTTAAAGTATATGCTGTGACAAATATTACTTCAAAGGAGTTTGTACAAGACTTGACCCTTGTAAAGACTCTCCAGAACTTTATAAACACCCTGACCATGGGATTGCATCAAACCTCTTCTGGATGTTCCCCCTGTGCCTATCCTCTTCCTTCCTGTTGTATTGCAGAGTGCCAGTAGTTGACAGGCAAAGGATTTGTTTTTCCTGAAATACACTTGTTTGTCTGTCTCCATAATGTTTGTTGCATGCCTGGCTCCACAACTTGCATGCAAATGCCTATTTTTGTACTGTCTTTGTGGGTTGGCAACAAAGTAATTGTGGCTTCCTACTACAAGCAAAAGTCTGGTGTGTGGAACCGAGTTGTTTATATGGATTCCTGGTATGGAATGCAACTTTAATTATTTTAGCTTGAAATTAAATTGTGTTGAGTAAAGTTAACTTTGAATATAAGTGGCACTGAACCCAGCTAAACAATTTTCTAGGGCTTACATTAATAAAAGCAAATTATAACATAGCTAACTACTCTTAGGGATGCATTTCAGGTTCTTAAAATTTGTGGTTTAAGAGGGGAATGCTCAGCTTATACTTCTGTAATAACCTTCATTTCTGAAGTGCACTATGTGGTGTACCCTGCTGGGATAGTACAGCCACAGATAACTTGAAGGGATTTGTGTGGGCAGGGAGAAGGCAGATGAAACATTCCAGGTGAGATATAAATTTCCATGGCCTGGTTTGGGAACCTAACCTGCCTTATAGTAAGAGATAAAGAGCTGTGAAAAAGAAGTTACCAGTGATTTTGTTACATCTGACCTGCTGTTAGAGGACCTTTTAAGGACCTTACTACCTTTTAGTAACCTTTTAAAAGAAATCTTTGAAGCAATATTTGGTTGAATGTGCTTTTTCTGGACCCTGACGAGGTGCTTGCCAGCAAGGAGCTGCTGACATCAAAAGCAAAACCCCAAAAGGCCCATATATGTGTGTGAATTAAGGAAATGGGGAATGAGAGTGGTTTTGTGCTGAACTTCAGCTGAAAGATCTTTCCAAATGCAATAAAGAAATGGGGCACCTTCATGAATGCCTTCAAAAATTATGATGACTTGTGAGATTCCTAGAGTAATGTACAAATGAAGACAGTGTCCTTCCAATAAAAAAAGTCACTTCATTAAATGTTTCTTATGCAATATGAGCACTTACAATCATGCCAGTCACCTCTGAAACAAAGCAAATAATCTTGGTGTTACAGAGGTTCGTTTCTTAAGGAAGCCCTGAAAAAACTTTCCATGAGCATGTTGGTATGAATTGGCATTCTTCCTTGCACAGGAAACCACAAATTCTTACTGCGGAAAACTTCTAACTCTTGTAAAACAGTCATTAGTTTTGTGTATTCAATGTTCAGAATGTTCTAGGGTTTTGTTTTTTTTTTTCGTGTGGCCCCTGGAGAGCTGCTCTAAGATCTCTTTTGAGAAACAGATCACTTGCTCAAATGTTTCCAGTCACTTGTAGTCCCTGTGCATGCTGCTGGGGCTTGGATACTTCTCAAATGCCTACAAGCCTGAGACCATCTTTATTGTTCAATTATTTTTACCCCCTCAAGTCTGACAGTTGCAGCAACTGAACATGATCCCTGTATTAAATACAGCAATGTGTTTGATGAGTTGCTTTGTTAGGGTTTCTGAAACTTGTGCACTTGAAATGGCCTTTGGTGGTGGGGCAGTTCCCGGACCAGTGTCACTCTGCACACAGGCACACACACATACAGACACACACACACACACACAGAATGCTTGTGTGCACTCCTCAGAACACGTGTGTGCCATGTCTGTGTGACTNATAAGCTGTGATCAAACTGCACGTGAAGTAACTAAGCAACTATTTTTCTTAACTAAGTTTTCCTTAGTTTTTTTTTCCTTTCAAGTACACTATCCAGAGTGGAACTCAAATTATACAGCGCATTCTTTTTATTTTTTTAAATGGCAGCAGAAAGGGCAATGGGTGAGGATGTAACAAATCACATAAGCTAGCAGTGATTAAAGTGGGGTGGTTTTTTTTGTTTTGTTTTGTTTTTTGCAGTGCAAGCTACTTGTTTCAAACAGATTTATAGTATCTTCATCAATGTTTTATAGTTTCTACTCTTTTGGAGTGTTAGCTGGGTTCTCAAGTACTGGAACGTTACTCTTGCTATTTAAGGCAGGACATCTGTCATGATGTGTCTAGAGTCTGGTTTCCCCAAGCCTGAACAATTCTTGCCTTTATGCTCTACCTATGTAGCCCTTGCTCTTTCTACAACCTAAAAATAACATAGAAGTTAAACAACTCGTTGGGAAGTCTGTAATTTCTGAAGGCAGTAGCTATGTCTTGTGTCATCTGGACAATGCTTTGGCAGAGTTGTAAGAATTTACTAAATTAGGCCAAATTAACTTTTCTTTTTGGTCAGGTGTAACTTTCTGTACTGGAAGGATGTGCACAAAATAAATGTGTGCTTCTCACAAACAGTGTTAACACTGCCTCATGCTGCACACACCGAGGCTTCTGGGACCCAGCCCCAGCAGCATCCTCCTGGTGTCCTACCCTCTGTTTCCTGCCTTGCTTCTGGAAGTCATGGCTTGCACATCGACTTCCTTGGGATGTGGGACTTTTCCTTTCCACTAGCCTCAGTGTTAGCTGCTTTCTCAACTCTGGTTTATGTCCTAACAGCTGTTCAGTTTGCAGACTTTTATTGTAAATACTTTGTACAATATTATTACAATATAATTCTGTGCACAGGATAAGCAGGCTACTTTGTGGAGCCTCAGAACTCTTCTGTAGAATGGGCAGACTCTTTTAATCTAGAGAAATGATTCCCCTCCTCCCACTGAAAATCTACTCTGAAAACTTTGTTCTAGAGACAGTTTTAATGAGATTTGAAACCTGTATCACAGTTTTCAGAACAACCCCTTTATGTTTGTGGCCTTGCAATAATGCCATTTTTGGGGATGAAATTTTGTTACTCTTAACAGCTCTCCTCCCATTTCCCTCTTTCCTTCCTGCTCCCAGCTGTGTGCATGTGCTGATTATTCTGGGATGGTTCTAGTCCACTCCTTCAACGTTGTAAGCTGCTTTATCTCAGGTTTTGGTAGCTGGATCAGCAGATCAGTGTCTGTTAGTGAACCAAGGAAGGTCTCAGACCTCTCAGGCACGTGGGAGGTGGTGCAGCAGGGACAGTGTCAGACTGGACAAAATATATGTTCTCTGCACGGTTCACTTTGCCTAACATGGATCTGTAGATGAACATGAGTTTTCTGATGGCACCTCTCAGTTCTGATTTGGCAAAGGCTTTTAAATGGAACTCTGAAATAGTGTTTATTTGAAGCTTACAATGCTGGAATTGGAATTTTTTTTCCTTTGTGTTTGTAACTCCTATGCCACAATATGTTTTTACCTGTTGTTTGTTTAAAGGAAGCTTTGCACTTCCCAGGGAAGATTGCAGCTGGGAAAGGCCTGAAACTATTGCAGTTGCTTGGCTCTGTTGAATTGTAACTATTCATAGATAGTTACTCTTACTAACCTAAAATTGCAGATGCTTTACTGTTCATCAGATTGTAAAAATGCTGTGAGACCATCCAGCATCTTTTAATATTAGGCTGAGTTACAGCATTTTGCAGTTAAAATGGTCATGGTGACAGCATGTCTCTTTGTACTGGTGAAGAAATTTAAAGAGAGTGGGAATAAATGCTAAGGAGTAAGGAGATTTGAAATAACTATGCAGGGTCAATGCAAACAACATAGAAAGTTTTGGGAAGCTTTGTTAAACTTCGGCTGAGTACTTAAAGGTTTACTGGAGAGTAATACATGCTATTGAACCTGATGGCTTTGGCTTCTGATCACCAGTGAAGGCCTGCTTTTTTACCTAGTTTTGCAACTGGGAATTTACTTTAGCACAAGGAAGATAAGTTTCTTATTTGAGTTAGCAGAATACTAGTGTCTGGTTGGAAACATTCCCAGCAATAATATGATTCCTAGCCTTTTCTGTAACTGCTCAATAGTGCCACCAATGCATATTTGAGTACAAAATAATTATGACAATTTGCATAAATTCCAGGATTTTTTAATGTCTCAAAACCACTTTAATATAGGGTACAAGCTGATCCTTTATAAACACTGGCTTGAAACAAAGTAATCAGGTTTAACGGAGCAGCTTCATGAGCGGTCAGTTCCAGGTGCCCTGGCTTCCTAGGAAGTGCCAGCTGAGTTTATGAGAACAATTGCTTCTGCCTGCTGACTTCATGGCATCCCAGGTACAGCTTGGTAAACTGACTGCCAGCCACTGGCCATGCACACTTTCCTCACAGTACAGGAGTCCTGTGACTGAAGACAGCATCTCCCAGACCAAGATCTCCAGATTATTGCTGGGCTTCATTTAGAAAGGACACCTGAGCTGGCTCTGTTGCTTGCTGTGGGTGTTGAATTGCTTCAGTGTTTTAGAGGAGGCTGTGCTGTACTATCACTATATTCTCCAGGCTGACTCATATATACATTTTTGACCAAAACAAAAGAAGGCCCTCTCTTCTTTTACATCATAAGAAACCTTTTCGTTGTTACAGAGTATTGAATTGAAGTATTTGAGGTAAAGAAAAAGAAGAACAACCCAAACAACAAACTGTCAGTTTGATTTCTCACTTCATTCTGGCACTAGATGCACATCCAGTGTGTGAGGGGAAGACTCCTGTGTTAGGCTCCAGATGTGAGAGGGTGTTCTGCATTACAGGTAGATGAAATAAATGTCAGAGCCATCTGGCAATGAGCAGACTGCAACTGCTTTGAACTTCACTTGGATAAATGAACCTCTTCACAGGTTTTCTTTTGAGGAGTGTCCTGAAAAAGATTCTCATTAGTTTTTTTGTTTGTTTATTTTTACATTGTTGTCTGGTGATCTTACTGTCCAAAATAGTGCATAATTCGGATCTGAGATTTAGATTCAAAGTTAATGTATCTCCATAGCAAAGTCCATGTTGTTCAGAGATGTTGTCTTGTTAATTGTTAACAAAGGTGCTCTCACTGCTCAGCTGAGCTGCAGGGTTTGTTAGTTGAGCACTGCTTGCAGCGCTTTGTTGTTTAAGTGCTGTTTTTGATGTCTCACAGCACTGACATGTGTAACTTGATTGATGTGACATGGAGGAGCCTTATCCTGAAATCTGCTTCTGTAACTCAGTTGGAACTGGAACTTAGTTGGTTCAGATTATGCTTGAAAATACTACTTTATATTTTTTTCCAGGGTTAATTGCACCATTGATTTGATTCATTCTATTTAAATAATATACTTACTTTGATCTTTGAGCGCAAGATCTGATTTTATTTAGTTGCTCATGGCAACCTGTGCAATGTGTTTGGTTTTTGGTTTGGGTTTTGGTTTTTTTTGATCCTCTTAATATCTTCTGTATTCAGTGCTGTTGTTTAGAACAAGGATTTATTTGTGTGTGCACCTGATTCACAAGATTCACTGTTATGTTTCAGATGTCTTCGGAATCTTGCTTCATCTTCTCTGCTGCCTTTGCTTTGTTTCTGTTTCTTTCTTGTGTGGTACTACCCATTTGCAAGATCTTGGAACTTCAGCTTTTTTCTCATGTATAGGCAAGTCTTCTGTCTTGCTCTATTGCTCAGTGAAGAAATCTCAGTTGTTGTCGAGGAAGCTTGAGACGCTTTGAGGTGTTGCAGATGAGAAGACCATTGTAGTTGTGTAAGAGTTCCTCTGTTCTCCAGTGGGGTCACCAACAGAGCATTTTTGAAAATTCACATAGGTGAACAGAAGTGTAGTGGGCTACATGAATCCAAAATGTCCCTCATCTTGTTATTTTGTTTGAAAAATACATATTTTTTTAAACTTTAGGAATTCTTACTGAATTTATTTTTGATGAAATTAGTTCCATTAATAAGGGAGTTGTTTTCAGTCTTGCTTTCAGTCACAAGATTCTTAAGTCCAGGGGATAAATCTAAGCATGGGGGATGTCTTGAATACATTGTAAAGAGATGATCTGAATGGCCCAGTGCACAACCTACTGGTTAAGGATCATGCATGATTAGTCATGTCTTTCTGACTTCTCTGGGGAAACCAAATGTTTAATGTTCCTTCCATTTCTGAATCTTTCTAGAGACTGTAGTTAGCAGTGACTTGTCTTTGGTAGGAAATTCAACTGTTTCTATTTTGGATTTTATGGTCTTCTTTCTATCATTAGTCGATTCTTGGGTATTTGGGAAGTTTCTTTGGTGTGTGTTCCTCCTTAAGTTGCTCCAAAGACTTCTTTGCTAGACACCAGCCACATCCAGTTGATCCAAGTAGTCCCAATAGCTGAGATAACTTGTTTTCTGTTGGAGTTGGATGATGTGCTTGTGCATTTTAGGATGACGTGTAATAACCTGACCAGGAGAGATGCCTGTGGAAAAAAGAAGAGGAAAACAGGATTCCTAATTATATGACCTGTTATGAGCTTTAGGGAAAGGGCTGCTGGAAGGCAAGTATATTTTAAGGGACTACTTTTTTATTATGAGTCTACACAGCCTAAATTCTCATTTAGCACTTCAACCTTTCCCTGCCCTCCACCAAATCTTCTCCTTTAGCCATATTGGCAATATCTTTCTTTTCTGGCCAAAAAAAAAGAGGAGGCATGCACAGTTTAATGTACCAATTTTTTTTTTTGCAACACTCAATCATTTTACCAGAGTGAGGAAGTAGTGTGAGTTTGGAAGGAGGGCATGAATTATGTGAATGATATTGTCTGAACAAGTTTTGTCTGTGTAGGTAAAGACCCAATGAGGGTTAAAAAAAATTCCAGCAAAACTCTTTCTGAGAATTTTGAAAGCAGACTAATTTGTTTTTGCAAGCAGACCAATCTGAAGTACTTGATGTTCAAAACTGTACAATTGTTATATGTAGAACTGCCTTTTTAAAGATATTTTTTTCCTCCTTAATTCTTGAACTGCAGAAATGGACACCTGTCTCTCTTTGGGTAAGTGCTGGCAAGTTCAAAACTGTAAGTGGTTTTTATGATGAACTGGAGTTTCAGAGGTGACACTACTGTCAGCTCTTGTCTCTGTCCTTGAATGCAGCAACTCTGCTCTTCTGTGGTCCCACAGTAAACAGTTGTGATCACTCCACTTCTTGGCATGTAAGAAGTTTGGCATCTTTAAAATAATGAATGCTTCTTGCTGCTGATGACTTTGGAGTAACAAATTCAAGTGGAAACTGAGCAGTTCCTTACTTAAAATGTGCTCCAGATTGTGTTTGTAAACATTCCAGAGATTAATTGATGCATCTGATTTTCGGTATTTCTCATGTATTTCAGGGAGATTGCAAAGTATCAAAGTTGATGTGAAATTGATTTGAGAAAGAGAACAGACTGGCTTGAAGGGATATCTCTCTAGACTTGTGCATTGTATTAACCCTGAAACTTATGTACTGGGAATGGCATAGACTTAAATTACAATAAGGAGATAACACTGCAGAAAAATGAGTCAGAGAAGTGAGGTCATCTAATAAAATCAAATAAAATTTACCTTGTAATAATGAATTATTGAAGGTATGGGGTTTTTTGAAGAGGTGGTTAAGAACTGTAATCTGCATAATGGAATGTGTGTTCTAAAGGAAAAACCTGCTATTGTTATGAAGTCAGAACATGCAAATGTCTCTGACTCTAAAGAAATGTTTCAAGAATTCATTTTGAGGATTTGGAAGACAATCTAATAAGTGTGTGTGGAAATCTGCTCCATAGTACTATTAGGTTGGCAGGAGACATTGGTTTACCTACTAATATGATATCGCTTTCATGAGTTTTGCTACTCAACAAGACTAAGAATGTTATAATTTGGTTTTACAGCTCTTTCAGATGTTCTGCATAATTGATACCCCTGCCAAAGGAGCCAAGAGAGGTTTTGTAGTGGAACCCTCTCTGCTGTCACATTTTAGTTGTTAAGGAGGTATTAAATAATGAAACCTTTAAATCTAAGATCATATTTCATTTTGGCTAAAATTTGCATTCATTTAATTACAGTTGTGCTCCATTTCTAGGGGGTTTATGGGAAAATTTTTGGAAGTTGTAATTGTTCTTGCTCAGATAAACAGTTGTGCAGGCAATTCACTGCGGGTCTCATTTGACGTCGGTGTTTACCTGTGTTAGGATGGATGACTGTGACCAGTTAATGGCACTGGCTTACAGGTATAAAAGGAATCTTCTCTTTGCCAGGTGCATCTTAGTCAACTTTGCTGAAGTTTTTTGACTGTACAGTCAAGTGTATACAGGGATCTGGGTAAAACTTGGACTGTTTATCACTGGGATACCCACTCCTGTACTGTCTAGAGCATGTAGTAATTGCAGCACTTTTTAAAAACTGGGTTTGTGGGATGAGCTAGTTCATGCAGCTTGTGCTTGGCTTTTATTCTGATATGTCTAATTGATACGTAGAAGGAATTCAAGCTGCAGATTAAGGAGTGAGTGTGCCTGTGAGGGCTCAAGCAATGTGATTTGCCCTCTGAACTCATGACTGAAGCTCTAGCTATAGTCTGTGTTTCTGGCCACTGTTTCTGTCTCAGGGCACTCTGTCAGGAGAGATTCCCACTGTTTTCCTTTCAGACTGGCCCATGTCAGAGGTAACTCTCAGCAGGAGTGCAAATAGCACAGCCCCAGTTTCTAAGGAAGGCCTGGCTGAGCAGAGCTATGCAAGTGCAGGTTAGAAGTCACTGAGATAACAAACACAGCACACTTGGGTCTACCAGCTGGCTGACACATGAAGTGGGTGTTTTACAGCACATACTCTCTAAACTCCAAGGAAGATACTGAAGACAAGAGCTGATTCCTGGATGTGCTGTAAACCCTGAAGTTTTAATCTGTTTGTATTGTGCTGTGACGATTGGTTTGGCTTTTTTTTTTTTTTTCTGCTCTTTTTTCGCCTGTAAGTAGGGAAATTTATTTGAACTTAGATGAATTTCAACAGTGATGCAGATAATTACTTTTTGCATTAGAACAGCAGTTTACCTGGCTGAGAGGGCATTGCCTTTCTACGCTGTGTTTAGCTTTTCAGTGGCTCTTTACTAGCCTTAAAAAACCCCTCACTCTTCATTTAAAGTGAAACATGGTTGTCTAAAACCTAATAATAAAAATAAACAAAATGTACTTGTGTGTGTTTCAGCACAGTTACTTGCCTGCTGCTGGCTTACTAGCAGGCTGAACATCTGCCCTAGACAGATAGGTTAGGAATTTCCATGGGGCTGGGGAAAAAAGCAAGAGGACACCCCCAGAGCAGGGCAGGATGTGCTGATGTCCCTGCTCTGCAGTTTCTCAAGCATGTGGAGCAGGGAGGGCTGTGCTCGTTGGGGTGCCTTCCCAGCTGTGCAATGCAGGAGAGGAGTGCTGGCTGAGCTTGCCAGCAGTGATAAGGCTCCAGGTGGGGATCACAGTAAACATGCTGCGAGAATCAGCTTTCCCAGGAGTTCTGGAGGCAAAGATGTTCTTCTGTCACTTGTTCTTGCTGGAAGCTTCTTGCTGCTAACAACTAAATATGCAAATCAAACTGTGGCTCTTCCAGCCTTCCTGGTGTTCTGACTTATGGTACTTGCTTCTGTTTTCAAAACTGAGTTTGTCAGCACAGACTATTTCACTCTGAAAATGTAAAATCTTACCGTAAGTACTTCTTTGTGTTGTAATAAACATACATAACTTTCTTTTACTCCATTTCCTTATCTCCATATCATGCTTGTTTTTTCTCCCCATTGTTTATTCACTACCCTGCCAACAGCATAGGTATTTTCTGAACAGGTTCATGCAAAACTGGCAAATTGAGTGGTAATGTCATTGCTTCCAGTGAATTCAGACTATTGTATTCTACATACAGCATTCAGAGCTGTATTACTAACAAGACTGCTGTTGGCTACAATGACGTGCACCACAAAATTGCTCTGATCTAAGGTTTAGGTTATAATTTGAGACAGTTATCTTAAACCAAAAGAACCTAAGTCCATAAATAAACTGTTAAGCAGTGTAAACTTTTTAATGGCAGAGACAGTTAGTAAGGAACTATGCAAAGCCCCCAGGCCAAGATAATCTCTACCATAATTATGTAGTCTACTAAGGGAAAAAAATTCCAGAGCTTTGCTCATGAATAAGACTGGATTATTTGTGATGTGATTTCATAAAATAAACAAGGAGACTAAAGGCTCCAGAGGCTACTTCAGGTTTTGCAGAGGGGTAAATGTTAATACTTAATTGTTTAAATTATGTGTGAGGTGATACAAGGCAAAATATGCCTTAAGAATTTGTACAAAATATGCCTTAAGAAATGCTTTTTGTTAGATATGTGCTGAATTTCTTTACCCATATAGCTGTCTTTCCAGCAGGTCACTTTAGTAATCCATTCAAAATAGCCTTTAAATGTTCAGTGAGTTTTTTGCTTCTTGTTCTGCTAGATAATATATATTGCTAAATACTTTCTCTCTCCTGTATTCTAATTGTGGTAATAAAGTGAGCATTGCTGTGACCTTTTTTGTTCTGCTTTGGTACTATTAATACATCTTTGTTCTAATCTCATTTATCCCGTCTAATTCTCCCCCTAAGACAGCTGTGCCAACAGAAGCACTAGGAAGAATACAAGAGTTGCACTAGAAAAAAATGCTCCCCAAAGCATGGCTATTGGAGGAGAGAGATAGCTGAGGTGTTTAGCCACAGTGTTGATGGACTTCATCCTAATGGTTCATCCTGCCTGGTCTTTGAGACAGCCAGCCCCAAACAGCCGTAGAGATACAGCCAGCACTCTGGAGATCACAGGAAAGTGTAGCTTCCTTTTGGGGTGCTTTAAGAATGGATTCAAGACTGTCTTTTTTTTTTTTCTTTCTTCTTCTTTTTTTTTCTTTCTTTTTTGTGTTCAGTTGAGATAAAGCACTATGTGTACTTTTGATACAGGAATTTGTGATTGTTCAGATAAATCTGTGTGATGCTCCACACCCAGATACAGAAGGAATCACAGACAGAAGCAGCAGCAAGTGGTGATCTTGTATGGGAAGGCCCCTTCTGTGTCTTTTCCCTTTTACATCCCTTGTACTGGAGCTTCCTACAAAACAGACCTGTCCTGAAGTCTCTGGATCAGCATGGACCCCTAAGTCTCTGACTCAAAGTCCCTATAGAGCATAGACATTCGAGTGATGGAAGCCAAAGACTTACACCAAAATGGGTGTTCTGTAGAAAAAAATTCCCTTCCATAGACAAATAATCTAAAAAATTGCTCCAATAAGTTAATATGAATCACAGTGCTTTTTTAACCTTTTGTTATTTATGCTCACCAGACCCTGTGAAATTGAAGAGTTCTCTTTATCTTGAATGATGGACTGGGAGCTGGGTTTTGGGGGCTGGCTACCATGTTCTCACCCACATGTGCCATCTTCCCCTTTGCCCCGCACTGAGTCATCTGTGTTCAATATGTGTGAGAGCAGCTGAATTATTTTTATGGTTGCTGGTCTGAAATGAGTCAGGGCAGGGTCAAACATGTTGTGGAGCAGGGAAGGGTGAGGAGTGGGAATCTGGCAGCCAGCGGCTGGCTGAGATTGCCATGGAGCCACACACCAACCCCGGTGACTTCGCTAAGGTCACACGAGCTTCTGTCAGCAAGAAATTGAAACCTCTCTTGTGTTATACAGGGTGCTGACCGCAGATCTGTCAAATGTAGTAACTGACAGGAAGTGGCTTTAGATTTATTCTACTTGAATTTATTGTTTGCAAATACTGATGTATGAATTAATAGTTGCTTTTTAGTGTGCGCTTTCTATTAATAGATGTTTTCTAGTGTATGCCAAAATCCATGAACTGGTCATAACTGTAGATCTTCAGGTGTAAGCTGGGTGCATTCTGTGGGGAATTCATAATTCACTTGAGCTACCTTTCCTTAGAAATGTGATTTTTGTATAGGTAGTGATCTGTCAACTACAGCATATTTCTGTGTAAGGACTACTGCCCTTTATAATAAAGATACCTTAGGAGTTAGTGCCTGAAACAAATCATTGCATGGTATAATATTGTCAATTTGGTAAAATAACCAGTTGGTCACAGTTGCTTGATAACTCAAATGATCTGCAGCTGATACTTTATCAGTGGCCTAACACATAATGTAAAATAGAGAATTTCACCAATCCTGGGCACACAAATTTCTTGATGCACAGCATTTTGAGCAATGTACATTATGAAAGCAGTGCTGAAAATAAGGGTATGTGGGCTTAGGTCATGTATTCTGGCATCAATTTCTATGCTCTATTTTTCTGTTTGAATTCATTTGGGAGGAAAGAAACTTTCTTGAGTGAACATTTTAGAGTTCTGTGCTGGTTATAAAGCCATCTGTGTCGCTTCTGTCTTTTTTAAGTTTCTTTAGAAAAAGGGCTAGCCAAAAATATTCTGGATGTGATTGTGTGCAACATATGTACATTTTCTTTACACAATACACTACAGTTAATTCAATTTGAAGGGCTTTCTCCGAGCTCTGACAAATCTTGTCAACTTATCACTTGACTTAATTTCTGTTTCTGATTATGTTTTTTTGTTTTGTTTGTTTGACTTTTTTTAACTTCTTGAAATGAAAGAAAGCTTGTTTTTTGTGGGTTTTTTGGTTTGGTTTGTTGTTTTGGTTTGGTTTTTTGGGTCTTTTTTTTAAGAAGGATAATGGAGAAACATGTCTCCAACAATCTAATATATTGTCTGGTGTTCTTCTAGGAACAAATACATCATGTGAGTTTTTATGTAGGAGGCTTTTTAGACTTTTAAAGGTTGGGTGTTAGCCACAAGGTTCATGTGACATGACAAATGTGGAACATCTGTGTACTGGTGCTCATCACTGTTCTAAAAGTCATTCCCCTCACCACATGCATTGAATTAAACACAAGAATTTAGAGAAAAAAATAGAAGGACACATTCTGTCAAATACAATGGGAAGGATCTGTTGTGCAAGCTGTTGGAGCTCACTCATACTGTTCTGCAGTCACTAATTCAGGGGTCTGGTGTTCTCTGTGCCTCAGCTCTTCCTCCCTTGGAGCTGGGAGAGTGGTATTGTGCTTTCCTAGTTGGTGGTAAACTGTTTTCTGGATAAAAATGAGAGTTGAGCATAAGGCTAAATTCTAAAGGGATTTCCAATAAACCAAAGGGATTTCTCAATGTAGTTTCCTGTTTGAGTGATGTTTGGGCTGCCTGTGAGGTAAGTAGGTGGCTGAGTTGGCTTCCTTGTATTCCAAACAAAGTGTGGCTGAGTGGCTTAAAGCAGGAGCTCTCATATTAAAACATGAATCTTATTCATAACTCTGCCTGAAGTGATCCAACTTGGTCACCAATATACTTGTAAATCCTGAGTGCTGCTGTTTGTCTCCATGCTATAGCTGCAGTAAGAATTCTTGCTTATAACATAAGGGTGATAAAGGAAACAAAAGCAATTCTTATGGGTAAGATTTGACCTGGAGCATTCTGGGCCAGAAGCTGGAAGTCCTTGTTCTAGAGTGATTGCCAAATTGCATGAAGGGTGCTGTACTTCATTAAAGCTGTATAGTTGGTGCTATCACCTTGGTCTGACAGAGAGGCTGCCAGTTTTAGATTGCAGGATACAGTATATTCAAAAATCCCAGTCAGGATACAGGTCACAACTTATGTTGAGGTGGAACTCAAGTGTTGGTCTAGTAAAAAGCTCACTGCTGTGCAGAAGGCAAGTGGCAGGTATTAATAGTTGTCCTCCTAGTGACTTGCATGTATTTCAGAAGTGGTTTGAAACTGTGTAGGTTTGAACACACCATTAAGTAGTGGGTTTTTAAGTAATTTAAAACCCTCTTTTAGATACTGTCATTACAGATAAGGATTTATTGAGTTCTGATACTCACAGCTAGAAACCAATATTAAAAATTTGGTCCTCACTTCCTAGTTTATCTTCACAGATTCAAACCTGGGACTGCAAATATAAAGGACTTCCTCTAGTTGATCTGAACTTAGTTTCAAACATTTACCTCTGAGATGACTTCTGAATACTTCCTTCATACATTATGATGGCTGCTTTCATGCTGTGCTTAACTCTTTCTGAATTTAATATTTCTGAGGCTTTTAAAATCTTGTTCATAACATAGTTTATAAGAGCTCCTACTCTAGAGTGCATGTAAAAGCTCTTGTTCCAACATAGCCACATTGGCCAGACTTGGGAAAGCTTGTTCATATTGAAAATATCACTTCACTTTGAAATAGCCTCTGAATGATTCCTTGCTTTTAAAGGAGGTGTGAGAAGTGGTCTGAAGTAAAGGAAACATATCTGGGATTTGTTCTCCAGGGGTAGGTACACAGGGAGTGGACAGAAGTGGTATACAAGTGCCATACATCCTAAATAATTTGGGCATCCATTTCAATTGTTCTGTTCTCTTAGAATTGGCTATGCTCTAATTAAGTAATTCTTGTCATAAAACTCTAGTTAACTCATAACAAAATGCAGATTCCTTAATCTTAAAAGTTGTGGAGAAACTGTTTTTGTTTGAAACTGTTTTTGAAAGTAACTTAATTTTTTTGTGGGTTTTTTTGTTTAGTGGTAGTAGGTTGTGTTTTACCCTCTTCAAAAGCTGCTAATCCAAACCAAGCAGCCCCTCTCTCACCCCAGTCTGCCTGGGCTCAGAGGCCACCCCCAGGGCTCTGGGATCCCTCGGTCTTTAGGGAGTGAGGACCCATGCAGATTTCTATACTGCATTTCCAGCAAAATTCGTGTCTTCAGTGCTGGCTACAGGGAGTACATGTGAGTCAGCCGCCCTGTCCACAGGCACTTTGAGAGTCTGGTGCAGAATCTGGGGTGATCTAATTGTGATTTGTCTGATACAGGACTTGCCCAACTTGAGTGTTTCTACTTTGAATGTTTTTGGTTTTTTTTAAATTTAGTTTTGTAAAACTGTAGTTAGGAAACAAATCTGTACATTCAGAATGCGTAGTTGTTAAATTCAGCTGGGTTCAAAGAAGTTAAATACAGCTTTGATGTAAATTACTTTATCTAAACAAGGCAGGAACTTCACATGCGTAGAACAGTTTAAGTTCTGTAGCTTCTTTCACCCATGCTCCAGTTTTCTTAAACAATTGAGAATAATCCTGGGAGGCCCTTCTGACTTCAGCCTGTTTTATTGCATGAAAATACTCTACAGAGTGCTGGGAAGAAAACTGATAATTTTTTGAAGTCTTTGAAGAGACTTCTGATGTTTTGAGTCTTTATTACACTAGAGGTCAGTGTATGATGGGAGCTTCTGTGCTGTGGTATAGAGTTTCTTGCAGAATCCTATTTCATCAACTTTGAAACCAGATTCTAAGAGAAACTGTAGCCTGTTACTATGGAAAAAACTTAACATTAAAGTGTCTTGTGACTTTCTTGGCTAAAGGACTTTTTTGAACTTCCTACTTTTAATTCTCCTTGCCTAACAAATATAAGGCAAGTATCAGTGAGAGTGCTTTGATGTGGTAAGCATGAACGTGCACTGTTGCTCCAGCATTCACCTCAAACATTCATCTTTCATTGCAATGCCATGACTTTTTGATTCATATTTCTATATGCCAAGATATTTACAGGAGTCACCCTTAGCTTGTGCACCATACCTCTTAAGGGCATGGTGGGAGAATTGCACATGCATCTATTATTTTTAGGGTAGGTGTCAGCTTCCTGAGCACTGAGCTGGTAACTTCCAGGTGGGTGGCTTCACTTGTGAGTGTTGAGGGAAGCACAGTCAAGTATAATTCTGTCATGATACTTGCAGAGATCCTTTCCTCAGCGGGTCTTCTTCAGTTGCCCATATAAGTAATTTCTTTAAACATCTGGAATGTGCAAAAGCAGTTTGTTCCTGCAGACATCATTGGGCAGGGGCATTAGAGCAGAGAGATGCTTGAAACACAGCAGTGTTACATCAGTGGGGCAGGTTACATCGCAAATGACAATTTAAGTAGGACGGTGGAAATACCCTACTACGGTGGATTTGCGCTCTTGAATGTTTTCTATGAGAACTGACTACAAACAAAAGTGCCTGCATCCTGTTATTCTTGGGTAGAGTTCTTCTGAAATGCCACAGAAAAATAAAAGATTGTGGCATGTTACGAGTTTAGAGCCATGCACCAGTGTAAAGGGTAAGTGCAGGCACAGAGTGGAATTTTGCTGTTCTTAAGTGATATTCTCAATGTTCGAGAAACCTGGACTGATAAACATCTTTGTGGCCTTTCTTTTTGATGAGGTATAAGTGGGAGGGGACATAGTAAAAGGAAAACCAGCAGTCTGAAAATCTCCTTTGCACCTGGCTGCTGCCAAGTATGTTGTATTAAATGCCTCTGGAGCATTAAGAAGGGTAACACCTCAGCTAAGATAGCGTGAAGGAGCTGCTAGACTCTGGTATAATTGAACTCTCTGTAAGGATTCCTGGCTTCACAAGAAAGATATTGCTCTCTTCTACCTCTTTCCCAAGTTTTTCCAGGCTGCATTTTTTCTTTTCCTGTAAGAAACAAAAATGTACCAAGGCTTTGTAGAATGGGGCTTTATCAAAACATCTCTGTGGTGTTAGGCTCCATTTAGTTGGGCAAGAGCCTGAAAAGGTGATGGCTTTGCAAAACTGATGTGATATAAGTAACCGACCAACAAATAAAACACCCTAAAATTTGCTTTCTTTTTCCTTTCTTTTTCTGATTGAAGGCATGCAACCTTAATTTGTTTCAGTGGAACTCATCAAAATCTGTTCTGCATGTAAGAGCTCAGGAACTAGGAGGCTTATCTTGAAGAAAAGAAGATGGTGGTGTAGGTGTTCTGTAGCCAGCCTAGTGAACCACCTGATGGATCACTGTGGATTCTTGAAGAGCAGCTTTATGTCTGTTGTGCAGTGACAGCCTTTCTTGGTTCAGCTGTCAAGTGTTAAATCAGTTCAAGTGTTGATGCTAACTGCACCTAGAAGAATATTTGTCTAGAAGAACAAACATTATTATTCTCTTGGATCAATAATTATGTATCTTTGTGGCTACACAGAGATGATTATCCACTAGCCCCTCTTTCTAGTTCATAATATCAAGTATCCAAATGATATTTTCATGTGTCTTTCCATCATGATGTACTGACTAATTCTGGTATCTGTCTGTTGTGTAATAAAGAGTCTACCAAAATGGCAAAAATTAGTATTTGGAGTGTCTTTTCCTGCTTTTGTTCTAAACACTCAAAATGCAGGGGTTATCAGACATACAGTTCAAGTGGTTTGCCAGGCATTTCTCAGATGAACTGCAGAGAGAGCACAAAAAGTTGCAGCCAAGGTCAGTCTTGAAAAGATTAGAATTCAATTGCCAGCCCTCACATTTTGATTTCAATCTTTAATGTTTCTTGGTAGATGCTCTGTATTTGTTAGGTCTTATGCTTGTCTTGTCATGTGTTCTTGCCAAAACTTCTTATAAGACTCCTGACACTATCAAAGATCTGTAGCATATAGGACACAGGCAAATAGACGCATATATAAAACACCCAAACCACTCTGTCAAGATATTTCAGCACACACCAGTTATTCAAGGTTCCTTTAAAAGGGTAGACTTTGACAGGCTTGGAAGCTCTAGGCCTTCAAAACTGCAGCACCCTAGTCTTCTCTCTTCATCTCTCAATGTACAAATGTAGCATTTGCAAAAAAAAAAGGAGGAATTCGCCAAAGAAAGGGAGGAATTACTAAAATGTATTAGTGGGACAGTGGCAGTGTGCACCAGGTTTAATGTGTTCTGTGCATTATAAATGCACAGAAATGCGATATAAATCTCTTCCCACCTCACAGCTGCTTTCAGGAAGTCTCTGAAGCAGTTGAACAACATGATAGCTGGATTTCAAATCCTTTCTTTTCTGCTTTTTAAAAAAATAATGATACATAAAGAGGAAGAGAGTAGGAACAGCAGAAGAAATCAGGCAACCCTATGGTTAAGTAGCAAGAAAGAATTTGGAACCAAGAATTATGTGATGGTGGAAAAACTAGTTTATCTTTCTTCCAACTATCCATTGTTCACCATCATTTTTCTTCACCTTTCCTATCACACTGAAGTGTCCACTCATTTGCCCTTCTAAAGTGCAGGAATGCTCATTTGAGGGGAATGGAACCTGGAAATGTGAAAACAATAGCATGTGGTTTACCATATTCTTGGAATTTTAAGCTAATTTCCTTCCTGAAATGCAGAGAGAAATTTGGGTTGATCTTAAAAACTGTCGTAGTTCGATTGTTGTGAACCGTTACGTAGCACTAGGGACCAGATTGGTTTGCTACCTTGCCTGTCCCTATGCCTTCTAAGGTAGTCTCTGTTTGGGGGTCTGCTTGTCTTCCAAAATCAGAATTTTTCCCAACTCAGGCAAAATTTCTGTCTTATCTATCTTTTCAATGAATTATTTTTGTTTTGACCTCTTCTCTAGATGCTGTTATTAGAGTCTGACATGTTCAGCAGCTGCAGGAAGCAGAGCAGTGACCTGACTGCTCTTGAAAGTTGTTGCTCTAGTCACATAGGGTATCATGACTTCATGTTGTACCTCCGAATAGATTTTAAAAAAAAGAAGTTGAATAAAGCAGTTGTGAAAGTGAAAGCAGTATGTTTGGCACCTGGACATATGCAGGTGAGCTGAGCCTGAGCTGAGTTATTTCTCTTACCAACTGTAAGAAGAGGGAGACACTATCTGTGCAATAGCACAGACTGCTTCAGGTAGTTCATGTCTGCACTGGAGAACTCTTCACTCTCTGTGGAAGGAAACAACTGCATATGGTACAGAATACAGTAAAAAGTCCAGAGCACTTGGTTAAGTTTTTATAAGTTCAGGGGATTGGCATCTTTAAGGACAATGTAGTGCTGGGATCATTCAGCTAGTTTGAAACAGTCTAACTTGAATACTTAATCAACATGAGTATCCACATGGGCTGAATCACCCTGCAGATAATGTTACAGGCACAGCCAGAGGTGTTTTGTATTTGCCAAAGAATAAAATAAAACCAGTTGTGGTTCAAGGTGTGGGGATCAGAAATCAGGCCATGTTGCAGTGTTGTTGCAGAACTGATGATAGGTCAAGTGCTCTACACTAGGAGAAGTCTTGGCTCAGTCTCCTGGTTGCTGTGGTTCTAGAAGGAGAATTGGCTTTTTCAGTTGCATCCGGTGATGTTTTAAATTAAGGATTTTGAGGGTAATAGTATTTTGGTAGATGCTTCTGGTTTTGTTATTATCTCCAGTGCTGCTTGACTTTGTTGAAAGACTGAATATATAATAATAAAGGCTTCCTATGGGGTGGCTAAGGGAAGGTTCAGATTTTGTCTATATAAATGTGCAAGGTAGCAATATGCTCTAAGCTGCCTCAGCCCATGCAGTCAATTAGTTCATCCCCTTTGTGCATCTGCCTGCTAGTTCTGAAATGGTTGCCATAGCCTGGGATGCACTGTGGTTCTTACCCATGCTTTGTTGTGTTTGTTTCTTGTAGAAGGAGGACTGCCTTTGGACTGTGACCCACCTGGACAAGGTGATGCAGTTGTACCTTGAGAGTCAGGCCTGGATGGCTGGGATTTAAGGTAAACTTTGTTGAAAAATATATGCAGATCTGAAACAAGAATTGTAGGTTGTTGTTGTTCTTTTTTTTTTTCTGGAGGTGTTTGTATCAAACAATTAAAGAAGAATCTGTGTGTGTCTTCTAGTGCATACGTACTTTAATAAATTGCAGTGATATGATAGTTAAGATTCCAGAGTAGCCCATAGGATCTTCAGAAAAGCTGATTGGTATTTAAATATGTAGGAGATGCTAATGCTGCCTTGGAAAGAAATGTTATTCAATAAGGAAGTAGCAATAAGAGTTCCTGAAACTTCTTCTCAGAATTCTCTGAGATGCAGTAGGCAGCTAAGATGGACCTCCTGTTCCAGCCTTTCTATTATTTGTTCTTCCAAATATTGTGTAACAGAGTTGCTTCAACCATTCTAGATCATGCACAATTCCTTCAAATGTAATATTTAATTAATTACAGATCTGTATATTCTTTCATGTTGCCCACTCTTCATGTTGTAGACTTTTGATTAAATATTTGCAGTGTAGATTTGAGTCAGGTTTTTTGTCAGTTCTTAACTATGGAAAAGCATTTCCCCATATGAACACAAAGCAAGAACAAAAAGGACCTTTTAAGTGTTCAAGTGCATCACAGGTTTTGTTGGTTCCACAAAGGCAGAGCTTGCAAAATTTCTGTAAAGTGTGGGATTAATCTTGCTCTTGGAGAATTGTGTGATTTTTGTTACTGGAGAGATGTGATTTCTTGGATGTGATCAGGAATGTCTCAGTGGTTTTGAATCAGCAAAATAAGTATATAGATGATCTATCTTTTAACCTTCTTAAAACAGAATTGATGTCTAATTCTGGTCATACTGCCAGGCAAGAGCTGTCATCCTATTAGTTTTCTTGCCACATGTAGCCTAAATTTTCTCTCAGAGGTATGAAAGGCACCATTTCAGCTGTTTTCCTTGCAGATTGTCATAGCTTCTGAAATCTGGGAGAACAGTGTGTAAAGAGTAGAAGTTTGAATGAAATCATCATCTGCTGGCTTTAACGTCTTACTTAAAAAGAAGGAAAGTGAGAGACTGAGAATAGTGCTTACTCTTACACATGCTAGAAAGCCTGAAAAGTTGTAAGGCCTTGCAGTAGAAATGCAAAATCTAACCTTGATTCCTGAAGATTTGAGCTTGGAGCATGATCATGGAAAACATGAACTGAATCTTGGCAATTCAGGATTAAAGCATATGAATAAAGTCTCCCCCGAAAATGTTAGAGCAAGCACGTCACATCACAGTTACTAGCTGCATACTTTTATGCAGTGAATAATTTAATGAAGGTGAGCAGAAGTAGCGTGTTCTTGCAAGACTAATGCAGGTACTGAAAAATATGTGAAGAGTCATGGGAATTTAATTTTCTAAGGGTAATATGGACTTAACTTCTTTCAACAAAGACTCAAGTCAGCCCTTCAGATAATTTCTTGCTGAACTTGTTTCTTAGTATATACCATCATAAAATGGTTGTAAGCTTCAGAAGATGATGCTATTCGACCGTGTGAATGAGTATTCTGCTGTATTTTAAAAAATCAGCAACAAAAAGAGGTTTATTTTAGTAGAGAATCTACAGAACTAGAGTTTGTTAACAGTATGCAATTTACTACTTCATGTGACATAGCTGGACCTTGTCAGATCACTAAGCCATGGGCTTTTTGAATATAGTCTTCATGTTTTTCCACAGCATCTTGGAATACTGTGCAGTATTTACTGTACCTGTTACTGCTTTATAATATATATTCATTAAGCAATTACAGGGACTTCATATTATGAAACTGAAAAATTATGGGAAAAAAATTGGTGATTTCTGGAGGTCATGACCAGCTTTCTGCTTCAGTGCTGGAGTTGCATCTAGGACTGGCCAGTTGACTTTAGAGGCTGGGAAATGTGCACAATAAGATTAGTCACTTGTACCCACCCTCTTTTCATAACATTACAATAGAAACAGTTTATGGACAGGTATTTGGTTTTTTTAATTTATAGTATGCTAACTTTTCTAGTAGCATACCATTTATCATGTGGTGACTGTATTGCATGGCTTCCACAAAGTCAACAAAGCCAAGGCTTCTTGTGCAAATTCTTGTGCTGTCTTGCTGGACACTTTAGCAGCCTTGCTTATTTGTGAGGAAACATACAGTGTTCCTTCTAATACTGGTGTATTTTTAATTACATGAATTTCAGCCAACTCTTGCTGGCTAATGTAGCTTGAAGAACAGTGAACTGTTTAATTTCTGCCATCTAGAATAGAATTGGAACATTGGGGATGCCCAGCTTTTGTAAATCTTATGTCTGTGCAGCAGTCCCCTTCAGGTTAATGTTCTTGCTAGCCTAACTGAAAACTTCATCCTCTCCCTTCTGAGGATAAAGGCAAATAGATGTATTTCCTGTTTATTTTCTAGGATATCAGTAAGATTGTACCTCTCTAGTATGGTTTCAATTCAGCTGCTATTTCAAATACTTTGTAAACTGAATTATTAATGCTTGAACCATTTTAAAAAATAGTGCATACAGTATCTCATGATCCATTGCTGACCCAGCAGCTGGGGTTATTTTTTTTTGCTGTCTTGAGAACAGTTTGTTTGAACTTCTGCATTTTACTGTTCCAGGACAATGGTACTGGACTTATTGCAAAAGCCACATTTACAGGAAATGTCATCCTGTCAAAAGTGGTTTGCTCTTACACAACATATGATAATGCTTTTCTTAAAATGTGTTTGTTTGGCATAAGACTTGTTGTTCCTGATATTCTCTGGCAGTGTTACTCATGCTCCTGAGAATGGGAGAGTTAATGTTGGGTTTGCCTGATGTCTTGTGTAGATAGTTGAGGTCTTCAGTTATACTTAAAGGTCTACCAGCTCTTTCCCTTCTACCTTGTTGGTAAAGACAAGTGTCATGCCATTTTCTCCATACAGTCTCTCCCAGGCTTTGGGATTGCGTTACTTGAAGGCATCCTCAAAACTGATTTTTGTTGTCATGAATTTTACTTAGACCACTGGAAATTTTAATGAAGATGTCAGGTGAAAAAGGGTGAAATAGAAAGAGTGCAAAAACATCTTCCTTACTGCTGCATTTTTCTTCAGACTAATAACTATTGGTAAGAAAGAAGATATGCCTGTTATCAATCCCATAAGTTAACATGTATCTCTGCACATGTCCTGGGTTGTTGCCAAATGTCCTTAGGTATTTATTGTGGTCAAAACAGTGTCCTGACTATCTGAGAATTGTAAACTTTGGGTGAAGACACTAATCCATTCAGTTCTGACACTGGCTTCTTTCTGTAGTATGGCTTTTGAGGAGCAGCCTGTCCATCTGGCCCTTTGTCCCTAATTTCCATTCACTGAAAGATTTCACTTTTGTTTTGGGGATCTGGATTACTCATGCCTCTTCCCGAAGCTTTTATTGCAGCACCCTACAGAAAACATCAGAAATTTTCAACCTTAGGAATTTGTTTTCCCAGAAACTGTTGTGACTCAAGTGTGTTGCTGTAAAGCCACACTGCAAAATGAGAGAGGGTCAAGAAATCTGAGAAGCGATGATTCAATTGTGCTGCTTTTGCTAATTTCTTTGATTTGTGGATTCTGACTTCATTAGTAGCGTCTACAAACCTTGGTGTTTGTGACTTGCAACTGATACCTTTTCTAAAAACAGAAGGAGACAGGAGAGAGAGTGCTCTGTTTATTTCAACAACCACAAGCAACACTTCCAAAATACACTTGTGGTTGTATCACAGAGTTATGAATCTTAGGTTATCTGCTGTGAGTAATGTGGTGAGACAGTAGCCTAAAATGTCCGTGCTTTATTTAGAAAAGGTAGCTCTTATCAGAGGCAAGGAGCACCGGTGTTTCATTTTCTGTGCTTGCTGAATCCCTAAGGACAGATATCCAGTCTGTTGACAGTTTATGGTGCCAGGACACAGCACCTCCCCCTCGGGGTCTGACTGCCAGTTTTTAAGGATTTTGCAATATAGAAAGAAACAAATTCCTTTCCACCTCCAGCTGCTCACTCAAATGCACTTTTTAAGCTGTCCTGTGGTTTGATCAAAGTTAACAACAGGTTGCGATCTCTCTTGACCAGATAGTTTTGGGGCTTTTTTAACACTATTCTCTCACTAGAGAGGAGGCTCACAAATAGATTGTAACAGCTTTCCAAACTCTTCAGGTAGAGCCTAGATTATACCAATTATTACACCTAGAGAATCCTGGAGATTTAGAAAATATTACTTACTTTTCCTCCTGTAGAGTCTGGGTGTGTGTGTTCAGTAAGACAATAATCTTTTACTGTTCTGCCTACTTAAAAATAAAATGGAAGAGCAAATCCTCCCTGGCAAACCAGGACATGCTTAATTTTGGGATTATATACAGTTTGCCGTAAAGATAAGCTGGGCTGGGGGGGCATGGGCTTTGACACAAAACATGTGACTTTATTCCCATGGACAGACCATGCAGCTGAACTGGGGGTTACTGAAAACTGGGGGACTGTCCTCCCTGATTTACCACCTTTTCCTCATTTCAGAGAGCAGGGAATTGTTCATCTCCGTGGCAATAACATCACTGTAATTTGTGTCTGATAGTGAAAGAATGAATGATTTCTTCTCCCAGAAAGACAGAAAGTGTTTGTGTTGGGTTTGGGGTTGTTTTGTTGTTGTTGTTTTTTTGTTTTGTTTTGTTTTGTTTTGTTTTTAAGCATTGCTGGTGTTTGGCATGTTTTTAAGATAAATAGAAAATCCTCTGTGAGTCATTTTAGGCTCTCCCAGAAACTCGAATGTGCTAAATGGGTAGGTTCCCCTAGCTGAGCCAATGGGGATGGCCAGGCACAGGCAACACTTTTATCCCACGAGAGGGAGGAGGGGTGAATGAGCCAGAAGATATAAGCTGAAACAAAGCCATGCTGTCCTTCTGAATCATTCGCATACACTGGATGGGTAAGGCTTCCTGCTTCCTGGGACACACAAGTTGGGGTCATGATTCTAACAATGGATGGTGGTAAGTCGCTTTTTATTAAATCTGCCAGGGATTTTTTTCTGGGAAGTCTCTTTTTCCCCTCTCCCCCACCAGCTGAAAAGAAGCTATCTGTAAACTGGGAAGCTGAATTGTTAAATAAGAGAATGCTTCTTAATCCAGACTTTGCACGCTGTATGCACTTCACTGTGTGTTACCCTGGTGTTATTTCTTGATTGTTCCTCATTGAAGCACATATCCTCTCCTGCAAAGCAAGACCTCAGAATCAAAAGTGTGTCTGTTAACTTGTACTTGTGTCTTCATTGGGACAGAACCTGTGGCCTGAGAAGTGTGTGATGTCTCACTCTCTTTGATAATAGAGCTGATAGTGTCTGGAAGATACATTTTAGATGTTAACCCTTGTTGTAAAGGGATAGTGGTTAACTAATGGATTGTCTGTGGCTTCCTCTGTGTTTACAGAAATTTTACATTGGGGAGGAAGAGGAAGAAACCGCTGTATTTGTGTGATAGGCAGCTCTGTTTTATGTGCTTGTAGTCAAGGAAGCCTGTGTTCTGTGAAAAAGCACATGCAGGATTTTTTATTTTTTTTAATTAGGTACAACCATAAAATCTTCAGCATAGTTTCTTGTGTGATATGGAGAATGAATGTAGAGTGGTTTCTATAAAAGAAACAAGCAATCCCTGTCTTGCTTCTAGAGAGGGGGTGTGTTTCCATGTCATAACTTGCATCCTTCAAATTCCACAGTAATAAAAGACCTTGGATTTTAATGGTTATGGATAGGGCATAAAGCACCAGTGGTTGTGCTGTGGCAGAATGCTCTCGGCTGCTCTTTATACCAGCTGCAAGCATGCCTTCTGCATTTTTAAGAGCTCTGTTGAACTTTTGTCAGCAGTTGGTTCAGCTACTTTTTTTTCACCACAATGCAGAAGCATAATGTGACATGTTCTACAAGCTCTATTCAAAGTGGTAAACTTACTCAGGCAGATCTTGATGGTCTGTTTTATCTGCTTGTCACATGCTGATTTTACTCCATGCTAATGAAAAGCTCACTGTCCCACATGTATCTGAATTGATTCAGTTGGGTATTTGCTACGTCCTAAAGAGAAAACTGTCTGTGCTACTACTGTTTGTGTAGCTCTTTGACTTTACTGAGACTTCCAGAAGGTGTCCCAGCTGGGTTCTTCATGCACAGTTTAGAGAAAACCAGTTCATTTCACCTACCCACACTTAATTGAGGTTGTTTTGTTATTATTTTTGTAGGTAACTAGTGACTCATTTGTGTTCAAGGTATGTTACATGCTTTGTAAATCAGTTAAAACCCAGGCCCTTTTACTGAGATGATAAAAGTTAACACAAGCACGAAGAAAAATAAGATGGTTTATGGCTGAGAATTTTCCGTTAAGTGGAAGATGATGATTTTTATATTTTGGCCCTTCCACTAGAGTAACTTCTAGAGGCCCTTAAAGCAGTTTGCATACCAGGAATTGGCAACCCTCTTCTACCCTTGCTTGAATAAAAAGGGTGGATGCCTAGATGTAGATGTCCTGCCCAGTATTTTAGGAGGATGCCTTGGCAATGTCCAGAATTTATGTCCTTGTGGGAGATAGAGATACCGACTTTGCCCACAAGACAGTTCTTCCCTTTTGAAGTACCAGAGTTCCTGTGCTGCACTGGAGTATTTGATGTTTTGGGATGTAATGTTTTGGAGAGACGGATGGGATGTTAATAATGTATGTTCAAAAAAATACCTTTTATTTGCATATACTTATGTGCTTGCATTGTGCACTGTTTCTTTGCACTGTGAGGTGAACCATGAAGATAATACTGCTCACCAATGTTTTGTTGGATCCAAACCTGCTTTTTTTCAATGTCACTGCACTGGTTTCTCAGTAATTACTAGTGCTCTTGTAGTCCTAGTGGTAATTTTCAGTTATACCAACTTACATGGTTAGTAAACATACATTTTGGAAGCTTTTAATTCTGCGAGAATTCTTAAATTATAGTTCTCAACTTCTTTGTGGGAAAATGGTTCTTACTACCTGAAAGGAAACATTGTAATTCAGGGATTTATAACAGGGTATTCTAGTACTTCTCAAGTGTATTTAGGTTATAGAAAAATATGCAAGCAATTCAGTGCCTTGTGCCTTAATCTGGGACATGGGTAGTGCTCCATTAAGTTTATCTGCTTAGTTTTACCCACCTTTTAAAGTTGTGCTTGCTGCTCTTGGAACTGTTTGCTTATTTCAAATTATGTGTTTGCTTTACAAGTCAGGGCTGCTAATTTGGGTTTTTTTATGGGCATCAAGTACTTAAGCTGTTTTTTAAGAGAATAAAACTTCTCTTCCTTAAGGTAATTGTAAGAATACTTGTGCATCTGTTTCAAAATTCATTTAATGGGTTTGATTTTGCTGTGTTTGCTTTAGCAGCTTCTAATTCCTGTTAGGAGGAGGACTGAAAATGTTTTAGACGGGGGGAATAAAAGGGAGAGCTGCAAGACAGAGTTGACAGTATAATTGGATTTGAAGCAGCTACAGGCTGGGACTGTTGCAACAGCTGATTTGATCCTTCTGAGTTTCAAGAGCTATTTATGGTAGATTAGCTGTATCAAAGCTCTACTGTTCCAACCATAAAAGGCTGGTCCTATGTGAAGTTGCCACACTGCATTTGGCTTAGTCCTCAGAGGTTGGAGGGCCTATAGCTTTTTATGTGGATAAATCCAGTGATGGATGGAAATGCTAAAGGCAGATCAAGGAGTAACACTGTTGAGGACTTCAGATGGCAGCGAACTCTTAAAAGGAGATTTTCACTAATAAATTTTTTGCTCTGATGTTTGGAATCAGCACTTGGATATAGCTCCTGCATATTTACTGCATTTGGTGAACGCATGCTTTTAGGAAAGCGCTGTTCTAAATTTATCTGACTTATCTGAATCATCTTGACTGCACATGTGCTTGCGAGCCATGCATGTTGATATTTGGTAACTTTTGTGAAGTCACTTTTCTGTTTTCTAAGTGAGTGAGTGTTAGGTTCTTGGGAAAAGAATCTTAGCTGACGCGAGAAACTTCTTTAAAACAAGAATTATGAAGTACTTGGCCAAAGAGAGCTACAGGCGTTATCAGTAACTATTTTGAGAAGACTTTGACCCCTTTTGCTGCATCTGTATCTTCTTTCTGTCCTCTTTGTGTAAAGGCAGACAAGTGGATTTTTTACAGGATTCTGAAGTAAGTAGCACCTCACTCGGGGAGTTTGCACGCAGTTGCTCGAGCCGGTTGTTTGGGAATATTCACAGCATTGTCAGGTTGAAATGCGAGTGGGTTTATTCCAGACTGTGCATGCCAGTCCTTCAGCCTTCCTTTAGGCATTTTGTGTTTTTATTCTCATGGTTTTGCTTAGAAGATGAGTTCATTCTGCTGTGAATGGAAAGTCCTGTTGCTGGTTGGTTTGTGTGATGTGTTTCTCTTTTTCAGTTTTATTGTGTTAACCTTAGCCACAGTACTACAAACGGCTGTAAGAACACTTCTAAAATAACAAAACTTTTCAGTGGTAATTTTCTTTTGTGTTTAAAAAGTTCTATAAATACATGTGAGTACTGTTGCATTGGATAACTTTGCTCTATTTTGAGACCTGGAGCATTCTGAGGAAAACTTCCTCCAGTTTTCCATTCTCTTGGTTTTAAACATTACCAAGACACTGCAGGTAGAAGAGGCAGAAGTTACTGGCACTGTTTTACCTTCTCCTGCAGCAGTATCTTTGCTTGCAGTTCCTTCAGCCATTTGTTTGAGAAAATTTGCAGCATTATCAGGTTGAAATGTGAGTGGGTTTATTCCAGCCTGCTTAAAGCGGGGGAAGCATAAGGCACAGGGGGATTGGAAGGCAAGTTTCCTTGTTTCAAGGATAGTCCATCCAGGTGCTGTATTTTAATCACCAGAAACACAAGAATAGTGTCCTTGCCAAAAAAAATCTGCTTCTCAATTTCCCTTTCAGGAACTAGCAATTTAAGGCCACCTTCCATTTTATTTGGATTATAAATCTGTATTTCTTTGTCAAATGGATCTAGAATTTTTACTCTGAATTATATAAACCTTTGTTTTAGCCCTGGGAATACCAGAAGACAGAACATGTCTGGAGCATTACTATTTTAAAACCACTTTATGAGTTTAGTGATAGGAAAATTGTATTGGAATAAACTCCCCCATATAGTGAATCTTTTTCCCAAAGACTTTGTTAGATATATATTTAAATAATCACCTGTATCTGCATATTTTATAGGAGATTGAATCCTTCTACCTGCAGAAGTAGGGAGGCTTAGGAAGAAACTGCCTGATAAATATACTCTTTCAGACATCTTCTTAATTTTTGTATTGTATAACAGATGTGTGCTTCAGTCTGATACTGACTTCTAAACGTTTTTACATTGTTTCCAATAAAATGAGTATTTTTAATAAGCATCCTTTTTTATATGATCTGATTTTCTTTTCTTTTGGTAATTATATTTTCAAAACCAAGTTGCTATAAATTGCTCTACCATTTTAATATGCCTGTTGTGTTCCTGTAAACCTGTTAGAAGGTGTCAATGCCTTGAAGTCTTAAAACAGACCACTGAGACGTCAGATATGGAACTATGATACCTCAGTGTGCAGAAGCTCTTAACTTGAATTTCAGACTTAAGTGCTCTAAGGGTGAAATGCAGGAAACATTTTGATTGATGAAAAATAACAGTATCAGCTTATCTTTGTGCAGCAGAGGTTTAAAGTTGTTAGAAGAGGTACATTTTCTTCCCTATCTCAGTTTTAATGTTAATTCTGCCTCTCCAATGTTGTTTTGTCCTGATTGTATTGCTAAATGACATTTTTGGTAAAAATTTCCAGGAGGAATGAGGATCTGAGATTTCTCTAAGCTTTATTCAGCAGGACTATAGCTGTGTGTTTGACATTTCTTTGCTGAAGTCTTTGNGGGGGGGGGGGGGGCAAAAGTTTTAATCTGTCTTTAAATATGCCACGTTTATTTTTTTATACGAAGAAAGATTGCACTGTAACTGTACACAGAACTCCCCAGAACTGTCTAGTGGAGGAAAAGGAAAATGGTAATGCACATTGTTCCTTCACAGTGAGTGCAGGTAGACTCAGAGATGGTGGGGGTGAGCCATTTGTGACCAAAACATTTAGACAGGTCATTGGAATCTTTTGCCAGTTTTCTGTTTGGAAAGTGTTTGTCTTAGACATCATAACACAGTATGAGTTGAGATTTCTCTTGTCTCTATGTTGATGAAGTGGTTTGATAGCTGTATATAGTTTAGTACATTTGTTATGCAAATGGTAATTAAGAATGTGTGGAATTTGTGGTTTGTGGTTTTGGGGGTTTTTAAATGCAGCATTGTCATTTTACTTTCTTAGAACATGTTCAGAAGATCAGGTGTCTATGAAACCTTTAATATACAGAGGAGAAGATTGCACAAGCTTATTTAATTTAAATTGCCATTGTTTGAATTCATGTTTGCTCCCCAATGTGCTGGCTGTTGTGAATGGAAATTTCACTGTAATTTTTCTAGAGGCAAAAGCTGTGGAATCATTTGCATTAACAGGGTGGCTAAGATTATTCACTTTGCAGAGGCCTTGCAGTCTGCGATGTATTTTTCTTTTGAATGCGAAAGCCTCTGTCCTCTGTTTCTGTTTGAAGAAGCCTCCATTTGACTACTGCAGGGGAACAGTGAGCTTGCAAAGGAATTCATGTGCACAATGGTCTCACCTTGGTAATTCCTTGCTTTTGCTATTGCTATATTCCCAACTAGACACTTTAGAGTTAATAGACACATTGGAAGGTCGTGATTTTTAATGAGCAAAACATGTTCTACTTGGAGTCTGCCTTAAGCAGATAAGAATGCATTGGGTAACTGGTGGTAAAAACGCTTCTGATGTCACTGATTCACATGGTGGTGTTCACATGAAGGGAGTCTTCAGTAGAGAGGGTACAGCAATTATGCAATAACTCTTTGATGATTTAGTTGATAAAATGGTATCTCTTTGCTCTAATGATGCCAGTTTGCAGAGTTGAAATAAAATAAAATAAAATCTGTAAAGTCAGTTTTTAAAGACCCAGATTAAAACTATTTGGCTTTCCAGGCATGTCTCTCTTCATGTACACAAAAAATAATCACAAGGAACTTGGACATCGAGCTTCATGTGTCATAATATTGAAGGCCAGATACATTTCTAAAGCAACTTGAGCCTCCATCAGACAGTTATGAAGGAAGTGTGCAATTTCCTGACAGAACTGAGCTGTTTGACACCAAAAGATGCCCTGCTGTTATCAGTGTCTGTTACAAAGGGACTGCACTCAGGTGTTAGTCCAGAGACTGTGTGCCAAAGTACTGTGAGAAGTAAATATTTCTGTGGAGTTAATGGCTTCCAAATGTGTTCCTTGTGGTTTATACCTGTAAAACTCTTGGGAGTCAGCAAAGATGTGCAGGATTTCATT
Source organism: Cyanoderma ruficeps (assembly GCA_008694505.1). Lineage (NCBI taxonomy): Eukaryota > Metazoa > Chordata > Aves > Passeriformes > Timaliidae > Cyanoderma > Cyanoderma ruficeps. Next base: position 1,130,408 of record VZDJ01000074.1, read on the forward strand.
CTTGCTCTGTTATATTAGCCTTAGATTTAGACAAAATTACTGTCTATTCCCTAAAATAAAACAAAGGTAGCACTGTCTCCCATCAGCTCTCTGTGGAAGGATGACGGAGTGTGGATTACTGTTTCAAAACAGTTGCACCAGATGATCTAGGGAATATGCAAGTCATATGTGCTTCGCATGTGACTTTTTCAATCTTGCTCTTTCTGACAAGAAGCCCAGTTAAGCTTCAGGGACAGCTAGAATAACTCTTAGAAAATAATTCCCCAACTGTTTATATTAGAGTGAAAAATGGACAGTATTTTAATGTCGTTTTCCATTAAGTGGCAACTGGCCCTGAAAGCAAGGTGAAGTCCTACTGAAAGCAGTATTTGAGGCAGCTGTTGGCATTCCAGTGGTGTCTAGGGTTTGGTAAGGCTAACCCTGTAGCCACAAGTTAGGTCTGGGAGTTGAGACCTGGATTCACTTGGCTTTGGTGTCAGTCATTGTAACACCTGCCTGCCTTCAGTTCCAATAAAAAAATCCTGCCAGATATTTTAACATAGGCAACTGGAGCTGAAAAACCAACACAGTTATTGCTTCAGGAGCACTGGATTTCACTTTTTTGCCTCTTCACTGGGAAGAGAAGTAGATATTTTTCACCAGTGAATAAAGCTAACCTTGAATGATATATTTCTTATTGTAATCAAATATCCAGAGCATATAATTCATCTGAAAAGCAGACTCAAGGCTTTAGTGTTGGTAATTCTAAGCAACTTGAAGCTGAGGCAAATAAAACTTACTGCATGCCCTAGAGTTAGTTTTTACTAACCTGTTTCAAACAAAAAACATATGCTAACTTCCTGAGTTAGCTCAGCAAAAGCTATGTGAATTGTACACAGTTGTGCACTTCGAAAACACAGCTCAGCCCCTATCCTTTCATTCTGATTGGATAGTGAGGGTTGGCTTGGCAAGTAAGGAAACTTTGTGTTTATAGATGAAGGTTGAGTTTTAGAATGGGAAACTTCATTTCATACCTGTAAAATTAACTCAGGTCTTTAAAGGCTGCATTACAGATTTAAACACCAAATTCTCAGGTTGAAGTTTCTCATTTTTATTTTTACTTCCATTCCTTTAACTAAACTTTAAAAAATAGCACAGAATATATTTTGGTTATAGGGCTCTACATACTGAAATACTCTGTTTATCAGTACACAGATATGTAAAGGTATGCTGCAAATGTAATGGTGACAGATGCAGTTTGGACATTGTCAAAATGCATTATCAGTTTATATGTGGAATTATTGGAAACTGTAGCTCTGCAAAAAGTCAACATTGCATTTTCAGTCAACCAACTGAATTGAGAATGAAAAAAATCATTAGAAGTTTTCTTGTGGTCAATTCTGCTTACATAGCAATCATCTAGAATTGTGTTTCAACTGGCTGGAGTGGTTTTGTACCCAAAACATTAGTCAGTCAGAACACTTGTGGAAGAAACATCTGTTTCCAAAAATTGTTTGCACTTGATGTGTGGACAACTTTGATTTTTTTTCCCCCCTGTCTTATTGACATTTCTATAAAAGATAAGGGTCTTTTGGCTTATTTGGAGCAATAAGAACATATGCTGACAAAGGTAAACATTATGAACTAACATGCAAATCTATCCTTGACATCTGCCAAGGGTTTTGGAGGAGTGGAGATCAGGCAGGTAGGTGTGTGTGTACACATGTCTGTAAAGGGCAAACAGGCACAAATGTGTTGCTGCCACTGCAAGTGGTGCAGTGAGGGCCAGGCAGGCTCAGGGCTGTGCCAGCAGGGTTGGAGTGCGGGAATCTATACCAAGCCTTCATCCGAGCTCCTGACTGCTGTGTGCATCTGATGAGTGACCTGTCCAGGTGGAGATCTTGCAGAGGTGGGAATGGCATGTTTGGGCTGTAAAAAACCTGGCTAGGTTAAGTTCCTTTAAAAAGTAGCCAAGAAATTGTTGTCTTGAAGTACATCACAGCTCAAAAGGACAGATTTGATGATCACGTGCTCATTTACAGCATAGTGTGCCAGATAAGAGATAAGTGTTCAGATCAGAGGAACTCTGAAAGGGACTGAAAGAGCTATGAAGTTAAAAAAAAGCTCCTGTATATGCAAATGTTTGGCATTTCTCTTCTGATCAGAGGCTGGAAGCCTTTGCTGTTCAATCATTAGATGAAGTCACAACCCTTTATATGTAAGAGCTATGTTTAGGTGGGCAAAGAAAAATGATCCATCCTGGCACTTACTCAGAGTGAGTCATAGAGACTTAGATTTTCTGGTGTTAATCGTATTTCTGGCTGTTTGGACTATGTATATTTGCTGGCTATAAGGATTTGTAAATGTTAAGTCAAAGTAGAAAACATAATACCAACACTTCTGTCCAACATTGTGTTCTCTGAGTTAGTAATGTGTTCCAGACATATTAGCTAGGATTCATACCAATTACTAATTGCAGAAAAAAAACCATAAAATCATCCATGAGACTTTTTGTTCTTCATAGCTGCCCTGCTTTTAAACAAGAGAGGCTAAGAGTGGCCTTACTATTCATTTGCTTGTAGACTGGTGCTTAAGGCTATCTTGAAGTGGATTCAGGCTTCAGATGAGTAAGTTTCAGAATGAGATCTCATTTTTTCGTTTAATGCTAGGGTTACCAATTTTCTTCTTCTGACTACTTTAGGCAGCTGATGGTTTGGATTGATAGATAGGGATAGTGGAAGTGGCAACCTAAAATACCAATTTAAAAATCCTTCCCGCTTGCCTTTCCATTCCCAGTTTGTTCCAGAACCACTCTCTCCAATAGCATCAGTTGGATACATGGCCATGCAGATCAGAGAGCTGCTCTGTCAGAAGTTCTTTCCACTTCCTCTCAAGCCCTTAGGGTTGGTCAGACCTGCTCACCATGGCTGAGTCAGGGTGGGTGCTGAATTAGCACCAGAGGAAGAGTGAGGGTTTGAAAAGAGTTGCTCAGTGTGGGGGTGAGTGTGTAGGACAGGTGAGTAGGGGACACTGTTGGCTCAGGTTAGATGGCAAGAGAAAAGATAAAAACTGGAGGGCCTGTGAGCTCTGTGAGGTTCCTCAGTGCTTTGCTTTCACCTCGTTAAGTGGGATGTCAACATTTAAATGTTTGTGATGTGAGGTCTATCATACTGTGCTCATGACAGCCTCAGTTTGCTTGATTGACTTAAGCAAATGGTGGTAAGACATGTAGGAAAATGTATTGTGTGAGTGTTGGGCCAATATTCTTATGCAAAAGAGAACTTCTCTTTTATTTTAAGACACTGTATTGATTCTTGGACCAAGTCTACTGCTGTGTCTTCTAGCCCAGTATTAAAACTGCCCATGATCTTCTTGCCTCGGTGTAATGCTTCTGGAAGACTGTCATGAGTTTGAACAGTCTTCTACTTGAAATTACTCAGTTCTGCACCTTTGATTTGAGATGTATGTAAACTCTTTTCTTGAATGACCAAAGCTCATATACTGCCTCTTCTGGCTTGTTTGGACTTAAGTTAAAACAGATATAAGTAAAATTGGGACATAATTTTGAATTGCAGCTATGAAAGAATCTTATTTGATATCACAAGTACTTTACAGCTCAATTGAAGCCAGCACAGAAGTAGCACGTTGGTAGTGAAATATTAAATGGACAAATATTTTCGGTTGAAACCTAGGGCTCTGTAATCGAGTAGTTTATGAGTGACTTCCAGTGCCTGTGAGAGATTTGCAGACAGATTTGCAGAGAGAATGCAAACAATGAAATGTCATGACAGCACAACTCCATGGAATTTAATTGCCAGGAAAAAAGTGACTCCAGACATAATCTTCTCAGCAAATACTTCAGATAAATCAAGGACTGTTAGGCTCACTTTCTTTTACTTCCTGGTGTCATGAGTGACCTTCCACAGCAGGCCACTTGTTCCCTGTGCAAGACTTTGGAGAGACAGGAGAGAAGCAGGAGTTGAGAGAGATCAAGGATTAGGAACCAGACATTGAGATTGAAGGTAACTTCAAGGGAAGCACTTAAAGAGTCAGAATAAACTGAGTTGGAAGGGACCTACAAGGATCATCAACTCCAACTCTTGGCCCTGCACAGCAGCATCCCCTAGAGTTACAAGAGGAGCTCTTTCATGTTTTTGTTTCTCCTGTCTTGATTGGGTAAGTGAGCTAGTTTAAACAGGATCTTCAGACACCTCTGCTGAAAGCAGACAGGGTTGATATGCTGGGATAATAGTCTGAGATTTAATCTAAGTATTTCATCATGGGATTATGCCCTAGGAGGCATAAATGACTCGTTCTCAACATGACTTCACTTACATGACCTGTACCCTGAGAATGCCTCGTCCGGTACCTGGGGGTTTTTTACCCCTTATTCATATCTTTGACTCAGTCTGTGAAACACAGCCTGCTGCTCAACTTCCGTCTAATGAATGGTTTGAGTTGAAATGACCTTCAGGCTGATTAACGCTTCTGAATTGCTTCTCTCTTGTGACGTGTAACAATTAGTTGAATTACCATGAAGTTTTCTGGCATCTATGTTGCTTCCACAAACACAGATTTTTGTGTTAAGCACTTCCACTGTTACGTGGGGAGGAAAGCACAGGTGTGTCCCTTGCATGGTGCTAAACTGGTGGACAAAACCTGACCATGAAAGCTGATGGAGGTGAGATGTGCCATTCTGCCTGCAAAAGGATGCCTTACTACATCTCCTGCTGGGCAGACATGTGTGGATCTTCCTCCACAGAGGAGTAATTTTGTCAGTTCACTGGAGGTTAAGTGTATTCAGTAGAGTTCAGTGAAAACCAATGTAGTTGGTGGTACTGTTCCCATGGCCGTCAAGCTGTACTCCCTGTGGGTGGTCCAGCAAGGCAGACAGGCTCAAAATGTTCAGAAATATTTATACAATTCAGGGCCCTGAAGCTGGCCAACATGACTGTCTATCCTACAAGAGAATTGGGTGCCAAAAAAAAATTGGACATTTAGCTTTATCCAGCCCATCATGGCTTTCTTTTAGCTAGAAGTCTTTCTTAAAACCACCTGCCAAGTGTTGTAGCTGTTTGGCTTTAAGGGTTGACAGCTACCCACATCTGATTTTGTTGCAGGATGGAGATTTAACTGGCAAGCCGCTAAAAATAAATAAATAAAGGGAGTTCGTGGCAGTGGAGTTTTGCGGGCCAGACTCAGTTTGGATTTTTTTTGCCTAGTTTTGGAGCTCTTAGCAAAGCAACAATCAAACTTTTGGCTCAGATTTTTGAAGTAAATTATTTTAAACTTCTGTTGCTTTTTAAAATAATCATAATAGTTAAAAAACCCCATTCCGCTTCTAAGCAAGATCCCACGCAAGTGAAAGGTTTCCCTTCCCCCTTCACCACAAAAGATCTCTCCTGGTTAGGGCAAACAGGCATCTTGTGACTTTGACAATAGGTCTTTGTGTTCTGAAGACATAGCATAAATTATTTCCTCCTCAAAGAAGGCTAGGAAGCTAAAAAACAAGTCCAAATAAGCTGTTTTCTCTATAGAAGCCAAGGAGAAATAGTGTAATTCAACCACAGTGATGTGTGCTTGCTGTACCCTGATCAGTGTCCAGGACTGCCTGCAGTGCAGAGCTTTCCCCCAGGGTCTGGTAAGAATTCACAATTATCTTCCCAAACACCAGTCTCTGGCCAAAGCTGTGACCTGGGAGCTAGAGGAAGCATCAAGTGATGATGTCCTACAAAGCCATTTTATTTATGGTACTTTAGACTTTCTGGATTGGCCCATAGGCCATTGTATCAGTCACAATTTTAGCCTTTCCCTTTTTAAAATAGGATCATGATTACACCCTTCAGAACTTCTGACCTTTTTTTCTTCACTGTTCCAGTTGCTGATCTCTAATTTCTCCTCCTTTTCCCTTCAGGGATTATATCCTTTTTATTGCTTGTTATTCTTTATTTACATTTCTCTTCTCTTTTTTCCTGCTGAGTAGTCTACAGGTTCTCTTTGGAGATGTCTTTAAATATTGCAAATATAAATATATTCCAAAGGTGCTGTTGGAAGTTACTCTTCCAAAATGAGAGCTTTTCATTGTTCTGTAAATATTTGGATCAGAAACAGAAACCAGAAGCTTGGAATGCTCATTTATGACAGATCAAACCTCTTACCTTGTTTGTTCTGAAGCAGTGGTGCTGAGGGGAAAATCGCATAATTGCATAAATTGTTGTAAGGTAAGGCTTGACAATAAATTCAGAAAGTTTTAACTAAATGTGTTTTGCCAGGAAATGACAAAAGTAGTTCTGAGCTTTGCTGAGCTGCCTCTTTGCTGACAAAGGAGAAATATAGCTAAGGGATATGTAGGAGAAATTACGCTATTTGGCTTTCTAGTTTTGCTTTACAGTTTGTATGACTATTAGGAGGAAGTTTCTGGCTTAATACACACCTGGTTTAATGCATTAAATGAAGCCTTGAATTTCACATTCCTTACAAGCTCTTCTCTTAAGTGTTTGTTGCCCTATTCAGATGCATAAGAGTTTTTGATCTGCTTGCACTATGAACTTTTATTGAACTCTCCTTTAAAAACTAGAGATGCTTCACACCTGGGGATGGTTGGATCACATGTCTGTGGCATACAGTAATGTCCAAACCAGTGGCCCAAAACTTCAGCACTGTCACAATTTGGAAAACACAAAAAAACTGTCAAACAAATTATACCTTTTGATACAGAAGAAATGTTTATGCCTTTTGGCAATGGACCAAAGTGTCACAAACTTTATTTAGCTGTTGCAGTTTGCCAGTTCCATCTGTCTGGTAGCACTTGCTGAAAAAGCTGACTGTGGGGAATAATTGCCTGTACGCATCTGATAAACTCTGTGGTTTGGGCAACTGTTCCCTTACATAGGAGCAGCCTTTGAAGGGCTGGCTGTTGTGTGCTTGACTTGTAATTGCAGTGGCATGTAGGAGGAGAGAAACAGGAGGAGATAAGGGAGAAACAGTTTTTATAGCCTAGAACCAATGAGGCCTGTGAAGAAGCATCACATCCACTGGAGAGATTAATAGGCACCCTGAGCAGAAGCACTTGGTGTCTGCTGTGCCACTTAATCTCTATGAATTGACCCAGATGGTTGGATCAACTGCAGCCTTGATGCACTTTCTGACTTGTAAAAAAATATGTAAGGTAGAAGCAGAAGTAATAGAACCTCTGAGCACTGACATGCCGTTGGGTTTTCATAAATCCCTGGAAGTGTAATGCTGGCAAATGAATATTCATAAACCAGGCTATTAAAATTTTAAGAGAACCTTGGGGGAATGATGATGTCAGATTCCAGAGTTAATTATAGAGGTGGTAAAGTTCTTTGCTAACTAGGCTGAACATACTCTCGCAATAGTTTTAACACAATACAACAATCAGAGGGAGCCACAGTGTTGGAGGTAGGTTCTCAATCTCTTAATATATTCCTTGAACTGAAAGTCTAGCAGTGCAAGAAGTGCAGTGGAAGAGGAAGTATTTACATCCAACTACTGTGGAAATAAATCAGCTTCTAGTGGTTGAGTTGCTCTTTGTCTTTTGAGCTTATTTTTGACACTGAATTGATTACAGTTTCTGGCTCATTCACTTGTCATAAATTGCCCTGGAGCACTGGGCTGCCCTGCTGTGGTGGCTCTCTTGAAAATTGCCAATGGTTATATGCAATCTGTAGTGTTCCTGAGCCTTATTACATGGAGTACTAACACTTTGCTAACTTTACTTACTCAAGACAGTGATCAGTTGCTATTGCATTTTCTGATAGCATTGGTTAAAACCTTAGGAGAAATGCCAATCCCTCATGTTTATTAGCTCACTTGGTTAGACTGTGGTGTTAATAACCATGGTTGTGTGTTCATACCCCCTATGGGCCATGCAGAGTTTAGAGTTGGACTCAATGATCCTTGTGCATCCTTTGCAACTCAGAATATTCTGTGATTCTTCTTTTATGGCATTGTAGTAGTGCAGTGGGCAAAACTACTGAACACGGTTATAGCTACCCTGGAATCAGGTGGGCAAAGTTCTAAATTGTGGGATCTTACTAAAATTAATGTTACTGTTCCAGTTCTAATAAGATTTCCTTTCTTAAATAGAAAGGGTGAAAAGGAAGAACGCATTGCTGTGTTTCTCAACTCAAATTTTGTACCACAGGATCCTTTTAATAACACAGTCCATAGAAGGAAGAGAAAGAAAATAGTTATTGGAATTTTTTTTTTTAGATGTTGTATAAAATTAAAATCTAAACCAAACTAGTTAATTTGGTTTCATCAAGAAACAGCTGAAAAAGCACTGTAAACATAGATGAAGCAGTTCTTAAATCCATGCAAAAAGTCTGAAAACAACTGTGGATTTCAAAACAGATTAAATAGATTCTGAAGGTTTAGGATGATTTAGAAAATCATTCTAACTTGCTTTGAAATTGAAATCTTTCTTCTTAAGAGGCAACTCTTCAGCAGTCAGTGAGCCTAACAGAGATACTTAGTGACCATGAATATGCAAAAAGTCTTACATTTTGAAATACATTTTATTAGAAATAATATTGCAGTGCAAGTGCAAATAATGCTGAAATGCAGTGAGAACTCACCAGTTCTGGGAGTGCAATGGGAAATTGGTAATGGTTAGTGAGATGTGATGCAATTTTGAGAGAAGGAAAATAATTTCTTAACCTCAGCTTTCAGCAGTCCTTATAGGGTGACTAAAGAGGCAATGTCTGCTTTTGGGTGCCTTTTTTACAGAGTGCTCTGAGAGGAAATTTATCACTAGCCTAATCCTGTAGTTTGCATGATTAAGTAATCATGAGGTCTTCCACGCTGCTCAATCTTGGGTCCTTTCCCTACAAGAGGGACTTCTGCCACAGAAACTGTGTCCTGCCTACCTTCTTCCTGCTTTCTGAAGATGCTTTAACAATGTGGCCTCTACACATGAGATGAGGTGGAAAAAATATACATCTGCAAGATGTATTTCATGATGGAAAACAAAGTTCAAGACTGTTGTGGATGAGAGGTTTTCGAATGTTACATGCTGGGAGCCAAAGCTGTGCTGGTTGCATCCATGCAGGAAACAGCAAAGTTACTTGTCACAGAGGAAGAACTGAACAGATACCACACCTTCATCACAAATCTGTCCACTGGAAAGAAAAGCCATGTTAGTTGGAAAGCTAGGTGCTTTTCCTTAGCAAAATAATATTTTAATAAAGTATTTCTGCTTCTTTCTCATATCAACCATCCATCAGAGAATGGATATAAGTGGTTCCTATCATGGAAGCCAGATGTTCCTGTGAACATTGTGGTCTGGAAAGGTTGGAAGTGAGAGGCTGGCTTACTGGTGGTGGTTCACCCAGCACCATTGCTGGGATCAGCAGTGAGGTGGATATTTTTTTGCTCAGTTCAACAGCACTGAGCTAATACTTCAGGAGCGTAGGGAAAACTGCAAGCTAAAGATTGTACAGAGTGTGAACTTTAACTTCTGGAACAAAAAGGGTTTTTTTCTGAAGAGGATGAAAGTACCTTTAAATAGATACCTCCTCTTTCTGTTTTCCTTTCATGCCTTTTTGTACTGTTCTTGTATCTGACCTTGGCAATACTAGAGAGGAAGAAGGTAGAGAAGAAAACCTGAATAGAATTTGATAGAGTCTCTTTTTCCAAAAGAGAAGAGAAAAACTTCTGAAGATGTCAGATTTTCTAGCTGAGAGTTTTTCTTGGTGTGAGAGAAAGCAGGGTGGAGAAAGAAAATGCAAGCAGATCCTGATCTTTCACTTGAGGTCAGGTTATTCAAATTCTTGGGGTCTGTTCTTCTCACCGCTCTTCTCCTCTGCCTCTAATGTTCCTGAGGTCCGTGGAAGAGAGGAGTATCACAAATATGACTGGCCTCAAGTCTTACTTCCATTTATTTTTGTCAAAGTGGTCAGTGGCTGTGTAAAAATAGTCTCTTCTCCCTGTCTGTGGGAAGAAGGGGGATGTGATCTCAAGGAGGGAGCCATCTTGCAGGTATTGCCAGGAACAACCGAGTGCCAACACCAGTGTGGGAGCTGCCCCAAATTCCTGCATTTCAGTACATTGATGGTGTGCAGTTTGAGTTTTACATCAGGTCGTTTGTCAGCACTTCAGCCAGCTCCTGTCCCCCTCCCATCCATGGCCAGTGCTAGCTGTGCCTTGCACGACTGTGCCCTGTGATGTGGAGCTGGTGCTTGTGCTCTGAGCAGGTACACTGCAGTCCTGCAGGCAGCACTGTGCTACAGGCAGCGCGTCCCAAGGAGTGCAGCCGTGTGAGCCTCAAGCTGTGCGGGATTCCTACCGAGCCCTGGTCTTCGCCTCTTTCCTTTAATGATTAATAAACAGTTACAAAGGGGGTTTTGTTTGTTTGTTTGCTTTTCCAAACCGTAGACTCCACGCTTTTTTTTTTTTTTTTGCTCAAGGAGCATATGGCTGTACTGATTGTGCAGAGCTGCTGGCTTATTTTGCCAAGTTGTTGTTAGCTTGCCTGTGGCCAGGCAGCATCTATGAAAAAGCCCTGCCTTGCCTGCCCCTGCATTGTTTCCAAATAAAGGCATGTCTGAAACAGGAGTTCAGCCTCCAACTGCCGGACCTTAAAGAAAGGACTTTTTACCCATGGATTGAAAAGAGCTGATTTTTCTGCAACAAAAATGCTCCTTCCCCACCCCCTTCCCTTTCTCATATTAGGTGAAAAAGTTGCTTTAAAATTTAAATCACACAAATTGGGTGTTTTAAACTCATCCTCTCTGGCAGACAGTTAGGGAGCCTAACCGTCAGGCCTGGACTCACCTCAAACTTATTAAAATGCCCGGTCTATATGTTTTATTATACATTTAGAGCAGCTTAAACAGAAAATGCTTATTTTAAACATTTAAGCAACCATTTGAAAGTGATCCTTTCCTCATCTATGTGAGGAGTGGGGAAGGTGAATGACTACCTGTAATGCAAGGTAGTAGTTTGAGTGACTTTGGTTTTTTAATTATTTTTAAGCCAGCAGTACTCTTTATCATGGTTTAATACAAGTTTGAAGTGTTTAGCTGTGTATGATCTAAGGACACAGCTAACATGAGGTTGTTTGGAAGAGGTAATTTATTAGACCAGCTGGTATGGGGGGAAAAAATGAGCCAAGCTTGCAGGCACACCAGCACTTCATCAGGTCTGAAATAGAAGCAGCAGATTTCAAGGTTAAACAGAAGTTATGAAAAACTGCTCTGTTTAATCAGACATAGATTGAACTGCCAAAGAGGAGCTTGCTGGTATGATATTCCTTCAGTGGAGGGGGGAGGGTGAGAAGATGATTGTTTTACTGTAGAAAGAGATAAGGACTTCACACAGCCTGTTAAACAGGGGAAGGCTATAAAACCAATACTGGATGAGCTCATGACTGTTCTTAGTATCTTGGGGATAGGAAATTTTAGTTCTTTGTCCTCTCTTTGTAAGGTTTTGGTTTTGTAGGATTTTTGAGAATCATGATTTCCACATCAGTCATTTGTAGACAAATAGTTGGTTATATCTAAAGGAACTTTATCAAACAAATTTAGTTTCTTTGTCTATTGGTTGCCATCCTTAGCCTACTCTGCTGACTTAAGAAGTTGCTTAAGACCAAGTTCATATTTGTAAAGATAATAGCTGAAATAAAAAAAACCCAAACAACTATAACTGTATTGTTTATTGGGGGTTTTTTGAGCACATTTATTTCTAAAACATGATCAAATCTATTCTAACAAAAAGCCCCGAATGCTAGTGGGCTTTTTTAAAAATCTATTATTTTACTCAAGCAGAAGCCAAATTCAGAGTTGAAAAGTTTAAGAAAATTAGGTTTCAAAGCTTTGTAGGATAACAGATGCTTTACTTGTGCTGCTATCAGAGTTGGCAATGTGCTGTTTCTAAGATTTGAATTAATTTGTGTTATCAATGTGTTCCCAATACAGATCTGATGATGCACTCACTGTCAATATGTGTTGGACTGTACACCGTGGAGAGCAGAGAACTTACTTGGTGCTGTCTAGAAAAAGCTTTTCAATATTTTTCTGTTGTGCTACATCCTAAATTGATAAATATTATAGTTAAAGCAATGTCAGATCAAATATGTTGAAGTCACAATCTTCTTGCTTGCTTTTCTGACTTCTTAGTTATATTTGATGGGCTGTCTGTACAAATGCCCTCTAAATTAACCTCTGTGTGTATTTTAAAGTTATAGTATCTGCCTTTATCATGCAAGACTGACTTTCAGTATCAGTTATGATGGTAAAAACGATTGATGCTGTTGTAGTGGTGTCAGGAGTCCCAGGAATCAGCCTGTTCATTTTTCTGAGTCCCACTTCTGTATGTTAGGAGGGCAGAGCTGTTTACTCAGCTGTGCCCTGTTTGTACGGCACGGGCTGGATAGGTAACCCTGGAATTTAACCCAAGCCCTGGGTAGGTGGGGGAGGTCAGAAAATCTTCACCTAATTCAGATAAATTACTTGCCAGGAAAGGGTATAGCTGTACCAGCATTTGTCTTCTCTGCCAGAAGACAGCTTCCTCCAACCTGCTGAACCCGCAATTTGAAAAATGTTATCAGGTATGGGGAGCAGTTATGCAGCAAATGGGATGTATTGAGGGAGAGACTGCAGCATCTTCCATGATCCTTGATGTTGTAGGATATGGCATAGCTGTGCCTTGGCTTGCTTGAAGGTAGTTTTATGGAAACTTCTAAAGATTAAAGTATGTTAAAATATCCCTTCCATGGGGTACTTGAGTCACACAACTCTTTGGTCGCATGGCTAGCATTGGAGCTAAGGTTTTTGTAGTTTGCTCTCAAATTTGTCAAGAATTTACCTGCAATTAGTTGTGAATGCCCTCCACCACTACCACTTCAGCAATATTACCAGTGCTTTAGTGACCTGTCCTATGAGTCTCAAGAAATATCCTGAACACCTACACTGGACACCAGATCACCCTTAGTCTGGTGTTGAGGGCACTACTGAGTATGGCCTCTCTGGAGGAAGTTCATAGGGAAGATAATATTAGAAGCTAAAACTAATATGCTGTTTTAATACTTTATCATAAAGGAGTAGCAGTATTAGAGTGATATGTGGTGTAGAACAAGTTACAGAAAAGCTGTAATCTGTCTGGAGCTTAATGGAGTGTGATAGCTCAGTTCTAACAGATAGGGGCATTGTATATTGGCTGCACGTTGTGTAAATAGCTTTTATTTATGGCAGAGGTAGCCAACATGCTCTATAAATTTGAAATATGAATATAGGACTCCATCCTGATTAATTAATAATACTTGTGTTGGAAAGAGAGAGAATTAGCTGGCATAACACTTGATGAGATTAAAAATGGGAAGGGGAAAGAAGTTAATTGATGCAATTGCAGTAGATGAAAATGGGTTAACTGTATATTCTTCCAACACAATTGGACCCCAAATCTTTTCTGAGATCTTCTTTTCCAATCCCTATCTCTTCATGAGGGTAACTGAAAAGAAGCAAAAGGCCTGCTGCAGTCTCCAATTTTAAAAACTGAAAAATCTTGTATGGACCCCACACTTGTTTATTTTTCTCAGAGTAGAGGATATTAAAGAGGAAAAAAGAGTCAGTGAACAGAAGCAGTTAAGCCCTGTAGATAAGGAAATAGAAATACTATGGATCTTTCACACTTATGCACACATAACCTTGAGGGCAGGAAGTGAGAATTTGACTATAAAAATGAAATTACGCTATCCAAGTGAAATCCCTATATAGTGTCCTCACTAGAGCAGTCCTCTTGTTTTGTTCAGCCTTCATTAAATAGCATTCTAGTGCTCTGGATCTCCTTGGATAGGATTTTGTTCTTTTCCTGCATATTGTGAACTAATGCAACTCCTGGTCTTAGTCCAGCCTGTACTGACTTTACATCTAGACTTTGGGTATAAGCTGCTGATTATAGTTTCAAACTTCTCAGGAAACAAAAATAAAAGAGCTCAAGAAAATGTTGCAGCTTTTCACAGTGATCTCATGCATGGCCACATTCTGTCAGGAATTTAAAGTTCTTGTGCTGAATTTTAAAGCAGGCATACTTTCCATAGCAGTCTGAAATACTGCTGCAGTTTGACTTACAGCCACTGGCAAACAGTATATTTACAAGATAGTTTAAATGTCCTGAAATGCAGTCTTCACTGAGCCTTTTACTTTTGTTTGCTTGACTATTTATGAACTTGATTTTTTTTTAAGTTAAAGCAATCTATGTGTATGCTCAACTGCACTACAAATTGTTAAACCATTTAGGGAAGCTGCTGGATTGCTTAACTCTTCTACTGCTGTATTTGATTCAGTTTTTCCATTAGCACTTAAAAGTCAGGCCAGGTATAGAAAGACAACAAGGAAAACAAGCATCTGGTTTGGACTTCAACATCCTTTGTGTGGAATGTAGATACAGAACTTAATAGTAAATATGCCAGTAGTGCTGATGGGCTGAAATGAAGTTCCCAAATGGCTCCCAGAGGCTCCGTGGTATAGGAAGAAGGACTGTCTTCATGTCATAAGAATCCCTTTCTGTAGACTGTGCAGGACACTGTGCTGACAATAAACTCGGTGTGTGAATTTCATGTGTGTCTGTCCAGTACCTCTGTCAAGGTACCGAAGCTCATGAACAGCTGCCTTTCATTGCTTGAATCACAAACTGTGGGCCCAGCCTTTATGGTGCATGTGAGGATGATGGAGCATTTAACAAGGAAGTTTCTTAGGGTGCTTGTACCCCAGAATTCCCCACGGCTTGCAATGTCTCATTTCTCGTGAGAACTGCAAGGTCCTGGGTTTGGAGAAAGTGCAGTGTGGTGGCAGAGAGGAGTCTTGCTGCAGAACATACCCCATTTCCCTGCTGGGGTTTGCAGCCCCTCCTGAAGTCTATGCTGCTGTGGCAGCTGAGCATCAGGCTGTCAGCTCACGTGACAGGGCCCTAGGGACTGAGCATCCTGTATCCCCACCTGGCACAGGACTGTGTCCCACTGTGCTACGAGACATTGCACTGTGCATGGCTGTGATTTTGATGATTATACACTGTTCCTCAGCAGGGGTTTTGCCTCACTTTTAGACAAATACCTTGCAAGGCAAGGTATTTTTTCTTTGCCTTGCAAGGATCTAGTCCAGCACCATTTCTGTAACTGGTTGTTGGTGTATTACTGTAATAACCAATGGCCATTAAGACATCGAGGGAGTCCATTCTTTCCAGCTCTTAATTTGTTCAAGCTGTCTTTTCTCTTTTTTAAGGGATATCTCTTTCCATTACACATGCTTAGTGCCTTTCTTCAACCAGTGCAGCATTCCTTTGATGCTACTCATGGGACAAAAATGTTGACTGATGAAGGGAAGTTACCTGCGAGAAAAAAATGTCCAAGAGTATCAGCATGCTTACACTGTGACCTTCTGGTTGTTGGCCTGCTCCATAGTGTGTTGCTGAAGTTAAGCTTTGTGCACTGCAGTTGGTTTGGCTTTCACTAATACACCTCCTTAATTTCCCATGATCAGTTCACTCCTAATAAAGTGTGCTAGGTTGGCCAGACCTTTACTGAAATTTCCTGGAGAAGATAAACAAAACCCTTCTCAAAAAGATGGCCAGGTTTGTGGAGGAGATGAAGTGGGTTAAAAGCGCCAGTGAGGAGACTGGGTCTCCAATGGGAGAATCTGCAGTGGGATCAGAAGAGCCAGCGAGAAGTGGAAGTACATTTGGAAACACTGAAGAGTAGAAATGTAGTGGGATTAGCCATAGTGTGGGGTACAGGAGGAATATGGAAGTGTACAGAAGGCAGCAGAAATAAAATCAGAAGTGGGAGATTGATGATGAGAGCTGGGAGACTTAAAGGAATAGAGCTGGGAATGGTGGTTCTAGTCTTGGGAAGAGGAGCTTTGGGGCAAATGCAGCTGAGCTCCTCCGTGGGTCAGTAAAAGCTGGGATGTGACTGAGTGCTTTTCTCCAGCCATCACACAGGCATCAATACTGCACCAGCCCTGGGGGCTGTTCCCTGTATGCTCATGAGGTGGCTCTGGGAACCTGGACTATAACAAACCTCCTGGCTCCCCAACAACTGCCCTTGTTCTTTTATTTGTAGATTATTTTCTCTGCTCATTTAATTTCAACAAAGTCATGATGTTTTACTATTCAGTTTGAACTGACCATCTGTAGACCAGGGGAAGAATGCCTCCCTGTTACCTCACTGAAACTCCATCTGTGTTCTCAGTGAATGTGTGCCTGCAGCACATAACTGGTGATTACATGGTGGATGTGTTTCCTCTCCTGTGACTGAGAGCTGGGGTGGCAGCTGATTCCTGTAAGGTTACTGGAGGAGGTGGCCTTTTTGGGGGATGGAGTGTGGAAAATATTCTCCAGCCTTGATTTAAGCAGAGGTCTTACATGAACCATTATTCTGTTTTTTCAGCATCACCTTTGATATGCATATACAGATTTTGCTGAAATTGCTTTTCTGGCCTGCTCTTGAAAAATTCAGTGAGAACTTTAGCTCTGCACTAGTCAGGTTTAACTGAGTACAATAACTGTGCTTTGTCCTGAGCAGTGAAAAAGGCAGGTTTCTTCATGAGGGTGACTTGCCTACCACTTAGGTATCCTTTTGCATTTAAAATATTCAGAATACAGATTTTAAAAAATGGCAATTCTACCTTTTCCCCCATCTTTAGCACAGGGGAGGAGATACTGCTGTACTTCCAAAATTCCTTTTGAAGCCTGTCTTGGAATTCATAATGTCTGTGAACAAAGATGAAAAATGGGAGTGTTGAAATGGAGAAAAACCAGCTGTAACATTATCTCCCATTTAAAATTAAAAATGTGAAAACACAGAAGCATTTGAAAGCCTTTGCTCATGTGCAGTTACACAAATGATGCTAAGTTAACTGGTGTCAAATAAGCAGTCACCTGTGAGGGTGTCAGAGTGTTCCCTTCTGGATGTGCCTAAGTTTACTGAGATTATCCTTTTTAACCAAGAGAAGGAGTGTTCCCTTGGTACTTTGGATTTGCCTGTCTTTATTCAGAGGGACTTGAAATGAATGCAAGTCCAATCGCTTTTGTCTCATCTCAGCCTGAAAGTCTGTGAAATGTCTGTGAAATGTGACTGATTTTCACAGTTCAGGGCTATCTTCATCCTAAAACTCTTGACAGGTCTAATGCTCACACAGCAGTTCTTCTCATTCCTTGCATGTTATTTATTTTCCTCCAGCATTCATTATTGATATCCATAAGAGCATATTGTGCTGCTGATCTAAGCAAATCGGATACAAAGTGAGTTGGCTTATTTTAGGATGTACCTTTGTGTGATTATGTCTGACTGACCCTTTTTTGAATATGGGTGCCCCATTTCTTTGTATAAGTGAAGCATATTTTGGATGAGAATAGACTATGAACAGAAAATCAGTAATTCTGGGCCAAGATCTGTGTGTGCACCTGAGCACGGCTTCAGCCCAAAATCATAATGGCTAAGCTTACCAACTATCAGTTGGTTTTTTAACGTGTACTGTTTTAAGAGTGAATGGGCCATATATTTTATCTCTTTTAGTTATAATATTGTGAACTCCAGGTTCATAACAGGAAGAGGACGTAACTGTGGTAGTTTGGTTACTTCAGTGGGGTGGTATTCATAGTTTGGTTTTACTCCCTGTGCTCAAGACAGTTTTCTAGCTGATGATGATAAATACATCATTATATCTGATAGAATTAGTTACGTATTTAAACCTTACCAAGGTGGTTTTGATGAAGGATAGAAATGTATTTTCCCTTCAGGTCAGTATAAACCTGACCTGAAGGGAAGAGCCACTGTGCATGGCCCCTCGCAGGGGTCTAGTGGCAGTGCTGTGGTAGGAAGTGACCTGTGCTGCTCCTCTGCCTGCCAGCTCTGATCACAGAGCAGTCTCCTGGCTTTCCTCAGACTCTGTTGGGAAAGAGGCTAGGACAGTATCCAAATCTAGCATCTTGAAGTTGCCTTAGGAGGGCTGTAGAGGAGAAAATAGACTGAATCACAAGGGAAGCAGCAGGGGAAGGGGTTTTTTTATTTGTCCAGAAAGCTATTTTTGTGGAGGGTAAATTATAACTTTTGAAGCCATCTGTCTGAATTGCAGTGAATCTCACCATAACTGATCAAGAGTAATAAATAATTAAATACTAGTGCTCAAATGAGTATCTCTGCCTTGCTTTCATCTAGTTCCCTTGATTCTGGTGTTTGACAAGTACCTGTCTGCTGCCTTGGAGCTGTGAAGGTGGCTGTTCGTACCTACACTGCTGCCCTACTTTTGAGCAATTCATGCAGTGAGAAACCTGATTATTTTTTCAGTCTAGTGGTCCTACAGTGTCCTGTGGTGGAACCTCTACCTGCACTCCCTGCAGTTTCATTCTGCCTGTGGTGAAACCAAAGCATGTCCCCCTCAGCTATGAGGGGTGGCCGGGCTTCTCCTTCCGAGCAGCGCTGGTGTCCCACGGGTAGCGTGGGGCTGGTGCAGCGGTGCCCCGGAGCAGAGGAGGACTGGCTGGGAGGCTCCAAGGTAAACACTGGGTGACCTATAAGCCAGCCAGTCAACTCACACGTGGCCTTATTAGGCAAGCCGTGGAGCCGTGTCTGGGGACGGGACATGCTGCATGAGACGCGCAGCCCAGAACGGATCCAGCGCAGACCCCGGGAGATACGACCCAGTTCTGTGGCGCTGACAGCGAGCTGCTGCCTGAGCCCAGCTGTCACAGACACTGCACTCTGCCTGGCAAACATCAAGAATTGTGCTAGAGGTGGCTTTAAAAAGTGAAATGCTTTTGTGTAAATGTTAGTCGCTGTAGTTCTCTTCCTGGCGTGTTTTTTATGTGCTTGGTTATAACCTTACAATGCTAGTTCATGCTGTCAGTCCATATACTGAAACACGTTGTGGGGGCCTATGCTGGGAAGTGTCTTCATTCCTTGCACTGCCTGCTTTCAGAGGAACACCTGGACTAAGAGGAACTAATTTATGTATTTTTTTATGACTTTGGGACTTGTTTCTCCTCTCTTATTATGCAGTTTTATGCCCTTTATTGGAAAACTGATTTTTACTGGCTAAAGCAATTATCTCGCTCCCTGAAGAAGGGGAATATTGGCACCCACTGTCTATGTACAGACCAGGACTAAGCTAGCTTGCATCATACCCACCTCATAAAATCTGACTTTCACATGGAAGATGCCTTTAAAAAGTATTTATGTTTTTCCTTTGGAGTAATCTCCGTAGATTTAGACAAGCAGATGTTGTGCAAACATTCCCAGGCAGCTCTGGGAAGACTCTTCAGATCTGACTTGTGATTAAGTTGTGGTACCGTACCCCCTGAACACCAAGAATGTTGGTGATTTTTGCAGGGGCCTTGGGAGTGAATGAGGGCAATACAGAGAAAAACGCCATAGCTGCCATGAATTTAAACCTGCTCTCTAGAGAACAGACTCCAGAACTGCAGCATCACTGGGTTAGATTTTCTTTCCTCATTAATTTTTGCTTAGACATGCTGGTTGCAAATTAAGCCTTGTACATGTGCCTTTTTCATAGTGCAGTGACCGTGCTTATAGTCAAGCTGTCCTACCTTGACCATCATTTCTTGAATAAAACATGCATTTTTCTTTTTTTTTCTTTTAATAAATATTTAATTTTTTGAGAAAGCATTGTAACATGCCATGAACAGGAAGGGAGCTGGGGTCATGGATTTCTTGTCTGCAAGTTTGCTGTCTGCCTGAGGCTTGAAAAATTATATTTCAGGGTAAGTATGCAGGCATAGGATGTGGCCTGTGAAATGTCACATTGTAGTGGTAAACAAAATTGGTGTTTTCCTTAGATGACTATCTAAGAGCCAAAGAACTTTGTTATAAATTCTTCCTTGGGGTATGTGTGCCTCTCTCTGCTCCCTTATTGGGCTTTTACAGGCATGCAGAGGTGTTCAAGAGCAGCCAGGAGAAAACTCAGCAGTGCGGCAGGGCTTTTTGTGGCACCTTTTTGTGCATGGGACCTCTTGCTGCTCTAGGCAAGGAGACAGCCTCGTACTGGTTGTAGACACTAGAAGTGTTAGAAGATGGGGAAACCCATCCTAGAAACCTTGGCTGCTTGTTTTTGAGGGCCACAAGTTTAACAGTCTCCCAGCAGCAGTTTAAGCCTGGAGCCATCTCAGCAGCAAAGCTCTCGTTCACTGCAATAGCAAAGAAGAAGCTGAGTCTTCATGACTCCAGTGAAGGATGTCCACAGAGCTGTGACTAGCCCTGTGCCATCACAGTCTGAGCTGCAGCTACTCCACAGAGAGTTGTGGTGTGAAACACTCTCCAGTGCACTTTTGCTGGGTAAAATGCCATGTTCCTCAAAGTCCTTGAGTCCTTGAGCTGTTTAATTATTGAGATTGTTGGTATTGCTGGGAGATGAGTTCCTGCCTTATCCTTCTTTCCAGCCATTTGCTCAGTGCAGAAATGGCCATGTTCACAGCTGACATCTTCTGTTACTGCTTTGAGTCCAGAGACAAATATGTGTGGCTGAATTCAGATAATGTGCCCCACTGATATATCTGATTACCACATGACAAAAAGGGCCTGTGGCCTTTGAGCTTCCTTGAAGGAGCTCCTATATTCTGATCCTACTCCTAAAGAGGAAAACCTTGGATATCTTTTAATTATGCTACAGTCTTGTAATGCAATTTTATGAACAGTGATATCAGAGGTAGGGATGTCAGGAGACATTAGATTCATGTTCCTTATTCTGAAATGTGTTGCAAAACTGAAAGGTACCAAAATCTCATTTTAGAAATAATTAATTGCTGAAATTAATGAGTGGAAGGAAATCTGAAATAGTAATGTGGAGATTGGAAGGGGGTTTCTAGTGTGGGTACAAAAATACCCGTTGTTCCCCCTTTTCCCAGAGCACATTGCTAAATGGCCAGTACAAAAAGACCATCCATATTCTTCCAACACATGTTGTACTACATGTGTTGTAGTACATGTACTACATGTACTACCTGAGTCCCCTTTATAAATCTTACTGATCAGCTTTTTTCATCTTTTTGCATATGACCGGTTTTGAAGTACACTACACAAGGAATGCAGTGCTGAAGTTAAACTGGAGACTTGTCCAAAACACAATCACTGGCCAAACATAAATTGTTTTGCTGGGCTGATTATTTGGAAAGGATCATATCTGCTTTCTGCTGGAGTGATGACACCATGTCAGGAAACTTTATGCTGTTTTTATAGTACATATGAATGGTCTCAATTTAAGAAATGAGAGAATACCACTTCCCCACATACGTGGGGGTTGGGATGGAGAAGACAAACCTGACTGGCATTGCCAACCCAGAATACCTACTGTGATTGCAAGGTGGGCTTGCTGAGACATGACTTGAGCTTTTAAGTGCTTGTACTACTGAAGTAATCTTCTGGGAGATTTTTGACCTGTCCTTCAGTTTTGGGCTAACTTCTTGAACAACTTGGCAGAGATTGCTGGAGACTGGGAGGAAGGAAGGGGAAATAAGCAAAGGGAATGCCTTGCCACTTTCCTTTGGAAAGATTTGCCTGCATGCCAATAACTGACAGGGTGGTGTGGGGTAGGTGAGAAGCCTGCAGGCTGTGAGGGGAGGTCAGATGGACTGATGGAAGAGAGTTGTCTGCTTTAGCCCAGTCTTCTGACCTTCATTCCTGCAATCATCCACAGCATCTCAGATCTTGGCATAGCTCATTTTGACTGGCTATTCCAAGGGTGCTCACCTTGGCCAGAAGAGTGATTGAATAAAATTCATGAGGTCCTTTAGATCTCTACCCATGAAGAGTGGATGAAAATATGATT
This sequence comes from Cyanoderma ruficeps, assembly GCA_008694505.1. Taxonomy (NCBI): domain Eukaryota; kingdom Metazoa; phylum Chordata; class Aves; order Passeriformes; family Timaliidae; genus Cyanoderma; species Cyanoderma ruficeps. Next base: position 1,152,184 of record VZDJ01000074.1, read on the forward strand.
TCATCATTACATTTTTACAGATCATCTCTGTTTTCTGTGCTGCTCAGAATCCTGTTTACCTAACTAGCATATTTGCAGAAAGTTTCATGCAGTTGTGGGTTTTCTTTCCTCTGCATTGTTGATTTCTTTAAAATTTTATTTTTAGGTTTTCTTCAAACAGCTATCATAGCTTTCTTTGATTTTTGCTTTTATGATAACTGCAAGTCACAACAAAGTAGCTACCTCTCTTTATCACTTCTAAACACTTCTAAATATAAATTCATAAGTGATCAAAATTCAAAAGGAAAAAAAGGCCTGGTCTTGGTGGAACCTGGTTCATAACTCCTCAGTGCTTTGGGGCTGGCAGGCCTGTAAGTTGGGAAGTGTTTTTGCAAGTCGTTTAAACTCCAGCTTTGATTAGAGCTATTAGTTTTGCCAGATGAAAGGAAGATATTTTCCTTCTCTTCCTTTGGGAAGCTTCAGAACAACATTTAACTGCCAGCTGGTCTTTCATGAGCAGTCTCAGATTTGAAATGTATACATGCTTAACCTCGAGCTCTAAGCCCAGATGACTGCAAACTTAGCTTCCCGCTGGGCTGCCCCCCTTTCCGATGGCTGAACTGTTGTTCTCTCTTTGTTTGCTTGTGTTGGAAGCTGCTAATGCTCGAGAATTAATGATGGCAGAGGGGGACAAGAACGCTACTACCAATTTGTAACACAGCCTTGATAGCATAGTTTGGCTGAGCACACTTGCAGGTCCTGGAGATTGGATCATTTTTGAAGGACAAACTGCTTGTCCTCCTTTCTTCATCAAGTATTTGGAGATTAATTTCTTTTTTTCTGGAAAAGATCTGCTCTTAAACCATCTCTTTTCAAATAAGCAACAAAATGCTAAATCCAAGACTTCTTTTCTTGATACCCTTAGTTGACTCTGCTGACTTCTAGTTTTTGCACCCTTACTGTTTTTCTCCACTTCCAAAACTGGTTAAGGGCCAATACAGAGACTTTTCTTGCAATAAATGATCCCTTTTTGATGGAAAGGAGGGATGGAAGTGGTCAGTTACCTACAGTTCAGTATTCCAAATGATCTGTGTGAAGTGCATAGCATTGCTGTAATACCCCAAGGCTCTAGCATCTCAGAGTTTTAATATTGGAAGCAGTGTTGGCACATACCCCTCATCTTGAATCGACACTGAATGAACTCTGGGATCACAGATTCTGCACAGCAGCACAGTTTCAGTATCAACAGCAGTGACATTAATGTTAAATCATAGGTACTGTGCACAGAGCTATGGCTGATCATCTTCCAACAAAACATGAAGAGATCTTGAAGCCAAACTCCATGTATTTTTATGAAAAGCTTGATTTTTTTTTAATTGAATATTTTACTTTCCCCTATAATAACTCTCTTTGGTCCTATGAGGTAGCCCCTGGATTCTTGACCTGCCAGCTGTATATAGTAGGAAAAGGAATCCTATTTGCACCAAAGCCTATCACAGATATTTCTTCTCACGTGGTAGCCAGACCAGTTGTAGAGACTGGCTTCTTACAGTGTACTGTAGGCAGAATCTGAACAGCACAAGGAAGAACCCATTTAAAAATGACACAAGTGCGAAAGGCACTCCAGAGTTTTTGTCTTTCTACAGCTTGCTGTGCTTTCCCTTCTGCACCTCATTCACCAGGAGGATACTGAGGATAAAATGTTGATGATGTTTAGCAGAGAAATGGGGGAGCCTGACCCCTCTCTCCAGAAAAACAACCATACCCCTCCTCTCTGTTGTAGGGGACATGGCCAGACAGGAGGGTGACATTTGAGCTGAGTTCACCTCTTTTGTTAGCCAGAAGGGCTCTGGACTGTTGAAAGACCATCTAAGGAAAGATGGTTTGATTATGCTGACTCCAACATGATTTATGTTTTTGAAAAATAAATAGATTAAAACAAATATTAGGTCTATTAGACAAGATGGAATGCATGTTCTTCTATCCATTGCAATAACTTGTTAGCATGAAGAGCAGTGTTTTGATGACCTGAATAAGCTAAATACAACTTCATGATGAGCCAACAGCCATTAACAGGTTTAGAGTATGTTTTTTGCTTGTGGTCTTGCATTCTCTTTCACAGCATCATTGCTCATATCTTGTCTGTACATTGAGGTTCCCAGCATAGATCAGGGTTCCGTTGTACCAGGTATCACAAAAACAGGTAAGAATAGTCAAGAACTTCAGCCTTGTGTTTCTAGTCTACCTTTTCATGGTCCTGACAACTCCAGCCCTGTGGAGAGTTTTCTACTTATAGAATCATAGAATGGTCTGGAATGGAAGGGAATAACGATCATCTCATTCCAACGCTCCTGCTAGGCACACTTTTCACCAGACCAGGTTGCCCAAAGCCCCATCCAGCCTGGCCTTCAACACTTCCAGGGATGGGGCAATTCACAGCTTCCCTGGACAACCTGTTCCAGGGTCTCACCACCCTCACAACAATGAATTTCTTTCTGATATCCAATCGTACCCCTCTTCAGCATAGAGCTCTTATCCCTTGTCCTATCTACATGTCCTTGTAAAGTCCCTTTCCTGCTTTCTTGTCTTTTAGATACTGGAAGGTGCTCTAAGGTCTCCCTGGAACCTTTTCCAGGCTGAACCATCCCAGTTCTCTCAGCCTGTAAAACTGACAGTAGCTGAAATCTTTTGGAAGGGAAGAAGTCTGTTGAAGGGAAGCTGATAGACTTCCCAATTTGTTTGGATGGAGTTAAGTGCATGGACCTGTTTCAGTCACACATATAATGCTGCTTTGTGTCTGTGTTAGACCATCAGGTAGTTCAGTGTGGGCAGCTGAGCCAGGGTTATTGCACCATTGCAAACAAATATTTCTGAACTTTCAAAACTAGCTAAAAGGGTTCCAACTCTTCAATCCAAATCCATCAAATCTGTTTAATAAAAATTAAAAAAAAAGGAGTAGCTAGACAGTACTTTAGTGCAATTTTTCACCTTCTGTCTCGAATTAAAATATTTGGAGCTGTGGTGTCGGTTCTTAAATCCCTACCCCCACCAGTAATTTTGCTCATATGTTCTCCATAAATCTTGTCTGTTTTAAATGTTCCAGCTAATAGTTAGGCAAAAATTTAAGCATAATGCTATGATTATCAGGGTCCATTTTTTGGCAGCCTGGGTGCTGTTTCTCTTAAATAAGCACTGCAGTTTATCCTGATTAGAGATATGAAGGAATTATTGCTCTTCTCGGCATTTTTTTCTGTTGTTGTTGGGATTTTTTTGTTTGGTTAAATTCTTAATATGAGGATTTAGGGGTTCTGCATTCATTTTGCAGGAATATAATGTGTGATTTGGCTGGATCTTTGAAGTGGTAATATTATAAATCTCCCAATCACCGATGCCCAATCTGTTTTAGCATTCATGTGCCTAATTTCTGTTCGTAATCTGATTACTGGCTTGAGCTGCTCCGGCTTGCAGCCTATTGCTATGCATTTACTGTACTCCCTGGGATGTGAGAGCCTGACAGCTCCAGTCCTGTGCTATGAGAAATCTCTACACGATATTGCTAAGACAGGCCTAAGGGCTGTGGCTGGTTGAGAATCAGCTGCTATTGTAGTTTCTCTTTGCCGAATCCTTTGTTTGTGCAACCATGTTCAGAAATCCTTGGATCTCCAGCTATTTGGGAAATGTTAAATACCCTGAGGAGCAAGGTAAGAGTTCCAAGTAGATAAAAGAAAATGCAGTTTGTATGTGTTTAATCTCTCGTATGTATGTCTGCATGTGTAAATATTGTTTGACTGGCTCTCCTGCAGCTGCATTAGGTACTTTAGCAATCAGTATGCAGTTAGTCACCTAGGCTATTTTGTTAGTTCCTAAAGGACACTTTTGAAAGATCCGATTAGATGGATCTTTTAATTAGCTTAGCATGCCACTGACTTAGGGCCTTTAAATATAATTAGTAACACTGGAAGGTTGCATCTACTACTTCTTTTTAGATTCTGCATTTTAAATTTACTACATATTAAATCATGGATAGTGGTTTTATCGGGTAGTTTGTACCTAAGAGAGAGCAGAGCTAGACTGAGGAAATGGTTAAACTTCTGAGCAAGTCTGATTTACATTAAAGATACTCTTAATTTTGAATAAAAATATTTTAAATTGCTATAATATGATTGTGAACATGTTTAGAATTCTTCAGTAAAAAGAAAACCAAAATGATGTTGTAAATATTTTTCTTCTGTCTGTCGAGTGCTCTGAAGGTATTTTTTTATCTTTAAATTAACCATTGAATAAGACTCTGCTAAACTGATATTTCTTTTGTGGGATATTTATTGTCTTTTGATGCATAATTGTTTTACTTTTCCTCCTGTGTTTGTATTTAAGACTTCCATAATGTGGTAAGTAAGTTTTATTGGACTTTAATCCCCCCCACATGGTGTTTAATTTGAACAGGAGGAAATACATAAAATATCAAAACTGTGTAATGGAATTTGATGGTCTGCTAAGTTTTTCTGTGTTTGGGATGTGAGGGAAGAACAGGAGTCACCCCTGTGAAACACAGCAAAGTTTTAAAGATGATTTTGAGGCATTATAGATGTGGTGTGCATGAATGTTACTGAATGTGTTTAAGGGGTACAAGAGCCAAACCAGCTGTGCCCCACCTAGCCCTTCTCCCTCCCTGCTCCCAGGGAAGCAATGCAGGCTCCTTTCTTCCGTTCTCATATTCCCTCCCCAGTTTTGGCTGGGTTTGGCAGAATTTCTCTGTGGTCTACTTGTGGTTTTCATGGTGGACAGCTGTTCCAGTGCCAAAAATTCTAGGATGGGCTGCATCCTGTTAGAACAGCTATAAATTTAAGATATGCCTGCTTCTGATTAGCTAAGCTGATACTGAGCTGGGCTTTGGAAGTTAGTGCATAGTCCTCTCAAAGTAATGTAAATCTGACCTTTTTAGAGGATCCATATGGCTCAGAGTACTCCTTTTAATGCTGTAGTATAAAATACAATGATTTATATACCATTTGCACTGTTTTTCTTACAATATTCTGTTTTGGTCTAACAAGATGTTTCTGTGTAATCTTTGTGCTTTATTCTCCATTTAATGGAAAGAGAAAATGAATGTTAACAAAAACAGGAAAAAGTTGCCTATTAGAGTTTAATAATGCTATTAGCAAAGCTGCTTGAAATCTGCACTGACTTGTAGCAGATGCCTAAAAATACCTTTTTGCACATTTTAAATTCTTTATCAAGTTATTCAAATCATCTTTTTTATGTTACTTTTTTAAAGCTTTTTTTCAATCTTTATACCTGTAGAGGTGGCAGAAGGAAAGGGAAGAGGATAAGAAGTTTTGAAATGCATAGACAAAATATACATTCTCTAAATTAAGACCCATATTGTCAGCAATAATAAGATTCATTAAACCCTTTCTGCAAAAATAAGAGACATTCTACCCAGACTTAAAATACTGTGCATAAGCAAAAAAATACTTTTTTGCAGTTAGGTCTTCCTTGAAATAGTTAAATCTCAGCTCTGACGTAGAGTAATAGGAGTGTAGCTGCAACCGAATTGTTCTAAAGTTTGGGTTGTGTTTTAAAGTCTGGGTCTGTCTTTGAAAAATAAAATGATTGCTGTGTCAGTGTCCAACTGTTTATTAATTTAGGGTCTTGGGTAGTAGATTTAATACAGATGGGGACAGAAGGCAATTTTTCATTGGGAGTAAGTTGTCAGTAGCTCCATGTGTTTTTGCACAGCAGTCCCAGACCAGGAGCTGCTCCCTGGCTGGCAGCTCTGAGGTCTCTTGGTTGGATGCTCGGTGAATAGAGCAAGAGGGTACTTGGAACACTGGTCCTCCTTGCCACTGGTCATCATTTAGACCCTCTGGTGATGCACTTGATTGCAGAAATGAAAAAGTTTAATCTAGGAGAGGGTGGGGAGATTGCCCATTGCTTGTTATGATTCAGTCAGTTTTGGGAACCCACAGGCTTTGTAGTACATGCTTTTTGAACATAAGACTGCAGTTTTGCTCTCAGTGTAAGCATGTGTTCCTCTGTGAAATGCATGCTGTAAGGCTATTCAGAAAATTAAAAAAGGGAGCTTCCAAACAGTAGACAATCTTCAGAAATATTTCTGTCATGGATAGTGTAATACTATTGCAACAGCAATAGTATTACAGCAGCAGCAGATCCTCAGCTGGACATCTCTTGGCTTCTGCAGTGAATATGCAGTTTTTATAGTGTTGCCAGTCTGCAGCCAAAAAGGCTCTTGCTGCTTGCAGCATTTCTCATTTGTAGAGTGCTTCATAAACATGTCCATTGCCCATTTTATAAGCTGGGAGACAGTGAGTTTAAATGATCACCCCAGGCTGTAGTGCTACACCACAAATATTAGGGATAGAACATGGCAGTTCCATAAAGTGTTGATGCTTTTGATATGTCTACTGTCTGTACTCATTTTTGAAAAACTTTGGTTTATCACCATCTTGGACATGTCAGCTGGTGCTCCTTTGCTTGGAGAGAAGGCCTCTGCACAGCCTTTTGCAGAGGAAAAAAGGCTATGCTTGGAAACACTAACCTAGTTTACCAAAATTTCCCCATTTATTACATCTTCACAATGTATTTATTGCATCTTCACAATGGTGTGGTTTTTTTTCTATTTCACAGATTTTGCCAAAGGAAACTCAATCAGATTTAAGCCTTCACGATTGCTCCTAAGGAAGAGAGCGTTAAGGTAAGGTTGAGTTTTTCTTGCCCAGTGAAGATGGCTGGTTGCAGTAACTTTCCATCATTGTTTGAATCTTCATTTATTTTTTTGTCAGGAAAAGTGATTATTGGTCCTCTCACAGGACCAAGCTTTTGCTTAGAGCAGATGCTCTGATAAACCATTGAAAAACCAACTGCCTCTAAAGTATTGTTAAATTTTATAGTTGACATTGCTAAAGGGAAGGTCCTGCTGTGCACTGAGCTTCCTGCCAGTGCAAAGCCCATTTTTCCTTGCATGGCATGGACAGAGTACAGATATTCAGTGTGAACCAGCCTGGAACACTTACATGTCTGTAAAAGCAGGTGGCTGAAGTGGGTGCATTCATTATACATCCTTGCAGGGAGCAGTCTAGGGGAGAGAGAAGAGGGGGGACACTGCAGAGATGAATGGGCTGCTGGTGTTGCTCCCATGCAGGGCTATGGCTGCCTTGTGCACTGTGTTCTTAGGCCACAGTTCCACAAGGCTGAGCAAGGGGATACAATTAAATAGTTGAACAAGAAGGCAGATCACATCTCCTCTCTCTTCCCATCCTTGCTTCAGCTGCTTTGGGTGTCCACGTTTGTGCCTGCTGGACTCATTCACGATGGCACACAGAGGTGCTGGGAAACAACCCTTGCCCCAGGAACCAGCTGATTCATTGGCTCTGCTGCACTGGAATCCACCTGCCTTAGGTGCACAGGCTCATGTTTGCAAGCTTCTTTTCAGTCAGTGCACACACCTAGTCAGTGCAGCACTCCTGGTTCCCTGCCATGTTGTTTCTTAGGTCCTGCGGAGAGATGGAGGGAATGGGTGTACAAGACACACTGTGCCATGAGAGCAGGTAGAGGAAAGTATCAATGAGAGTAGTAAAGAAGGACATGACTGTAAAATGGACCTTTTACATGAGAGTCCAGGGGAGGAAGTTCTCCTGGAAGTAAAGAGAAGAAAAGTGAACAGCAAGCACCTGGCTGGCAGGAGTACAAGTGGGTCTTGTACTTCAATCATAAAATCTCAGTATATGCCATAGCTTTGATTGGAATGGCAGGTCAGTGTTACCAGTGGCATTTGGATCAAACTTCTGGTTGTTTTTGGGCATGTAACTAGGTTAGTGGGACAGCTATTTAGAAACCATACGCTGCTGCAGCAGCAGCAGATGAAGTTTTCAGCCTGAAATCCCTGATGTACAGCTTGCAGCTTGCACTTAGTTTAGAACTTGCCAGAACAGTACAACTACTAAGACTGTCGAGTACTCTACTAATCCTACATTATATATTGGTTTTAAAGAAAAGCTGTTGAGATTGTGAAATATTGTTGCCTGTGTTTTAACAGGAATCATCTGAATTCCTGAACATTGGAGAGTGTAATGAGTTTGTTTGGAACCTGAGGCCAAGCCACACACAAATCCTGTGTGAAACAAAGTGGTGGAACCTCATGCTGTTGATTACATTTCAAGAACCATGATCAAAGGCTATATTTCAAGCAAGGAAAGGACAATAAGTTCCTCTTTCAGTATCCAGATTTTTTGGGGACTTCAAGAAAGAATTCTTTCAAACTTCCAGTTTAATTTTTTTTTATTTTGAGAAACCCATGTATTCCCTAGTTATTTTAATAATAAATGTGCATAGCCTAGCTATTTAGTGCAAAAATTCATAGTGCTGCTGCTCAGAATCTGCACCCAAACTTACAGCATGACTACATGTAATTGTGGTATTTCTAGAACAGGGCTTTGGATGATTGAAGGTACAATGTATTTGGGAATCCAAGTCTGACTATCTGACTTTGCTTAAGCAACTGAATTAATGCTGCTACTGCTCCTCCAGCAGAGAAACTGATAAAGCAGGGAGAGGTCTGGAAAGATCTCTTGGGGGTAAAAGGGAAGTCTTGTTATGGCATTACTTACGAGTTTGTTTTTAAAACACGTATAAATCATGATGAGTAGCCTNTCTTCAGAGCAGTGCTGTGTCTGAGTCCTCTGTGTGTGGGAAAGCAATGTAATTATGCATTGGATTAAAACATTTGGGTTTTCTCATGTGCAAACATTTTAAACAAGCAATTCCACTTACAGCTTAGCAAGAGAGAGCAAAAAAAAAAGTATCTGAAGAGATAAAACTCCTAAATTGTGGATGAAATAGTATATGAAAATTGTTAATCTTTAAAAAATAAACAGTAACGGTTGATGGTCTGTCCAGAGGGAAATGTAAAAGAGGCCATAAGGGAAACTGAAGGGACTTTCACAAAGCAGATAACCTGTGATGCTGTGCAGTGCAGCAAGGGTTAAGCTTAGGAAGTTTGTGGTTATTTAAGGAATTTTAATGAAATCTGCCAGTGAGCAAAGGCTGCAAGCCACCCTCTGTATAAAGAAGGTTCAGGAAGCTCCTGTACAAGAAGAACTGGATGACCTTGAGGAGTAAGAGAAAAAGGATGTAGTGTAATAATACTAAGTGCCCAGTTGTGTATTGAGGGCTGATAAATTTTTCTGTCACTTGCAACTGATGAAAGCAAAGCCTTTGCATATTAGTTTGTCATTCAGGATTGAGCAACCAATACAGTGTGTATGTAAAAAGGCAAATTTGTTGTAGATCCCAGCATTCAGCGAGCTAGTCATATAATAACGCCTTCTCTATTAAAAATCGTATTTTCATAAGATACTGCTAAGACCCAAGTCTGGAATCAAGACTACCCAATTCTGGTCACCATATACAAAAGATTACTTAAGACTGGAATAAGTAGAGAACATTGTAACAGGTAATCAGCGAGACTGAGAGCCTGTCCTGAGTACTCTGAGTACATGCAAATAAGCTCTATTAAGAAAAATAAGTGAGGTAAATGATAACAGTTGCACAAGAACAAATGGATGGAAACCCCATGACAGACATTTAAACAGGGTTTAAAGGATCTCTGCCTTCAAAGTCGCTAGAACTCCCTGGAGGGAGGAGCAGGAGTGAATGTAACTAGTTTACAAGCAATGCAATAATAGAGTTGTTTATAGAACCATCAGGCCTGGTGCCAGTCCTGATTCTGTGATTTTACCCTTGGAAATTCACATAGGAATACCTAGGAATTCCTAGGCATAGTGGTGGGTGTTCACGCACAGTTCATTTAAACAAAGATGGTGCTGTTGAGTGAATGCTTTTCTGTACAAGGCCCCTTGTTAGGGAAACTTAAGGTGCTGCACTGTCACAGGCATTATGAAAGCAAGTGGAGATGCTGCTAAAAAGCCCAGATTTTCAAAAGTCATGAGCTGGATCCTGCAGCACTTTTGTCTTAAGTAATTAAGTTGATTTGGCAGAATAAATTTGGGGTTGGTTTATAACCTTAGGCCAATATTATTTGCATTTTTCAAACTCATCCTCAGCTAAAAGGAGTAGAAACTGCTTTCCAGTGGGAACTGGGTATCTCTCCATCCAGGGTTCTCCATAAGTGTGTCTGTAGGAAAATAATGTGAGGCTAGTAAGAATTACGAGTGTTGGCAGTGTGGGGTCAGGCACAGAAGAACATCCAGTTAACTGTCTCATTCTCTGCCCAGTCTCAGATGACACATGGATCCATTTGCTTGTGGCTGCTCTGTGTTATTTTTTCATTGTGTTTTGATTTTTGTTTAGTTCAATTACCATGTGTTTGCCCTCTAAGGATACACAGTTCTTCTAATGGACAGCTTATTGCAGCTCTCCATCTTCTATTTGCTATTTTCTGTAGTGGCTAACGCTGCTTTTCTTGGCAGTACCTGAATAATTTTTCTAAGTGCAGTTGTTGGAGACAATTTGCAGCAGGTGGCATGGTGCCTGGTTGTGACACAGCCCAATTTTTTCATTGTCATTTCAAGGGTTTTATCCTCCCCTCAATATCTTAAGAAGGAATGTTATTTATAAATGATAAACAGGGAAATAATTACAAAAAATATTGGTCAATATATGTTAAAATTCTTTTCAATGAGGATTGAAAATTTGAAAATAGTGAGTACGGGATTCATACCCTTGAAAAAAAACAGCAGACATTTAAAATCTGTCCTAAGGAAGGATTTTTCAACAGTAAGACTGTGCGGTTTTTCTTACCAAAATGCCTTTATATCATATGGCACACTAGTGTGACAAAATGAAGAATCTGGGATCACTGTGAGGATTTATATCTGTTACACCTGTCTACACAGTTTACTATAGGTTTTAAGACCATTATAAGTTTTCTTATACACAGCTGGGATCAGTCACAATGGCAGAATACAATAATTTGTTCTCTATTTTTATTGATTGAATTAAAAAATTCTTGCTTTGAAGGATGAACGCTTCTTCCAAAAAGGTCTCTGTAGACAGTTGAGATCTACTTGAGACCATCATGACACCTGCATTTTACAGTTAAAATTTGTATATTTAGTGAAGATATTTAAAGAAATTTTTGTTTCATCTAAATGGGCAGTTTTCCTATTTTGAAAAGACATGGTGTAAAATTAAATGATCTGGTACTTCTGTTAGCATATTATAAGTTGTGTAAGATCCAGAGAACAGTGCACTAAGAAAAATGGGCTAGTCATGCAGAAGGCTTCTATATGGAGTGTACATGCAGTACTGCATTTGATGATGTTTTAATATTTATGAAGAACCATTCAATATAGATTATTTTAAATGTAATTGCTTAATAGAACATTTTGAAGTCAGTCTCCAGTCAGTAACTTAATGCAAAAATGTGTCACAGTCAGTTCCAAACAAGTTTCAAATTATGTTAGGTTTGGCTTTCTGAGTTTCTTTGAGTTATTTCTTAGCTCATTCTTAGGGAAAATATTTTCTTTGGTATCTGTGTTAGACTATCTTGCAGTAAATTGGTTATGTCTTGGGTTTATTTGATTTGTAGCAGAGACATCCACAGTTCTGTAAACCAGATGTTGCTTTCAGTTTTCAGAAGGAGTTTTCATTGGAAGATAAAGAAGAGCTTGCAAACAGCACAAAGGATATTGATGCTAATCTCTTAGCAGTACTTCCAAAAGGTAGGTAAGGGAGACATATTATGAACAAAAGTGGTAATTTAACAGCATGTGACGTTTCATCTGTGCAAGTACAAGGCACATTTAAAATCACTTAGGCACAGATGTTTTGTAAATGAGTTTTCCCAGTGAAGTATGAATGAAGGATGAAATGGGGGATGAACCACGATGCTCTTTTATGAGACTTTCCTATATCTCTGCTTCATAAAGTTCAGCTTTGTTTACCTAGTTTCAGTAGGTTTGCAGTTGAAATTCAAAACTTCAGAGAGTTTCTTTGTACTGTTACATTAATTCTGGGTTCAGAAGTATTAACTTGACTTGTTAAGAGTCATAGCTCTTTCCAGACCCCTTTGGTGGTTGGTGGAGTCACTGTGCTTGCATGACCAACTGACTGCACTTGAATTTTTGTCTTGTGTGCTAAAGGACCTGCAGTACATATGGAGTTTAGGTTTGGGTGGTTTTTTGCGGGTTTTGTTCCAAACTTCAATCTTAATCTGAATAATTTCTGAGGAAAACAGCAGTTCCTTCTTTATCATTTGACACAGTTGATGTAGAGGCAAGAAATAATTCTCTTGAATTATTTAGAGAAAATCACGGTGTGCTTGACCCACAGAGGGTGATATTTGACTGAAGAACTATGTGCAACTGGCACAAAGATGTTGTGGACCTCAGAACTTTGACTAAAATTGTGTGTGTGAATGTTCTGGTGATATTTACTCTTTTCAGACAAATTACAAGACTAAATGCACTAATCCCAACATAAAGGAACTGGCTTGCTCTTTTTATGTCATTTGTGGCAGAGTTCCTCTGGAAAGGAGCACTTCTTCCAGCATAACATTTAAGTGCTATTAAAGTGACATGCTTGCTTTTCAATATTAACATTACAGATGTTCAGAAAGAAACATTGTTGTCAAAATGATGGAATAGAGTGATATGCATTTATACAATGCAGACTTCTGAGTGCACCAGACAGTAATAATCTATAGTTCCACATTATTCCTTACATTTAGCCTTACAATCATATAGCCAGCAAGTTAATTGAGCCTTCACTTGAGAAACCTTATCTGTAAGTTGCTTCTCACTGAACTAATTCCTATTCCAGGATGTTTATATTTTTCAAAAAAAATTCTCATAATAAAGGCTTCATATTTGGTGTGTGCCAGACTTAAGAAACAGCAGTTGGAGCTTTTGGTTGCATTCTGAGGGAACTACTTGCAGTCCAGGGCTTTTTGAAAATACAGTTTATTTGTCCTTTCTAGGGCCTAATTTGGATGCAGATTTGCACATGTTGAGAAATTGAAGGAATATGCTTACTTTTCAACTGATACCTACTGAACTGAGGTGTCTGCAGTTGGGCATTGAACATGTCAATACCTTTGCTGGCATAAACAGAAGATAAATGCTTGTCCAGCATAGTTTTAAGATCATCACCTTTCCAGTTGGAGAGAGGAGGAAGTAGGAATGAGGCTGGTAGGCTTTGCTATTCTGGTAAATTTTCCTCAAAATGAAAACGTGTGGTACCTGTTTTGCAATGGTTATTTACCATCTCTGAGAAATTAAACCTCTGGGAGGTAACCTTTTGATCCATGTCTATCTAGGCTTCACAAACCTACGTGCTCCCCCACTATCATGAACCTTTAGAAAGCTTAATTGAGTATTTACAGCATCTGTACTGTAAAAAGGAAACTGCTGTCACATGGCTGCAACTTTATTCACATCCTCTCTGCAGCTGTTAAAGAGGGCTTTCAGCATAAACATGTTTATGTTCTGTTGCAGATTTCTGAAAGAGTTCTAGGAATATATATTTCTATAAGAAATATTTCACCTTAATTTAAGGAGTTTTTAAAATATAGGATGTGCTCCAAATGTACTTTTTGTTTTTCCTTCTGGGGCAACAAGGGGAACAGTACTCTTTTTTCTAAATAATGGTATTCCAAAGTAAATTTTGTTTTGAAGTACTACAGTTAGCAGAGTTAAGATGCCTCTTCATAGTTTACCTCAGAGGGTATCCTACCACAACATCCTGCTCAACATCCTAAAATAAAGCCTCAAGTTCAGAGCTGTTCCTGAGCTGTGGCTGTTCTTCCTCCTGCCCTTAACTGACCATTGGTGCTTAAAAAGTGTGTTGCCATGAAGTAACCTAGATAAGGAGCTTTTACTGTGAAATTAATTATTTTAAGCTGCTTAGTCTTTTCTTGTGTGCTGAATCAGATTTTTGTGCTACCTTTAGGTAGAAGTGTTGATGTTCTTTACTGCTCCCATGGTGTTGTTTGTGATGGTCACATGGGAAAACATCCCAGGGATAGATGGGAGGGAACTGGCACAAACATACTCAAATTGTAAATTAAAAAGGAGAAACCTGGTCACCTAAATTTGCAAGGGCCAACCAGTGTCCTCAGAACTGAAATGTCTCCAACTGGTTTTCATGTTTTCAAGTATAATATTTTATTCATCAAAAAGAAACCACTAGACTAGAAGACTTTCTTCATTTTATGTTCTTTTGTTTTTCTTCTTTTTTTGTACTTCTTTTTCCCACTTTACCAAAAGAAGAATATTGTTGGAACTGGTTTCGCAAAAAAAAAAAAAAAAAANAAAAAAAAAAAAAAAAATCTGCAGATGTTGGCCAACTGAGCTGAAATTACTTCTGTAATCTCAATCTTGGAAAAAGTGTAAGGCCAGCATAGAGTAGTCCCATGCTATTTTTGTCCCACGTTGTTTGGGGAGGTGTTGGGAGACATTTTTCATGAGACCAGTGCTCTTTTTAGGACTGCAAAGTGGTAGTAGAATCTCTGGAACTTCAGCTAGCATGTAGCAAGAGAGTGTTGAGCTAATGCTTTGGGAGTTCTTTGGATGCTCTACATTTCTTGTATGTGGACAACTTATATTCAAGTTTCCTTTTCTGGGGGTGGGGGAAGAGAAGACTTTCAGTAACAAACGTAGCTACGCTTTAGAGCTTTACTAAAGCTGTGTAAAAGACCTGTTCTCTGATGATAGTTTTGGTGACTGTATAAATTGGTGGTTAGGGGGGAAAAAAAGGATCGGGATTTGGATGGAATGTGATTTCACTAACTGAGCTCTGGAGGCCTTTCACTTGTCTGAAGACAGCTACAGGTTTTATTTTGGCAGTGTTGTACATGCATAGCCAACAGATGGATAGAAAAACTCTAATAGCTAGTGGAACATATTAAACACAAATAGGTTTGGGGAGGCGAGAGCAAAGTCTGTATGAGAAATAATTTCCTTTGGTGTGGCTTGGAGATGAAGGCTGGTTTCAAATGGGGAAGTTCTCTGTTTGATATAATTCCACTGCTAGCACAGTTTGAGTAGACAGGGCAATAGTGGAAACTGCTCATGCATTGAGAGAAAAGTCTGTGAAGATACAGCACAAGAGCTCATCCTTGCTGTGGCGTTGGTTCAGGATCAGAATGTGTTCATTCTTGCTGATCCTGTACATTTTATCTGTAGTCCTACTTTCAGGCTTTTCAGCATGTAAGGTTGATGTGTCAACATCGTATCTGTGTATCTATGAGGTGTGAGCACTGGTACCAGTACAGCCAACTTCCTGGATGAATCAGCTGAGCTGGAGCCCCAATCAAGCCGTGCATATTAAGTTCTTGCAGTAGAGGGAAAGCAGAAAAGGCGCACCTGAACTTTAAAAGGGTGGTGTTCCAATAATAATATTTATCTGCTAAGTATCTAGAGCAATGAGGTCTGGTAGCAAGAAAAAACAGCTGATAGGTTTACCTCTGCAGTGAGGCAATGTCAGCTAGACACTCCTGACTCATCAGGTGTTTCTGATGGCAATCCCTGCCAATTTAGCAGGTGTAGACTTCAGCTTGCTTTAACTTTTGACCCCTGGGTTAACCTCTAGGGTTAGAACATTGGGTTAGGTGCATTGGCTCAGGAATAGGTGCACAAAGCTTTCAGCACCGTGTTTACCGAGGCCACAGTATGGAGGTGTGTGGATGTGCATGCCTGTGTGTTAGGCACACCCCCACCCCACTCCTCTGCTTCCCTGGACAGCCTGGACAGTTTCCTGGTGGTAAGAAGTCACACTGCACTTATTTGTGTAGCACTCACTGCTCCAGTGTGGTTTGCACGTGCACATATGTGTGTATATATAGGGATTACTTCATCTATCGTGCCTGCCCTTGGTTCACTACTATTTTGTGGACTGTGGCAGCTGTCTGCTGGCACTTAACACCAGCAAAGGGTTCAGGGGAAGAGAAGGAAAGTATGTCCAATAAAACTACAAGGGAAAGTTAGCTAAGTAGCCAGTAATTAACCATGTAAGAGTACCATGACAGTGCATGGTAATTTTCACTTCAGCAATGAGTCACTGGGATTCAGACTGGGATTTGATCAATATAAGGGTGTGGAGGAAAATAAGGAAGAGGGGACCTCATTAAACATAGTCCCTGACCTTTGAGTAGATAAAGTAAGCAGACTTTCCTTACTACCTGCTTTTGAAATGGGTTACTGGAGCATGTAAGCTTAGCTTCAGCTAATCAAAATACAATTTGTCCAGTATATACTAGATCTTGAAAACTGCTAGGATGGCATAGCAGATTTGGGATTAGCCTGGAAGTATGTGGAAGGGAGGAGTACTTGACGGTCACACCTATGTGCCTAATGCACTTTTGACAGCACAGCCTTAATAAACGAGGAAAACAAGAGGAAAATGCTCATTTCCTGACAAAAGCTATTTCAAACCTTTGAATTTTATTTGACTGTTCCTTCTTATTCTAAAGCATTTTAGCAAGTTTCTGAAACTTCTTGTCTTATAAGCTACATAATCTTTTGTTATCTCAGTTTCAGAATTAAGAAAACTCTTTGAACCAAACAACCGAGATTTTTTGGAAATGAAAAGGTAAAGGAAAAAAGTCTTTGGCCTGTAAAACAAAACACACAGCTTGTTTTGTTACCTCCTCATAGAAACTCTGCCCTCGAATCTTCAAGATGCCTGTTTTCACATTTTTCACATATTTTTCAGAAAAGAAAGAATAGCTAGGCGCTTAGAGGGAATTGAAAATGATACACAACCTATGCTTCTACAAAACTGCCCAGGATCAGTAACACACCGTTTACTAGAGGAAGACACACCAAGATATATGCGTGCAACTGACCCATACAGCCCCCACTTAGGTAAGTAGCGCAGGTCAGTCTGTCTTGCACTGCTGAATTGCTTCGTGTTTGCTACACTACCAGTTATGCAGTACCTAGAGAAGAGTTCTACAGATGAGCTCTGTCAGGTTGTTTGGGTTTTTTTTTAATTTGCCTTTTAAGTCTCCAGTTGTCTTATTTGAAAAATGTTGATGGTCCCACTGCTTTAAAATAATTATTTGAATTGAGAACTATTACTTACTAAAGAATTATTTCTAATACATATTTCTTAATTGTTTGTATGTGCTTTTGGAGACAAAAGTGCAAAAATATAATGTGTCTGTGCAGTCACTTTGATTAGTAAGAAAATGGGAAGCTTTTAGTTCACTCAGTTTGAATGGTGGGTGGGGTACTTGGAGTTTTGGGAAGGACTTGCTGATATATGTTGCACTTTTGACAGGAAGATCAAATGAAGAGGAGGAAACTTCAGATTCTTCTGTAGAAAAACAACCCAGATCATCTAGATACCGATCAGAAACCACAGGAGGTAATACAGAGCCCTTGTACAGTACAGCAAACATGGATGTCCAGGAACTGGAGTCAAAAGCAGAGAGAATAGCTAGGTACAAGGCAGAGAGGCGACGCCAGCTGGCAGAAAAGTATGGACTATCTCTTGATTCTGATTTGGATTCTGACTACTCATCCAGATACACACGGGCAAGGAAAGATCCTGACAGCATGGAAAGAAAGGGAGTGAAAAGTGAAAGGCAAGGTGATGAAAACAAGGACTATGGCACCCTCTTTTTGTCCAGGACTGAGATGAAGGCATCAAAGAGTGTGATTTCTGATTCCAAAGAGTACTCCAGCCATGAAGATAAAGATGACCTCTCAAATGAAAAGAGTGTTAGAAAAGCAGATGACTGTGCCATTAGACAGGCTTCTGACCCTTCAGCCACCTTGGATAGTTCTGTCTCCCTTTCACTTTCTGGACGAGACTCTTCCTGCTATAATGAAGTGCCAATACCACCAAAGCAAACCCCCCGAGAGTCCCTCTCTTCACCAAAGCGGGCAGCCTCACCGACCCACCTGCAGAATGACCAGCCCTTGCACAGTAACAGCAGACAAAGGTAAGCACGATTTTTACTTTTTGTTTTGTTGTAGGTTCCTTTATCTTAATCAGCTTCTGCATCAGTGTCTACAGTATTAATGAGAATGTATTTATTACCCTTGAAGAATGTATTTAGTTACTTTGAATGTCTCAAACTGGATTAGCTGGGTTTATTGTATCACAGTGTGTGTGTGATACAAAGAGGTGGCTATATATTTCTCTAATTAGCTATGTCTTTGGCTTCACTTTATATTTGTAGAATTTTTGCTAAAATTAGGCCCTTTGTGGAGAGGACACAAACTAGCAATTGAAGGACTTATGGTTCAAGATCTCCTTGGGTTGTTTTTGGGTTTTTATTTTTGCTTTTTAATAACCCGTTAGAGAATTATTTAACTAACTTTCTTCTATATCTTGTAACTGTTGGCTGGGAGCTTCCAACTAGAGGCAAGCTGTTTCTCAGTGAAAATCTGAATATCTTTATGATGGCTTCTGCCAAAATAAAACAGTTTGCAGATTAAAAAGATGAAGAGTGTCTTGGGTCAGTTGAAATAATAGCTGATTTGTTTTCCTGATGTGAAAGTGTAAAAACCCTTTTGGACTGTGATAGTCTATCTTTCACGTAAGGTCAGGCATATATATGCATGAAGGGACAGAGGGTAGAGTTAAAATTCTATGCTGAATTGCTTCAGACTTGACAAATTTACTCTGGTAATAGGGTAACCAGATTCTTCCAAAAGGTAAAAAAAAAATAATTTTCACTAATTTTACATTGCAATTTCTCAGTGTGGTATAGAAACACTGGCAAATTCTTATGCTGGTTGTAAACAACATGTGACTAAGAACTTTTTAAAAGTATGATTTTCTCCAAGTGCGTGTCTTTAATTTCTCTGTAGGCAGATAGAAAATAATAACTGTAAAAACTTAAGTTAAAATATTGCAACTAAAAATTATATAAATCAGAACTTAATTTTAAACATGCATGCATAATGCTGAACAGTGTTGACTGTTTTTAAGAAACTTGGTAACTGGTATAAGCTCAACCATTTATACTTTCCATAGAGCACAAATGCTCTCCGTTCCCAGTTGTGAGAAATCAGGAAAAAAAAGGAAAGACACCAACATGGATTATTAAAGAAGCAAATGCACAGTCTGTGACCAGAGGCAGATGTTTTGGGAAGAGTATAGGGACACTGCCCAGTTGTGTACAGATGAAGTTAGGAAGGGCAAGGTGAAGCTGGAACTGAACTTGACAAGAGATGCAAAACTTCTACAGGTATGTTAGCTGGAAATGGAAGGTCAAAGCAATACTGGTAACAATGGATAAGGAGAAGGCTTAACTACTTTTTTGTCTCAGTCTTTAGTGGCAACCTCTCTTTCCACGCCCCAAAAGTGGGTTGACAGGGGGATGGTGACTAGGGAAGCAAAGTCCCTTCCACTATAAGAAAAAATCATGTTCCTGACTCCCTGAGGAAACTGAACAAAAATAAAGCTATGGGACTCAATTAGATTTATCCCAGTGTCTTGAGGCAATTGGCTGATGTGTCTCCATGATATCTGAGCAGTCAGATGAAGTCCCAAGTGACTGGAAAAAAGGAAACATTGCACCCATCTTTAAAAGGGGTAGAAAGGAGGATACTGGAAACTACTGCCCTGTCAGCCTCACCTCTGTGCCTGTGAAGGTCATGGAATGGATCCTCTCAGGAGCTCTCTGCTAAGGTACATGGAGGACAGGGAGGTGATTCCAGACAGCCAGCATAGCTTCATCAAGGCAAGTCCTGCCTGACCCATCTGGTGGCCTTCTGTGGTTGAGTGATTACATCAGTGGACAAGGGAAAGGCTATAAGTGTCTCTGTGCTCCTGCAAGGCCTTCTGCACAGTCCCCCACAGCATCCTTCTCTCTGAATTGAAGAGCTATGGATAGGTTGTTCGGTAGATGAGGAATTGGTTGGACAGTTATATCCAGGGAGTAGTGGTCAACAGCTCAGAGTCCTGATGGACATCAGTGACAAGTGGTGTCCCTTAAGGGTCTGTATGGGGACCAGGGTTATTTAATGTCTTCCTCAATGACACAAAGGGGTTGAGTGCATCCTCAGCAGTTTTGCAGATGACAGCAAACAGAGTGGTGGTTGACACTCAAGAAGGATGGGCTATCACCCAGAGGGACATGGACAGGCTTGGGAAGTGGGCTCATTAGAGCCTCATGAGGGGTTTGGTAAGGCCAAGTGCAAAGTCTTGCACCTGGGCTGGGGCAAGCCCCAGTAGTACTGGTGCAGGCTGGAGGTTGAAGGAATTGAGAGCAGCTCTGCCAAGAAGAACTTCGGGGAACTGGTGGATGAGGGGCTGGACATGAGCTAACAGTGTGCACCTGCAGCCCAGAAAGTTAAATGTGTCCTGGGCCACCTCAAAAGGATCATGGTCAGCAGGTTGAGAGAGGTGATTCTGCCCCCCTACTCCACTCTCATGAGATCCCACCTGGAATGCTGTATCTGTAGCTCTGTAATCCTCAGCACAGGAAAGACACAGAGTGTTCGAGCAAGTCCAGAGGAGAGCCACAAAAATAATCAAAGAGATGGAGCACCTTTCCTATGAGGAAAGGCTGGGAGAGTTGGGGTTGTTCAGCTTGGAAAAGAGAAATCTCCAGGGAGATCTGATTTCAGCCTTTCAGTGCTGCAGGAGGTGATTATAAGATTGGGACAGACTTTTTAACAGGGACATTCCTCCTTTCCAATAGGACAAGGAGGAATGGTTTTGAACTAAAAGACAGGTAGATTGATACTAGATATAAGGAAGAAATTTTTTACAGGAAGGATGGTAAAACACTGGCACAGATTGTCCAGAGAGAAGGTAGATGCCCCCTCCCTGGAAGCATTCAGGGTGATGTTGGATGGGACTGCAACCTGATCTAGTTGAATATGTCCCTGCTTGTTGCAGAGGGATTGGGCTAAATGACCTTTAAAGGTCCCATCCAACTCAAACTATTCTGTGATTCTGTGAATAAGTAATAATATAATACAAATTGCTGACTGCATTATCTCTAATTTCATATTTCTTTCTGGGTGAGGCTTGGGTCAGTATTTGCATAAAACAAATTTCCTCAATTGCTGTCTGTCTATCTTTTGAAGGAAACCATCTGCACTCACTAAGATGTGGTGTAGTACTTAAAGCAGCCAAGAGCTTAAATGTAGGATATGGTCGCTTGTTTGGATGCACATGTAGGCAGTAGGTGGTATTTTAAAGGCCATGTTGCCAACAGCCCATTTTTTAATACTGACACTTTCACTCCCTGGTATGATATTCAAACTCTTGTCCCTGATTTTGAGTGGTAAAAAAGTCATTGTGTCCATGCAGTCCATTTAAAGTTACTCTGTGGTGGTATCCTGTAAGGTTATTTGCACAAGAGAAAAACAGGCTAACTCCAGTTTTTCAGGTGACTGCTGTTCTGAAGTCAGTTCCACGTGATATGCAGGCTGCAAAGTTGGGTTTGTTAAATTTAAATTTCCTGAGTCTAAATTGGAAAATAAATGCAGCTCACTTTGGAATATATACAAAAGCTTTTGTGCCTTCACTAAAGAAGATTTAATACTAAGAAGATTTAATAATTAATCCAGTTACCCATCACTGAGAAGGTATCATTTGACATTACCTGCATTTGGCTCCTGAAATGGCTGATTAAATTCAAAACGGGGCTTGCGTTCTTCTGATTGCACTCTTCAAAGGATGAATGATCAAGTACAAATAATTGCTGCTTGGGCCATGCCCACTATAAAAATGTGCCAAAGTACACATTAAGAGAGAAGGAAGTTTCCATGCTCCAAAGCAATTCCAGCTAGCTGCTTCTAGTCAGCCTTTGCAAAAAGGCTTTACCTCCTATTTGGTCAGTTCCATTAGGGGTTCAAAAACGTTTGGAAAAAGAGAAGGCATTCCAACAGTTGGTGTTTGTCATTCTAAGATAGATTTGGATTCAATGACAACGGTAGGTGAGTTCTCAAATTTAAACTTATTTGCATCAAATACACTGCTATCTTCAGAACAGTTGTTGATTTGACCTTTTTCAACTACTTTTCATAAAAGAGTAGCTAAAAAAATTTAAGTATATGACCTGGAGCTTAATTTGGGGTTTTTATCCCAAATGGCTCTTCTCCAACGGCAAAGTTCTTTCAGGTGTAGCTCTAAGTAATGGAAAGCATCCTGGATGCTTGTCACCTCTAGGGAGTGAGTTTGTAAACATTAATGTGGCAGGACAGGCTGTGCTTGCAAGGTTAAAAGTGTTCTACTGTGTCTAGGGGATTGTAGGTGAAGGTGAACATTAGGAAGGTATATGAGAAACTTCATGCAGGAAATCTGCAAACATCCTTTCTTGCACTGCTGCAGGGCTTTTAAAAGCTCTTCTTTCGTTTTATGCTTTCAATTCCAAAATGTAAGAAGAGTAAAGTCAAGGCAAAATTAAATTAGGGGTTACTTTGTTTCTTAAGCTTTTCCTTTGCCAAGTCACTCAGTGACACAGCGTGTTTGACTTGTACTAACCAAGTGGGCATTTCTGAAACTTTGTGGTACAGGGTTACAAGAGGACAAAGGGGTTCCAGATGCTCCTGAGAATTCCTTAGGAAATATGATGTAGCCATGTGAATCTTTCACTTCCTTAAATTCCTATTATTACTTTGTTTTGGTTGCAGCAGTCTTTACCATTTTAAATCGCAAATTAAAGGAATGGTTTTAACAAATTTTTCAGATGTCTTCACACAAACAGACCTGCAATGGCAAATGCAAAAATAACACTGTGTAGTTGCTTTCACTTCTCAATTTTTGGACAATGTGCACTTGGTAAAGTTGCCTCTGCAGAATCTTTACCATTTAGCATATTTTGTATATGTTTGTGGGATTATATAATAGTTTCTTTCACAGTTTACCACCTTTGAATTAGATTAGTGTGCATTGCTTTTGTTTTCTAGAACAGTCCTCTGCAACTGAGTAATCAAAAATAAAAAGCAGTGGGGAGGGGAGATTGGGAGAAATATTGGGAGCGTGTGTTGAGATCTCAGAAATTACCTGAAGTTCTGTTTTCTGTAGTAGTGCAGGGAAAGCAAAACCTGAATGGTTTCTTCAGAAAGATTCAGAAGGGGACACACCTTCACTTATCAGCTGGCCCTCCAGGTATCATAAAACATAGTTGTGTGGCTAACAATCAGACTACAAACCTCCCCTTTCTTTCCTTTTACTATCTACGTTTAACACTTGCCCTTAATTTTCCTTTAACAGCAGCAAGTAAGAAAGTGGGTTTTTTTGCGAATAAAAAGCTGTTGAAACTTTTCTGAAGCAGCTGCTTTTATTCTACCTTAGAACCAATTGGTATTTTGATGGAGAAGTACAAATTCCCCAAGCTTCTTCCACAGCTACTATCATTCTAGCTTCCACTAGATTTTATAACTTCTTATTTTATCTCATTTTGTGCTCTGCAAACCAGCATATTTTTATACTGTACACCATTTCACCTTACCATTCCCTACAAGTAACTCCTTGAATTCAAAAGGAGATGGTACAAGAGAAATAAAAAAATAATTGCATGGAAAAGTAAAACAAAATCTTGATCAAAGCAAGAGGCAGCTGCTTTCTCCTGGTTTGGTAACACATACAGTGAGCCCACCATGAAAAGCATTGCAGGAAGACTCTTTTTCATGTTCCTGATTAAAGTAATACCTATAACCCAGTACTAACATTGGTGTGGATGTTCTGGAGAATGCTTGGTACATGCAGTTCAAAGAATACTTCTTCAGACTTAACACACTTTATGTGCTTAAGCAACTTCCCTGACAAGTGCATCAATCTTCAGAGGTAAGAAGCACCAAAATAGTAGAAAGTTTGGTGTTTCAAATAACTTTGGATATCTTGAATTATTCTCTTAGATTATTTGCCTTTTATTTTCCCTAAATCTTACTTTTTTCTTGATGATGTAAACTCCAAAAAGTCTGTTGGTAGCAAGCCTGGAATTGCACATACCTTGAGCTGGATCACTTACTTTCAGAGAGCTAGTTTCCTAGCTTGAGTCTCTCTCTTTCCTCAGAACTGAAACGATTTTTTCATACCCATTTGGGGTGGGAGAAAGTACAGGGCTTTCATTTTTACTACAGTGTGCATTATCTACAGACACTCTCCCTGTGAGCTGTCTGAGCCTCAGCGAGGCTGTAAAAGGTCTGGACAGCTTTGCCTGCAGTGACAGACCCAGAGCAAAGGCTGCCCCCAGCTGCACGTGCTTGCCTCCCACTGTGCTTCTGTATTCAGTTTGGAAAGGTTAAACAAAACTTTCTTTTGCATGGATGTTGCGCAAGTCCAGAGGTGTTTCTAGAAAACACACTGAAGTAAGGTAACTTTTGGGAACAGGGTTTTTTTGCAAGTTTTGCATGTTAAAATGTAATGAAACATTTTATAGCAGAATGTCTGTTTCAGTTTCTAAATGCCTTTTTCCCTGCAAACTCTCTGAAGAGCAACAGCCATGCCATAGTTTCACTTTCGGGTTTAGGACTTGCCCTTTCAATGTTTTTTCTCGCTTCCTGAAACAAGTTACACTACATGTGACATTTCAGATGTCTTAAATGATACACAAAAACACAAGTAAACCAGTCCCTGGCAAAATATCTGAAGGGCTAGGTGGAAATAACATGTTTTTTCATCCCTTTCCCCAGTGCAACATCTTAGTATGACGTAAGTTTCCCAGTGTTTAGACATCTTTAAATATCTGACTGCATACACAACTCCCAGTAGAATTTGCAATTTCAGGCTGAACCCAACACTCTGATAATATGAAAAGCAGTTTTGATCATCTTGTTTGTTTGAGACTATGGGTATGTGCTGTTTGGCAAAAACACTTGTGATCTCATGAGAACATGCTGTATGTTCCCAGAGCTTGCACAGTTACCTTCTCAGGAGTCATGCATGTCCAATGGCCCATGAATCACTTGACTGCTCTAGCGCAGTGTTACTGCTAAGACTTGGGGGAGGAAGGGGTTACATCATAAGATTGCTTTATTTTAATATATTGCTTTTATTTTACTACAATGTTGCTGTCTGTACCCACAGTAGGTGTCTGTGTTCCTTTCCAGATTGGGTATTGCTGTTCACAGCTTTAATCCTTTTTCTTTCTTAAAGAGTAAAAGTTAGAGAGAAATTGGTGAAAGAGGAAAGTGCTCGTGGAAGCCCTGAACTTGTCACAGACACAGTATCTCAGAGAAAATCCCATCCAGTGGCAGCCCACTACATGCCTCTTCAGACAGAAACATCTGCCTTTGACAGGGCTGTAAATCAGCCCGTCAGTTCCATCCGCCAGCCAATCCATGGCTATATTCAGCCTGCTGGCACTGCTCACACAGCTCAACTGATGGCAGCAGAAGAACCAGCAAACACCCCTGCTGGCAGCCTCCTCCCGACAGACCATGCCAGCCTCGGAACAAAATCCTCAGCAGCCACTGCATCAGAGAGTGAAAAGAAAGAAGCACCTGGTTATGAAGCAAAACCTGATGAAGAAGATTCCTTGGAGGGTGAACAGGCTTCCAAAGGCAGAAGGCCAATTTTGCCATCTGAGATTCGCAAGCAAGGGAAGAACCACGAAGGCCTCTTTGGAGGAGGAGAATTGGAGACCCCTGTGGGGAGCTCCTCCTTTGCAAGCAAGCCGAAAGTTAACTCAGAAGTTCAGAGGGAGTTGGAATGCAATAAGAGGCAGGCCCCTGAGCAACAGTTTAAGACCCCTGAGAACATAGAAAGGA
Source organism: Cyanoderma ruficeps (assembly GCA_008694505.1). Classification (NCBI taxonomy): domain Eukaryota; kingdom Metazoa; phylum Chordata; class Aves; order Passeriformes; family Timaliidae; genus Cyanoderma; species Cyanoderma ruficeps. The sequence continues at coordinate 1,177,827 of VZDJ01000074.1, forward strand.
GTGAAGCTCTTATGTACATACAGAGCGGATCTGTATTGCAGCCTGACAAGGCAAAGGCTCCTGTTTGGAAAGTGTCAACAACAAAGCATAAGGTCCTGACTCGCTCCATGTCTGACTATACTGTGACTACTAAGCTAGAACCTTTTAAAAGTAAGGAGAGCATGGAAGCAAATCCACCAAATGGTGAGATTGGCATGGTTGACACAAAAGTCTCTGTTGCCCAGCTCCGTAATGTCTTTCTGGAATCCGCTAATGCCAACAAGAAAACGGAACTGTAGGTGACATTTCACTCGTATTTTCGTGTGAGGCTTGCACGTCCTTGGCAAAATTACACCCACTCAACAGCAGTTGTTGTTCCGCACTTAAAGCACACAGCTTAGCTCTCACAAGTGTGTACTGGAGGCTGAGATGGTTTGAATCCTGCTTTTCTGCTTCTGCTTGCTAGTGCGAGTTGTGATGCGGGGTAGCTGGAATGTGTTTGTCTACGCATGGTACCGGAGGAGCATGCAGAGTGATCTCTGGGGAGGTGCTGAGATGCTTACATCTGTGTTTTACTTCTCTCTCCTATTTTCTTTCCTATGCGCTCTCTGTCGTGCGATTTGAAAGTGAATCTCGGTTTGAGATGTCAGCAACAGGTAGTACTGTGTCTGCCAATGGGGACCATGAAAAAGGGCCACGAAAGGCCAGGCGCTATTTTACTCCTGGTGAAAATAGAAAGACTTCTGAGAGATTTAAAACTCAACCTATAACATCAGCAGAACGAAAGGAGACAGATAGGTAGGCACGTACGTAGCTCTGTGTAGCATTCTGGCGCAGGTGGATATTAACAACGTTGTGAAAAGATTTGTTCATATACTAGAATGAGCATTTTGCAAGGTTATTGTTTGTCTTTAAAAACAATCAAGTATTTATTATAGCTTCTTATAAAATGAAACCCAAGCTACTCCCCCCAACAAAACCGATTTATTGCAAATTCCTCCCATTTGAAATAGAGAACAATGAATCATCATAAAGTACTATAGCTGTCTGGTTCAAATGTTAAATGCTTTTGGTTATACACAAAGGGTTTCCTTTCCATCTACTCCGCTTTGTCATTTACTCTCTTTGTAAGCCACCAAAGCTACTTATTTTATGTTAAGAAGCTGGCAGCAAATCTTAGACTTGTATTTTCTGAAAGGTGAACTAGAAATAATTTTCCTTTACTGTATTTAAGTTTGGCTGCAATTGCTTGCCTTTATGCTTTATTAAAGGATGTTCCCAAGTGGACACTGCTGAAACTTGAAAAATAGATAAATTCTCCCACTCTTCAGACTTTGAGGTCCTGCTACTTCAGATTGAATTTGAATTTCATTTTTGATGTCTTGTTTCCAGCTAACATTTTTCTGTTTGATAATTTTTCACTAGGTCAATTTTGTATGCAGAAATACCAACTGCTGACGGTATGTTGCTGTACTATTTTCCAAGGAAGAAATGGAATCTGATGTGTTTTATTTTAACTGAAGAACTGTTTGATAATGCAAACAAAATCCCCTTGAAAATATCTTTACCTGTGATATATAGTTGAAGTACCCCTTTTCCTTGGGCCATGTCTACTACAGACTTGATTTCAAACTCATTTCAGTTCTAAAGTCTGTCTGTGGATACCAAACCTCAAATGGGAGTCAAGCAGAGAATGGCTTGAAGCGTTTCAGTGTAGTTGGGGTTGGGTTTTACCCTAATTTAGACAATAAATAAGCTAGTTGTTGGGAAAATAATTAATCATTAGTCAGTTTTGATCACTGGTCTAGGACTTATAATTTAAAGAAAGTCTTTAGTATAGTGTGAAACTCATGTTTCTAGCTTGTTTTTCAGCTAAGGAAGTTGCAAAATGCAGATTATTAAATTACAAAATTCAGTCTGCCATCTTGCTGCTTCTTCCTTCTTGTCACCCTTGGCAAGTCTGGCACAAATTAAGTAGGTAATCTCAGGCGTAGCTATATTTAGATTTAATGCCTTATGCTATTTGAAAGCTGATATTCCTTGCAGCTCTGAGATGCTGGCTCTTGAATCTGGAGGATCCTGATTTCAGCTCCTGAGGATACCAATTTAGCCTTTGAGAAATGGGGACACAAGGTGGTGATCAGAATGGTCAGCTAGTAGAAGATAGATGTTCAATACTCTCCATTGACCCTTAAGGCAGCCTTTTTTGTCTCAGTCCATGTGTTTTCATAGAATGATGAATAAGTTTGATTATTCATCAAATATTGTTTAGATAGCTTGAAAGGACTTGAACTGTCCTGAAGACAAGTCTTTTGTTTGCAAATCATGTCAAGAATTCTCATTTGATGCAATACATGTAAAAACAGGTAAAGTTTACATAGCTGGGTTCACAATAAGTCTTTTGTTAAATGTGAGAAACAGCCAGCTTATCTGCTGGTTTGTTATCATTTGTATTAAAAAAAATTACTTTTAATATGAGATTGATTCATTTTGTTCAGCCTCCTTTTTTTTTCCCTTTGTGTAGATGAAGAAAAGTTGGATGACCGAGCCAAACTAAGTGTAGCTGCAAAGAGACTCCTTTTTAGAGTGAGTATTGCATTTTCTAAATAGGAGGTTGAATTAAACATTTCAAATATAAGATCCTGAAAGAACCCAAAGTGTGTTAGAATGAACTATAATGCAGTTAACCAAGTCCAAGCTATATAGCTTTTTTTTTTTTACTTCATTCCCTACCTGCACAGTAGACCTGTTGCTCTAAAGCCTGCTTTAAGACTGTCACTTAGAGAGAAGTATGTAGTTTTAATTCCATGGTGCATACTGTGCAGTTGCATCTTGCTTCTAATTCAGAGATAGGCATTTGGGAACTTCACTCCTGTCCATGCAAGAAAGCTAAGAAGAAAATATTGTTTCAGAACTTTTCTTCCATGGTTTTAATTATCACATATGTCCTGTTAGGAAATGGAAAAATCATTTGAAATGAAAAATATTCCCAAACCACCCACGAGAAGCTCGGCAGTAGAGAGAAGGCTGCGGCGTTTGCAGGACAGGTCTCACACACAACCCATTACCAGTGAGGAGGTGGTCATTGCAGCCACGTAAGTCTTGTGCATGTGTTGGCTCTGCTTTCAAATCTGGGAATAAGCTCCATATCTGTGGTGCTTATAACTTTGTAGCGAGGAAAGCATTTATTGCTAAGGGCCTTGAGAACCACAGGGGAGAAACTATATTGAAATTCCTTTTTAAATGTAGAGGGACTAGTAAAACATAACTTGTATGAACTGTAATTTGGCAGAAAGTTTAGGAACCTGTGGATTAGGTAAACGAGATTAATCATAGCATTGTTTCACAACCCAAATGAAAAAGATAGTTTGTGCTGAGGGATATCTGCACAATTTCTTATGGAATGTATATGTATTGGGGAAAGGTTTTTGCACTCTGAAATCTCAAAGGTACGTTTTGGAAATGCTTTTCTTGCACTCTGGTTATATATCATGACATTTTCCTGAAAATCAGTTTGGGGGGTAAATTAAACAATGGTGAATTGAATGGGTGTTCACTTAATGGTCATCTGAGAGATAGCTTACTTTATGGGTTAAGAATAACTTCAAGAGACAGCCTTTTTGCTCCTCTAGGTTTTTTAGTTCTTTCAAAGTGTTTGGAATTATTTTGCAAATGTCACAGCAGAAAACTCAGTTAATTAAAAATGATTGCTGTTTGGTTTTTTTCTGTTTTGTTTTGGTTTGGTCTTTTCTGTAGTTAACACTTAATGTATTGCTTTTCTTAATGCTTTTTTCTTCTCTCTCCCTGTGAATTTTCCCTCCTTGGCAATTCTTTAAAGTGAAACTACCCCTGCTTCACGTTCTGTGAATACCCACACAGTAGTGACAAGAGTACCTAGTCCCACTGTAGTTAAGAGCACTGTACAACCTACCAGGTACTGGGGGGGTAAACATGCATGTTACATGGAGCACAAGATTCCTCAATACCAGATGCATCTTTAAAGCCTTGAATGCCTTTTCAATGTGTCAAGTCAATACTTGTTTTGAGAATATTTAAAAACATTCGTCAACTTCATTTATGTTTGCATGATAAAGCAATGCAGCTTTTTTTTTTGTCAAGCGTCTGTTTTCAGGACCCTTCTAACCACACTTAACCTGTTAGAGAAGTATATTCTTCTTCTGAAAGAAATTAATTTGCATGTGAGCAAACATAGCAGAACCCTCCTTGCTCTTGTAATTTTTTTTTTGTATGGTAATGTCATCCTGAGATGAAAATAGCACAGCCGAATGCTTGATTTCACAAGGAGTACATGTCCTTTGTCTGTCTCTACATATGTAATTTTTTTACTTTGCAAAATTAAAGGAAATATAAGAAATTGCACCACCTATAGGTAAAGTTGTAGAATGCTATTTGCCTGTTCTAAATGAGAGAATTTTTGCAGAGACCATGACAGAGAAAAAAATAATTAGAGAATAGTACTAATTCTGTAAATGTGGAAGAAGTTGAACAATAAAATCTTTCATAGTAAAAGGTGACTAAAATACATTATTGTAGAGACAAATGCAGTTACAGCTTTTATGAATAAATATGTCTACCTTCAGCATTGGTCAGTCTTCAAAATCAATGGACTATGTTTCAAAACGAATTTTTGTTGTTAATTTATCCCAGATAATTCAAAAACAAAAGACAGTCTGAATTCTGTTCCACTTCAAATTAGAAGAGTTGTTGCAATTTATTCTACTTGAAAGCAGCACTAACTTGAAGTTTAAGTCTGTCTTTCAAATGTTTTTATCATATATGGTCCACAGATTGCTTTCAATAAAATTGAACTTTATATAAATTGCACTGTAGGACCTTAAAGACATCTTAAATGTCTCTCCGTAGCTCTTTACTCTGTATAAAGAGATTTGTCTGTAAAATCTCTCTTCAATCTTGAGTTCCCTCTTAAAACATGTTGTGTCCTAATCAAACGAATTCATGAATGAAAATGTAACTTTTATTTAAATCTTCAGCTGTTGAATTAGAATTCATCGTGCCGATGTTGAACCACTGCATACCCACTTAGGCTGCTATATTACATTGGCTATTGTGCTTCACATGCAGATCCTCTGCTTCTATCAGGTTGATATTTTAAAACTGCACAATGGCTTCTTCAAAACTAATTTCCAGTTCTGCTTCTTCAGCTTGCAGGCATCAGCTCACCAAAAAATTTTAGCTAAAGAGGAGATAAGAGCAGCCAAAGAGGCGATGGGGCAAGATCAGTCTGAGGAACCAGATTCTTCCACCTTAAGTTTGGCAGAAAAGATGGCTTTGTTTAACAAACTGTCTCAACCAGTATCCAGGGCCATCTCCACGAGGAATCGGGGAGATATGAGGCACAGAAGGATGAATGCTCGTTACCAGACTCAACCAGTCACTCTTGGAGAAGTTGAGCAGGTAAGTGCCATCATAACTCTTTTGCATTTCTTTTTATTGGAGAAAACAGCTTCAGTGTAAGATATCATAAAGGCTGACCTTTCCTTTGCTCTGGGCTATGCACAGAGGAAAAGGTTTATCGGGAAGCGGCCTTCTGACATTGAGGAACAACATTCCCTATAGTGTTCAAATTTTTTTGTATGGTTTTCTTCTTTTTTTAAGTAATTAGATATTATATTGACTTCCTGCCTAGTGCAGGTTGTACCTTTCACAGTGTGTGCCACTTCCACTAGAGTATAACATGTTGTCTAAAAGTAAATTCCTGATCAAAGGGGTAAGAACTGAAACACACATAATTTTGCTTTAGGTGTATTTTCAGGGCATTTTGGAGCTTTGTCATGTACAATTTTCAGGCTCTTTCCCGACAGCACAATTTATTTCCATTATTAGTAAGGACACAGTCCATAATTTTCCTCTGAGTGGAGGCCTTGATTTTTATCTTCATTTTTTTCCCTAAAAGCAGAATACTTTTGAAATTCAGGAAGTCAAAGAGAATTTTTTTAATGTGTGCAGTGAAATTTGGCTTCCTGTTCTGGAATACTTCATCTAATTGGAACTGCAAAGGAATGCCTTTTTAGTAAAGCCTCAGCATAAAGTGGCCCAGAAGTGGTCTTTTAGATCTCTTCACAATAGCAGAAACAGCAGTTCCTTTGCATTACAGCTTTAAAAGAAATCACTTTAACAGTGAAGCACAACTCCTGTGCATGTCATATTTCTAGGTATTTGGATAAATGTGAGTGTTAGAAAGTTCCTACCCTTTTCATTCTATATACTTCATTCACGATTATATATTTCCCATATTTTATAACAGGATAGTGAGAAAGCAGGATTTCTCTAAACATACTGGTGCAGAGCTGTACAGATTATAATTGTACTTTATGCCTAGTTCGCTTGCACATGAAGTAGTAATAAATGCTTGACAGATTTATTTAAGCAAGATTTCCAGACCTTACATAGTCCTTTTTCCATTCACTTTCCATGTGCCAATCACTGTCACAGCCTGGCCTCAATAATGGTTGTGTCACTAACTTGTTTGGGGGGCAGTAAGGTGGTGAATGGAATAGGGCTGAAGCAGATGGGGAAGAAGTGACAGACATATCACTTTGTCAGACTTACAGAGCAAACACGCTTTTCAAGCATGGAAAATCAGAGGAAGCATGTTTTGTCATCTTTCTGAACCTAGCGAATGTAATCAGAGTTGACTCTGAAGCAAGCTCAATGGGAGTGTATTTTCAAAAAGACTTTCCATAGTGAACTGTTCATTTCATTGGAGTGGTGAGGGGTTTTGAGATGCAGGTATGGTTTTTCTAGGAAGAAGGAAAGGGAGCTATCAAAATAGTTAACTAGAGGTTATGGTCCCAGATGCATATTTGAAAAGGTAAATATCTTGTAACTAAAACTCAATTCACTTTTCTGATCTCCTCTAAATTTCTAATCCTGATAGATGCAATGGAAAAAAAATAAACTGGTAACTATTTTCTTTATCTTGCATTGGGATCTTAGAGCTAACATAGTCTTTCCTTTGCTTTCCGATTTGTTTAATGAATGACTGTTGTCCATGTTTTATGGAATATGCATGCACGTTTAAGGTTCTAAGCTGATTTCCTCCTACTGGTGTGATCTCGTCTGTCCTTTTGCACACTGTTTATTAGCTCTGCAGTTTAAGAAAACAACCAAAAAAATGCTCTGCAGATGTGTATGATGCATGTTTGTCACTCACTTTCATAGTTTTTGTCTCCTTTGGAGTAGATAAAGGAGAGCTCTGCATTTCAGAAAAAAAAATGCATCTTTGCTGCATCTAGGAAAATTTTACAAAATTATTGTGTTATAAGAGTAGAAAAGACAATTGTTCCATCATGGGGGCTGGCAGAATAAATTTGGAAGTATTTGTAATATGCTTCTTAGGCTCAAATACTTCGCTCATGACAGCCAATGTTTATATTTGAAAAAGTCCTGCATGCAGGTGATTTATATAGCAGGAGCATCAGGAATGTCTGCCCTGGGTTAGGACAGCATGCAACAGTCTCTCCCTGGCACTGAGCAGTCACCAGAGCTGGGAGCTGCAGAGCTGTATGAGAGCAGAGCCGTGCCAAAGCTAATGAGTCCTGCTGAGATGCAGAGTTGATTAGCCTGGGCACGTGGCATGTCATCCGGCATCTGGAACCTGAACTAATTCCTTCCCCCACTGCTGCAGGTTGTGAGCCCTGACACAATGTCCTGTTGCATGTTCCACACACACCCCTCATTACTAAGGATGTTGCTGTTCACATGCAGTTGTTTTTACTTTGGATGGAATAACCATCTGCAGACAAATTACAGGGGCATTGTTGCTTTCCTTACCTGTTCTGAGCTGCACTGATAGAGTGCAATATTTACATGAAAACATACCTTTGATGAACTGATGTGATTAGGCTGGTTTTTGGAACTGATATTTTCAGAGCTTGTAAGCCCTATTTGGGTTTTTTAGGTTTTGGGGTTTTTTTTTCTGTTTTTTCCCTTCATAGGTACAAAATGAAAGTGGAAAAATCGCTCCCCTGTCGTCTGCAGTCGCAACATCAATTTCAGCCATGGCCTCTGCCCTTGCTCCGTTGTATGGGGACCTGCCCGGGAAGACAGGGACGGATGGAAGTGTGAGTGCTGCCACGAGGTTCCACCCTGCAGCAGAAAACTTGGACTCATCAGGAAAACGCACACACAAGTCAGAACAGTGGCAGCCCTCAATGGAAGCCGTAGAAAGCAGAAGAGCATCAAAGAAACATGAAGAAGAAAGAAAGAGGTTTCCAGCACATGAAGCTAATGAAATTAAAAAGTACAGCTCCTTTGAGGAAGAAACCACACTTCCTGTTCCTGAAAAAACAGGAGACCACCATAAAGAGACAACATACAGCTTCCTGAGGAAGGGTAGCTTGGAACTCTTTAGTTCACAAGCACTTCTTCAGCCTCTGGAACAGAAGGAAATTGATACTGGCATGCAAGGTAAATGGGAAGACAAAAAATGCCAGTCCTTTGAAGAAAAGATGGATTTGGAAAGTGTTATGAAAAGAAAGACTTGGCAAAGAGGTGTGGTAATTACTTGCTGTTGGTGTGGTCTCATTCAGCAAATGGTGTTTCAAGCTTTATCAACACTGGTTATGTTTCCTTTTTCTAACACTGCTTAGAAGTAGAGAAATATCTGTGAAGTATTAAGTTTTGCAAATAGAGTTTTTTGTTTTTTATTCTTTCAATTTTTCAGTCTTTACAGATGGCTCAGTTTTATTCAAATTTATTTACTTTGAAAGAAGTGGTATTATATGCTGAAGCTAAGATTTATTCTTTCTTTTTTTGCTCTTTCCTCTGCCCTCCAAAATGCTGAACAAACAAACTTGCTGCTCTGGGTCAATTATCTGCCCGTAATTTTTGCCTTACTGTGCATGTGTAGTTAGGAATTACCTACATATGTGCATGCATAACTGGTAGTGGATAATTTTCACATAGTTAATTTTGCAAAACTAATATTGTTTTCTCTTTAATGCGGTGATGAAATACAAATCAGGAAATTCTCAGAGCAATTACATTTTTATATGCACAGCATAATTTAAACTTAAAAAATAAACTTGCCCATCTTTATTTAAAGTACTTTGGAAATAAACAGTGAATTGTGTGATTGCACAAGTCCTTCTATTCTGTTGAATTTAGAAGGATGTCATATTACTTTTCTGTTTTATTGTGATGGGTGACAGGATCACAGTACCCTGTAGCACTAAAAGCATTTTTGTGTTCATCCTGTGAAATTAATTTATTTTGAATGTAATTGTCTTCACACAGGCAGAGAGAGGAATGTACAGTTCTGCCTGTATTCCTCTAAAGCAGTATCCATTCTTTCCAATTAGCCTTTGATGACTGCAGGGGAGATGGAGACTGGGATATAATAGGAGCAGTCATAGATCACAGGGACGTTGTGCTTATAATATTTCAAAAAGAAAAATGAAGATCACTTATATTTCTTTAAGGATAACTGTAATGGTGCATTTATCTTTCATCAAGGCAGTTTTTTTCCTGTGGTTTAATTGCTGCTTGAAAAAACAAATCCAAAAGAGCCCCCAACACCCCCCTAGAAAATAATACATCTATTAAGCTATTAAATGTCCTAGTATGATACTCAGACATTAAACTGCTTTACCAAATAGTTAATTTTCTTGTTTAAATTTTGTCTGCTTCTCTTCACCTGCTCTTTGTTCCCTGTCACTTTCATCTGTTTGTTTTCCTGTTGGTGTGATGATGGGAGCAGCAGTTTGCGCCTCATCCATATGAAGTTCAGAATTGTGTATTGAACATGATATTCTGTGGCTTCATGTGAACGTCAGTCACAGATGGCTAGTCCCTGCAGCAAGTAATACTGCACAATTAATCTTTGTGCTCTAGCTCAGCCAGGAGTTTCTCCCTGTTAGAGCAGTATGTGATGTGAATGTTTAAAATACAGATTTGCTTCTTCAGTGTTAGTAATGTAAAGTGAGAATAGAACTAATTCAGCACTTCTCTTTTGAATGGGCAGACCATGCTGAGCCTTCTTCTGAACTCACCAGCACATCTGCCATGAGGACAGTTTCACAAACAGCAGCTGCAGCATCCTGTAGACTGCAGGAGCTCTCTGAACAATTGGAAGGCAAATTTTATAAGAATTCCTGTGAGATGTTTTCCATGGGAGAGAGTAAAGCACAAACAGCTGAGGATGTCCTTGATAATTCCAGCAAAACGATGTCAATTAAGGAAAGGTACTTTAATTTCTCTTTTTTTTTTTAATGAGTCATATAAATACAGTTGTTATATTGATGATGGTATGAAAAAGAAGCTTTAAAACTGTTTCTAAAAGAGCTAATTGTGATTATTAGGCTTTATTATTACTAACAGCAGAAACATGCAGCTAATCTGCTTGACATGCTTATAAAGCAGATGATGGTGAATGAGAATTACCATTCAAGAGAACATAATAACCTGATTTTGAAAGAGCCACCTGAATAATCAACAAATATTTCAGAAAACTAAAGTTGTAAAATATAAATGTTCTAATTACATTTATACTTATATACTCAATATACTTCTCCAGGTTCTGCTTTCGGTTACAACAGGTATAATGTGATTCTGGATTATTTTAATAACCATTTCTTGTTGGTCTACAGCAGTCCCTTAAGCAGAGTAGAGGGAGTCACAGATAGACTCTCTGATATTTCCCCACTACTTCAGAAGTGTATGGTTGCCATTTTGACTTCTCGGAAGTCACTGTAGGGATTTTAAAAGGATAGAAAGTTGGACAGGTTTATAGGAGTACTAGAAATACTTTTTCCAACCCAAGATCATTCTGATGGGAAACAAAATGTTAATTCCTGCACTTGTGCAGAGAGTGGGAGTTCAGGATTGACGTGCCAATAGCTGATGTGGTACTTGTAAAAGTTTTTCTAACTTAGTTAAAACTTTGGGAGTATAAACTCAGTCCCAAACTGGTAGCTGTCCAGTGAGTAGAATGATGATTATTTGGCCTATCTTTACTTCAGTGTTCCTGCAGTGAAAGCAGAACCAATAAATTAAAATAGCTGCCTAATTAAACTTTCACTGTGTATAAGTGTTCCCTCACTTACTGAGGGGAGTGTGATATTAGGCATTCTGAACACTTTTTTTTCTTTTAAACGTGATTCCAAAGCTTGCTTCTTAAATTCATGTGTTTCTAGGTGGTATGTGAGTCATTTACAGATCATCCCCACTCCCTGTCAACTCCTTTACACAAGGGGGTGTAGGGGCAGCTACAGCAGCTGTGCAGTCTTAGGGCCCCTTGTGAAGGTTGTACTTGCCTTTTTTGTTTTACTGTTGTTTTGTTTAAAGCAACTTTGATCCCCATCCCCCTCCTGTAAATATGTTAATTGTCTTGGCAGATGAGGTTTAAGAGCAATAACTTCTGGTTTATAGGTGGCAAATGATCTACCATCCCTGATCCTGGTGGGGAGGAAGAGGTCAGAGGGAAGGGAAGATCCAAGTTTTAGCAGCTGTTTCAGTCCAAACTTTAATGCCTCAGCTGAGTTGATCTCTTGAGGAACTGAAGCCTGTCAGTCACACAATCAGGAACCACTTCTGTTAGGACTCCGAGACTGTCTACTCAGTCCCAGAGCTAACAAAACAAAATGCCTGCTGTCTTGTCAGGAATTTGTATACCCTGATTCCACAAATATCTGTAAATGACTGAGCTGGTATCAAAATGTTTAAGCCTTCCAAAGTACCACAGTAGTCTACTTCTTGTCCCATAATTGAAAGACTACAACCAGTAAGTTTCTTTTGCTTGGCTGTAGTTGATGCCAAGTAGTCATAAACATCAAAGAACATTTCTGCTAAAGATTAACTATTACACTTTCATTTTTTTTTCCTTTTACATTCACTAGCTTCATCTTCCCATCCAGTGGATTTTTCTGGCTGTGTCAGACATTCTTTCACCTTATGGAAGAACAACTTTTCCACACATGCAATAGTATTTGGGCAGGATGCATGAATGCTGGTCTGAGTGAAAGTGATTTTCCACAAAGACTTGCTTCACTGAACTAACACTATCCTTGTAGAATGCATGTATGGCTGGCATTTTCAGAATTACCTATATTATACAGAAGAATGAAAATCATTATTATTTTAAATACGAAACACACCTATACTCTCTTCTTCCGTCTTTGTGCATTTATGGAGACCAAAGGCCATCCTGTCAGCTTCACTGTAGAAGTCAGCTGTATGCCATGATCACCATTTAAAAAAGCTACATCTGATTAATTTCTGGTGAACCTCTTACCATCATTCCCACCTTCTCAGGAAGAATATAGCCTAGACTTAGTTTTCAACCTTTTTTGATGTACGGATGCCTGAGCAATACTTTCTTATGCAGTCTGGTCCCCAGTACATTGAATTTATACACTCTTTTAACAGTCAGCTTCGTTTCTGTAGTTATATATCTCATATTGCCCTCCAGGATTTACGATTTATCCAAAAAGAACTGGTCAAGTGCAACCAAGGGAGAACATGTGAAAACCAAGCCTATGTCAAGTTTATTCCAATTCAAGGAGATGACTAGCAGCTAAAATACTAAAATATTGCCACCGAAGAAAGATATGTCATTTTGGACATTTTTTGCCAGGATTTTTGCCAAGGCCTCTCATGCAACTCTCTTTGTTTAGGCAAAACCATTGTTCAGATCTCGTTTCTGTTTCCCTTCAGTATTCACTATCCAGCATTTTGCCTTCAGCTCTGAAAGGTTTTGCTTTGAGGCCACCCTGACACCTCTGGGATGAGGATCATTCTATCTTGATGTCACATAGTCTATCTCATTAGCAGGTGAAAGAAGGATGCAGAACAAGCTGTTGAAGATGGGCAGACAACACTGAAAGCTTTTTTCTTTCAAGAAAATAATAGAGCTTATTTTCTTCATATTGGAAAAGGAACTTTTGGAGGCAAAAGCAGTGTGTCTAAACCGTGAAAGTGACTAATGAATGGTTATTCACTGTTTTTAAAAAGTGGAAAACTAGAGGTATGCAGTGAAACTAGTAAGCAGCAGGCCTTAAACAAATCTGAGGGTTAGACCTAAAATTTGCCTTATTTTCTAAGACTTTCCAAAGAATCATCTGGTCTGTACTGCTGAGCTGGTGAGCTTGCTTTTAGGAACCAATTCAGTAGTTCTTGCATCTTTATTCATACAAAAGGGTGTCCTGCATTCATTTGTTGCTGAGGCAGGGCAGTCTGACTTTATTGCCACTTCCATTGTTTGAAAGAAATGCATGGCTTTAGGTTTTACACAGCAGTGAAGTTTTTATTGGCATGCTGAGCATACATGTTTCTTTTAAGTGGTGATTTCATTGCTCAAAACAGAAAAATGTGTGTTCTCGCTTGTAGGAGTCAGTCAGTTGTTTCATTACACATGTCAGTGAAGAATGGAGGGCTGGTATGAAACCATCCTTATGGCAGAGAAGAAAACAAAATCTCTAAAGACACAGAGTATTCTTAGAATTATAGATTTTTCTCTCCCGCATCAAGCAGGCTATTTGGATCAAAGGTCTAGAGCAAATACCCTGCAGTATTGTTAGCTTACAAAAAGAAAAAAACACCCACTTCTTTTCCCCTGCCCTCTACACTGACTAGCCGTAAACATTTTTAAAAACAAAACCCAGCTTAGACCAAAGATGACCAATATGCCTTCCAGCTTTCAATTATCACAGATCATTTCTACGCAAAACTGACTTGAGAGGACATAGCTACTGAAGATGATTCATTGCATGATGGCAATTCAGTCCCATCTTGGTCTCCTCCACAGTTTCACACATGCATGGATGCACTCTAGAAGATTAGTTCTGGGCAGTGAAATCTTGTGTCCTTTCTGCAACCAATGACCATGACCTCAGCTCCTTATTGTGAGTCCTTCTCACCCCTACTCATCCCGTGCCGTGAGGTATGAAGCAACCAGGCAACGTGAAGCCTGCCAGCACTGCCTGCCTGGGCAGGAAGAGAGGAAATAAATAACTGCTTTCTTGAATACTAACATTCTCACTGCCATTGTATTCTGTAGATTTACTGTTTTCTGCATTCTTAGTTTTTCTCAAGTCACTGCCTTAGGCCCAACTGATCATCCCCAAAGAGGTCAGTAGCATGGTTGTACCCGCTGGATTTTTGCAGGACGCAGCTTCTGCCTAGGCGTCTTTGGTTCTACCCTTTCCTTCTCCTCAGAGTTTCCAGACAAGATATGGTGTGAGGGTGACAGTAATCACATCTCTTAAAAATAATTTCTATATCTTGTGGTCAGAAAAGGTTTAACTACTGAACCTGTTCAATTATTAATAGGGTTAGGGAATTTGTATAATTCTTACTGAAATGCCACAGATTTGGTAAAGGTATGTCGTAAGACTTCATTCAACTAAAATCATTTAGTAGATCAATGCAACTGTTTGCACAAGTGCTGCAGATAAACGTTTTATGGATTACTAAGAATGATTTCTGAAGGGTAGAAAACTCATACAAATGTTTATTTCTGAGGAAGATAAACTGAAGATCATCATGCCTGTATAGACCTCATATTCCTGACTGACTTCCCCTATCCCCAGAACTAGGCACCTCAGGGTTTATATGGACAAATACGATTGTAGCAAAGCGAATCTACATGTTGTCCCTACTCAGTCAGTGGGAGCAGCCAATCAGCCCTTTGTATTATATTCAGAATTTTGCTCCAGATTAGGAAACAGCGCTTTGAAAAGATCACACTTACTGCGATTAATTATAATCCATATTTTAAACAAGTTGAATCTTGCTGATAGACTTCACAGCTGTAGGGTAGTTAGCACCAAGTTATTAGTGCAGTGGTGCTGCTGCTTTGTGTCACAGCAATGCCTGGGCTAAGCAAGGAGATACAAAGTCATCCCAGGGAGTCTGGTAAGTAACCTCAGCCCCTGGAGCTGTAATGAAGCAGTAACTGCAGAGTTGTCCTTTGATGTGCATGATGAGACCTAATTGGTGTGTGCCTGCTGAACAGACCTCTTTCTTCTTGGGCTTTAAAGAAAATAATTTTTAAAGTATTTTTTAATGAGTACAATGAAGACCAAAGATAGGATACATACTCTTTAACTTTGGACATCTACAGGATAAGTATCCATACCAAGCTACTCACTTGCTGTGTCTTAGTGACAGAATTGAGGGGGGGAAAAAGCAGTTAATAATCTGACTTTTTAATACATCTACTTTAGGATGATCTGTGTTGTACCTTGGCCTCCCTTGACTGTATTGGCAATTTCCACTGATGGTACAAATTAACTGGAGTGTCTGTCTCAGGTCTAGATGTCTTTGTTTTGGCAGATGATTGCCATTCAAGATGTACAGTATGAGGCTTGGTGTTTGTGAGCTTTGTATATGTGTATGAAATGTAAATAACTTAGTTAATGCTAGAAAGCTTGATTTCAGATTATCTTGAATGCAGCATTAGTGAAACAATAAGGTTGTCTTTTGAGGATAATGGGAAATACAGTGTTTAAAGCTACCTGTTGGCATGCTTTTTCTTGTAGGTTGGCATTGCTGAAGAAGAGTGGTGAAGAAGATTGGAAGAGCAGGCTCAGCAAAAAGCAGGAGTATGCAAAAGTGCCTGTTGCTGATCGTAGTGTGCAGATGCAAGAAGTTGAGCAGCTGTTGAAGAAGGTAAGTCTGTCCGTGTTTGGGAAAAACATCTTGCTTGAAATGCTTTTGCTTTTTGAAGCTGCATCCAACTAGACAGGCATGCCTAATATTAGCTGCTAGCTTCTGCTACTCCTCTTGTTGTCAGGCTTGTTTAAAAAACACTTCGCCCAACATGAGAGATTATTTAATGAGAATGTCCTCACTGTCCTGGGATACGTAATACTGATTACAGTCTCTTCACATCAGGAGATAATGAACTAGTACGTGGGTCTGTAAGGCTTCTGCAGCATGTAGAGGGATAATGATTTAAGCCCTTTCTCCTGCCCCTCTTCCCTCTCCCCCTTCCATGCCCCCACATTGAAGTTGCCTTAATATTTGGTTCAGATGTTTTCTTATGTATGGGTGGGTTTGTAGCATTGTCACATTCCTAACACTGTGCATACATCTTTGTGCATACACTGGGTTTTTCACCAGTGAATTTGAATCCTAGAGCCACTGAGGTAGTGCAGGTATTGGAGCATTCATGAGCCATTTGGCTTTTGGTTATCTTGCATGATCTTTGCTGTTTGTGAATAGCCAGAACTGGCACAACCAAGATTTTATCTGTCTTACAACAGGTAGTGAGCAGAGAGGGAGATGGGTAGAAAGGTGTAGAGGAAAGGGAGATCCACATTGTTAGCACACTCTGATTATGTCTATACAGGAGTAAGTTAGGTTGGCCAGCAAAAGTGGATCTGTAAATCAGAATAATTACTGCTGAGGACCTGCTAACCGTGCCATACTTGCTTATTTTGGTTCAGTGAAATTTTGTTTCAGACTAAATTTAGCTTGGTCCTGTGGCCTGACTGCCTTTAGCAGCAGTGGTGTTACATGGGGATCTTGGAGTGCAGTTCAGGGCTTGGTTTCATGCAAAAGTCTGTGCATTCTGCAGTGTGAATCAAAGTGCAGAAAGGAGGATGACTGGGAGATTTGCTTCAAAATGGACTGTCTCCAGGCTCAAAGTACAAGACCAATGTTTCCCTTCTCAGTCAGATGAAATAGGCTGTCTCAAAAACCTTTAATTTCTGAAGGAGTACTTCACAGAGGCCAGATGAAAATAAAATTTGTGTTACAAAATTTACTAGTGAGGACATTAATCTTTGTATCCAGTTATTTAGTTGTGAAAATGCTGCTTCTACTAAATAGTATAGGCAAACGGTAAAAAGTCTCCTGTTCCATCAGTGCGTTACAAATAAGGACACAGTGTGTCATTATTGAGGATAAATCTGAGCCTGAACATGTGAGTCATCAATCGTGTTAACTGGACAGAAAAGAATAAAGCTGATTTTTGCAGTTTGGTTTATGGCGTTTGTTTTGGTTTTGCCCTGTGGATTTGTTCAAAAATCCAGCTGCTAGTTTGAATGATGTCCTAAAGCAAAATAGTTCCAGGGAGGAAAGCAAAATTGTGGTCACATTTTTAACATGCTAGTCTCCAAAATTACAACTGTTGAGATCAGATAACAAATGCACTCCAGCTAAAGACAATGGGGTTGAGAAAAAGCTTTGAACAGCTGCCAAGATTTAGGCAGAGACAAACACTTTGTTCTCTCTTCTCACCCCTCAGCACCCATATCCTCTCGGCTGTGTTACCCTGTGTAGCAACTTCACTCAGCAAGCACAAGCCAGGCTTTTAAAGCAAGCAAGGGAGCATGAAGTTCTTGAGGGATACAAGTTTTGAAGTGACAGTGCTAGCAGGGGAAGTTTCTGTGACACTGGGTCACCTACTCTGATAGTTCATACTAGCTCTTGGCTATTTAGAGCTGAAATCAAGGGATTTTCATGTCTGCCCATGGATGAAAACTTGGGTGTGTAAGATACACAATTCCATTAACTATATTGATGTTTGGGATGCTGGTTCATTATGTGATACATGAGAAGTATGTAAACCTTTACTAAGGTGACCACACTACTTACAAGATGCCATGTCAGCTGCCCTTAAACCTAGAAATAGTGGGTTTGAGAAGTAATCAGTGTGGTGGCTGTTACCCTTTGAGGACCATGCAGCACTGTGCTATTGAAGTCTGTAGAACTTTGAGACCCTGGTGTCTTTGAGAATCTTAAGTGTTTCCTATTGCTGAATTACCGTAAAAATGCAGGAATTGTATTGATGACTGAATTTTGAGCTAGTTAAACAATTTCCACTCATGGCAGTCATGCATAAACAGTAAGGGTGTGTAAACTTCTGTCATGCCCTGCTGGTTCAAAACCATGCCTGATTTTTTTAGTTGCAGTGTGGTGCTCCTATTAATCACACCTTTTTAGGGGTTTTTATATGTCTGTGTGTCTCTCTCTTTTAAAAAGTTACATAAGTTGTTCTGGAGATTTGATTATTGAAACATAGCTGCTGAATGCTATGATGTTAGATGTTATTAGAGTACTTTAGATTTCACATAAGCTTCAAACGTGAAAAGATTCATACTCTTAACAAAATACCTACATTAAATAGTGGTGTTTGATCACTTCTAGTCAAAATGCTTCTGCGTGGTGTCTACATGGTAAGATACTTATCCAAATGTGTTATACTCATTTGTGTGTAGACTAAACTGTAGAAAAACTCCATGAAATTCATGGAAAAGCTGACAGAGCAACCTCAAACAGGAAAAAAAAAAAAAAGGAGAGAGACTAAGGAATTAACTCAAACAGATACAGATGATGGGGAAATTTGAGATTTACTTGGAGGTCCAGCATCTGTTTTGATGATTGCTGCACACAGGAGGAAAATTTTTTGGAACCTGTGAGACTTCTTAAATTATTTATATATGTGGTAAAACATATTTGGACAATTCAAAGAATAGCTCTAACATCAGGGGAACAACTGTACAGTGATGAATGTCTTACTGGAAAAAAATTCTCTTTTCTTTGGGAAAAATATTTTGGATTTAGTATCTTTGTTTCATCATCTTAGGCTGACTGGAACACTTGTAGTTTGTTGAATTTCTTCATGAGTAGAAAATTAATTGACTTCAAAATCTTTGAATAATATCAAAATAGAAATATTTACTGGAGTGAAAATTTTATATTTTATTGTGAACCATTTTTAACAGAATCCCTGATTAATGTGATTACCAGCTGCATTGTGTTGCATTAAAGCAGTGACTGACAGTTGAAACGCTTAATTCTTACACTACATTTAAATTGCAGCTCAGCACTGTTGATAAAGGCTAGGGCTGAACAGACATTTCAAAATCACTCAGAGATGACGTGTGTAAAAAATCTTAGAGAGCGTAAGCTCTTGAAAAGTGACTTTTAGGCAAAAATTACCCTTTGGCTGTGGTAATAGTTTTATCCATTTCATATATGGCATCTACCAAGTGCTTGTATCACATTCTCATCAAAGCCGAAACTAATTATTAGGCTTCATTTTGAGCCACTCAAATAAGCTGCATTTATCCATCCTCTGTGCCATGTTCCATATTTGCTTTAACCTACAGAAAGAGAGGAGAATTAAAGATGGTAAAGCCATGTCTAATCAGCTTTGGGTAAGCCCAGCTCTGGGGCAGGCTTTATTTGTAGGCTGTGTTTAGAAAGGTGAACTCACCTTCACTGAGTACTCTGGGCTTAGCAAATCCTTCCAGATGGCTTTTGAGTCTCCCTGTTTCAGCAAGCATTCTTTCCTTTCATCCAGAAAATAGATGACTTGCTGTTTAGCAGGGTCTGATTAAACTTGCAGCAGAATTATTCACATTGTGGTTGACATGGTTCATCAATTCAATGGTGCATGAAAACAGAGCCATATAAAAATTATCAGCATACAAAAAATGTAACTTCCAGCTTGTGTTGCTTTTTTCTGTGTTGGGTTGTAGTGATATTGTTACTAATTTGTATAATTCCTGCATGGAATGGCTTTGGTAAACATGCTGTTGTATTATAACAACATTTTTGATCTCTGCTTTCCAACTTGGAAAACATTTCTAGAAGATCAAAAGATTTAGTAAGAAATAAGGGAAAGAGGAGTTATTTCTCCCCCATTTCCATTTCTGGTAGTCCGATTCTTTTCTAATTTCTTTGCCCTGCTTCTGTCCTTGTCATAGGAACCTGTATATGCTTCTACTTACTCTCCTGTTATACCTGCTCTCCATAAATTTCATCCTTTTCTACCTATTAATCAGGTGAGCAAAAGTCTGCACAATTTAAATGCTCAACAATGTCAAGTAAGCATATTTTAACAGTGTTTTTTAATGTACAAAATTAATAATCCTCTTAACTGATTAACCAGCTCAGTTAATGTAGCTTTAAAGAAACAATGTTATACCACTCTCCTGTGTACTCTTCTTCAATATACATTCTGCTACTATTTCTCTTGCGGTTGCTTTTCTAAAAACTCTGTATCTGTTTTAGACTATATAGGTGAGAAAGTAAAGGAAGGAAACATTATTGCATTCATTATAATACTGAAAACTTTTAAGTTGCTAAAAAGGGTGTATAAAAGGAGTAGTATGTAACTACACAGCATTTATTTTTAGAATAAAATGCTGTGTACCCTGACCTTCCTGTAAGTAATGTGCATGTACAGTGTAAGACATAACATCATCTAATTTATTACTGTAAAAAAAAACTGCATTTTTTGAGAGTTGACTTTCCCATAGTGCTTTTTCCTAGTCCCTGTGTAAAGGATTTTTGCCTTGGCACGTCCTGCTTCTATTCTCTGACTATCCCATCTTCCTGCTTCTCTCTCTTTCTTCCTTTAAGGTCTATAGTACTAGTTTGAAAGAATCAAGCTCTCTGATTTCTGATGACCGTCATCCTTGGAGATGGAAGGTGAAATGCTATATAAACTTTCTATTTAATTTTTGGAGGGAGAAGTGAGACAGAAAAATACACTCAAATCAATAATGTACATTTCCAAAGCAACTTGTGGCAGTTAAAAGTAGGATTAGCTGTGTTTGCTTGGGAACGGAGTTCTGCTGCTGTTCCAGTAAATGTTAGAGAAGCTTCATATGAAGTGTTCCTCAACATCATGTCTGTACCTCTGCAATTCCATCATATACAATTTGAAGAATTAATAGGTAATGAGAAATATAAACTTTCTACAGCCAGAGCAACATAATGAAGTTGTCTTTGAGCAGTGGAATACTAGACCTTGATCTGAGCAAACTGTACCTGGTTCCCATGAACATAGGTAAAAAATGCAAAGGCAGAAGTGGTTAAAGAAACAAGCTGTAGAAAGCCACAAGAAAACAAGGAGAGCTCTCTGGAAGGTCTCAATAGATCTATGCAAATCAAATTTTGCTGTATTACACTTCCTTGTCCCTTGCCTCCCAGCTGGCATTTGTGGTTCCTGTACTACAAGGAATCCATTGGATTTTTCATTTCCACAGTCTGTGTTGCGTGCAGGGAGCTTTCTGACCAGCATGGGTAATGGCAGTGAATTCAAGGAGCAGATACTCACTGCTGGGTTGAGGATGTTGATTGCATCCTGGATATATTATAAACATTTAGACAACTGATATTTACCAGTTCTACATTCACTTCCATAGCTGTTTGTGAGTATGATCTTTTACTGGGAGTTTTTTCAATTAAACATTAATATTTGGACTGAAATTTTTTTAGTAACTGAAATGTGTTAATGTTGCCTCTTTCCTATAAGCTCTGAATTTAATACAGCTTATTTACTTCAGATCACCTATTAATTTTGTTGTGACAGGGTTCTCCAGATTTATGTATCTAGAAGATAACAATATAGTCCAACTTAATAATAGCCCTCTAGTAATGACAGGAGGTCCTTTAATGAGGTGTTCACTCCATCTGTCTTAAAAGAAAAACAACAAAAAAGGCGTTCATCTTTCCATTGACTGTGATGAGCCACATTCTGCTCTCTTAGCAAGCTGCTTCCTTCTAGCACAGTGTCAAGGTACATGCAGAGTTGTTTGTTCTTTTTTTTTTTCCTCACAGATTTTTTTCTTAATCACTTTGTTATTTGCACCAAACATGAATTGAGTGTGTTCTGTGTCCCTCAAACCAGTTCTGAACAGAAAGGCATACATTTGCATTGGAAATTTCTTTCCATGTTCTCTTATAACAAGGCCCATATAAAGTTGCAGAGGAAAACAACGCAGAGACTTTTTACCGTACATGAACATTCAACTGCTGGATTCTCCTTATGCTTTTTTGTCTTAAGAGCTTAAACTAGAGAAATTACTTGTATTAAAAAACAAATAGATACTTTTTGAATCCTTCTTTATGTAATTTATAGCATGGGTTTTAAATAGAATCCTCTTTTGAAAAACAGATATTTTTTGTGTTCATTTATGGTTCAGAGTCCCCCAGGTAGGGGCAGTCATGATCTTCTACACAGAAAACCATGGATTATCCTATTTCTTGTATTAAAAAAAAAAAACAACCAAAACCAAACAGCACAATAGCATGTTAACAGACCACTTTTTCTCAGTTCTTGTCACCTAAAAGAGATGCTGCTTGGACTGCAGAATTGTAGGGTACAAGATGGGGCACTGCCTAGATGTGGCCCTTTCCTTAGCATGAACAGGGGAGTGCCTGCCATATCCTCAAGAAATTTTGCAGTGCTAGAAAAGACCAATATCTTCATCCAACCTAGCCAAGCAGTGGGAGAAAGTAATCCCTGTTTCTAACTGTTCTTGCCTTGAGTCTATAAATCCTTCCCAGACTAAAACCAGGATTTTTTAGAAAAACACACAGTCTTAATTCTAAACTGTCAGCCTACAAAAAATTCTTGGCAATATTAAGTAATTTTTCATATGGTATTATTCTTGCTGTGTTACATGTATCTCTTAACCCTTTCTTCAGTGAAAATACATACTTATCTGATATAATCTGAGGCAGATTATTTTTTTTTTAATATTTCAGCCCTTTCCTGAAACATTTCAAAATTGTCAGCATCCTGGGTAGAAGCATGGAGTCTGGAAATGGATGAGTTATTCCAGTCTAGATTATCTGTTCAAAAGAACTTTCCATGGGAGTTTTTTTGTCTCTCTTATTTTTCTGGCTTCCTAATGGGCTGTTGTTGTTTTTTTGGGTTTTTTATCCTTTTCAAATAACAAATTTCTCTTAAAAGGCTGGTTTACCAGACTTTTCTGAAATCCCTTTTTTTTCAACTATCTATGTGATTTTCTCTTCTTTATCTTCATCATTCTTCTGTATGTTGGTGTCTTCATGAGGATCTTCTCAGGGGATGAGACTACATCCTTTATTTTCCATGTTCATAAAAACATTTTGATCAAATTTGGGATGAATCCAATCACTGCTTGGCTCTTTCCTGTTTAGAAATAATTATTCAGTCAGTTAACCAGTTTACAGCCTGTAAGCTGCTCTGATATTTTTATATTGCTCAAAAAAAACCTGCCTCAGAATGTCATCTGTGATTAACTCAAATATATTAAAGAAATCAGAGGTAACTGTGTTAATGTATTTAATCATACTTGAGCTCATCAAACTTACCATTTTGATTAAACCTGTTTTCCATAATGCCATGTGGAATGGGATTAATTACATGCCGGTAATTTGATTCTTCATTGATTGTCTTTGCAGCAGTCTTTCCATGGCTGTCTGGAACAATCCACAGCTTGTGTGACTTGTTCCTACATGCTTCAGTTTCACTTCTAAATATTGTCCACATCTGAGCTTTTATCCTATTTATTTTCCCATTTTCAAAGGCTTCTTTTTTAAATTCGTGTTTTGGGGCCTTTTCCAGCTATTTTGTCTAAGGTATCAATGAACACATCCATCTATTGTACACAATAAATTAGAATATTTCATTGAAAGCAACCACCTTTTTAATGAAAAAGAAAATGCATTGGAGCTGTTTTATTCCTAAGTTTTTATATGTTATTTTTATTTATTCTTGATACACTAATTTTTCGTTTGACTTTTTTACAATTGCAAATTTGAGGTTCTTCTTTCATATCGTAATTTGGTTTTTTCAACTTAGAAATAAAATTGGGACTTAGAAGCTTCTTGAGTTTTAGCTTGTTTAACATATTTTCTCCCAACTGGAATGTGCTTTGACCAGTTAATTCCTCCACAAGTGTTCCATGTGGCAATTCTGGAAGCTTTCTAAACTGTTCCCACTAGAAGGTGGATTTTTTCTGAAATTTCTTTTGACAGTTGCATTGGCTGATATTAACTTTCTAGCTATAGAAAACTATTATTTATTTAATCATGGCATATAATTTTGGTTTTCAGCAGAACTGTTAAGGGAAATTGAGTTGCTTGGTGTCTATTTATTTTATAATTTTTTAGTTCATTAATAGATTAAGGTAGGAGTCTTCATGCATTAGGAAGAGATCTAGTATGGAATTACTCTAAATTGTGTGACTTTTTTTTTTCTTTTTTTTTTTCCCCTCTTTTCTGGTAGGAACTCCAAAGATGTTTTGCCAAATGGATCAGCTTGAAATCTTCCATTTAAAAAAAAAAGTTTGTTTCTCCTGTCTGACAGCTGTTTTCTTTTATCCTCTGACACAGCTCCAGAATTACTTTCTGGCAATTCATGTGTGTAGTGATTAACACACATACTTTCTAGGTCTCCATCTTCAGAATTTTCAGTAGCTCTGTAGACTCTGAAGCTTCAGGTATTTGCTGGAGACAAAATCCAAAATTAAGACTCCTATAAGTTTAAAAACCCAAAACTAAATCCATATGATTTTACTTTTTTCTACCTCTCCCTCACTTCACTCATATTGAAATGGAAGTCAGCATCCTTACTAAGTTAAAAGTATTTGGTTTGTGTATTAAATTTTACTTGTGGCTTCATTAATTTAGGTATTTATTAATTTCCTGCCCAGTCTCCTTTAATATATTGTTGTGTTTTTTTCTACCAACTTTTCATCTGAGAGGTGGCTGTGCTGACACTGGAATGGGTAGAGACTGGAACAAATGAAAGAGACTTCTTCAGTGTTTTTCTTTAAAGCATTCAGAGGCTTTGACAGATGAGGAAATTATACTGAATAGACATGTATGTTGTTATTTCTGTTGAACATTTCAGAGTTCTAGGGGAAAATCAGAGGTTTTAATCTTGATTATCATGGCTTGGAGTCATACTGTCTGGCTGTCCAGCTCTCTTTCCTGATAAATTGAGAGGAAATGTTACTGCAGAAGGCTGCAGAAATATATTAAACTAGAGGGAAGTAGTGGAGGGCTCTAATGGTCCTAGTCCTTGTACAAACCTTCTTGGCTTGTCTTCATTCTTCTGGCTGATGTCTACTGATCCTGGTAAATACTGAAAAGCTACAAAGTCTCTATATTGAGTGTCTCCTGCAGTCGCAATAGTTTTTATATAAAATGACTTATTTATTTAGTCTGATTGATTTTTAAGAAAATAAAAAATAAGAATATCTTATTTCTGTCTTGAAAGAAGAGAAATGTTTATGTTCACAAGCTTGTGCGTACTTTTGCATTTCCCTTCTCTGTTTCTCTGAGCTAGAGCAGTATTAAATCTTGAGATTTTCGTTTGTATTTTCAATTCTAGCTGCTAGATTGTGAAGAAAAATGATGAATAGCATCAACTTGGAACTAATTCTAGAGTTGACAGTCCCATGCACTAAAAATACTTCTGTGTTTCATTTCTATGCAGTGTAATCCCTGAAATGTTGATAGTTTTTAAAGATAAGTATATTAAAGTAATTGTCCTTTGGCTTGAACCTAGCTACAGCAGAGTATGTAAATTCAGTTTCTTTCCTACTGAAAGTACCATCATCAATCCTTCTGTGTGAGAAGGGCACTGAGATAGTGCACCTTCTGCTTCTAATCATTCCAGCTGTTGGCTGCCAACCTCTAAAGCAAGAAAGGAAAGCTAAGGGTGACGTAGGAAAAAAAAAAAAAAGAGGGAATGGTAGAGACAATCACAGTCCTTGGAAAAATATTTAGTAGAGCAAGCTGACTTAAGAACTAAAGTGAGCAGCCTCTGGAGGGGCTGCTAATCCTGCCTGGAGAACTGAGCTACTCTAAGAGACTGATTAGGAATCACCCACTGAAGTTACACCACTTCTTTGTCTTCCCTGTGCCACCTGCAGATTTGCACACTTGAAAACATCTGCTCATGGTCAGTAGTGATCTCACTTGTGTAGAAGTTTGGAACTCATGGCTCAAAAGAACAAGGCCTGGGAAATGATTTCATACACAGAGTGAATACTTTGCTTTGTGTAGAGGAGGGCCATCTCCCCTGGCTGGTAGTCTCAAGAAAAGGTCAAAGAGCACAGACCAAAACCTTGTACTCACAGTGTAATGGGGCAGGAAGACAATGAAGCATCACAGGGTCACTAAGCTTGGTGTGTGTGTGACTTCACTTCAGTAGCTTGTTCCCTGCTCCCTTCCCTCTGCATCTGGCAGTTGAAATGTTCATCCAGTCTTTAGCTATGTCTTTAGCAGGTTTTTTTTTAACATCTCTTCCTTTCTTTCCCCTAAAAAGCAAAGAATGGCAGATAGCCAGGAGAATCAAATGACCATTGAGGAGAGGAAACACCTGATTACAGCTCGAGAAGAAGCCTGGAAGTCCAAGGGTAAAGGAGCAGCCAATGACTCCACACAGTTCACTGTAGCTGGACGAATGGTAAAAAAAGGTCAGTGATGAAATGATCCCAATATAAATAAGACACTACTTATCTGTCTAGTCAAAATAAGGTCAAACTAAAGCTATGCAGAAACAGCATCTGTATTTAGCAAGAAGACGACTGTTTATCTTCATCTGAATATTGTGGCATGAGGCTGTTCACTTCAGTTTCTTGTGGGTGTGGTATTGATCCATTTTGTTCTGCACTGTTGCACTGCCATCCACTTATTACTGGGCTCTGTCTGGCTGGTGGAAATCTATCACTTGGACAGGGATATATGTTTTGGTTTTCCTTCTAATACAACCCACAGGGCATAGTTGGATTATTCTTTCTTACTTGTTCTTCCTTTGAAAACCCAGCTGCATATTCTCTAGAGAATAGTTGTGAAATCGAAATAGTTGTGTTTCTGTTGCGGGTATTTCCCTCCCTCCTAGGATCACTGGGAATATTTAGCAAAAAGGTATTGTTTTTATGGGTGCTGTCTTGGACAACAGCTTGAAGTGTTATGTTTGGCTGAAGATTCCCTGGTTTTGCATAAAACCAGAGTAGAAATGACAAGGGAGCAATGTTGACTTTTTTGGGATCTCTTGAATTCAGTCACCGTTTCCAGATCTAATCATTCTTCTAAAGTGGACAGGAGTCTCTGGAGGCTGTACATGGTAGGAATGCAGCTGTTCAGGCAGCATGCCTGGGAAGATGATAGCTGTGGGAAGAAGGCACCTAAACTGATCTCTTGTGCTTAATGCATACTAGGGTTGGGGTTGTTACAAGGACCTGGTTATTAAACACAATGAACCTTGAATTAAATTACAACCATTAAAAAAAATCATTGTAGGGCAAGGGCAATACAGCAACAGGAGTAACTGCTTGCAATCCAAGCCACCATCTGTTGGCAGACAAACAGATAAAGGGTATTAGGAATTACCTCTGTTAGTAACATATTTTAGCTGCTGCTTACATTTTAGATGGTTTTGCTGCTAGAAATGACAGTTGGTCACTATTTCAAGAGTAACCATTTTTGGAGGGTTACCAAGAAAAACTGTTTAGTTGTCCACAGACCTGCTCTTTGAGGTGTTTTTTTTTATTTTGGTTTGGTTTGGTTTTTTGCAAATACATTGGTCTTTGGAAAGAAAAGAAGGTGGTAGCACTTGCTCTTCTTAATGAGAAAAAAAAATTATCTTGAAAGGATCTCTTTAGGTGCTATGATCATTTTTTTTGAAGAAGTAAGGTAATGCAATGACAGTGAAATCAATAGGAGTAGCCCAAGTGGGAATTTAGTTAGATGTGTACTGGTTATAACCTGAAAGAATAAATTATCATTATGAGTTTTTCATTTAAGAGATTATGAGAAAGCAATGCAAAATAACATCTTTGTTATATGCATGTGCACAGATGCTGTCTTTTAATTGCTTCTTATGGCTGAAAATTATTCAGTCATAATTGGAAGGTGATCCTTTCCTAAGCAGTTCTTAGTGTGGTCTTGTGGATTATGTGCTGGTAGAGCTGCTTAAGAGCTGTGTCCTCTTGAATGTTTCTGGACGAAGGCTTTACCCATTGACTTAAAACCTGCTGGAATTTTGAGTCTCTTAGGTAACAGGGGGAAAATTGCTTGTGGAAAAGCTACCTAGTTAAATTCCCAATTTAAATTGTTTAACTTCCAAGTTTAACAATTATGACAATTATATTGCTAGGACTTGCAGTAAAGATAGTGGAAACACGTTTAGTGTATGTTCTCCCAGCACAATATTGGTTCAATCTGATCAAAATAACTAAAGGCTTAAACTTATATGACTCAGTAATTAGTAAACTATGGCTAAGTAGAAAATAGATAATAGAGAAAGTATAAATGACTGTTTCCCCATTTACTGAAAGTCTAGGCAACAAAAGTTAATAGGTGCAATTCTTTGCCTCAGTATGTTTTTCTACTCAATAAAACCCATGACACCTACAGAGTGCAGTTCTCTTACTACAGCAGTGTAGATTCACATGAAAACTAAAACATCCATCCTTATTTTATCCACTGGGTCCAGAATGAATTGCTTTATGATAGTTACTGAAAAGGATGGAGAAGAGTACAACAAAAGGAGAGGGTGGTGCTTGATACGGTGTAGACTCTAACTTCCATTTCTACTTCAATTTCCATGTGTTCTTAAAAACCCAACAGGGCTCAAGAATTACTGTGAAATCCATGGACTGCATTCACAAGACAGATGCATCCTGTTATGTGTACTAATAGAGATGTGCTTAAATTTAAAAAACGGGGTAAGAGGGTGGTGAAGGTGTCTAGCTAGATCATGGTGACTTCCCTCTTAAACATCTCTTTTTGTTCAGAACACTTCCATGTTTTTAAAATGTAGCTTGTGGTACAGGTGGAACCCAAAATGTATACTGAATGAACTGCTGCTACCTTGGAAAGGAGCTAAATTACTATACTCCAGAGAAAGCCTGTATGTTGTGTTAGCTTGCTTAGATACACTTGGAAATTAAGCTTTGTTCTTGTGAATGGGGTGGTTTCTGAGGCCACTGTTGATCAAAGGGGCAGGCAGGACCCTTTGCCATCTCTAATACAGTAGCTGGCCAGGAAGTGTGCTGGCCTGTAGGAAGTAGCCAGGCTCATCTGCTTTCTCCAAATAGCTTCTCTGTCATCACTGTTGGAAACACTGGCTGACTCATGGCTGCATTTCCTATGTTTTGTGTCCCTGTGCAGGCCTGGCTTCTCCAAGTGCACTAACACCAGTAGCATCCCCTTTCCGGCAGAAGTCTACCACTCCAGTTACAAAGCCCTTGGAAGGTAAGGAATAAAAATTATGGAAATATGTTCAGACTTATTTACTTCCTGTCAATTAATAGGTTTTACTTTCTGGTTTGCTTAGAAATTGAAGCCAGGCCTGATATGCAGTTGGAATCAGATATGAAGCTTGACAAGTTGGAGTCGTTCTTGGGAAGGCTGAATAACAAAGGTTGGTAGAGTTACAAAGGGTGGCAGTGTATCCACCCTCTGACTTTAGTAAATCGATTAAAGTGCCCCTTAGTTAAAATATCTGGCAGCAGAAATTGAGTATTTCTTTGCTCAGACTGCAGTTACTGATAATTTTATTTTTGTGATTCAGTCTTTGCTAAATTTCAAGAAGAAAAGGCTTTCTCAATTGTATTACAAATGTACCGTAAAATAAATCACATATGCATAAATAGCATAAATAACTTTCTTAAGTCTCTTAAAACAATGTACACATCCTTCTGTAGGGCAGAATTTCCTAAGAGCACATAGCCAGTCTGAACCATATTGCCATTTACAGTGAAACATCTTTAAATGTAGTTTAGTCCTATTAAAATCAAAACAGAATACTAAGCTGCTCCCAAGCACAATTCATTCACTTTCCTGCTTTTTTAGAAAATTGACTCACTGTAGCAGCTCATCAGCTCCCTTGTACAGCCTCTTGGGTGTTTATGAAGTTCTCTGGAGTTGTCTGGTGTTTCCATCTCATACATTTGTCCACCATAAGTAAGACAAAAATCTTTATGTAATTTGTAGTGTAACAGATACTATAAGCAAATGTATTCACATTTCAGTACAGGATGTACTAGTGTAGGATAATGACTGTGCCACACTCACTAGTCTGAAGTAGTGACTTTTCCCCTTGTGATTCTAGATACTTTCAAAGGCAGGAATTACACAGTTGGAGGAAAGATGGAATATACAACACCCTAAAATGCTTACATCATCATACTATAGCCACTCACTATAGTGTCTATGTTTTCATTTAGCCATATTTCCCTACCATTTTGGAATTAATTCTAGACTATAGAATTTTGTATAATGATTATTGCTGTGAGTAGCAGTTACATTGTTTTAATATTCTTTATCAACACACTTTTCTACCATCAGTTTAAAAAAACTAACACAAAAAACCCCAACAAAAACCAAAACACCACCACCACACTAGAAAAAAAAACCACCCAGGCAACTATCAAACAAGCCATATTTACCTTTTCTAGAGTTAGAAACTCAAGTATGATTATTTACTGGGTGAGGTGTTTTTTTCCTGCAGTTGCTGGGATGCAAGAGACAGTGCTGACCGTTACAGGAAGATCCGTGAAAGAGGTGATGAAGCTGGATGATGATGAAACGTTTTCCAAATTTTATCGCCATGTGGATTTCCCTTCCTCCTCAGTGCCTTTGGACCTTGATGAGGACTTTGATGCCATCTTTGATCCTTATGCACCAAAGTAAGGATTACTTTTTCCCCATTGTTTTGAATGCAGACACACGGGCAGTGTTCAAAATGTTCAGCTTTAAGTGATCTTATAGGTGTCTTAGTACTGGGCACATCCATTTCTTCTGAAATCATGCTCCTGGCTGAATTGAGGAACTGATCCTGATTTCTTGTCATTAGATGATTCTGATTAGAAAAATTCACTGATGAATTGTTTTTCAGGTTGACATCTTCTGTAGCAGAGCACAAACGTGCAGTTAGGCCTACGCGCAGAGTCCAGTCCTCAAGAAACCCCCTGAAAATGCTTGCAGCAAGACAAGATATTCTTCATGAATATACTGAACAAAGA
This sequence comes from Cyanoderma ruficeps, assembly GCA_008694505.1. NCBI lineage: Eukaryota > Metazoa > Chordata > Aves > Passeriformes > Timaliidae > Cyanoderma > Cyanoderma ruficeps. Next base: position 1,208,558 of record VZDJ01000074.1, read on the forward strand.
CTGAATGTTGCCTTCATGGAGTCAAAGCGAATGAAAGTAGAAAAAAGTAAGTTAGCAGGATGATTTGTACAAGACACCATCTTGCCTCTTTAATTAAAAAAAAAAATCCCAATGCAATAAACGGAACTGAAGGAATGGAACATATTCTCTGAGTGGCAGCAAACTGATTGAGGTAAAAGGTGAAATGTAGACTGTTTAGGAGAGAAGGGCATGTGTGACTTCCTGAGGGAAAGGTACCTATAGCCACCTCCTGTACATAGATTTAATTATTTATTTTTAGCACAGTCACCTTGTGCAGAGAGAGAGAGCCTGCAATGCCTGCAGGCTGTGCAGGATGAGGACAGGAGATCAACGAAAGCAGATTCAACTTTGTCATGCTGGGGTGAGAGCTGGCAAGAATAGATGAATTTTTGTTCAGGTACACTGGCCTCAATTTTGGGTCCTCATTTTCTCTCAGAAAGTGGAATTAGCCTTCTTGACTCCTTATGAATAATTTCCATAAAGGATCAGTGCTTTGTGGCAGGGCTTATAAAAAGGTGTTTTACTTGTGAAGCTGCTTTCTCCTGACAACCATATGGACAGCAAAGACATCATTGTAAAATTTATTCAAAGTTTTGTCAAGCAACTCTTATATTTTGGGGCACAAGTTTTCCTTATTGCACTTGAGTAAAGATCACCTTTAACTATTGATTGTTTTGATGAAAACACTAATTATATATGTAATACTTTGTTGCCATCTCATGAGAAGGATTTCCCTGAGTTATAAATTTGTAAAGTGTCCTGTCTTTGGTTGAGCAATAAACAAAAGTAGCCAAGAATCTGGGCTGTACATTTACAGTAAAACATGACTAAGACTTTGAAATGTAAATAGGTGTTGCATCACACTGTCTCAGCCAAATTTTAAGGGAATTACTGTTAATTAGCCTTGTCTCTGTGCTGTCTTTTATTATTAATTACTTATAAGGCATTGAAGTTCTACACAGTACTTCACAAAACATTGGGTAGAATGGTTCCTAGCAAAGTTGGTATTTGTGCCAAATAGCATAATTCTGATATTGACAGTGTACTCTTGGATAATATCTAGAAACTCACAAAACTTTTGGGTTAGTGGTTAATCTGAGTTCAACCTGCCTTTGTTGTTGCTATGGAGAAGAAGAAAAACTGGAAATAATGGGCAGAAATTATTTTCTTAATACAACAACCAGTTTTTTATTATAATTTTGTTATTTTTATGTCTGTCTGTCTGTCTTTCCTCTAATTTCTTTTTATGTACAAGTGGCTACAAATTCAAATTTCTCAGAAGTAGCACTTGCTGGCCTGGCAAGCAAAGAGAATTTCAGCAACATTAGCCTGCGGAGTGTTAATCTAACAGAGCAAAACTCTAACAACAGTGCTGTGCCATACAAGAAGCTAATGCTCCTGCAAATTAAAGGTATGCTGGAACTGCTTTTACTTTCCAGAAGTAATAGGCTGAATGTAACATATAGGAGTTGCTACCACATTTAGATGCTTAGCTTGTTCTAGATCATCAGGATTTATGTCTAAAACCTGAAAGATAAGTGCTAATTGTTTAAAAAAAAGTTAAACCTTACAAATAGGTTTGCATTGGTTCACTGGTGTGTGTTGCCCAAGAAGAAAGCAGAATATTTCACAAATTTGGGCTATCCTCTGCAGAAATTTTTTAACTGTCCCGTTCCGCCAGTGCTCAATATAACTTGGAAATGACATGACAGTGCTCTTGCTCTGCTTCTCCTTACAATGCATAGTATCATATCTGATTCTGAAAATAGCTAGGTTTTGGAAAGCAAAATTTTTAAAATTCTTAAATTCTTAAAACTTTTTACTGCCTACAGAAATTGTGCTATGGCTTCACTTAAGCAAATGTAAAAGGTTCTTGAATTTTGCTGCTGTCTGCCATTTACTTAATTCATTTCTTTCCAGAAGGACACAGAGTTGTTAAAGCAAGAACAGGAAATAATAGAAATATTAGTTGATAGGAGACAACAGTTATTTTGTTTCCTGTGAGTAAACTCTTTTTCCACAGTAGTAGTTTTTTAATTATTCTTTAACAGTCTGTTTCCACATATTTTGCTACATGTGCTGGGATTGTTTATATTTCGTTCAAAACAAATCAGATTGTGGCATTTCATAGTAGTAGTTGAAGGAATATAATTAGCTTTGTTTTCTCTTTAGGAAGAAGACATGTTCAAACAAGATTAGTTGAACCAAGAGCCTCATCACTGAACAGCGGAGACTGTTTCCTGTTGTTAACTCCACATTTATGTTTCTTGTGGGTAGGAGAGTTTGCAAATGTCATAGAAAAAGCAAAGGTCAGTACTGTTGTGAGGTTTTATTTATTATTTATTTTTAGAACCATTGCAGTATAGGTCTCTGATGAAATTGAGCCTTAGTGCCAATTACTCAAAAAGTGGTATGTAACTGATAGTCTGTGACAGGGAGATATGCAGGGTTCCTGAAAATATGTTTTAGGTTATGGACTGAATGAAAGCTGATGTTTGTGAAGGAGTGTGTAGTTTGCAAAGCTGCAAAAGAGAAAAGGATATCCTCAGGATACAGACTGAACTCCAAAAAAAAAAATAGTCTGAATTGCAGGATGTCCTTTTTATTCCTATGCCCACTGAGATCAGTCTTGCTTTAAGGCAAATGAAAAAATGAATGCATTTTTTAAAATTTTTTTTCTAGTGTCTGTTTATTTAGTGCAATAAGTAATAATCATTTCTTCTGCTATTTGCTATATTATATCTCATTTGCCTTCTCACTGAGCAAGAATATTGCACAAGTATTCCAAAGACTTAAGCAATCCTGTTCAGATAACTGTTAATCTCTTAGGCTTCAGAACTTGCAACTTTAATTCAGACAAAGAGGGAACTTGGCTGTAGAGCTTCTTATATACAGACTATAGAAGAAGGAATAAATACCCATACCCACGCAGCCAAAGACTTCTGGAAACTCCTTGGTGGACAGACAAATTACCAGTGTAAGCATTGTTATAGTTGCAGTATACCACAATAAAATAGTAGAGTCAGTTCTCTTTAGTAAAGAAAGTTGGAAGCTAATTTTTCGTTGTTATTTTTGACAATCTTTTCCTTAAGCCGCTGGAAGTCCTGAAGAAGACGAAATGTACGAAGCCGCAATAATAGAAACAAATTGCATTTACCGCCTCGTAGAGGATAAACTCATTCCTGAGGATGACTACTGGGGAAAGGTGCCAAAATGTACCCTGCTACAACCAAAAGAGGTATTGTGCCACTTACTGCTCCCATGGTAAGTGCAGGAACATGCAACTGATAATGACTTGCAGTAACTGCAAATGCTATCCTTAGCCAACTTTCCCCCTTCCAACAACCATTTCACCCATCTAAGTCAGAATGAGAGCAGATGCATTTTCTTGAAAGTACTGAAGTCACTGCCTTTTTGTCTATATTGTGTGTTCCATCAGCCTTCCCTGGCTGTAGGACAAGGCATAGGTCTAAATGTTTGAGAAAGCTGCTGAAACTGGACAGCTATCAGTCATGCAACAGAACCAGGTTTTTAGCAGAAAAAGCTCTCTAATCTGCTAGTCACTTTAGCCACCTAAAGGTACACCTCACAGCATTCCCCCTACTTAGTTCTACTCATCCTCAAAAACGGGACATCACAAGGCAGACCACTGGCCTGTCCTTCCTTGTGTTGCAGTGATACTTGTTAGTGTCACTGAAGAAACTCATATTTGGAGGAGTTTCTGTTCAGCACAAGGAAGCTGGAGGATCAGGGTAGCACCTACCCTAATGGTAGGTTGATTTTTTTGTTGTTTGGTTTTGATTTTAGGTGCTGGTGTTTGATTTTGGCAGTGAGGTATATGTATGGCATGGAAAGGAAGTTACTTTAGCACAAAGAAAAGTGGCATTCCAGCTGGCAAAACACTTATGGAATGGCACCTTTGACTACTCCAATTGTGATATAAATCCTCTGGACCCAGGAGAGTGCAATCCCCTCATACCCAGGTATTGTAACTCAAATTTAGTCTCATTGCAGATACTTAGTTTTCTTTCCCTCTTTTCACAGTGTTTAATTTGATTCTATATCTTTTGTTCCCTTGCACAGAAAGGGACAAGGACGCCCAGACTGGGCTGTATTTGGCAGACTCACAGAACATAACGAGACAATACTGTTCAAAGAAAAATTTCTTGATTGGACAGAACTGAAGAAACTCAATGAGAAGAATTCTAGTGAATCCCTTCACCAGAAGGTGCATATAATAAGAATGCTAGGTATTTCAAACTAGATGACCTAGTTGGGATAGCAGCCAGGGAAGCTTGTGCTCAAGGATCAAGAGCACATTTTTTATCTTGTGGGCTTTGACCTAGGGGTCAGTACATTACCTCCTACAGCAAGCCCACAGATTTGGTTTGTATTATTATTATTATTTGTAGATTATAATATAATTTTACTTTATGTATTGTTTATGTACATTATATATAAATATAATAATATATTGTAAACGTATAGTATATATTTTATAATTATATATATTAATTATTTATTATTATTTATATATGAACCAGGCAGCTCAGTGAATACTGCTGAGGTGACTTTGATAGGACATCAAACGATGACACGATACTAAAGTACTGAAATATGCAGGAGTCAAAATGTTTGATTGGAACTGTGGGGCAAGAAGAAAAAAATGCTGCACTCAAAGAAACCTCTTCTCTGTGTTTTCTGACAGGAAGAATCCAGATCTGACTCTAAACCATATGATGTCATGCTAATGGTAGCTGTGCCTCAAACAACTGTGGGCACAGTATTGGATGGAATGAATATTGGCCGGGGTTATGGACTGGTAGAAGGAGAAGATGGGAGGCAGTTTGAAATTATCACAGCCTCTGTGGATGTCTGGCACATCCTGGAATTCGATTATAGTAGACTGCCTAAGCAAAGCATAGGGCAGTTCCATGAGGGAGACACATATGTGGTGAAGTGGAAGTACATGGTGAGCACTACAGGTTAGTGAACAATTCCATTTTATGCTGCTGAAACATGCAGAAGTGCAGCTAAAACTTCTGTTAGTGGTGAGATCCACACCTAGATTTTCATGGATATGAGACAGTTTGAAAGGTTAGGGATGCTAATTTAGCCTTCCTGTTTCATTAAAATGTAAATTTTCATATTCTGTTTAAAATAAAGCAGTAGAAAATAAAGAGGTTGTAGTTATTTTTGATACACCAAATGTAATGCTGTCCATCTCTGCTTTTACCCACCATTGGTGGTGTACATGTTCACAGGACAGTTCATTAAGCCACAATTATGCCCACAGCTTAACACCAAAATAACTAGGCAGCTGGACTAATGGCAGTGGTCTGAATGTCTTGCAAGAGAGGTAGGCTTAGCAACAAGAAAAACCTTTGCTGGTTGTGGAGATCAGTAACAATGACAGGAAGAGTCCTTGCCAGCTCATTGCCCTTGCTATCCCTTCTGCTGTTGCTGGAAACACTTTGATCTGGGTTTGAAGCTCAGCAGTGTTCTGACAGAGAGCCTGAGAGCAGCAGGTAAAACCTGAGAACCAGTCAGCTCCGTAAGCCCATTGGAACTCTCCCTTCTGGCACTAAACTAAGAATAGGTGGGTTTTGTGGTAAGTTAAAGACAAATAGTCTAAAACTGATTGTTCCAAATAGCAGTATATTAAAGTCAGTTGAAAGCACCAAAAGTTATACAGCTTCAGGCTTTTAGCCAAAAAAATGTAGGTAGGTCTTAGTCAGGATTGTTGAGATCAGATACTGGCAAATCCAAGAAAAATACAAAAGCTTGTAAGTCTTGGGAGAAGTGGGTAACACTAGTACTGAACTGTAAACAGACTTCTAATCCAAATGGATGAAAACATATTCCATCACTCCAAAACAGAATAAATTTCTATGTAGGAGGCAGTACATTTATGGGCTGAATGTACAGATAAGAATGAAGCCCATAAATTTTAGAAGTGAGTAGTGGTTTCAGTATTCTCAACTTAAAAAAACCAGGACGCTCTCTCCTAAGTGTTTCTGTTGGATGCTGCTCAGCACTGCTGGAATCAAGGCAGACGTTTTAACATTTTTTTAAAATCTGTTTTTAAACTTTTGGGTTTTTTAAAAATCTTTTATTTAATTCTACTTGTTTATTCCCTATTCACTGGAAAGAGTGCAATCTTCTATAAGTGTGTTGTGAATTTCACTTGCTGTAAACATTATTTGCTTATCATAACAACTAAATACCAACTCTTAAGAAAAAAAAAAAAGCAGCTGCTCTCCTGCTGCCATAGAACAGTGTGTAATGTGGAAAATGAGCCATAATGCACTCTTCTGGGTAACATTACTGGGCATGCCATTTCACATGCAAATTGGCTCAATGCTGTCAGTTACTTTTCCCCACATAGTACCAGCTCTTTCTACATCTCTTTCTGCAGTCAACACAGACATCTCTGCCTGTGGGCTTACATCCACCTGAGGAGACAATGCCAGCTCTGCACAGGGATGGTCTGGCTCAGAGACCTAATGTTCCTTCAGCTGCACATTTTTTCTTTCCTGTTCTGGATGGGATAGTGCTGAGCTGGCAGATGAGATTAAACCATGGGCTGTTTAAACCTATAGCCAGAGTACTTTCTTCAGCATGTGCTCTCTGTTTCACAGTTGGAAGCAGACAAAAAGGAGAGCAACAAGTACGGGCTGTTGGAAAAGAGAAATGTGTGTATTTCTTTTGGCAAGGAAGACACTCCACAGTGAGTGAGAAAGGAACATCGGCACTCATGACAGTGGAACTTGATGAAGAGAGAGGAGCACAGGTGAGCTTCCTAGATGGCAGACCTGGTAAGATTTGCCTGTCTGGGTAGCCATGAACAGTAAACAGGAATTACCTTTTTTGCCTCCTTCTTTTCTGTAAACGTGTTCTTGCTATTACAAATAGCAGACCTCAAAACTACTTTTGACATTATTCCAACTGCTAGAGACTTGTAAGCTCCTTTATGGATTGTCATTCCCAATGCTGCTTCTAAGGATATTGCTGAAAAAGGCTGAAGGAGAAGGTCTTTTCCCCCTTCCCTGCAGGCATAGGTGAAGCACAGTTACAGAGATTCGTGCCATCCTTTCAAGTACATGTTCAGATAGCAGGACTGTCTTTCTAGTGCTAAGGAGAAGCACTTTCTGCAGGCCAAGGCAAAATATACATTGGAAAATTTCAATTTGTTTACTCTCTAATTACATAATTATTGCATTGTTTGCAGAGATTCTAGCAAATGCAGTTTGAAGCTGAGAGGACAGGATAGTTTGCTTTTCTTTAGGCAGACTTGGGCTTTGCTGTGGCTTCACTGTTACCAGCATACAAGGTGGATGGTTTAAAGTTAGTTTCTGTACCTTGATCCTTCTTTAATTAGTTTTTTAACAGCAACATAGAAATGACCAGCAAGACAGGAGCTCATAGAGGAGAAATATAAGGACCCTTGATCAAGAGTGTGAGAGTCTCTGCAACATAGCTGATTTAGGAGTTGACTATATCAGTTTCATACTCCAAATGCAACGTTTAGTGAGCAAAGAATGTGCATATTATCATAGAAACCAGTTTTGTGGCAAATTTTGAACCTACCTCAGTTGCGGTGTTATCTCCATAATGGTTTCAGTGAACATCGGTCAAGGTGGACAGGGTCTGTAAAAATTCATAAAATTCAAAAAGTGATTAGTTTAAACCAATTTAAATTAAAGTTCATTTGGTATTCCATTATCCTCTGAAACTCAATTGTTGGATTCCAGCTAGAGGTTGCTTTTACTATGCAGGCCACATATGGAACCCATTGCATGCTGATATATGGTAATTTAAACAATAGTCAGCATTTGTAAAGTAGAAGAAAATCCATCTTCGTGGGTGGCCATAACAATATAATTTTTAATAATCCATAGAGACCAGTTTTCCTGAGTCTGTATACTTGCTTTATTTTTTTAATGAAGAGTGGTGCTTTCAATTTCCAGGTACAAGTGCTTCAAGGGAAAGAACCACCATGCTTCTTGCAGTGTTTCCAAGGAGGAATGATTGTGCATGCTGGAAGAAGGGAAGAGGAAGAAGAAAATGCACAAAGTAAATTATTGTTAGTTAAGAGTTTCTGCCCCAAAATCCTTTTTTAGCTATTGTGAAGGGCTTTGCATTCAGTCTCAACTACCATACTCTGTAAAAAAGAGGAATGAATGCCATGAAACTCTTGAGACAGCTTTGCAATGCTTTGTTTCAAGGTAGCCTTTTTCTTCTTTGAGCAGAGAATGGATTTTGTCACCCTAGAGCATCCTCACTTGATTGTATTGATGCACTTACAAATTTTTTAGTTTGGTTTTACTTAAGCTAAGTGCCCATTTGCTTTAAAGTATGTTCTTTTCTACACAGTCTGGTGAAGAAAAGTGTTTTTATGAGCAGTTCTTCTGCTCCAAAGAAAGGTCTAAGCTTTTACTACCCCATCATTGCTTCTTGTAACATATTCTTTGAATGCAGTAGTTGAGGTGCAAGAATTTCAGTGGAAGTGTAGCTTGGAGATGCTTCCGTTTTCACTTGACTCTGACCTTATGTTCCTAAGGTGCAGAGGGGAAGAGGAGCTGAATATGAGGAATACTGTGTTTGTTTCCCTTCTTCACCATATGAAACAGCAGAACTTGGCTCTTCTGCTCTGTTAAGCTCTTCAGCTCTCAATACTTGTACTCTTGTAGCAAGGTTTTAGAAAGCATCTTCTCTGCACAGGGTTTCTGAAGTAATGTTAGCCAAATCTGGTGCTTAGCTAGTTCATTCTGTCACAACAGAGGTGAGCAGTAGGTGAAATTCATCCAGTATGAGAACAGCTGTTCCAGAGCAGAGGTTTTGAATTTTCAGTCCCACATGATTTTATAATAGTGCTGCACTGTTCCTGTCTGCTCCAGGTGATTGGAGGCTTTATTGCGTGCGAGGAGAAGTTCCTAATGAAGGAAACTTACTTGAAGTAGCGTGTCACTGCAGCAGCCTGCGTTCCAGGACATCCATGATTGTCCTCAATATCAACAAAGCTCTCATCTACCTGTGGCATGGCTGCAAAGCACAGTCTCACACCAAGGATGTAGGAAGAACAGCAGCCAATAAAATAAAAGAACAGTGAGTGTCTGACCTATATTTTGGAGATGATTATATAGACTACCAATTTACTTGAAGTAGTCTTACTCAAAATTTGAAATAAATAAAGCTGTCCTCTAAGTACAAATGCAGAATGTGCATGCTTAGTCAGGAGGAGGAGTGAAGGTTGGTTGATTTGGTAGAGTGGAGAAAACTCATATCCTGTAATTGTTTTCACTGGAGGTCAAATGCATTTATTAATAGATTCATGGAATGGTTTGAATTGGAAGATTGGAAGACCTTAAAGATCATCTAACCCAAATCCCCCTGCTGTGGGCAGAGATACCTTCCACCAGACCAGGTTGCTCAAAGCCCCATCCAATCATTCCTCAAACACTTCCAGGGATGGGACATCCACATTCTTCCTACTGTACTAATTACAGTTAAAACAAAGTTGTTGTCCATTTGGAGTGAGATGCTAAACATCTGAATAGCAAATTAAAGTGCATTTGTTCGAAGGATTAGAATCCAGCCTTGTGAATAAGGAAGAGGAAATTAACTTGGGAAAGCATGCAAGGAGGACAGCAAAAAAAAAAAAAGCAGTCAGTGAGAATCCCTACTGAGAACTCATGTGAGCATCTCCTTCACTCTGAGAATGGGATCCAAATGCTACAAGAATAGCTGTTGAAATTCCCTGTCTTTTTTTTGATAATGTTTCAAAGTGCCTGTGTTGGCAGGAGCTGTGCAATATGCCCATAGGGTACTTTTGGGGTGCACTAATGCGAGTGGCCAGCAGGTTTGTGTTAGGTGTGTTTGGGGCAGGAACACTGAGTTCACTCTTTCTTTGTGTTTTGTAGGTGTCCGCTGGAGGCAGGGCTGCACAGCAGCAGCAAGGTGACGATTCATGAATGTGATGAAGGGTCAGAGCCCTTGGGATTCTGGGACGCACTGGGGAGGAGAGATCGGAAGGCCTACGATTGCATGTTGCAAGGTAGACCTGCCTTCCTGGCTTTGGCACTCACATTTTACTTTACTAGTCTATGGTGTTGTCAAATTTAAAGTAAAGTCTTTGAAGAACTGTTTAGTAGTTGACTTCTCCAGAGAAATGCTTCCAAAAATCTTACTGAGTTAAGTAACACTGTTCTAGAAGGAAAGTACTGGAAAACCAAGTGTTTCATTTTGTTGTCCCCCACTTCTGCTGCCCCTCTGTTTTCAGGCAGCACAGAGCAATAGTTAACACTGTTACCAGTATATTTTGCTTCTCTTCTGAAGGGATTTTAGAGGCAGTTCTGCATGCATTCCCATCCAGCCTTTGCTTTGAAACTGCCAACAAAGGTAGCAGGGGAATTGATTTACCAAGTGGAAAATTTGTCAGCTAACTCTGAGATGGCCTTGCTTCACTTAAGCTGCAAAACAGCCGTTTATGCAATGACTGATAGTAACTAACCAGGATCAGATTCAGACTGATGGCAGCCAGCCACTCGCTTGACTTCTTTACAGCTGCTAGTCCCTCAAGACATCTGGTTGTCTTTCCTGATTTTTCAAAACCCAGAAAATGTACAGTCACTTTTAAAGTGTATTGTTAGCTGTTACAATTAAATCTAACATTTTTTGTTGTGTCTCTTCTTAATTTTTGTACTTTAAAGATCCTGGAAAGTTTAATTTCACGCCCCGCCTGTTCAGCCTCAGTAGTTCATCAGGAGAATTCTCAGCCACTGAGTATGTTTACCCTTCAAGGGACCCTGCTGTCATCAATTCCATGCCATTCTTGCAAGAGGATCTTTACACTGCCCCACAGCCAGGTATGTGCTTTAAAATACTTAAGTAACAAGAAAACAGATGACTGTATCTTGCATCGGGCAGTGTCTCAGTAATTGTAAGCAACTTTTAACTTACATCTGTGATGATATATCACAGGAAAATGTCTGCATGCAGTGCTTATACAGTACTAAGCAATAGCAGTAATTTTACATGATGAAGATGCTGAGAAATAATCAAGTGTATATATGTATCCCAGAAGCTTGCTGTAAAAATACATTATTTATATCAGAGAATCAAAGTCCAGCTGAAGTTTAGCCAGGTGATTAACAAAAGGAATTAGTAAGATGTGAAATGATCCTGTTGTGATGTTGACAAGCATATAAGACTGGGGTTGTTCAGGGGATTACAAAAAACAGTAAGTGACTAATGATGGATTTGTTACTTCCTGACTGTGTAGCACTCTTCCTTGTTGACAATCACCATGAGGTGTACCTGTGGCAAGGCTGGTGGCCTGTGGAGAACAAAATCACAGGATCAGCTCGAATCAGGTGGGCTACAGACAGGAAATGCGCCATGGAGACGGTGCTCCGGTACTGCAAAGGTAACAGACTGCTGTGCCCAGCTGCTCTGAGCGTGTCACACCTGGTCACACCTGTCCATGCCTCCTATCCTGAGCCAAAAGGTGCTCCCCCAGTGCTATCAATAAACAGTTTATTTGCAGATACATTCTCTACTCTTTCTTTGCAAACCATTTGTCTAGTAACAGTCTTGTTCCCAATTGTCAAGATACTCTACGGACTCCACTGTCAGTGGAAAGGCTTTATTTGTGTTACACCTCAGAATGAAAAGTTAACAGTTTAAACATTCTCACTTAAGCCTGTAAGCTTAAGCTTACTTGGTTGTTGGCAGGACGCTTCTGCCGAGCGTACCACAAAGTTTCGTTTACCTGAATTCAGCTAATTTTAGACCTTTGCACTCTGCTTACTCTATTCTAAGTCTGTTTTTGTAAGATAAAAGCATTGAATCAGAAGTAGCCGTTGGGGATTTTCAGCATATATGTTTTAATCTTCGCAGTCAGATAAGTAAAAGACAGGTGTAATACTGAAAAACATGTTAAAAAGTCCCATATTAATTAAAAAAACATCCTGGAAATTTTCTTCTTTTTGCCTTAAACTGCTTCAGCTTTTCAGGAAAAAATTAAATACCCTTAGGAGGTAACTTTGGGTAGTGCATGAGATTGCAAAATATCATTCCTTTTGTAATTTCACCCTTCTCTCTCTTTTTTTTTTTTTTTTTTTTTTTTTTTNAAAAAATGTAAAGAAGCCCCCAAAATCCTATCTAATTCATGCTGGCCTAGAGCCTCTGACGTTCACTAATATGTTCCCAAGTTGGGAGCACAGGGAAGACATTGCAGAGATCACAGAAATGGTAAAACTTTTCATTGCAGACTGTTTCCTATTGCTAGTAATTGTGTCTTGTGATGTCAGTAACATTGGTTGTTTCCACTGTCAAGCCCCAAGGTCCAGAGGATAAACTTAGAAAGCACAGTTCAGGAATCTGCACAGGGAAAAAAACCTAACACCACAGCCAAACTCTTACTGGGAATGTGTATATCAGAGGCATTGCTGTTTTATTTTTCATGTAACTTCTCATATTCTTTTTCTTTTTTTTTTTTGCTAAAAACAGAAGGAAAGAGTTACCTGAATCATCTCGTAAAAAGAGATGTGCTAGAGTTTGGGCTTAACATAATAACTGTTTCAGTCAGGCAGCAATGTGCAGTTCTGGTTTGTTCCTCAGATTCGAAGTGCAGGGGAGCAAAGCACCTCTCAAAGTATCAGCTAGCACCAAGGGCTCTGTTACTGACTTCCTCACCTGGGATTCAGAGACACAGCCAAATTACATGTGGTTGCTTTAAAAGCTGTCAATCAAGGGGCATCTCAACACTAATGACATTTTCTGTTTTGTAAGTCTTCTGCAGCCATCCTTAGTAGAAAATGCTGGGTTCATGACTAAACACAGATTTCAGCCTTAAACTAAGATTCTGGGAGTACATCATGTTGTTCTGCTAAGTGCAGACCTGTTTTTAGCTGTGAAGTTATTGTAGAGCAGGTCTGTTGGCTTGTGTGCACACCTAGGCATACAGCTTTGTGCTCAGGCAGGGCAGGTTGTCCCCGTGCCATCTGCAGATGGCCTTGGGCGCAGTTGATGGTTTCAGCATTGTGATCCTGTTCTCTGTTTTATCCTTCCAGGATGCTGACGTTTCTAATCAGATAATACTTGTAGAGGATGTGCTGGCCAAGCTGTGTAAAACAGTGTATCCATTAGCAGACCTCTTAGCTAGGCCTCTGCCTGAGGGAGTTGATCCACTGAAACTTGAAATTTACCTTTCAGATCAGGACTTTGAGGTAAGGAGAGAATAGGTGCGCTGTCACTCTGTGCATCTATGCCTAACCATGCAAGAAAGTCTGTTTGCTGGTTGTGCTGCTCATCGGTTGTTTTTGCTAACAGGACATCCTCTCATTTTAAATCCAGGTTGCATTAGAGATGACAAGAGAGGAGTACAATGCACTGCCATCTTGGAAGCAGGTTAACCTGAAGAAGGCAAAAGGACTTTTCTAAGCCATGTTTATGGAAGTGAGCACTAAAGGGATGTCCACTCTCACTTTCTGTGTCCTTTAGAAGAATTGTACCTTACCTACATTTACAGAACAAATTTAAATAATCTGAAGTAATTAGTGACTACCTATCTGGAGGTGTGTAATATTATAATAAAAGGCCAAGAGAACTCTTTGAAAATGGAATTCAATTTTGACTCTTCAAGGTAATGTGTTTAAGCTCTGTTCTCCTATGCACTTAAACAGTAGTTTCTTGAGCTACTGCTGCAGGTGTCCTTTGGCTAGATCCAATACTTGCCATTTTTGTTTTTAAAGAAGTTCTCTTTGTAAAGTGTTATTTTGTTAGTTTGTGGATTACAAAGAATTTATATTTATATAAACACATAGAACAAGTATGTATTTAACAATGCAATTATATTCACTTTCAAGACTTCCATGTCAAAACTACAGGAAAGTAGCTGGATGGCAGTTGCTTGTACCAAATTAGCTATACCACCAATATGTATCTCCTTTGCATTCTGAAAAGTTTCTCTTTGCAATAGTTAATGAATTGTTCTCAGTGCTGCTTCAGGTGCTAAACCGAACAAAGCATTTGTATTTATAGCATGGATTTCTTGAGAAACTATGCGAATCAACCTTTATACTTTATTATCCAAAAATGTATAGTGCCTTGTTTTTTGTGTACAGTTTATATACAAAAAAAAAAGATTGGTCTGCATTTTGAAGATGGCTTACAACAGTCTCCTATGTTACTTTTATAACAGTAGAAATAAAAACATCTCAGTTTCTAATACTTGTTGTAAACATTAAACATGTCTTTTGTGATATAAGAACTGAAAGTAAAAGCTTCTGAATAAACTCTCGGCAATGCTCTGACTTGTCAGAATTTGTACTGTTATCTGTACTAGCATTGGAACCTTCCATAACATAGTATTTTCTCAAAATATTTTAATCTTAGATGTCTGTGGGTATTGTACAGAGTTATAATTTGAGAAGCAGATAATGTAGAAAGTAATTGATGTATGAGATAAAGTTGGGCAAAACTTCAATGCTGAATGTTGGAACATGTCAGTCACACAACTCTGTATTCTTTGGGTTTCCCCTTTTGTATATGAAACCAAAATTATTATGCTGGTTTTCAAAATGAAAAAATCTTTTCAACCTTTGTGCAATTGGGAGTAAAATTTGAATTGAAAATGAGCGTTGTGTCCATTCTTTCAATAAGCACAGAAGACAAAATTGTTTTACTCAGTTAATTAGGACATTGAATAGAATCTTTGAGTAAGTATTTGCTTATGGTTTGAAACATTTTTCAGGCATTTGGCATTTCTATAATAAGCTGTGTGGTTCTCCTCTGGTATCCTAGTGGGTTTCACATTTTCATTCCTGGTTGCATAGCTTTCCTTCTGCCCTGCAACCATTTAGAGCTGTGTCTGGCTTGGGGTGGTGCCTGTTGCTGCTCTTGTCATTGTCCTAGGCCAAGGAACTTGAAGTGGGACTTTTGAATTGCAAGGTGTGGGTTTCTGCAAGATCTGCAGTAAGTATTGCTCCATAGTTAAAGTGAATCTTATTTTGACAGATGGGTTGGTAAGTTGTAACCAAGCCTTTAAGTAAATGAATTAAAAACTTAGAAATACGCAAGTACTATTCAGCTGACATGAGATACTACAGGTGAATTTTCAGCACTGGAGTATTTCCTTTCATGTACTGGTTTCTGTCAATAACTGAAATGAAATAACCCCAGAAAATGTAAGGAACAGAATTCAGAGCCAGAATGTTTCTTACATAGATGCCAGCAAAACGCTGTTTAAATGCCAGTTCCTCAGAGGTCCTCAGCTGCTTTCTGCATGGGATACACTGTTCATTTGAAAATGCAGGGTTTTATAGCGACAAGTTTATTTTTCAAATACTGATAGGTTTCCAAAGTCACTGCTGTATTCATCTAAGTATTTTTTGCACCCATACATTTTCCTCTTTCACCCTCTCTGGTGATAAAATCAAGCCGGAATTAGGTTTTGATTATTCATGTTCAGTCTGTACCATGAGGGTAGCAGGTTCCTGTGTTTTGATTTTTGTCTCCAACAGAGAGCTGATTTGCATTGCATGATTGACCTTGTTTTTCCCTCTGGCAGGGTAGTATCATTTGCTTTTGTTTCTTGAAAACATTGTCAGTCCTTCAAGTGCTGCTGAAGGGCAACATTCACCCACCCCTAAAGCCTTTAGAATCTGAGCTGAAAGACAAGAAGAGCCAGTAAGGGGGCTGCAGGCACTGAAACAATTTGCTGTTGTCAGATCTGAGGGTTCCTGTAAATTTTACACTATTTCATATCTAATGGCCCAGTTCCATGAACCAGGACACAGAATCCAACTTTCTGCTTTGGTGCTTTGCTCATAACATTGCCTAGGAAAGCTTCAAGGTTTTGCAGAAAATACTTTATTATTCATTATATACTTTTTACTTATCAAAATGGTTTCCTGAAATGTGAAGCTGACAACATGGCTTCTTGCTAGCAGTATTTTTCTGATCTTGGAGGTGAACAAGCACAAAACCTGTCGGTGGACAAAGGAACAGCACAAATAACAGAAAGGAAATCAATGTAAGGCGTTAGACAGACCTGTAGATTATGCTTTAACTTTCTGCTACCTTCCCTCTCCGCTGTAGGAATGCCATTTACGGTTAGAAACTACAAAGGGCCATTAAAATATTCTTGAACTGGTTTTAGAGCCCTGCACGGGAAACAGAGCTGAAACATGTCTGGATAGGGGGACAGGGTTAGTTTGGTTGCTTGCCTGGGTTACTTGGTGTTCTCTGCTTGTTTCAAATAGACACCCAAGAATTCCATGTTTAGGTAAAGTTTCTGGTGTAGGGAGTCTGCACATGAAAAAGATAGTACATTGAACATGGCATTTTGTGTTTTCTATCAATCCCATAGCTTTCAGGCATTGAGTCATGATTGTATTTCTTATGGGTTTAAACTGCCCCATCCTAACTCTTGAAAGTATTGCTCTTTGATTACATAATTATTCCTGCCCACATAAGGATTTGTTAGCAGTGAAATGGGCTGGAAACATGAATACATTAGTCTGACAAAACACCAAATAAAACATTATATCTGAAAAATCTGCTACCTGTATGCAGCAGCCAGAAGAGGAGAGAAAATGAGAGATAGGTAGAAAGAGAAAAAACCAAAAGTAATCTTTAATCATTTGGGAGAACTTTCTTCTGTCTACCACTGTCCCACCAGTCTCCAAACAGGTACTTATCTGAGGAGGAGTTGTAGACCCATGTGCAGAACTGGTGAAATGTGCTTCTGAGCTTCTCTGAAAGCCTGTGGTGCTTTTGTGGAAAAGGGCAGTGGCAGGTTGCTGTGGTGAGTCCCAGTGTTTGCACAGCCCTGCTGGTTTCAGCTGGTGGGACAGGCTCACCACAGGATCAACCCTGCTTGGCTGCACTGTGGGGAAGAACAGTTGGACCACTCTCTGCTTCTAACTCCCAGTCAATGTTTCCCTTTTGGATCAAGTAGTAGGTGAGGAGAAATAAGTCAGTAATACTCTCCAAAGTGCCTGCTTTCCACTGAGGCTCCAGTTCACCTGATACACGCTCCCAGCTTGATGCTGGTTGTCAACAGCTCATGCTGCAGGGAATTCCCTTTTGGGCACAGGCAAGGACTGCGCTCAGCCAGTCAGTACTGGCTCTGAGGAAACTTTCCCTCTCACAGGGCAGCAGCATGGGGTTGACCGTACAAGCCTGAGGTACTGGCCCTGGTAGATGAACACTTAACTTTCCTCCTGAGATTGGACTGGTGAATTGATGGGGATGAAGGGATTTGGGGTGCAGTGCTTCAAATGGCAGGTTTGTTTTCTCTCCTCTGCTCTCATATACCCTGTAAGATTAATGCTGATTTGTGTTGTTTTCATGCAATTTGATTGGTGGAGTAAGAGGAGCACCTGGAAGAACAGCTAATCTGAGAGTAACAACTAATTGTAACTCCTGCTGCTATGGAGGTAGATAGTAGCTAAAACTGCCCAAAGAACAGCCTAGAGAGTCAGTGCAGTTTCCTCATTCATACTGGCTCTGTGGATAAGTTTTGTTGAAACCTGTGACTGTGGGATGGTGCTGTCACAGTGTTAGTTTTCCTCTATTATAATTCAACGATCCTAGTCCTATAATAATAATAAAATACTTTAATAATTTTTCCTTCACATGAAGCTCTGTGTTGTACCAGCCCCTTGCTGTCAATATTCTTCTGGGCACTGACTTCTGGTCTTGGAGGGAAACAAGCGCAAAACCTGTCTGTGAACAAAGGTACAGCCCAAACAACTGAGTGGTAAGTACAACCAGTCCCAGCAGGAAAGGGATGCAGCCACTTGTTTTGTGACACAGGTCATATTAAACTCTGTTTAGCAGCCCCAAGATCTGCTCTGTATTAAGAACATTTCATGTGGGATTTTCCAATTTGTGGGACTCAGGCCTAGATGTGTAAAATGTGCAGCTGTATGGCAGGATTTCACCTGGCAGCCCTTTCTTATGGGTAGGACAGTCCTCTTCCATGTCTCTCTGTGCTCTGGATCACCGAGAGCAGTGTGGGCTGGGAGCCAGTCATGTAGGGACCATTCCAAGAGCTAGAAAGCCACTGAAGAAGCTAACCCAACTAGGCCATAAGGCTGCATGCTCTAGAGCTGAAGCTAAATAAATCTTCTTCTCTGTGTTCCTCCTAAAGTGCAGCATATTTCAGAGGAATGGTGAAAAAGAGGGGGTACCATACACTCTGCACACCATTGTGTTTTCTGCAGCGGGTACTTTGCCTTTGGGTGCTCCCTGTCCTTTATTCCTTGGAGAATTGGTGCAGCATGCCCAAGTGCCCAGGCAGCAGGCTCATGAGATCAGCAGCAGGAACTGCATCTTCACATTTTCATGTCAAATCTTGTGCTCTTCACAAGGATGTCCAACCCAAGGGGCAAAGACGCCCCATCCTGTTTTTACAGCCACAGTCATAAGGGCAGCCCCATGACACATTCACATGCAGTCCTGATCCACTGACAGTTGCCCTCCTGGCAACAGAGTGACACTTTTATAAAGCTTTGTAAATCACTCCTGCCCAGTGTAGCCTCTTGAACTAGCACAGAATATATTTTTACAGCAAGGACTAGACTCTGGGCAAATTTCTTACATTCTGTTGCTGAAAGATACAATATTTATATAAAAGAAAAGTTCATTTTCTGCTCTCTCATTGCAGTAAGGAACTGGGATATGTGAAGAAAACTCTATCTATTCAAACAGAAGATAGAGTCAGTTGTAGAGATTTATGGTAAAAGATACTGACTGTGCACCTTAGGTCCTTGACTCTGCTACACGTGCTGCACACACATTCCAGGCCCCGTGCTGGCAAACCCTTGCAGTCCTGCATTTCTACACTTCTGTCTCTACCACGCCAGCCAAGCTGGAAGGGGCCTTGAGGGGATGCTTGCACCACAGCTGCAAATGTTACCTAAACCACCCCAAAGTTCTGCTTTCTTCTCTGCAGGGACCTGCCCATGGAATTGCCAAGTTACTCAACCAGAGGAAAGTCTGTGAGTGCATGCACTGCTAAAAGAGCAAGGGAAGTCAGAAGAAAATAATCTGTAGTGACCCCATTTGCTATTCTACTAACAGATATATGCTCAGCTTCAATTTTACACTCCCCTATGCAGCCTGTGTGTTCCAGGCTGTGCTAATCGGCACATTCGTTTTACAGTGGCAGTTGCTGAGCCACTTGTATTTCATAGCAGAACACTGATGTTTAATTCCTTTAATTTAGAAATGTGCTGTATAAACTGTTAACTGTTTGCACATGTGGCTATTAATTGTCTTTAAGCAGTCAGTAAACATATAACCTCAATACAATCACTATCCATGGTCATGGCAACTGCCTGTGAGGAAAGGCACCTGCTTCCTACTGTCAAAATTGAATGTTGTACATAATAATGTTGTTGAAGTGGTAACACTTTATTATTAGTGCCTCTGTTTGCTCACTCTATACTTTATAAAGTGGTCATGACTTATAGACACAAAAGTAATTGATTTGGCTTGGTTTATCTACAGGGGCCCAGGCAATATTTTATCATTTCACTTTGAAAGCTGTTTTTGAAATCAAGTCATTTATGTAAGTCATTTCCAAGTAAAATCTCTGCTAGTTCTAATGCTTTTTCTTTTTCCAACTCTGACTGCTACCTAATTTCCCTGAAGTTTTACAATTTAAGTATGGGAGTGTTTTTTTTAAACAATTCTAATTTTCATATTTGAGGAATATGATTGCTGGTGCCTTGCTGTACAGTTTTAGGGGGTGTATTTCCCCCTACACCTCACCCCCCACCACCACCCATGTTCTTTCCAAGTGGTTTATTAATGATCTGGGAAATGTGATTCTCTATTTCAGAAAAGATTTTCAAAATCTGGCTGTAAACCAGAAGCAGAACCATACTGCACCACATCAGTGCAATAAATACTAAGGAAGGTTGAACATTTCACAAAAGGGAAACTACAAGAAAGAGTTTGAGGTTTTGACTTCATCCAGAAGCCTCTGGCTTACTTTACTACTAAAATTTCCAGCGAAACAGACTTAATTTTTGAAGTGCTATTTGTTTTTGATAGAGCCAAGCATTCTGCCAAGACATGGCTGCTGGATGAGCAAACACTTCCAAGACAGTCTCTGCAGTAACAGATGCAGCACTGAAGGCTGGAAGTGACATGAAGCATAGAAGATCCAACCAAAATTACACAGGGCAGCAACAAGAATAAACTTTGAAAATCCTGAGTCTAAGCAATAGAGGGACAAGCTGGAGCCCTTCAGGAATGACCTTTGACGATGAGATCCTCTGGAACCACCACTGGTCTTGGTACCAATCTGGACAGATGCCTCTGTAGAATATCTACAGTTTGTCTTTAAAATACATGCAAAGACTTCATGAGATGAGGTTTATGAAGAGCCCATATTGGTTGGACAAATAAGATACCACCTGTCCCAACACACCTCACTTGTTGATGTTTATATACCATAAGACCAAGTGCTAGAAGAATATGTGGGCTTGTATTTTGAGGATCTTACTACATCTGCCTCATTTCGGATGACACAGAAGAGGCAGTAGTCTGTGAGAAGCTGGTAGCAGCAGATTTGTTTCCATGTTTTATCTCTAGAACAAGATGGTTCTTATCAAACACAACCAAGTGTGGAAGTAGAACTTCTGGAAGAACATGTGCATGCAGCCTTCCCACTCTGTCACGGGAGGGATCTCTTTGAGGTTGATTCTTTCTGATGCCATCCTTTTTTTTTTTTTTTTTTTTTCCATGTTCCATTGCTACATGCCACTTAANGTTAGAAAACCTTTAAAGCACCATTTTCAAAAGAAGGGACGGAGCCGTGTGTGGGAAAGCAGCCAGAGCCCAGGAAAGGCTGTTAAGGGTATATGCTAATGAGGAAACTGTCCTGGTAGATAGGCCTTCTAATGATTGAGCCTTCTTACGAGGGAAGAGACGAGGAAAAACAATTGGAAAAGTGCCAGAACAGAGTGATTAAAAGTACTTTCATTTTATATTACAAAGTGGCTGAAGGCTACCTGCCTTGTTTGAATTTAATGGGAGCTTGTCCTTGCCCCGTGTTCATGCTACATCACATGAGTCTCCGCCGTCGGATCGTGCGAGAGCAGGTGCGTGTCTGGGCGGATGAGCGGCGGTGCACCACACAGAGCGCGCACGGCGCTGCCGTGCCGCACAGGTAACGCAGGTAGGCAGGCGGGGCGCAGCGCTGCTGCCCGCTCTGCTCTGCTCACTGCGGGCTGCCTGGTGCCTGACTGCCGTGACCGCATCAGCCCCGTCGAGGCTCACTTCCTCCTCTGGCCGAACCTGAGCTGGAGGCAGCTTGCTAGGTTGCCGCGGGGCATTTCACCGGGTGCCCCGGAGATGGGCAAGCGTTTACAAGCGCCGGTGCAGGCCTGGGACGGGAACAGGCAGCCACCCGCCCCTCGGGCGGACCGAGCGGCCCTCGCCGTAGCGCGGGGCTCCGTGTTGCAGGACTGAGCAGCCGATCGCTCGGGCTGTGCGCTGCCGGCCGCCCTTTCCCCTCATGTCTCCCCACAGGCCCTGGAAGCAACTTCTGCGCCGGCGTTAAGCCCCGCGAGCCGCCTCAGCCCGGCTTCGGCTCTCCCCTGCTCCCCCTTTCCGCCTTCCCTCCCAGGCACCGCCGCCATGTGGCCCCATGGCCAGCAGGGGGCGCAGCGCCGCCACCCGCGGACCCGGGCTGCCCTCGCTGTGCGCGGCGGGGCCCGGCGGGCCCGGCAGCTCTGGCCATCGCCGCACGGCCCCGGGCGAGCTCGGTGTGACCAGCCCCGGCCATCGCCACACGGCCCCGGGCGAGCTCGGTGTGACCGGCCCCGGCCGAGCTCGGTGTGACCAGCCCCGGTCACAGCTCTGCCCGGCGGAGGGGCTCGGGGCAGCGGCGCAAACAGGGGCTGCCAGGTGCCGCTGCCTTCCCAGTGTGCCCTTCTCCCGCAGCAGGTCATGGCTGCGTGCACTGGGCTCCGTGCCTGGCTCGACCCCAGGCCGGCGGGGTGGCAGAGCAGTGTCACAGCCCGACCTTGGCCGCCGTGTGACCCTGGCACTGCACTAGAAAGGGCTTCACGAGCTCCTCACCAAAAGACTTTAGCAACCACATTTGCCCCTCTGACATCCCACCGGGGTGTCACACCTACCCTGACCCAATCTTCTCCCCATGAAGGTGTATGCTAGCCTGGGGAGGAGAGCTGTGGTTGGCATGAACCACATTCCTCCATCCAGAAGCACATGGAAAAGGCAAAACTGTATTTTGGCTGTGAGAACTGTAGTGACCCTTTGCGGACCATGGCACAGGGCACAAAGGGGACGGAAGAGGACTGAATCCAGACTGTCAACAGCACTGAAGTGGGGAAAGTTTTGGGGATGAGCATTTTCCCTGACAGCTGATTATCTGGTAGCTGGTCTAAGCAAGCCGTTGCTGAGGTGCTGTTTCATCTAGCAGCTCCGGGAATGACTTCCTGGCACACCCAGGCTTTTGTGGCATTCCTTGCTCTGGAGTAATTGCAGAGAGCATAGCTGCTCTTTCCTTCTCCCTTAGGACCCAGTTATTTGGGCCAGCAAGGCTGTGGCTGTGCACAGAGGCACATCCAGAATGCCAGGTGCTAGGGAATTTGTGATGGCTATGTGTGTCAGTAAGGAAGATCCACATTGCTCCTCTTCCAGCTTCACCAACCACGAACCCCCACACTTGTAGTGGTTCTTCCCTACTCCAGCAAAATAGTTGGCACACTGACTAGAGAAGCAACAGCTTGCAGCTGGCACAGATCAGCCATGACTCGCTGGCCTCAGTGGCTTCACTTTGAACTTGCTCATTTGTCACCTCTTCCCTCCCCCCTTTTCTCACAGAGCCGCACAAAGAGAGCTGGCAAGGCTGCCCACCACCCCAGCGGGCACCACTCACCTTGCCAAGCCGGGCCCCCTCCATGCCTCCTTCCTGCCATCCCCCAGCTGCTTCGCCCCCATCACCATTGTATTCACTTGCCTTTGAAATTGGCAGGAGACATCAGCTATGCTCAGATGATGAAAAGAGAGGGGGAAGCACCTGCCTATGTTTGGGGTTTGGGTTTAGAGCTGTGCTTGTGCTGAATACATACACCCTTATTTGGATGCTCAGATGCAGAAGAGTTGGAGAGGGGCTTTTATTCAGCTGCTGAAATATTCAGCCAGATCTCAGTGCAGCAGTTTGCAGAGACCACCTCTCCCATCCTCACACCACCACTGTCCCAAAAACCCCCTATTATTTTAAAGCACTTTATGTGCTGAATGCTCAAGTGTTTTTTACCTTACAATGGGAGCACTGTTAGGATGGGCTAAACAGACTAACCAACAGCAGGCTTCTTGCCCCATTGCACAGTGACAGTGTGTGTAAGTTACCTGCATATGTCTTGACAGCATTTTGGAACCACAAAATTTCAACCTGTAAGACACATTTGGATACCTAGGAGGAGTCAGGCAGTCTCCAACATCAAGTGGGAAGGAAAGGACATTTTTCCAAGGCATGGGAACTAATGGAGTGAGGGTGAACTACTTGTGACAGATGGTTGTTGGCAGTTTCCTTGCTCATTTCCAAAGCATAGATCCAAATGAGTGACCAAAACAAGCCTGGACTTTCCTCCCTCTCACTTCTATGACTTTTTCATGGGCGGGAAGATGGGTCCAGCACATTTGGCCTGAAGCAAGGTAGTGGTTATAAGCTCTGCATACCCCAAGCCAAGCAGCAGCCCAGGGCTGCCCATGTGCAGAGTTGGTAACAACACAAGGTGCAGCCTGGTGTCACCCAGGCATAGCAGTGGGTATGATGGCAGTACTGACACATTCACCTGGCATTGCACCTGAGCTAATAAGCCTTGGGTTTGTTAGCTTAGGCACAGCACTGCACTGACATCAGGGGACCTGCACTGGTTCCCAGCCCACCAACCGGGATGCCTCTAGGCTGTTTTTCCTGATTCTGGTGCTGGACAATTTGAGGGCCAAGAAAGTTACATCATTCAAAGTCTCCTTTCCTTACTTTTTGTAATACTTATGAAGGCTGAAGCCCCAGTAGTTCCTCAGCTTTTGCTCCTGCCTCCATCTCAAGAGGAGATGGATGGAAATGGGGAAGCAGAGGGAGGGCATGGGAGCAGCTGTAAATGGCTTTGTCACTGTGCCCACTGCAGTGCCCTGCCTCCCCACTCTTCCTTTGATCCATTTTCAGCCATCAGACTTGCAGAGAATCTTGCACTGAATCCATCTCATGGCTCCACACAGCAGCTAAGGGAAGGTCTGGGAAATCAATCACCTCAGATCTATAGGCAGCAGAACTAATTCTGTTTGTTTCAGCTGCTGGATTCCAGGATTGGAGTCACCTCATCCAAAAGGCAGCAGGCATATCATCAGGTGAATTGTATCCAAAAGGTTTTTCCCTTACACCACTAACTGTAAAGAAGCCCATGGCTCCACTAGAGAGTGACAAGAATCCTATCATTGGAATCCACAGGTGTTTAAGTTGTCTCAGTAACGCAGGGCTCTGCACTGGATGTCTGCCCTAAGCCCTTGCCATTGCAGCAGGACTCCTCAGATTCTTGCCTTGAGCTGTGCAGGATGTCTTCCTACCCTTCCTGAGGGACCCCAAGGCACAGGGGTCTCCACTAATGCCCTCTGCACAAGTAACATCAGACGTGGCTGTGATTAGGCTGGTGGAGGCAGCACTATCTTGCCTTTGTCCCTTAACACCGTTATTGCAGCTAAGGAGAGATTTGGGGGTGATATCAGAACTGACAGGCTAGAGTTCTTACCTTCCAGGTCATCTTCCTGACCATCTGATGTCAGTCTGCTGGTGCAGGGGAAGAGTGGAGGGAACCAGGCTCATGCAGGGGAAGTTGGGCAGGTGACTCCTGTGTCACTTACCAGGCACTTCAGTGCTGGGTATTAAGGGTTTGTGGGCCCCATCCCGTCAGCTGCTCCATGGAGCTGACCCTGCCTGCCCAGTATCAGGCAGCTGTGTACTGGGAATGCTGCATGGATTGAGTGCGACTTAGTAAATATTAGTTTGCAGAGTCATGTGTGATCTAGTGAAATTTAAGCAGTTTCCTGCTAAGGAGCCCCCTTTTTTAAAGCTGGGGTTGTGAAGTTAGGAACACTCACTTTGCCCCAGCAGACACAATGCCTCAGTCATTAAGTGGGAAAAAGCCCCAAGGAATTTGAGCAGTGCAATAATACAGCTGCTGAAAGTGTTCATGAACCAGGAGTAACTTTATATAAAGAACTAAAACAGAAATAAAACTCGGTTTGATTAAATGGTTGGATTCAGGGAAGCAGGTCACCTCCTGGAAAGCAGCTTATGTAGGTGTGAGATGATTCAGGCTATTTCTGAAGGGAGAAAATATGCAACAGCTTCCTGGCTAAAGCACAGGCCACCCCACTCCCAAGTAAGGCCACAGACTTTCAGTGACCTTTGTCATCGCTCCTTCAGGCCCTGTGCTCTCAGGGAATACCAATGCTTCTCTGCCTGGTTTCTGCTTCCAAAGCTGAAATACACACACGTGCGTGCATGCATGCATGCAAGCAATTCCCAAATTGCTAAGATTCCTTCACCTACACAAAAGCAACTTTAAAGGTGAAATTCAAAGGTGGTCAACCTTTCCACTCTTGGTCAGATCATGCCCGAAACTTCATTCCTTAGGTAGCACAGTGGCCAAAACTCCTGACTGAGACTATAAGCATTTGGCATCTGAAAATCAGAACACATCCATTTTTGTGTCTAACCTCAAATAATTGCTTGGAAGCAATACTTGATGATCTCCCCTGAGGACCTAAGGGCACCTTGCAAGTCACTGTAGGAGAGGGAAACCTTCAAGCCCCTGTGACTGCATGGGTCAGCTGGTGACTGCTGCTGATCCTGCTCACGTGACCAAGTGAGCTAGAAAAAGCAAAGCTATTTGCTAACTCATGTTTTGTCACTATGACTTGTGACACGTGGGATCTTGTGGCCTGAGTGATTTCTTTGCAAAATAGGTGGCAGAGAGCCTGGATACACATCCCTGGCTCATATCTGCTTTTGCTGCAGTTTGGCCCAAGCAGTCAAAAGCAAATGAGGGAGGATGTAGCAATAATATGGGGGAAGCTGGAGAGGTTGGAAATATGCGCAGGAAATAACTGAATTAGACTGTGCCTGGGAAAACCAAAGTTGATATATTTGGGAAAATGGTCTGAAACACTTACTGCTCAATAGGACAGAGAAATCTGAAAGGCAGAAGCATCAATTAGCAGACACTGCTGCACTATGGACCAGGACAGGTCCATGTGATTTGGGGCAGCCCACTGAGGTATCTTAGTGCAGAGGGGGGTGTGCTGGGGTTGCAGCAGGGCTGCTGCCATCATTACTGTACCCCAGGCTCAGGGTGATGCAGACAGGCTGAAGGCTTTCAGAGAGCAGCACGTAAGATGAAAGGTGGGAGGGAACAGCTGGATGAGGAAAGCCTGAAAGAATTCAGCATAAACAACTTTTCCAAATAATGACTAAAGGAGGAGGATATGATAACCCTCTTCAAGTATTTGAATGCTATAAACACCAAGTGTGGCTCATGTGGGATAAGATTAGATGTAATCGGATAAATGTATGGGCAGGGGAAAATGGGTTTTATGCAAGGACAGCGGTACAATGTAATAGAATGTGGTTTCACAAAGGAGGAATAGAAGTCTGATTGGTGTACACAAAGCTGCTCCAGGTAGAAAAAGAAAGCAAGGCCATGTGCTGTCGGGACAGTTGAGCAAAGGAGAAGTGGATAAGGTAGCCTTTACCTTCAGGTCCTTTGCTGTGAGGCTTGTTGTTTTGTTGTTCCGTAGAAAAGAAAAACTTACATTCATCACATTGCTTAAAATCCCTACCAGAACCAAGCTGAGTACAAAAATAGGTAACAAGACTCCTTTTCTGCAGCAGTGAAGAACATTGCTCATCATAATCTGGAACTTTCCTTGCTTGTACAATGAAGGAGGTGTGACATCCTGCTTTGTGTGGGTTTTGTGGAGGATGGCCCAGAGGACATAAAATGGGATAGTTAACTGCAGTCAGCTATCACCTATGTCACTGGCACGCTGGCAGTGCTGAGGTAAGTTCATCCCACACTGCATTCTTCATGGAAATTAACATACAACTTACTAGGAGTGTTTGTTGGTCAGGTACCTGGTGACCAAGCTGTAATTAATTCCTGGGATTACAGTGAAAATCAAACCAGGGAAGGGCCACTCCTCTTCTACAGCTAAATTTTTCTTCACAGTAGAAGTGAGGCACAATTTTTCACCTCATGTTTAATCAGACCCTTTGGAGGTTCTCTCTTGTACAGGCATTTTAAAGGAAAAAAATCAGGGTTTGGATGCAATCCTATCATCTGCCAATTGCTCTCTCCATTCCAGTCAGTAGAAAGCTAGGCAGAAAAGGGCCTTTTTTCCCACTCTGTCTCTCTCTTCTTCTCCCATTCCTCTAAATCTGTATGATCTATAGAGGCCAGGGTATTCACTGCTGTTCAGACCCCGTATTTTGGCTCATTAAAATGTCAGACTTACCACTGCGCACCCAGGATGCTCATTCCTATTGACATCAATGGACAATTAAATCGGAAGTGGATAAAGCCCACAACTTTATGATGAGATTAGTGATCAAAGCAACTTTAAATTGTGTTAAACTCCTCCAGTGTCATTCAGCAGAGTTGTCAGGCTGTCCAGCCTAACACAAGAACACAACATTTCTGTAAGTTTTCTTGTGTGACTTGAGAAGAAAACCTGTCTGACACTCACCTGTGCTCTGCTGAAAAGCTGTACCAAAGCTTTTGTGTTGCTGGACATTGGTAAAAAATGAGGAAAAGGGATTTTGCTGCTGTGTTTCCAGGTTCTATAATGTATCACACAAACCATTTAATAAAATACACAGTAAAGTAGAAAATAAATCATTCTGAAAGAAGCCTGAGGTGATCTGAAAGCCAAGCACAAGAAAGCTGTCACTCAGCTTCTCTGGGATAAAACTCTTCCTTCCCTTATTTTCAGACTGCAGAATTGAGTAAGCAGCTACTACAAACTCAGTTGTCTTTTACCTGGTTGCTTCCAAACCTTACCTAAGGTATTTCTTATATGTAAGACTGCTCACAGAAATAATGCACAGCCTGAAAATAAAATTTGATAAGAGCTAAATTACAGTTTGGAAAACTGTACTATTGTGGTCTGTCTCCTTCCTCACATTTAAAAGGATTTTTGTACTTTCACATTTGGAACAATACATGCCTTGCCCATAGATGAGACTTTTATAGCCCCAAATATGTCTAATAATTTTTCTAGTTTAATTCTGGAAATTATTTTAATGAGGACTGTCTCTCTTCTAATAAACCAATATAATAAAGCTCATGAAATACAATCAAAAGATTTCTCATGTAATAAATCATTATAATATTTTATTATGTATGGAAGGGCTGCTCTACATTTCTGTGTATTCCAAACATGAATTACTTTTCCAGGATAGTACAGAAGAGCTGTGTTTTTCCAGAAGAAAAGCGAAGTGGTAATGTTTCTACTTCATTGCTCATTTTCTGCTGCACCAGACATATCTTGAGGTTGGGGCATGGGCAGTGGTGCTGCTCCAGTGCAGGCATAGACACAGGGTCTTTAAAGAGCTCTCAAATAAGTGCTAAAAGGGGGCAGTGTATGTGTGACACATGACATTTAATTAGCATGTTAAATACATGTGCATTTCAAAACAGTGCCAGCTGAGCAGAAAAGCAGCCTAACACACAGTTTGAAGGAAACAATCATATTTGCAAACTTTTTTTTTTTTTTGTTCCCCTTAAGTTGACTGTTGTTTTCTGGACAGTGAAGAGAAATCTGTTTTTTTGGAAGCAGAAAATACATTGAAGTCCTTTATTAAATCAGCTGACTGAACTGCAATTGCTGAAGGCTATGGTAAGAACTTGCCAGCTTCTTTTGAAAAGCACTGTCTTGTTCTAGGTGTGGTTTTGACTATACAAGTTTATTGCAGATGCTGATTTCTACCCATAGGGAAGGGGCACACTCTTCAGCATACATCATTGCAGATTTCTGGGACACTGAAAGGCTGCCAGAACAAGTTACCTTGGTCCACCTGGACCCAAGTGAAACAGAGATTTCTCTCTTTGATTCGTTAGCATCTCAGCCAGATGAACTTGGAAACTCAACTTGCCAAATTCACACAGCTTGAGAAGGTTCATATTAAATCTATGGGACCTGACTGTGCTTTCCAGAGCTTCTCCTGGCAATATTCCTGTAACAATCCCTTCCAGTTCCATTAGCTCAAAAGCCTGACAAAATAAATACTAAGAAAAGTGCCTCACTAGTTAGAAAATCTCCAGGTCTTTAGCTGTCACCTGGTGTGAAGCTGGCCCAGCACACACCCACTCATTTCTCTCTTTGGAGCCACCTTCACTTGCAGGCCAAGCAGCAGTGTCCTGTGCAGGCAGCAGAGGGCAAGCAGGTATCTACCTCACCTGATACTGGCTAGACGCAGGCATGGTGCCACTGCAGCTTCTGCTGCCCTGCAAACATTTGTACCTGGGACATAAAGGACGCACCCTTTAAAAACAACCCAAAAAAATCCAAACAAATCTATCAACCCACCAAGCCTGGTTTTAGAGACACCACTTGTTTTTAAATGAGTATAGGAATTGTAAAGACCTTCTCCCTTAGCTCTCTGTCAGAGCATCACTGATTGGGGGAGGAGGAGTGCAGCCTCATGGGTAGGTGCTCCAGAGGCCATGGGGACGGGAATTAATGCTCCTTTGGACATTATGTTCTGCCATTCTCCCTTTCCCAGTATTGTGGAGTGGCAGCCAAAAACAAAGCTGCTGCCACCAGAGAAGAGGGACCTGTAGTAACAGCACAAGGGGCAACAGTTTTGAACAGTAAGAGGGAGGGTTTATGCTGGATGTCAGGATGAAAAATTTTATGATGAGGGTGGAACAGGTTGTCCAGAGAAGTTGTAGATGCCCTGTCCCTGGGAGTGTATAAGGTCAGGTTGGATGAGGCTTTGGGCAACCTGATCTAGGGAAAGATGTCCCTGCCCATGGCAGGAGGGTGGGACTAGGTGATCTCCAAAGGTCCTTCCAACCCAGACTGTGTTGTGATTCTTAGAACCACTGCAGCAGAGTGTCAGTGAGAGGGGAGCTGAGGGTGCTGGGCACATTGCAGGATTGGGCCAGGTATAGAGACAAGACCCTGCAAAGCAGTGTTGATCAGGCATGTTTTGGTCATTGAGTGCTGGCCATTTGGATGCAATGCATTCTAAAAACATATTAGATGTCAAGGTCCTGGTGGCTGGAAGCTGATGAAAATGAGAAGACACCTAGGGAAATCTGAGAGCAGCAAGAAAACAGGAGGCTGGAGAAAAACCTACTATTTTTAAGTCCCTTTCTTGTCTAGAGTTTCACAGTCTGCTGGGTTTGGCCTAAGTTGACATGAAAGATCTGCTGTGTTTCCTGTTACACATGAAAAATGACATACACACCAGTAACATCAATATTATTATAATTTTTTTAATCGGACTTCACACGTAATTTTTACTAAAAATATGTATTTTGAGATTTATAGTTCATCTTAGCCTGGTTTTTCTCATTGAGCATGACCAGAGTTTTGGGAAGAATGATGAGATACTGCATCTCCAGGCAATGCCCATCACTGCCCAAAGTTAAGTGAGCAGTGCCAATGAGCCACCTGCATCTTTAATAATGTCAAGTAGCTTCAAAACACTGACATCTGTTTGTGAAGTTTGAAGTTTAAGTGATTTCTCAGATATGCAGTGAACACTCTCTACCTGGAACCTTGCTTGGAAAATATTTGACATTTCTATAGCAGGCATTTGCTCACTTAGGAAAAAATTATCCAGAGAGCTTTGCTGCTTAGCCAATTCTTACACACACCACAAGCGAGCTCCCCTATCCTCTCTTTTTCTCTACATTGTCATGTTTCTATGAGAGAGAGATACACCAGCGCCATCAGTCTGCTTGTAGGCTTTTTCCTCCTGAAAGAACTCTGCTCCACTGCTCATATACCAGCATCTTTTGCTTTATTTTTGTTTGACAATTCACTATCAAAACAGTAGAACTGGGCACTTTTTGGTTATTTAACTAGGGATAGTTTTAATTACTCAATAATGTAACAAATCTTGTAACAGGATTTGAATTTTTTCTCAAATATCAAAATCCCTGGCAGAAGTTCAATACTTCTTACATTTTAAGCAGGCCTTTATACAGTGTTTTTACAATATTTTAAAGGGTCTCATCTTTTTCTTTTTCTTTTTCTTTTTCTTTTTCTTTTTCTTTTTCTTTTTCTTTTTCTTTTTCTTTTTCTTTTTCTTTTTCTTTTTCTTTTTCTTTTTCTTTTTCTTTTTCTTTTTCCTTTTTCTTTTCCTTTTCTTTCCCTTTTTCTTTTTCTTTTTCTTTTCCATTTTCTTTTTCTTTTTTTTCTTAATAGCTTTGTGGGGATTGGGCTGTATAATAACATGAAGACTTGGATAAAATCCAGTCCAGATCAACTGCTATTACAGAAACAAATCAAACAGGCTTGGGGTTTTTTTGTTCCCTTTACTCAAAACCAGAAACAGGGCTGGAGCTGCATCGGCTGCTAGTGAGTCAGAGGTTAACCCCAACATGTCAAATCTGCAACTGGGTTCATCCTTTCCCCTGAGGCCAAGAAGGGCAGTCATGCAGACTCATCCATGCATGGAGACAGCATGATTGTTGTGCATGGCTATATAACAAAAAAACCAAACCTGCCCCATATGCCAGAGCAGGGTGTTGGTGCTGAGCTGGTTATAAAGCCAGGCTGGAACCAGGCTGCTCTCTCAGCAGCTCCAGTATTCATCAACTTGTCAAATTCAGACCCTCATGTTTAACTAAATTACAGCAGCAGCACCAGCAACCCCAGTGCAGGTCTGGGGGGAGCTCCCATCCCTGCTATCTCCACCATGGCTTTCCCAGCTCCAGCCCTGCCTCAGACCCCACACATCAGCACTGGGGAGCAGAGCCTGATTCACAGCATGATTCAAATGCATATTTCTTCCTTATAAAAACATAGAACAAGATATTTGGCGTCTCTTACCAGAAGCTTGGGGTATAATTAATCCACCCTATCTTGCATTTTTAATTATGTCTGCACTTAAGTATCCAAGTCTTTCACAACCCCAGTAATTTTAAGATGCAGGGAAAATATTACAACCATTTTCACAGGGAGAGAGGCTGTGGCATAGGGCCTCTGAGTAAGTAGGCCAAACTTCAGAGAAAACCTGGAGCATGACTGAGAACAGAACCCAGATGTACCCAGGCTCATGCTTCATTTTAATACAGCACTAGGATCCCTCTCACTCATGATGCCAGTATAATGGTATTTCCTCTCCTGGAATGGTGCGTTCAACTTTGGCCAGCACCTCTCTCTCTGAGAAGTCAGAGAGAAGGAGAAAAAGACCAGAGAAGTACAACCAAGACAAGTTCCCTTGTGCAGAGGATCTCCATACAAGGCAAGGAAGGACAGGAGCCTGTAAAGGACTGTGAGGTGCTCTGTGCCTGGTGGAGCAGCGGGCAGACCAGCAGGCTGGCGGCACGGGGCTGGGCTTCACCCAGCCACAGGACAGGAGGTCTTGGTGATGGAATTTGGGGTCAGCTTGGGTCTGCTTCTACATTCTCTGTTCTGCAGTAGGCCATTTAACTTAAGGGCTTGTCTGCCAGGCTGTGGGGAACTTTGGAAGGGTGTTTTAAAATGCAAATTTAACATGTGCCAGCTGCCTTGAGCTAATGCCCCAGGTCAGTCCAAATGCAAGGCAGAACACTTGTGAGTAGCTATTCCAAAGGTGCTCTTAGACCTCTTGCTTACAGGTAGTTCGTGACAGTATCATGAGTATACAGAATGATAGAATTGTTTGGGTTGTAAGGGACCTTAAAAATCATCTAGTTCCAAACCCCCTGCCATGGGCAAAGATGCCACTCACTAGATCAGGTTGCTCTAGCATCATCCAATCTGGTCTGGAACACTTTCAGGGATTGAGAGATAGGGCATCCACAACCTCTTTGGGAACTTGTTCCAGTGCTTCACCACTCTCTGAGTAAATAATTTCTTCCTTACATCTAATCTAAATGTACTTTCTTTTAGTTTAAAACTGAATTTTATTTTTCCCTTGTCCTGGCACTATCTGCCCATATAAAAAGTCCCTCTTTTTCCTATTTAGAAACCCTCTTTACATACTAGAAGTTGGTATAAGGTCTTCCTGAAGCTTTTCCTTCTTCAGGCTGAAAAGTTTCTCAGCCTCCTCTTTGTAGGGGAGATGCTTTGTCATGGTTTAAACCCAGATGGAAATTAAACACCACTCACTCTGAGATATACCTATGGTTCTGCTCCACTGCTTTGTGCACATATTAATGTGAATGTGGGAATTGCATACAACTTGAGACAGAGGTTTCCTTTAGTAACCACATCCATGATCTGCCTTAACTCTGTAGCTTAGTCAGTCCTGACAGCCTGTATCACCCATTGTTAGTTTGCACAGATCTTTCCTCTACACTTACCATCTTGTCCTCCCATAAATATTTGTCAGTTTGAGTGTCTAAAAATCTCTTCTGCTATAATGCCAAGGAAAAGCCTTCCAAAAACCAGTGTTTGCTGTTTTTAATGGTAATTCTCTATCAGTTCCCTCAGACCTAGGCCTGCCTGTGCTGTAAACTGCCTGGGCAAGACAAACATTTGTTCTTTGGCACAAGGGGATGATGGTCCAGAATGAGTAATGCTCTGTGAGACAATAATAGTAGTGATAAACAAATTATCAGAATAATGCAGGGAGAAGTCCTTGCTAAAACACTGATAAAAAAGATCAAGTCATTCCTCTAAAAAGCAAGTAATTCCAAATATCATCTTCCTTCACCCAAATCAAGTGACCAGGACTTGCATTGGTTTAACTGACCGTGTTTTGTGTTATTAGAATCTGCTTCCCCACTACTTCTTCAGCTTCTGATTCTCTTCACTTTTAGGGCCCACAGACATAATTCAATTAGAAATAAAAATTAATTTACAACATCAAAAACAGTCACATTTGGAAACAGTCTAATTCCCTGATGCTCAAAAGCACATCACATAATTTATCAACCATCACATTTTTAACTATGTCAGACATTTGTCATAAAATCACCATTAAATGGATATCTAATGGCTTCTAATAAATGTCACAATGAACTTGAAGATGCCTATTCAAAATATACTAGGACCCATTAAACAGCAATTAAAAGGAAGTTTCACAAATAGTATTTTATATTAGATATGTTGTAGAGCCAGGCAAGGAAGGGACAGTGACATTTTGAGGACCTTCTGGAAAAGCTCCCTTGTGTCACATATTTCTGCAATGATGGACTGCATACCTCCCTGGAGAGCATCCCATGCTTCCTGGACATCCCTGCATGACGAGGCCCTGGGCACTTATGATGTGGATGCTGTAATTCACTAGTTTAAAGTGCAGCATGAACAGCATGTGAGGTAATGGCATTATTCCTACTCTCCCTCATGCCCTTCTGTTCTAGGAGCAGAAAGGTGTCCCAGACCCTCCCCAGCACTGCCCTTCAGGGTGCTGGGTAGTGCTGCAGGAGGCAGGGATGTGGGGCAGGAGGGGACAGCTGCCAGTGTGGGGAGAGAGAAATAGACACTGATATTTGCTGGAGTTTGGAGGGGATTGGTAGAGAAAGATCTCCAGAGGGGTGCAGAAGATCTTGGGGACAATGAGCAGAGAAGGGGATGTGAGCATTCTCCCTCTAGGAATGTGAGGTGAGTGAGAAAGAGGATTACTAAGTTGGGGAGATGGACAGCTTGAGGCCACTTAGTATTGAGGTGTGCATATGCACTAAACCCTGAAGTGTGCAGCACAGTTTTCTACTGGCGTCAAGGAGAGACCTCACACCACTGGCACTTCCTGCCCTGCCTTCTCTTTCTCCAGTCCACATATTAACAAAACTCACTCCATATGGCTGGTGCAATCTGGTATGAGCATGTGCTGGGCTCTCTCAGGAGGGCACTGAAGGTCACCCTTGACTTCTGGCTCGAGGCTCTCCAGAAGCAGCAGTGCACCAATGGTCCATGTTTTTCCTGTGTGTCCATGCTGCTTCTGTTCTGGAGCTGTGGTTTAAAAGGTGCATCTTACAGGCATATTAAGTACATATGTGTTGTTGTGTGTTTCAGTCTTAATGGTTTTTTTCTGTTATCCCTGTGTTGGTGGTTCATTCCTAGTTAGTATCCTCCTCCCAAGTTGTCAATCCAAACTTATACCTGCCCCTTGTTCCAGCAGGTTCACTGTCAATCCACTCTAAGGCCATCCCCCTGCCTGGAAATCCCCTCTGGAAATCTCCCAATCTTGGAGGGCCCCATTGGCTTATATAACTTGTTCTGATCCCCTTGGGTTTCCCCATTGGTTCTTGTATTGTATGTCCCTCCTCGTAATCCTCCCCTGTTGTCTCCCTATTGGTGAAGATTTGTACCCTCCCCTTGAACGTCCCCAGTTTAAAAGTCCCTGCGCACGCCTGATTGTTGTCTTTCATTCCCAGACTTGGCTTGTTGGGCTGCCTTGGAACCTGCACGAGAGAGCTCTCCCTCATCCTTTCCTCCCCTTGTGCCTGTTGTATCTGTGCTATAGAGCATTCACTCTGAGCTGTATCCCTAATCACTTCTGGGGAACAGCCCACACTCAACGTGGTTCCAAGAGCTGGCCGTGACTCCGGCACCGTGTCACACATGCACATGTAAATAAAATTTATCTAAAATACACATTTCCTTACAGATATGATGCCCTTACTTTCTCTTGCAACACAAAGATTACTTTAATTTCTATAGAATCATAGAATATTATAGGTTGAAAAAACCTCTGATCACTGAGTCCGACTGTTAATTCAACACTGCCAAGTCCACCACTAAACCATGTCCCAATACCTTGAAAATGGCTCACAGACATGTAACCTTTAGAAGTAAACTTTAAGATTAATATAAATGTTAAAATATGAACACTAAAACCAGCAATTCTTAACAAGAATTTCTTAGTATTCACATTCCTAAATTGGTCCAGCCACAGCTTAGAAATAGTTAAAAAGAATTTCATCCCAGCTTTCTCTTCCAATGCCAGGTTCTCCTTAAAAGAGCAGCTTGGTTTCTCTTTTTTTTCTTTTTTTTTTTTCTTTTTTTTTTCTTTTTTTTCCTTTTTTTTTCCTTTACATTTGCCCCCACAAACAGGAGGGAGGGAAGGATGGGACTAGATGTGACATTAATCCTGCTGGGGTTCAGGCCAGTGCAGTGAGAATTAGGTAAGCAGGAGGCTGTGGAGCCCAGTGGGGACAGCACGTTCTGGCAGGGTCAGGAGCACGAGCAACAAACCAGCATCTTGCACAAGGAGGTCTCAGGAGCCAGTAATAGATCCATTGTGTCAGTACACAAATATGTTGTTATGCTCCACCTTCTGTCCTGTTTGTTTCTTACAGTACTATGGCTACTTTCCTCTCCCACTGACGTAGCAAAGAACTAGTCCTGACACAGAAAAGAAAGAAAAAACGCTAATTCTCCCCACCCGCCCCATCACTGATGCTGTAAAGGAGTAAAGGACCTTTTTACACAACTATGGAAGAGGGTGTGTATTTGCATATTAAATAAGATCAAGAAAATCTGTAACATATGTTGCAAACAGAACTAATGTCTAAACACACATGCAAACCTGGGCTAACGGGTCCTGCCAAAATATTTTAACCATCTGTTTTTACTTAGCTGTTTTTGAACAAATTATGTTTATTATGTTAATTTATTTTACTGTCAACAACAGCAAATGACAGAGTTGCTGCTAAACAGCATCATTATATATCACATTCTGGCATAATACCAGCAGGTTCTTCTAATGCGGCAGGAATAAATGCATATTAAAATGTCAATTTGTTTAAAATCTAGTTCAGGATGGTAAATACATCTGCACAAATTCATCATGTTCCAACAGACACTGTTTGCATGCAGACTGTTTTAAGATAAGGCACTCCAACAGGACCTGAAGAGGCAAGAGCACAAAGGTTCTGTCTGTACTCCTGGCTCCAGCTTTCAGGTTGATCCCAAGAGAAGGGGAAGAGCGGACCAAAGTGGGAGCTAATTCATGTTTTAGAAGTAGTGATTAAACTTCCCATGAGTCTCTCTTTATTTGCAGCATCCAGGAAATCTCCCTTAGATGAAGAAAAACTGAAATTGAGATTAGCCACAATATTGATCTTTGTCCTAGGTCCATGTGCTGTTCCCCAGCATACACTGTTCATGCAGGAACCTCTGTCCTCAGGCTCTTCACTGAGCTGTTGCAGGGAAGGAGTACCCAGTGCTACAGGCAGCTGCTGCTGCAAGCACGTACCCACCACAAAAGTTCAGTGAGGGATCTTCTGGAGGCACCCACATCTCAGAAATCCCCCAACAGTTATATTACATTATATTTTCTGGGTCAGCTCTTCTCTGTCTTGATCAAATTATTTTCTGCGTGTTGCCCAAAAGCAAATCTTTACTTCACCAAGATTTTTCTTTCTGACCTCCCTAAGAAGAAAGCTCTCTTTTCTGGAAGGGGCAGGTGGGTCTGTCAGTGGCTTGCTTGCCCTCCGGGCTGCCTGCCTTCACCATCCACAAGTTCAAAATCATTCCTCTCCTGATTACCAAAGTCAGCACCTGTTCTTCTAAATCAGCCTGCTCCCCAAGTCCTGTTCGCATGTAGACAGCTGCTCATAGCTTCTGTGACAACAGCAATCTCCAAATAACTGATGCTGAGTCCCATCTTCTCCAACACAGGCAGTGTGAGCTCCCCTCTGACTACATTTCCCTTCCAGTACAATTCATGGGATGGTGTAGACTGCTTTTTGCCTCATTCCTTTCTCAGGACCATGCTTGCTGAGCTGACCTTCCTTCACACAGTGAGAGAATTCCTGCTTGTCCCAGCTCTGGGCTGTGCATGCTTTTACACCACTTCACAGGCAGATCAGGAAAGTGGTCAGAAAACTCCAACCTACTTCAGCTTCTCCTTTGCAGTCATGGGAAAATAGCCTATGGTTCCATACAGCTGGAAGCAGAGATTTTTATGCACTCCAGAAGACAACTAGAAAAACTGGAGCACTGAGGAGTCCTCTGGGTTTTTAGCCAAAAATCATAAAGAAGACAGACTGACTTTCCTGCCTAAATATTCTTTCTTTCTCTCTTCTGCCCACATCTGAAGCACACTGAATCATAGCATCATTAAGGTTGGAAAAGACCTATAAGATCATCACATACAACCATCAACCTGGCACCACCACCAGGCTCACAACTGAACCATATCCTAAAGTGCCATATCTGCACATTATTTGAACACTGCCTTGGATATGTTCCACCACTTCTCTAAGCAGTCTGTTCCAATGTGTTACAACACTTTTGTGGGAAAAAAAAATAAATAAATCCTAGTATCTTATGTAAACCTTCTGCGGGACAACTTGAGGCCAGTTCTTTTCATCCTGTCACTTCTTACCTGGGAGAAGCGACTGACCCCACCTCAATATGACCTTCCACACACCACCCTGGCCTCCATCTTGTGCAGACCTCTATGTCTGTCTTGATGATGGCAGCTATAAACGCAGCAACTGGGACAATATACAATGGGTATGGAATTCTCCCCAGTGCTTTTATACAGATCTCACAGAGGAAAATAGAGCAAAATGAGCCTGAAGCCTTCAGAAGTACTGATGAATCAGAATAGAACAAGATCAAAGAGGAATGAGTGGAAAAGCCCAAAATGAGACCATGAGCACAAGTAATGCTCTCTGGCCATCATGAACCATCCTGCTTGCTCCAGGACCTGAAGAAAGGTGTGACATGTAAGCCAGTGACAATGTAATACATTACAGGGTATGGCAAAACATAAAATATGATCAAACCACAGTCCTGCAAAGACCAACATGTGTGCAAAACTGTGCACGTGGATGGTCCTGCTGAGGCCTGAGGAATTACTCTGGCACAGATGGCTGAACACATGCAGAAAACCTTGCAAAGCCAGAGCCAGGAGAGGTATGGTCAAGGGGGAGCTTTCCTGCCCTGAGCAGTCCTATTGCAGTGTAACAATGCCTCTGATGTTGAATTGGCTGAGAAGCAACCAGTAAGGAAATACAATATTCCTTTCTGGGGATTAAGGAGCAGAAATCTTAGGATAAGATTTTTCTTAGACAAAGAACAGGTTCATTTTGATTAACCTCAGCCTTTTGAGAAGTGCAGCAAAGAAATACTGCCCACATAAATGTTTTGATAACTCACTAACAAATATTGTAAGCCATGTCACCTTTGTTTAAATGCCTTTCTTTGTCATGACAAGGACTGTTCATGCAAGATGGTAAAGGAATCCTTGCTTATAGCATCCACAATAGCACTAGACTTTGTCAAGTGCAGTGATATGTGAGAGGCAGTGCCATGCAGTGCACAGCTTAGGGGACTTCCCCCTCCCCTCTCTAAATTCTGGTTTTATGAAGAGAAAGGTTTCATAGTGAATATTTCAGGAATTGAAGTCCTGAGAAAATAAACCTCAGTCCAAGTACTCGTCCAGCATACAACAGATATTCCATAAAATGTATGGGCTGATTTCATGCGTATGGCTGCTCGTTTTACAAGGGGATGATTAAGATGGTCATGGTTATGTTGACTTTTAGTCCACATATGCCTCAGCTGTTCTGGATTAATTTAAAATCATAATGTACCTCTGTGTGCTAAAAGCAAGCAGCCAGCACTGCTCTGCTCTCACTGTCCTGCAAATCCAGCCCTCTGCTTGCAACGGTGTTTCCAACATGGTTCATTAGTCCCTGTTGACTTACACGGTCCATCTCTTTCTTCTCACAATCTGCCATCACCCTCTGCTCTGGCACCAAATGGACCCATGGAGTGGACAGAGCTGCCTTTGGGAGGAGATGAAATTTTTATTGCAGTTTGCTAGCTTCCACCTCCCTTCCTGACACCTTTCTTACTCTTTGATATCTCCCAACTAGCATTTCGCAGCCTGCCTCCTGAGGGATGTCAGCCCACCCTGTCCTGGCCTTCTAGCGAGAGCACACCAAGCTGCTCTGCTGGCACTTTCAGAGGACTAGTTTGTTGAGAATTGGTGTTCTCAGTGAGAGTGCAGTTCAAAAGGGATTTTTCCCTTCCCACACTGAAAATGCAACAATTGCGCCTCAGTCCAAAAGAGAAGCATGTCTAGCACCATTGGGAGAACCAGTTTTTCACTCCCAGGAGTGGAAAAGGTTTTTGTGGCAGGGTCTGGGTGTT
Organism: Cyanoderma ruficeps; assembly: GCA_008694505.1. Taxonomy (NCBI): domain Eukaryota; kingdom Metazoa; phylum Chordata; class Aves; order Passeriformes; family Timaliidae; genus Cyanoderma; species Cyanoderma ruficeps. Next base: position 1,248,908 of record VZDJ01000074.1, read on the forward strand.
GCAGCATCATGCAATGTTATTCCACATCCCCTCCTCAGGAGTCACACAGACAGTGATTAAATGGGCAGTCTGTGACTCACGAAATATAACCACCTTTTCCCATTTTTGTTTTGGTCATCGGGCTTTTCAAGCACATTCTATTTAATATTTCCTGCTTCAGAGGTTTTTCTTGCTGCAGCTGCCTAGCATCCCTTTCCCTCACCTTCCTCCACATCTTGTCCTGCATGTGGTTTATCTCTTCACTCTAAAAAAGAAAGGCATTTATTGCACCATTCACATTAAGTGATTATCATGTAACAGAAATAAACTGCTTGTTCCTATATAATCATAGATAGCTTTGCAGAACACTGGCTTCAAACAGCAGAGGTAGAAGTCTGCAATGTTTTCTTCTGAAGCAATCTTCATTTCTTAAAAAACTGACAAAACAAACCCTAAAACCCCTAAGTCAGTATCTTCCCACAACTGCAGCTGATTTCCTGTGTAAACTAAAACCATGTGATATTCCATAAATGCTTCCAGCTCTAAATTACAGGAAATGAAAACCATCATGGAAAAGGAAAGCTTTGGACTAAATTCCCAGATCAGATATCGTTGTAACTCTATTTCAGTCTGATTACAATTTGGATGCTTTCTATCATACCTGTTAGTAATTAAAGGAGCTGATAACAGCTGTTGGAGCACAATGTCCAAGGCCTGGCAGTGGGACAGAGACATCTTCCACACCCAGGGCAGTGCCCCAGAGGTGCCACAGATGAAATCATGAGCTGAATTTGATCAAGGGAAGCATTTTTATGTAGCCATTGTGAAGGTCAGGCTCTGAACTTCCACCTGTGTTAAATTGTGTGTGCCACACACAGTAACACTTTGCAGTCAGCTGGCCACACACCCACACCCACACATGTAGGTGCTGTTTCACCATCAAGGGCTTCGTGGCTGTACAGCTCTTCATTGCTCAGTAACACTTTTTGCAATGAGAAAGAATGAGTTGTGCAAGGGAATATGAGCCAGTGCTGGTGCAGAGCATACACATGGCAAGAACATAAGAAAAGAGAGGACCTGATCTCACCCAATCCCACCTGAATTTAGAATATGTGCATGGTCCTTTGGGAGTGGTGCTGTCTACTGCCTCTCAGAGCCTTCTCAGAGCTGCTCTAATCCCATGGAATGCTGAGAGTTAGGCCATGTCATCCATTGTGACATGCACCATGCATTGTGAATGAGCAGACATGCAGGTTTTCCCCAGACAGGGCACCCACAGCCCCTGAGAGCTGCGATGAATGCACTGCACAGTTAACACACTGATGCCTTCAGGTGGCTCTCTGTAGCTCTCACTTGCTGACAAGTCAAGTGGCCAAGCTGAGATTTATGGACACTTGTCTCAGTGTTCTCATCTCATAAATGACTGCAGAAAGGGGATTTCCATTCCAGTGACCAGTGCATTCTCTTCATTTCTGAAGAGTGTCTCTGTCCTTCAAGGCACTAAATCAGCCTGCCACTGCTAAGAAATAGGGACTTCAATTAAACAAATTAATTGCTATGTTCTACACAATCTCTTAATTGATTGACCAGGAGATTATTTTGTTTTTTCAGCCAAGATCATGATAATTTTCCTATTGAACTGATGCAATGAAAATAATTATCAGACTGAAAATAAATTGAGGCAAAGTACTAATTTTAAGGAGAGTTTTGGGTGGTCTATCATTTATTTCTTATTTTAAATGTCACAGGAGCGAAGCTTCACTTTTACTGGAGAAGGGAGTCTTGCTGGGTGCCAGACCAATGCCTGTACATGACAGTCACCCTTTTAGATGTTTTAACCATTGCTGTCACTTCTTCACACATGAAACATTTGAGATAGTCCCTAGTAACTCTGGGTATAAATTTGAACTGTCTTGTTCCTGGTACTATGAAAGCATTTCTATAAACCAGAGCATCTCAGCAGCCATCAATGTATCATTCACATTTAGGCTTGCATTGATTTCTGTCTTGTTACCAGAATGAAGCAGATGCTTCAGCAGGGCAGAGGGTCACATATCCAATGCCAAAGTCACCAAGACAATTTGCACAAATTGAGGGCTTCAACCAATACTCTTTATAAGCTGTTCCTGCTGAATATTCCAAATGAGGGGTTTCAGTGCCAGCAAAATTATTAAAGTGAACAGGTTTGCCTCGTTCCCTACCCAGCAGACATTTCTGTTAGGATAGGTCATTAGTTATTCCTGAGGTCATTAGGTTATCGCATTGAATCCTAATCCATCTAATTCATCCCAGTGCAATCCCATTTGTTTCTAGTGCTTGCCTTTTAAAATACCATTAAATCATGTCACAGGCCACCTCTGCATCTGCCAAGAAAGCTGCATGCATTCCCCGATTTTCTTTGCCAGGTGAATTCTATTTGGTATATTCCTGAGGAAGACAGCTCATTGCAAATCCTCTTTCTTCTGTTTCTCCTTCCCAAGCACACTTGCTCACACACTCTGGGGATTTTAACTTTTACATACCCAGCTTAGCCCTGGCTCAAGTCAATCAGCGTTGTCCTGAGCAGATGCCGAGGGGTTTCCATTGCCTCAAGCTAGCCTGGGTGTCCCACTTTCCCTTGCTGAGATAAGTTATTAGGGCAAAGAAAGAAGAAACTGTTTGCCTTTGATAGTGTAATGCAAAAATAAAGAAATCCCAGTAAAACCTTCCCTTCTTGTGCATAAAACCCTTTGGTAAAAAATTCTTAACAGGATATTATAAACAGAGAAACTCCACTGAGATTGGTGCACAGCTTTAAACCAAACATATAAATTAGTAAAGAAATGGCATTCTCAGTTGTAGATAGCTTGTAGTGAATTAAACCAGGGCTTTTACAGAACAAAGGAACCTAACAAACCCCCTAATCTCACTTTGACGGGAAAAAAGTCTCTGATCACTCCACCTGCCACTTCTTTCTGTGCCAAGAAAAACTCAAGTATACACCAAAAACACTGAAGGAGAGTTGAGTGTTGCATTAAATTTATGGACCACTAGAGACTAGGGTTGAATGTGCTGACTGAACTTATTCTAATAACTTAGATGGGAAAAATCCATACTGCAAATCACCTTACTTAGGTTGGTTTAACAAGAACTATTTAGCCAAGAAAGAAAAAAAATCATGAGTGCTGATTGCTTTCTCTCTCACCCAAGAGATACACACAGCCAGAGCCTGATAATTTTTTCTAGCTGCAAAATACCCACCGAGTGGGAAGGGAAATGGTTTGTTAGAGAAGGTAAAGGATTTTTCACAGAAAACAAGCAGGATTTGCAGAGAGCAGTGTTTGTGCATGTGACAAATGTTTACTATTGGCACAAGATTTGAAGGCACACAGGGAACCAGGACATCCTGGGGTTGTGCTGATGCTGTCTTAGTCATCATGGTGAACCTTAGGGAGTGAACTGGACCTTGTGTTTCTGAGCCCACATCACTTGGCCAGACCTCTATGCTCTTTGGGCGTGTCCTAGTTTGGACCACAACCTTAATGTTATTCAGTGCCACTTCACATCCTTGCCAGGGACAGGGGAAAGGAACTCTGGCTTCCAGAAAGAAGGGGATGGCTTCTGGTCATAAAAACATGGCAGCATTGTCCACTGTTGTTGGTTTTCTTACCTCATTGCTGCTTCCAGTAAATTCTCCTTAACTCAACCTGCAATCTGTGCCTTTTAGGCTTCCCATTGGAGGGGGCAAGGGGGGTGGTGCTTTTTAGTGAGAGGACTAAACTGGGAAATACCATTCCTAAACCATGACACTGTGCCTATTACCTTATGGCAAACACTTGTTTGCAGTCTCTTACCTCATGTACACACTTATGCTGTGGATCTTGGTTTGGGGGAGTGGGCAAGGGGCACAGTCTGGAGGTGGATCAGGTACACAAAAGCAGTGGGTGAATGGGTTCGTTGCCAATTACTGTAGGGCAAAAGTACACCTACACCCTAAATTACATTAGGTGAAGAGAGCAGACCTGAATTTCTCAGGGCCAGGCCTTGTCCCCAGAGTCTCCAGCCTCTGTCCAGTAAGACACACACATGTAAGTCTAGTCTGTCCTATGGCGAGGGAATGAAGAGTTGGGAAGCACCTTTGGGAGGACTAGGGGAATGTGGGGAAGGAAAGGGGTGAAGGGGCTAAAGCTAGAGCAGGTCCTGGGAAGAGTCAGCACAAAAGATGGGCAAGGCTGCTTTAATTAAAAATTCAGATATTCAAAGCCTTGCTGATGAAGCCAGAGTGTCTAAGAGCAGCCTCTGTTGCAGCCATGGTCTGTAGCAGCTTGTTCAGAGCCTATACCCACAGGGAGGGCAGTCCCTGCTGAAATTGCCAGGGAGATTTCCAATTAGCACCAACTGAGGCAAGTTATTGGGGGGTTTTCTTCATGCAGACACACTTCCCCTGGGGCACAGCATGAGACCACCCACTCGCATTGCATAAACCACCAAAAAAACATTAAACTTATAGGAACCATTCTCAATCACTACCAACCCACACTAGATTTGAACCATCCACCAAAAGGTGAAATGTTAATGCGTTAATAATTTTTCAAAACATTGCTGTAACATTAGGAAGAAGCTCTGGTAACCTTTTGGGGGCTGCTGACTTACTGCCTAGTGTTCATTTGGCTGATCCTACGGGCTACAATCATGATAGGATAGTGTCCCAAGAGAGCAAATAAAATCCAAGAGGTACATTTTTCTTCTCAGCACTTGCCTGCTCTAACACTGAACCCTTCATTAAAAATGTGATAAGCCATGCAATATATTTTCCTGTAAATTATAGCCTTTAATCTTTAATGTTAATGACAGAAATTTTACCATTAGCAGGACTGTATTTTGCTCCACACTTTAAACATTCTTTAGTAACCATGCTTTCTTGTCCTATTTCAGACAGATGGTAACTATTTCAGCTTGAATTCCTTTTTATATTAACTTAAAGAGAATTTGAAAAAACAAACTAAGGTATAATATAAGTAAAATAGAAGAACTTACAGCACTGAAATGTTAAACAGTTTTTTCCTAGCTATGACCACCCTTTGACTTTGCTGTTACTAGGTGTGTGCCTTGAAACCAAAGTCAGTTTTGTAAATACTGCTGACAAGGAAGGATCAATCTACCTCAATCCCCAAGTCACACTGCTTTAACTTGGGCACAAATCTTAGAGGACAAATTATTGGCTGATCAGTTGGAAAATTTTTGTATTTATGAGGAATGTGAAAGCCATGTTGCAGAGTAGTGCTTGATCCAACAATTAAAATAAGGCTGGTAAAGAAGGAATTCCTGAAGTTTAATCTGAGCTACATGTTTCTCCATGTGCTTCACATGTGTCCTTCCAGCTTCCCTTGCAGCTTTGACCCCTGTAGCTGTTAAGTGCAGATAATAGCATCGACACCTGCATGTTGCACCAGTTTTGCAAGGAGTCATTAACTGTGGCACATCTACTTAAAAAGGTCACATTTCACATAGAGTTACAGCCATCATCCAGAAAATGCTATGGGACTGACCACAACCCTTTTAAAGGTAGGAGAGGAATCATAAAGAAATACTTCACATCTGAGATGGGGACCACGGCCTGTGGCAACCTATTTCTTTTTATGTGCCAAGCATAACAGGGTCTGCTGGCACATGATTGCTGTGCCCATAATGAATGGGAGGAATGGTTAAAGATTTCAATCCTTGATCCAGAGTTTCCCTTAAAAACAATCTTTCAAGCACAAGGCTTGGGTGTGTGTGATACCCTCCTACTGTCATCCACCCTATAGGCTACACAGTCCTATAGGCTGTTCCTTGGTCCTTGGCAGTGACCGAGGGTAGCTGAGGTGCCAAGGTGTGAGCTGGCCAGAAACCACCTGTGGATTCAAATAGCCAGTCTGAGAGATGGCCAGGGAAAAGTGACCTGCAGGGCAGGCAGTGGTCTTCATTGCTCATGAGCTTCCTGGAGGAGGACAGTTTTTAAGGGAAAAGGACATCTGCATACACTGGCCTCCAGTGACTTTTGTTCTTTCATTAAGGGTATGAAGGGGCATAGAGCCCCATGCAGTGACAGATATTAGTGATACTAAAGCAGTAAAAGCAGAAAAACAAGTAAAGGCTTCTGCATTGTTAGATTAATTTACTCCATAGTTTTTCCATCCTTAATTTGGTCCTAAACACCACACATTTTAGACATTAATGGACCTTTTATGCCTCTTACCTGTAATTTTTACTATTAATTTTGAGACCATAAAGCCAATATTAGAAGATCAGCAGTCTCATATCCTTTCTGGAAGAAAACAAACTTTTCAAAATTCCATTTAAAATTCTAGCAGTGGCAATGTGCAAGGTCTATAACTACTGAAGGTCCTGCAATATTGGAACAGTACTGTTCCAAGTAGCCTTTCAATCAGAAAGATGCTCTCATTAAAGTCTTCATGAGCCTTCCCCAATAAATCAGTATTGTTTCAACCTTTGATTTTCATTAACAGGTCTGTATTAGAAGGTTGACATCATAAATTTTAACTGCCACTGTGGCTCTGCTGTTATTGATAGAGACAAAGTTTTTCTGTTACTCAGATTTGCAGCTATTTTCAGTGTAATTCCTGCTACTGCATCTGCAGAATGTTGTATATTACACCAAATATTGGTATCTTTTTCTGAGTTTAAGCAGATTATTTTTTTGCAGCTGTAATGCAGTAGCATTAAAATGTAGCAGAGCAAACACTAAATCACCAATCGGCTTAATTAGCATAAGGTGAGAAAATTTTGCCCTCCATGAAGTTGCAAGGCTCTTGCTTGGGAAGGGAGGGAGACGTGGACCCCTCCTTGTCATCATCATCTTTGTTGCAGTTAATTTTGTTACATAAATTTCCTGTTTGGAGGGGTTTTTTCTGTGTATTTTCCTGTAAATCAGTAGGCACTTTAGCATGGTCCGTAAATAATAATAAATATTAATTATAGGCAGTTCTGGTTTTATCACACCATACGTGTCAAAAGCCAAAATTTTACCTCATCCTTTATTATAATATTATAATATAATGATTCATATTTCTAATCTTTTACCAGACAGCTGAATATAAATAATCTCCCATTTTTTCTCTTGGACTCTCAACAGCTTTATCTCTGCTACTAATGGTTTCTTATGTCTCCAGAAAGAAAAAAGCATAAAAAAAAGAAGATAATGATTTAATAAGAAACAACTCAAATGGCAGTTTTGCTGTGCGGACATAAACAGAGTTAATGGTTCTCTCAGGGCTCCTTTTTGAGAACCATAAAATCTTGACACTTCAGAAATAAGTGTTAATACACACTTTAAGAAGTGCTTTTCTATTTGAGGAAAAGACTGAAGTCTAATATGTTATTGGCTGAATCTTAAAACATTTATGATGGTGGGAAGACAGGGTTTTATTACACATTTCATCTTCACATCTTCATTTATTCTTACAATAAAATCAAATAATCAGTAATAGGCTGATATTTTGGTGTCAAATGGAACCTAAACCACACATGAAAATGGAAAATCATTCAAGCAATATGTGAACCTTTAGTGATTGAACCTTAGCTAAGTAATGGACTACAGGAGGTGCTACTTGGGCACTTTATCTTATTCCAAGGACTCTTTCTCTTATTTTAAAGTGCCACTGACAAAAACAATTATTAAAAATCTTCATGCCATTGGCATAGCTGGAAAGTAGCATTTTCAAAATTAGTTCTCCACAACTCTTCCTTTCTATTTGGGAGAAGACAGTACAATTAAAGCTGTCTACAAAGGGGATGCTGAGGTGTCTGCTTACCATCCAGCTGCAAAAGTACGTGCATTGCTGAGACAATTTACTTCAAGACTCCTTTCTCACTTTTTAATGGCATTAACTGGAAATAACTAGGAAATTTCCAAGTGCAAATTTGGTCTGGATTTATAGAGACTAACCAAATGAAAGGTGAATTTAGACTAAAAATAGTATAAGCAGCTTACAGGCTTATAACTATAGATGAAAGATTATATTCTGTGTGGGAGTTTTTCAGGGAACTCAGGCAAAAGTGTTCAATGTCACTAACCAGTTTGTCTCTTTGCATTACAAAAAAATAAATTATATTTTAGGACATAAAATTTCAGCAAAGAAAGATGGAAATTTTAACATCTACTGGAGTACCTAATTTTCTTTTAACCCTGTACTGTTTTGCAAGCATTTTCCTAGTTTCTATTCCAAAAAATAAATAAATGCAGACTGTGCTACTTAATAGCATTAAGAGCATCAGTCTGTTCCACTGGCTGGATCTGGATCAAACAGTAGAGATCAAAAAGAATATAAATGTACTTGATATTCCATCACATCCAGAAATAAACTGCATGCAATAGGACTAAAGTGAAGAAGCATATACATTGAGTATTTTTATTTCCAGTGTTCCTTCACAGTTACTGGATTAACTCACCCTTCATTCCCTCTTTACTCATTCAGATCTTGACTCTTTTATCCTCTGCTGGCAAATTGAAGGTCTGCCTTGTGGTCAGAGGTCACTGAATTAATCACTTTAAACAAGAGATTTGCTGAGGTTTCAGAATTTCTAGTGTGACCCTTTTCTCCTTTCTGTTTTCCACAGCTTTCTCCCTGTTGTTTGTAAAGGAAAAATCTGTGGAACAAGATCAAGAGTCAGAAAGTGCCAGGAAATGAGTGGTCTTGTGGCCCAGCTTACAGGAAAGTGAGTGGCTCATACTCCCAAGCTGGGAGAGCTGGCTTGGTTGCTGACATCTTTCCAGTGCAGGATCTGTCTGCTGCTGTAGAAGGAGGTAGTGATGTGGGATTTGTGGCAAAGCACTGGATGAAAAGTTTCCTCCTAATGTTAAAACTGACATCCACCCTTTAGTCCCATAGGTGCAGAGAAAAGAGTTCTACCCAGTTACATGGTTCAACCAACTGGAAATGCAACCTTCTTAATCTTATGCCCAATATAGTTTTCAAATTATCATTCTACAAGCATTGGAGTCCTTAGGATATGGTGGCTTGCTTTGTTTGGTACCAATAATCAGCTTTGCAGGAAGCAAATCACCAAAATAAAAGAAACTCATGACCCAAACTATTTTGGAAACTTTTGGAAACTTTTGGAACTGTGACCAGACAAGATTAATCAAAGGAATTTGTGCGTACAGTGCATAGGGATGTGTGTGAGCTAAACTATCACCAGGCTCTTCTGGACAGTGTGACGTGTCCTCTTGTGGTCACTGGATATGTCATTTGTTTAGCTAAGTAGCAACTCTGAGGACAAAACTGCCTTCCTGCATGCATGTAAACAGCATTCTGAATATTTCAGTCTGCACCTTACATAGAGAACAGGCACAAAGAAGAGTATAGTATATTTTGGCAGCAATTTATGCCACATGGGCAAGAATATGCCAGTTGTAGGAAAGCCATCCTATTAATTTTTTCCACTTTCCACTCCAGCTGAATCCAGGTCACCAGTGGAACTGCCAATAGATGTATGTTTGGGCACTGTGGAAGGAGAGGGTTAGCAAGGGTCGTGGGGTGTAGTGGGCAGGAACTGTCCTTGGATGTCAAAATGCTCCTACTACCTCACTTACTGACTTGTTCAGTCAGAGGCCTCCCCTTTTGCAGCCATCTTCTCACTTCTGTCATACAGGGGGCCAATTTCCATATACATTAACATTCCAGGGGCATCACAGGAGCAGCAAATCCTTTGAAGGGTAGAGAAACTCTTTTGAGCTATTTCCCCTTGGAGCCAATTCCAACGCAAATCTGCATCTGAACAACTGTTCAGTGACTAATGCAAGAATTGTACCTTGACCAGTTGCAATATTGCACTCAGGATTTTTTTATATTCTGTTTCCACTGGACCAAATAGGATTTAAAGAAGTGCTGTAAGATTTAGTGAAATGAGGGTTGTGTTTGAGAGCCAGGGCTCAAGCATTTTCCCTTCTTTTACGGTCTATTCAGATATAAGGATCACACTTTAAAAATAGAATTTCTCACTCCCATGCACAGGGGAGCCAGCATAGGTGGGAAGAAAAGGGCACTGCCTGCTCAGCCCTTGCCCATTGCACCATTCGCCTGCTGGCATTGCTCTCAGCCATTCCCCAAGCATTAACAGCCTTTTACTGGATTACACTACTTTCTATCCCACTACACCCTCAGTCTCCACTACACCTTGAAATATTGCATTTAAAATGTAAAATAAAAAAGAACTAATTCTATTAACTCAAAATAGGTCTCTAATTGACCTCTTAATATGGTGTATTTAATGTGACACCATACAATTTTCATATGTAAATGGGATGATTCTTAATAATTCAGTGCTTCTATTTTCATTCTATAGAATACATCTTCCAAGGGAGAACATTGTCAATTTCTGTCATTTATCACTCTGCCACAAAAATTAAACTGTGGCTGCCAACATGAAACAGTACATTTTTACCTGCCTTCCTATGCTTTGCTCTTGCGGTGCACAACTCCAAAACATGTCTACTTTTCTTATAATAAGCATATCAGAAACTTGAATGTGCATATACTTTTTCCTAATCTTTTCAGTAGTAGGAAGAGGAAGGTGCTGGCAAACAGGATTTCCCATCGCAGGATTCAGCTCAGACTCACAGCTGTTCTGAGGAATAAAATGTACACAGAGCAGAACTAGTTAATTTGATTCCATCTCAGGCTTGTATGCAGCATTTCCCCATGCCACCTCCCTCTCCCCAGCCAGCCCATCCCCTCCACCCCCGGGATGACACTTCACTTCACTTTAATCTAAACCCTCTCAGATTAAGTAGGCGTGTAATTTACTCCCACAGTGAGGTCCATTGCAGCTGCAGAGGTGATGTAAAGGAGAGTTTGTTTAAACAACATTAAGCCTGCAAACCTGCATGAAAAAAAACCTGGTCTGGGCTGTCAGCAAAGCCTTTAATGTGCATTCAGTCTTGCATTCATCTGGGATCTGTGTATAGTATTGACTGATGTTTTATTATTTTTTGGTAGATAAAAATATTTCACTTAAGAACAACTCAATTGCAGGAAGGGCTTTATATAGTCATCACAACATGCTTCTCCTGCTGCTGTGAGTGTAGGAGGCAGGGTAGTTTTCTACTGCTTAACAAGTAAAGTCTGACATATTTTAAGAACATGATCAGGCTGCAGCTTTAGAAATCACTTTAAACATAAAAAACCAAAGAAATAAATCCATAGTCTTTTGACAATTTCCCTCAGCTAAACTACTTCAATATGCTATTTTTACTTTCATTATTTCTTTCTGCCTTTGGCAGAACAGGTCTTTTCAACCAGATAGGGTATAATGGACCATGAAAGCAGGATACATCCTCAGAACCCAAATGTCAGCAGCAGTTAAGGTGAACTGCTTCATTCTAAGGTGCAGCAAGTTACCTTGTGCTTCACTGAAAACCTCACCACCGAGAGGGATTGTGACAGCCCTCAGGCCACTGGTGCCTCCTCGTTCTATGAAACAACAGCTTTGTTAGAGAAATACAAGAGAAAGTATCATTGCCAGATTTGCACTATTTGCCCCTCGCACAGACATTGTATTTTACACAGCTGACAGTGCATTTGTTCCAGCCTACCTTCAGATGTGTGCCAGCAGGACATACTGGAAATTGTGCATCCAGACCAGAGGATTCCTTAACCATAGGCCTCCGACATCTGCTGCACACTTGTTACACGGCTGGAACATGAACAGAGCTTTTAATTTTGCTCTTTGGTTTTTGCATTCCTGTTTTTAAATGTTGTTTGTGTAATTTATGCCTTGCAAGCCCACAGAAGTTTGATGGAAGGAACTTCTTTATTTGAACTCTCTGAAGTGCAATATTTCTCTTGGCTTAATTTTTCCCTCCTTCTAAGCTTATGAATTATCATCTGACAAATTGGATCTGTTCTTTTCCAGCAAGTTTTTTGAACACATACTTGTAGCTGTTTTTAAGAACAGTACAGCTTTCAGATAACTTCATTGTTATTTTATGTGCCAGATGTGGTTTGTTTTCCACAGTTGGAGTATTAGAAAAATGTTGCATAACCACAAACATCCATCTATTCTTTTACAAATAGAAATTAAAATCTACAGATAAAAGCTTAGTGGATCATGCAGAACCCAACACCGCCTTATTTCACTTGTCTCTTTATGCTGAAATGAGTTCAGGCTTGCAGTCACCTCCATGCCAAAATACAAGCTCGTCACACATCTTCCCTCTGCCTGGGCTTCCCCAGCCATCCTGCTTCTCTGCACTCCAGTGACTGCTTTTGACTTAATGTGCCCATTAACCAGAAGCATGGAAAGAAATCCTTCTTTATTCAAACCTTCAAAGCAGGTTTAGTAAGCCTTTTGGTTACTCTCTACTGACTACGTCACCCACATTAGCAGATTTACTTTTGATATTTAGCTTTCATTAAAAGCTAGGATGTGCCCTGAATTTTATCCACATTCTGTGCAGCCTCTTTTTATTTCTTTCTTTTGGGAGTTGTCACACAGAGGAATGCATCTCTAACTTAGCTATGTTAGCTGTGTCTCTAACTTCTTATTAAGTGCCCTGAATACCACTTCTGGGGGCTGTGGGATGAACCCATGGAAGGATTCCCCTGGCTCCACACTGGGATTGTGCATTGTGAGACCCTGTCTCCCTTCAGTGTAGGTAAAATGCAAACAAACATGTTTAGCTCAGTGGGGATGCAGCAGGGCAGCCAACATGCGCATCCAGCTGCGAGCTCTGTGAGGTCTGGGTGACACTGACTTTCTTCAAAGGAAAAGACAGAAACAAACTGATGTTACTAATTCCATGGAAGCTGCCTTTGCAGATGGTGACTGGAGAAACCATTTTGGCATAAAGCTGAATTTACTCCCAAGTTTCACAATAACAGCAACTCATCTTTCTTTGAGAACCACTTGTCCGTGTGTGTCTCTGAGTGCAGCACTTGTCACTGTGTGTTCCCTTTGCAGAGCATCCTGTCTTGCCAGGGTATGCACAGGCTGGAAAGGCTGCCATGGTCCATGTTTCAGCTGAGGACAAGGAGAGGTAGCCCAGTGCAACATGCAAAGCCAGACAGTGCATAAATTACAATTACTAATGAGCCAAATCTGCAGAAACCTTCAAAGCAGCATCCTTGAAACATTGCTCATATTTTAACATTTTAATTAAGTATATGTTTCATGTATTCATGCTGTAAGTACTTTATGATCACTGACTCTGCAGTCTTCCAGACTTCAAACCTCAAAGAGGTAGAAAAGGGAACACCCCACATACAGGAGAAGATGACATCTTCAGATGACAGGACTCAATATCTTTCTGGTTTATTTTTAATTTTATAGATAGAATTGATCAGGAATTGAAAGACCAAGTCATTATGGCTTCAAAAAGTTTAAATCTAAGCCACTTTGGCATTAGAAAAATACTTAGGTATATATGCAGCGTTTTCTGTTTTCAAGGTGCCACAAATGTTAATTAATAAATGAATTTTGCTTGCCTTAGCTAGAAATGTCCCCTGTCAGTCTTGGACTTCCCCACAAAGCCAACAGCAAAGGCCTTTATCATAACTGCTGCAGCAGCACTGGGCACAGATCATGTCTTGACTAACGGGATATGATGCAATAAAAAGCTTTATAGATAATGAAACCATCTCCCTAAAGTAGTAGATTGAGAGGAGACTGGACACTATTACAGGAAGTTATGCATTACCCAGCCCATGCTTCCAGCAGGCAGGACCTTGCAGGCAGCTCTCTGCCCTCTCTAGCACAAAGCCAAGAAGCTTCCATGCTGTTCACTGAAAAATCCCAAAGGGATTTTTCCCTTGGGCACCTGCCCCTCATAGGGCCCCTAGCTTGGACCTGCAGGATGGGAGTTGAAAGCCTTTCATGCTGCTTATTTCCATACCCTGAATCTGCTTACACAGGGATATAAAGGTTTGAAGTGCTTCACAGCCAAGTGCCATAGGTGGTCTTTCCTTGGGAAATATATAGCCTGGAAAATTCATGGGATGGAGCTGCTGTGAAGGTGGGTTCTCAAATAAACAGGCTCAATGTATTTTAGCATGTTGGTACTGTACAATGTTCTAATGTAAAAGCTCCCAGTTCCTCAGTTTCTAAACTATGTTTCATCAATAATTCTGAGGTATCCTATGGGGACAGCAAAGCACTGGAATCACATCTTGAAAAGGAACAAGAGCTTCAAATCTCTTTATTTGTCAAAGATATTTTTGGTGAAAATGTAATGAAAGATTAGAAGGAATTAAAATCACAGAATAAGCTGAGTTGGAAGACATCCAGAAGGATCATCAAAGTCCAACTCCTGGCCTTACACAGAACAGCCCCAAGAATGACACCCTGTGCCTGAGAGCATTGTCCAAAAGCTTCTTGAGCTCTGTCAGGCTGGTGCTGTGACCGCTTCCGCTGGGGAGTCTGTTCCAATGCCCAGCCACTCTCTGGGTGAAGGACTTTTCTTTAATATCCAACCTAAACCTCCCAAGACAACTTCAGGCCATTGGATCCTGTCACTGGCCACAGGGGAGGGGAGGGGAGGGGAGGGGAGG
>VZDJ01000074.1:1263660-1276900 GCA_008694505.1 Cyanoderma ruficeps
GAGGAGAGGAGAGGAGAGGAGAGGAGAGGAGAGGAGAGGAGAGAACAGTGTCTGTCCCTGGTCTTCCCCTTGAGAGGAAGTTGTAACTGCAATGAGGTCTGCTCTCAGTCTCCTCTTTTCCATGCTGAACAGACCAAGTGATCTCAGCTGCTCCTCATGTGGCTTCCCCTGGAAGACCTTCACCATCTTCATTGCCCTCCTTTGGATCCTTTCTCACAGCTTTATATCCTTCTTACATTGTGGCATCCAGAACTGCCCCAGCACTCAAGGTGAGGCCGCCCCAGTGCAGAGCAGAGTGGGACAATCCCCCCCCTTGCCTGGCTGTGCCCGCTGTCCTTGGCCAGCCTGGCTGCCAGGGGACTGCTGGCTCATGTTCAACCTCCTGTCAACCAGGATTCCCAGGTCCCTTTCCAAGGAGCCGCTTTCCATCCTCTCATTCCCCGGTCTCTACAGCCAGGGTTGCCCAACCTCAGGAACAGAGTCCAGCACTTTGCCTTTTTGAACTTCATGTGGCTGGTGATTGCCCAGACCTCTAATTTGTGGAGATCTCTCTGCAGGACCTCCCTGCCTTAAAGGCAATCAACAGCTGCTCCCAGTTTTGTGTCAAGAACAGTTCCACTGGGCAGGTAAGCACTGCAAACTTCCAGTTCCGTGTCCAAGTCATTCATGAAGATGTTGAAGAGCACAACAAGGATGGAGCCCTGTGGAACTCCACTAGTGACATATCACTGGTCTGATGTCACCCCATTCACTGCAATCCCTTGTCCCCAATCCATGAGCCAGTTGCTCACCCACTGCATGATGTGGGGATCACAAGGACATGGGTATCACATACAAGCCAGAGAGGTCTGTCAAGGATGAAGGAGGGCAGAATCCATAGCTGTACAAAACTCAAAAATGAGGTTGCAAACCACAGATGTGCATCTGTAGGAAGGTGCATGACAAAGTCAGAGCAGAGGAAAATTATTTCACTGGGACCAGTTTTGGTAAGAGGATTGGCAGACTCAAGGTGAGGCAGAGCAGAAAGAAAATGGAGAAACAGGTTGTACTAAAGTGGATCACAAGGTAACATTCTACAAGAAATTATTTTGCTTGTGCATTTTTTTATGTCTCATTCATAATTCTATGCTAGCGTATCATATAGGTAAATCTTATTTTCCCAATTATGCCTGTTGGCTCTGCATCATTATAATTGAAGGGTTCTGCTCTTCTCTCAGCATGAGCTCAGTGAGAACAAATTGCTCTTACAGAGGAATGATGTGTGAGCACATGCCGGGAGGACCTGACAGCGTGTGGTGCAGCTCAGCCACTGGCACAGAACCAGCTCTCAGTGAGCAGGGAGCATGCACGCCACTTCTAATTACATGACTTCTTAATGTCAATGTCTCTGGAAGAAAAACATTAATGTGCCTTTGACAGGACATTTCTTCCCCTGGTCTCAAAACACTCTCCAGAGGTGGTGATATCTAGTCACAGTTAGAACTGGACACAGAAATTCAGCTATGTCTGCCCATCCATGTCTGAATCACTGCAATATTTTCAGGAATGTTAAATGGGAAAAGGAGGGAATCAAAAGATTGTTGCCCATAGCATCGGCCAACAAATCTACTTATTTTTACCACCACATTTCAGAAAACACATTAACACCTCACAATATCTCATTGTGGAAAGCATTTCTGAGATTCAATTTCCTGCATTATTCTGATGCATATCACTACTGCAATCATGCCAGTCAATGGGTTCTTTGATTCTGATGTTAACTTTCCAGTGTCCCACTAATTGACTCAATAAAAAGAATTACAGTTACTAGTCAGTGTAGTGGAACACTGAACAGTGTAGTGGAACACAACTATTTCAATCTTTTCAAATCCAGATCACTTGAAAAAAAAAAAAGGTTTTAAGGAGCTGACGTAAAGCACAGAATTAAAGGAACAGACTAATAAAATTATTATAGACAGTATCTGCATTTTCATTCTGACCAGCACTTTGCAGTTAAACACAACACCTTGTGTGGTACATGACAACACTTAATTTTAAAGAACAGGTCCACTGGACAGGTAAGCACTACATTGAATTAAAAGGTACCTCTCTGTTTCCTATAAGATTTAAGATTAATAACATAGGGAAAATAATTGCCTGACTGCTGAGAAATGATACATAAAGCAAAGTCATAAACACATTATATACTCTGTGTACATATTTAGATGTTCCCTAGTTACCCCTGATTACAGCTTGCCACATCAACAAAACAGCTGGTCTGCTATTTTTCTTACATTGAAACCTGTTGGCCAATTGGAATTTTGATCTCAAAAGCAGCTGAAACCTTTGTTTATCATCTCATAGGACATGTTGTTACAGTCTCATGCTGAAGATCTTTTTTAATGACATGCTTGATGGGACTGAACGGTGTATGTTCACCAGCCTTCACCTTCACTATTAATAACAGCGCAGTTCCTACCTGAAATGTCTTCTATAATTGTGTAATTACACAGCTCATTTATCCAATTGTTAAGCCAGGAGTCTGATTAAATATTAACAACTGCTTGGTTCTCCTAGTGTCATTAGTTAGAAAGCAACCCTGTAATCTCAGGTAACCCATGATGGTAATTATCCTTCACAGTTCCCCTCAGCTGAAAATCCAGCACAATCAAAGCAGATGAGGTTGCCCAGCAGAAAACACATCACCCCTCAGTTCCTCCCACCTCAACACGACCTGAGCCCTGTCATGTGTGTGGACTTCCCATGATGGAAAAACAGGTACAGAGCACTGCAGAGGGTGGCAATGGCTGGATTTGCTCCTTTAATCCCATGCTGCACGTTGAGAAATCAAGATCATTTGTTACTTTAAATCAAAGAAGGGGAAGTTTGGTTTGGCCCAAACATTCCTTGCCATGGAAAATAAGGGGAAGAGAAGAGCATCCCAGTTTGTGATGGGCTGTGCAGTATGCTCTTGTATGTGGTCTTGCATCAGAGAGGCACATGCCCAGGGAATATCCCAAATTATAAATGACCTAAGATTAAATGCATAAACCAGGAGCAAGCTGCACTTCCAATGCACTCTGCATTGGTCCATTTAAAATAAAATGTTGCAGAAGACAGCTTCAAAATGCTATAAACAACCCAAAGCAATGGCAAACAGATGTTTAGCTGAGCCCTCTGAGGAGCCCTGTGTGCTTCTGCCCACAGCCCTCACCAAACGCCTTGGGACCCTGAACTGGGAGGGCACGAGAAGGCACTCTCTGCCTCTGGGATGGGGACCACATCGTGGAGACATTTGAAAGGCCCTGAGCAATGGGTGTGGGGAATGCACAAGTGTGGGCATTGCTGAAACCGATCCAGAAGAGCCCTTTTTCCCAGCTGCTGCGGGAGCATTAATAGAGGACTGCCTAGAGCAGCAGGGCTTTCCCCCCATTAACATCTTATTACGATGAAAGGCGCAGTTTATACCTCCCAGAGTTATTGCTTCCAGCTGTCTGTAAACTCAGGTGAAGCCGTGCATCTGGTTCAGGTTTTCAGGCTTTCATTGCAGTGGGGAGGACGGGATCATAATTCGTGTGTGAGGAGAGCAGGGCTGGAGGTGGCCTGGGACGAGGGGGACTTGCCACCTATCAATCTGGGCCACCAACACACTGCCTGACATCTGCTGTGCACAGCCCCTCGGGGCTGCTCTTCCCCGGGGCAGTGGGGCACAGCCTGGCCGGTGTCACCACCCCGAGGTGTCGGGCACAGCCATGCCCGCAGGAGGGGAAGGGGCCAGGGTTTGCTCTCAGATTGCTCCGGGACCTCTCCGAGCATTAGGGCGGGGCTGCTCCAGAGCGGGGCACGCAGAGGGGCTTTACAGCACGGGGCACTAGAAAGCCCATGGAGAACTCCCTGATCCATAAGGTGTTGCTCTTCAGCTCAGGCTCCCAGCACTGCTCTGTCAGGTGATGAATTTGAAATGAGATTTGCAAGATCAGAGTCAGAAATCAATAAACTCCATCAGCTAGGGTCTAGCAGCTGTCTGAAACAACAGGTTACAGCAGCTGATAAATACTTTAAGGTGGGGGAAATGAATTAAAAACAAGACCAAAATATGATCATAAATCATGCTCTCCAGCTGCTAACACTATACGGGGAACAAAACCCAAGAAATAATCACATTCAGGTATATCCTTTAAAACACAGGTAGCACAACCTCTGCAAGGATGGATACCTTGCACCAATTGTGCAAGTATAAAATAAAGGATTCAGTGAAATACTATGGATCCTCATCACTCTCTGCCTCAGCAGGGATTTTTTTGGAAGCAGAGAAAATGTTTGGGCTCACCTCACCGGCATGCATCTTGCAGGTGGGACATGCATTAGGAGATGCTCTTGTCTGAGAAGCATCCCCATGGCCTGTAGCTTATCAGCTGAGGCTTCTCTCTCCATCATTCTCTTTTGCAGCCAAAGCTATAAAAAATAGGTTTTAAGCTAACACATATTAAATATAGAGAAGAAAGACAGAAGACCAATATGTCTGAGGGGCAGGGGTGGTCAATGAGGCAAGCCTGGGGATATCAGAGCAACCTCAATCCTCCAGGACCAGAGTGGGAATCTCCCACCTTCTCCAGCATAGGCTGGGACAAAGCAATGGGACCTGGTGCTGCCAAGACAGGCTGGGGGAGACACCAGGAGCTTTGCTCTCCCTGGAAGTGTTGCCTCCAATCCTGCAAAGCAGAGACCCAGCAGTCTGTGAGAACTGATTGGTCATTAATTTGTTACAGCAGCCAGGTTCCTGTGTAGCTGCATTTTCTCCTGTGTAGCACAGGTCACACACACAGGGGGAAACTGCAGTCACCTGTGGACAGCAAATGTGGAGCTGCAGGCTCATGTGCTGACTTCCCACTGGAATCACAGGGAGAGTCAGGGCAGATGGGCAAATGTAGCCTTTGTGGGCAATAGAATGAAAGCACACGAAATACTGGCAAGGACACTTGTTTCCAGCTGTGCTCAACAGCTTTAGCAAGCTCCTAAGGACTGGAAAGACCATCTCAGAAAAGGAGGCTCTGACATGGCTACCATTCTTGCAGAGGTTTCTGGCTCATTACAATCTTTATGCCTTATGCCAAATAAACCACTTAAAATTATGTTGTTGGTATTTAAACATTTGTAACAATTAATCATCAGAAAACATCCAATATGCCTCTGATGAACAGCCAAAGAGATCACATATGAAACTGGATTTTTGCAGCACATCACTCACTGCCTTCTGTACTGCTGCAAGTAGCTCCACTGAAAAATAAAACCACCTGGAGAAATAAATTTGTTCAGTTAAGGCTGACCAGAATAAAGGGGATTTCTTTCCTTCTGGCCTTGCACAGACATTTTACAAACAATTGTTTTCCACAACAGTGTATTGATCTTTAGTGATACTGGTGCTGCATGCCAGAGGCCTGCTGTCCTCTGGTGATGCAGAGGATCACAGAACGTGGTTGCTGCTCTGCAGCAGAACTGCCCAATTCCCCAGAAAGATGTGAGTTGCCATTCTGAGACCCAAAGCAGCACCACTTCCACCAGCACATTAATTCCAGCCAACAGAGCTGTGGGATCTCGGGGAGTCACCTGCAAAAGCCCACACAAAAGTGCTCCCCAGAAACCTTCCAGCCTCATAAACCTCTCACAGGCCCCCAAAGGCCATAAATTCTGCAGAGTCTCTCACAACTGTTTCAGAACATTTAATGTTTTCCTTCTGCTCTGTGGTTTCACTGCCCACAGTGGGGATCTCTGCACCCACCTGATACTGAGCCTGGAAGTGTTTTGCTCCGTCTGCCAAAAACTGCTGTGGAATGGAGCTAAATTGTCTTAGCTGATGCCTGTCTAGATAAGGCATTGAAGCCACTTCCTTACAATACGATTTATTTTAAATTAGACCGGGGGGGGGNGGGTGGGGGGGTGTGGAAGCCATTGAGGTAAGTATTTGAATCAGATTTTCAGTTTCTAATGCCAGGCTTTAGTGGTGGAACAGTTTAATGGCCTTAGCTGAAATGAAGAACTTGAGTGTGGGACAAGCATAATATTTCTCTCCATAAACATAAAAATGCTGTTTAAAAACCAGCACCCCAAACAAGGAAAGAAAATGCCTCATCTTGTCACCTCAGCAGGAGTAAACACTGAATGAGTTTCTGAAAACAAAACTGATCGAAAATGCAAAGTTCACTCATACAGGAAAGAAAGTGTAGGAATATGAACAAACCCAGCTGGGCCACAAAAAGAAAACTGAAAAACAGGAATGGCAATGCAAAAGTGAAAGTGCCTGAAAAACCACCTGAAAAAAGATTTTTATGCACAGAAACTGGGAATGACCTGCTTGTTTCTGCTACCAAACATCTGTCAAACAAAGAACATTGATATGTGAGCCAGAACTGCATCATACAGAGGGAAACCCAAGCAATCTCAACAATTATAGCTGGTTTAGTCCTATTGATCTATGATTTGGAAGCATTTGTGAAGTCAAAAGTAAAAGAAAGACATGAAGGTTGGTATATGCACCCCAAAGTTGTCAACCCTCAACCTCATCTCCCACCATTCCTCAGTGAGATGAGTGATCTTTTGTGAGTGGGGGGCACTGGTTGTCAATAACCTGCACCTCAGTGAAGAGGTGCCATACAGGAACCAGGTACTTAACCAGACATTTGTGTCGTGAGCAGAAACAGGCCAAGAGGAAGACAACCTTGGGCTCTGCTGAGAGAGGAGCCATCAGGAAAAACAAGGTGCCACCATTTTTGAAGGATCAGCATTTCAAGTTATTTTATTTAATACCTTTTATTAATGAGGTAGGAGGATCCTAATGAAATCTGTGAATCTGACAGAAGTTAATTGGTTTAATAAGGCTGATTGGAATACCATGTGTGAGACCTAGACAACTTTGTGGGTTCAAATATTAGAAACAGATTCAACTTGACTGCACCGACTGTTCATCACACACCTGGAGACTCCCAAGTGGAACTGTAGCCTTCACACGAGGACTTGGTTTGACATCAAAAGGGGAGAGCTTTAGCTCACAAGAGGATTACAAACTACCAACACAGTGAGGCAGTATGGAAGGGGATCAAACTCTAGGACCTGAGAAGTTTATTCCTAATGCTCTGAGCTTCATGCATAGCCACTCATGATTTCTTCTACAAGGGGCTGGAAGAGCCTCATAGTTCCCTGGTGCCTGCAGCTCCTGTGGGAGCTCCCATAGCCCTCCCAGCAGGGCAGAGCTCCCAGGGATGTTTGCAGAGGCAGACAGTCTCTCCCACTCACACCTAACATGGTGAACGAGAGACAAAAATATAAAATCATGTGAACTCTTGTGCTGTCTCCAAAACTTGGCCAAGGCTGTAAGCCATCCTTGCAACTGGGCAGTGAAAGATCTCTGTTCTTCCTAGCTTGCCACCATCTCCAGGATCCTTCCCCCTCTGTTGCAGGTGGCAGTGGAGAAGGGGGCTCAGTGGAGAAGGAGAGATCTGTGTGCTCCTCGCTCCTGCTCCTTAACCATAGTGCTTGAGGGTTGAAGTATCATAATGCACCAAGCTAAACTTCACATCAATTATTTTTACATGAAGCCTGTACCAGATTTCACTAGCAAAGCATTTCATGTGGGACAAAAATATTCTGTTTCCAGCAGTGAGTCATGTTTTTCTTATTTGGGCACTGATGGAGCCTGTGATGGGAAGCATGAAATAAGAGCAAGAGGCTCGGTGTGCTTGTACCTCTCCCCTTCCCTGGACACACATCTCCCCAAAGGAAAAGGGATTCCACTGTATGTCCATGGGTGCACTTCAGTCAACTGTGACGCTCACCACTTGGTAAAAAAATACATAGGTTTTTGTTATTTTCTAATACTTTTCAGAAGTTTCTTATACAATGAATGAGTAAAAGGGATTTTGCTGGAAAGGACTTCGATATGCTTAGGAGAGGAGGGTACAGATAGAAGGACAACAAAAAATACCATTTTCCACAGCACACCTGAGAGTACCAGACTGGTATATTACATTTTCACGGCTATTTCTGAAAGTACATTACAATCTTACTCTATTTGAAATCCCTGAAAAGACCTCCAGACCTTAATGAATTTCCTTACACTGTCTTTAAAACATCAATCAATAACCAATACTATAGATGAGAAACTCTGCATGAGGAAGCAAAAAACTAAAGCAAACCATGTAGTCTTTGAGTTTCAAAGAAAGAAATCACTGTCGCCACTCACAGCTAGTCAGTTTTCACTTACTAATTTGTATTTGGCATTAGATGCTGCTGTTCTTTGCAGAGACTGAGCTTTTTTACACTAACGACAATAAGGAAATTTTTCTGCTTTCTGCCTGAGCAGCCAACCCCCACTGCAGTCAACCAGAGCCCAGGGAGCACAGTGAACCTGCACAGGGTCTTGGTGAGGGGATGGTGCCATGTCTGAAAGAACACAGGAAGGGAGGAAAAACTCCTCACCGACTTTAACCCCAAATACACTTTCCTTTTAATTTCCTTTTAAAATACTTTTTCCTTTTAATCCCTTGCATTGATTTTAAAAATACATTAAAATTGTATACCTTTTTAGTTATCTTGCCTTAACTCTTAATAAATATCCAGCTCTGGATATATTTTTAAATTCCTTCAAGTCCTCTATGCTTTTATTGCCTTGGTTTGGTACCTTCTGCAAATGCAATTTGGTGGGTGAGTTCAGACAACTATCCCAACTTATATTGTAACTGTATACAGCAATTAACATCTTTCTCCATAACTAAGTAAATGAAACTATTCTTTGGATTTCCTCTGTCCCATTTTAGACTTCTTGTCAGACTCACTCTTCCTCCCATAACTGACCAGTGAGGACATTCACTGAAAATCCAAGTAAAGTTCTTGTACTGAGATTTCTTGTCTTGTTGTTTTGGTTGCTGCAATCAGCACAAGGAGCAGGATTTTTATTGGTACACACACAATTCTCTCATGAATTTATTAGAAGAGATAAGATACATTGCTCCATAATTCACTTAATTCTTCCTTCTCATCATATCCTCCCATAAACTTGCCCAGTGCTGTGGCTGCTGGCCAGCAGGCAATATGTGCCAGAAGGGGATGGTTGTCACATGTCACATCACGAGTGTCCGTCCTGGAGAGGCCTGCAGTTAGAATACTATTAGCTGCCACAGAAATTCCCAAAATATATAATTTTAAGTGTTTGCAGGATCTGCTGAAATGGCCTCCTGGGCCCCCACTGCAAGGCTCCTCTCTGCAGGCAGCTCTGGCTGGAGGCAGCACCAGTCTCTGCCCATGCTGCCACCCCATGCCAGCTGAACAGCAGAATAAACCCAGTCCTGGGCAGCCACAGCAGCTTGCAACCAGGGAAAGGCAAAGGCAAAGGCTGGGACAGGGCACTGTGAGGCACAGGATGGGCTGTGCCTGGCGTACCTGGGAGCTGGCAAGCTGAGAGGTGTGGTGACCTTGGCCCCTTCTGAATGAATCCAGCTCTTGAGACACATCTGCCTTTGTGGCTGTGAAAATGTTTCCAATATATTTTATTAATATTCCACCAGCTGAGTTATGGAGCAGCTCAAAGTTCTCCCACCCAATTACAGTTCTGGCCATTAGTGCAGCAGGTTATTAAAGCCAAGTTAAAGAAGGAAGGGGGGTGCATATGCCACACTGCTTTATTTCTCAGAAGCTTGGTGTTTAGAAATAAACTAATCACTTCCACTTGACAGCAAGGAAGGCACTATCTGCTGTGTTTTCTGAGTCTTCAGAAGCATTTGGATACATTTAGGGGTTTATTAGAATAGGGTTTGCCTGTTCAGAGCAGGATGCTGGGTGACTGTGCTGAGCTGATACTTATGTATCAAATGTAACAGTGATATAACAGGGGCAGAAAACTTGAAAGGCGAAAAGGTGAATGATGAGAGACTTGGGGCTTCATTATAATGCCTTTTCTTTTACTGAAGACTCCTGTTGCCAAACACTGAAGGTTCAATCGATTTGCAGACTTAGCAGTGATTAAAGTTCTACCATCTATTCTCCATGGAAAAGTGCTACTATGCAATTACAGCCAAGAAAGGAACGTTGCAAAGAGATGCTGCACAGAGAACTGAACAATGGTTTCAAGTTAACTTCATACTTGCACCTCTCCCTTGCCTCATGGAGAACTTCTCAGTTCCCCTCAAAACAAAAAGATCTAATGTTTTCTTTTGGTTCAAAAGTTGTTCTCAATTATATTGCAGTTTCATGAGAGTGGCGGAACAGCAAGACCACTCTACCATGAATTTTATCTGAAATTAGTTACTCACACGCAGATCCTGCATATGTTGGGGATTTTTGTTGAGTTTTTCTTGAAGCTTTGTTTCTCTCTGCTTACAGTTTCCTTTTCCTGTCTTAATTTTTTCAGCCTGGAGTTTTTCAAAATCACTGCCACATTTCAGGGACTCTGAAAAGATATTGAGTAATAAACTCCTAAATTTTCTTTTGAGTGAGAATGAATCCTAAAAACCTTCATGAGCTGGAAAGCTTTAAAACAGAGAACACTTCCCTATGTGTCATATCAACCATATCTCCTAGAACAAAACCTTATTCAGTGCTGAGTAAACAATAACGTACTTCCCCTCTTAAATCTAACCTCTTGATTTATCATCTTCTTTCCTTGGACACAATTGCAAAAGCAGAATTATTTTTCACAGCTGACAGTGGGAATGCAGAGCCCAGGAGTCAGAGAGCCCCAGAGACCTGACAGTCTTCTTGAACTGTCTGAAAAACACCTGAAAAATGAAATTCATCTGAACACTACAGAGAGAAGGCAGAAAAAAGGATGAGCCTAATTGGTTCTGACTATTAAAGTCAGATCTCAAGTTTTGTCTAGAGATGTGTACTAGAGCAACCACTATTAGTGTACCCAGATCCCTTTTAAAAGGCCTAATTTGACGAAATGCTACAATAATTTAAGAATATGACAATGTTAGGAGATCTGCATATAATACTAGACTGTAAAAATCATCAAATGTTTCTCCTTGACACCAAATGAATCATTTGGAAGATGACTGTATCAGCAGGAGCCAAAAGGAGCAGTCTGGCATAGAATGAAGCTTCAGAATAGAGTTTTCTGAGCACTAACTCAAACCCAGATCCTATTTATTATGCACAAAATGAACACAAGACAAAAGCTCAAAAGATAAAGGGTTCCTACCATGAAGGTGTGGGAACAATTTATTACCAAGTGATGGATGAAATGAGATTGGTGTCAGCAAACCCTCGCATGCTGCACATGATGCTCAGTATTTCCAAACACAAACCCTTGGCTGCGATGAGGAGCTTTTATTGAGCAGTATTTCCAGACTGGCCAAGCCCCACCCGGGGCTCCCATCACACGTGAGGGGGGCGGGTACAGAAACTGCAGCAGATATTCCCTGTGTCCTCTGCATGTGGAGCTTTCAGATGGATCCTCTAATGCCTGCAGGTTTCTCATTCTTTTCAATCTCTCACCTTACATAAGCACTTCATTTATCAGAAAGAAAGGGGAAAAAATCCATTCTGTGTTGAAATAGACTGCCACCTGCATTGCTTTCTAATGTAAGCAAATCCCAGTGGAAAGGTTTATCATCAGACTTTTCTGCTGGACCAGAAAATCACTCTCAAAAATATCATTTCAGCCTTACAAGTGGTGTTAACCAACAGCAGTGAAACATTTTTTAAAAAGAGATTCCAACAATGCAACAATTAATCCAATTTCCTGGAAGAACTCGCATGACCTATGTGTATTTCAGGGTTCAGATCACCCATACATATATTAACAATACAATAATAACACTGTTGCTGCATTTTAATAAAAATAATTAGAATATACTGTCCAGTGTGACACTAACACACAAAATAGAAGCACTGCAGAGACAATCCTTTTATAATTTTGTGTGTGATTGTGTGTGCATACCTGTAAAAAGACACTGGAAACGCTGCTGTTGAAAGACATGAGACTATTAACCTGTGCAGACATTTCAGTTGTCTCCTGGAGTGCTGGTATTCCGTCCATTTATCAGCCCAGCTGTCTCACAAGGTAAAAATAAAATGGTGCTTTCAGTTTAACAGGCTGCAATCAACTTAAGAACCAAGGCTGGGCTCTGCTGTACTGGGCTTGGGAGTCTAAAAAGTGGATTAGGAGAGTAGCACGTAAAACAGAATAAACCCCCTAAATTCTACCCTGGAAAACTTTGTGTCCAAATATTCATAGAAGAGAATAAAAGTAAGTGAGCTTTCAAACAGTCTATACCATTTATCTGTTTTATCGTTCACTGCAATTTCTTTTAATTACCTTGCAATTTAAATCAGTTGAATCCTAGAGCCAGTTCCCCTTAAAAAATGTCTTCTTGCAAACTTTGATTAGCTCCAGAGAAAAGAGAGCAGATTACTTTAAATGGCACAGAGGTGGATTTATTGGCAAGTGTGTCAGGTTTGCACTTAGCAAGGAATTGGCAGATAGCAGAATATGGCTGGACAAGATTCAAATTCCAAGGACTTGGAGCTGAAAAAGGATTTATTTGAATAGCAAAGTATAAGAGTGTATTTGCTGCAGTTAAAAATATTAAAAGCTTTTAACTAAAAACATGAAGAAATTAAACTTCCCGTGAAAGGCAAGCAACTGGATTGCTTCAAAGGTATTGTCACGGGGATATTTATTGCTTTCCTCCCTCACTGTGTCACTTACTGCTCCTAGCATTAGGAAGGTATATTGATCTCCTTGATCAGGTGTATGTTCAAAAGCCAGATTAAACCTGTACCTGCACAAAATTACTGAGCACTCAGGAAATAAAGTCTTATTTTTGTCTTAAATCAACTGTAGAAAAAAAGTAGTCTATTCACTGCATGTGAAAAGGAGAGCCCATAGTCCCAGAAAAAGCAGAGTCAAAGGAGTGTGAGCTGCTTCAAATGGACAGACAAGAGGCTTGGCCATGGTCTGAGGCAACAAAACCAGGTTGTGCCAAGAGAAGTCCACACTACTGAAGGACAGCTAGCTGAAACTAAAACTTTATTTGGGGTTGTGTGGATTTTTTTTTGTCTCAAATGTCACATTTTCTTCAAAAAAGTTTAAAAAAAATTTGCTTGTGACAGTGCCTGAAACATCAGCTGACACACTGAAGCCTTGTCTGCACTCGTGACCCTCACACTGCCAGTGGACCAGTGGGAACTGCAACAGGAGTGGCTCCCAAAGCCAAAACCCACTGCTCTGCTCCTGGGCTGGAGGGGAGGGGAGGGGAGGGGAGGG
>VZDJ01000074.1:1277071-1318069 GCA_008694505.1 Cyanoderma ruficeps
GGAGAGGAGAGGAGAGGAGAGGAGAGGGCTCAGTCACAGTGTCTCTGAATGGCTGCTTTATGTCATCATACTGTGTGAGACACTTTTATGAAACTCTGATTCCATTATTCAATTCTAACCAGGTGACAGGACATTCTGGTCTTTTACAATGACACATAAATACCCCAAATCACATTCAGCAGCTGCTTTTTCTTATAGCAACACTTAACTTTTTTTACCCTACTACTTAGCAGTGTTGCATCTGCACGAAACTCTGTGAGCCATTTTCCTACATTTTAAAGCACAGATGCAGCTTATGATCTCATTTTTTATGGACTAAAGCTAAAAGATGCTTTCTTCAGAAAGCTGAATGACCACATTTCATATCTGGCAGCAGCTGGTCTCAGCAGCCAGCAAATGGCTCACCTAACTACCAGCATGTAACAGGGACACCAAAAGAAGAGAACATTGGCAAAGGAATCTATGCCATTTGGAAAAGCTCATGCCTAAGGAAGCCGAGGGTGCTCCAGACTAAGGTTCCTCAGGTGGGAGCAGAATCCGGAATGATGTAACAAAGGGAGTGGAAGGGAGAAGTTTAAGACTCCAGGGCACTCCCACCAAAGGCCGGTTGTACTGAAGCTTGAACTTACATGCAAAACATAGTGCCAACCTCATCATCACTACTTCCTTCACACATTTCTTTCCCTTTCCTCCACTGAAATCTGCTCTAAGGCCCCTAGAAAGTGCTTGAGTATCTTCATGGCTTGGACCACAATCTGGACTGGCAGAACAGCAGAAATATTTAGCAGAAAAATTCAGGCCAAAGAGAAGGCATGGACAATTTTTAATTCTTATTTCCTTTGGCCAATCTAAGTAACTCCAGATAAGAACAAACTGTTTGTACCCATCAGTGGAAGACTTGTCATCTATAAACATCACCTACAGCAGTGTAAATGTGCAGAGTGAGCCTCATGTGGCACTTTGCTCACATATCTCTTTCCAACAGAATTTGCTTCTTCCTGATTTCATCTGTTACTCTAGATTAAAATGGGAGGTTTCTGCAAAGTAACTTAAGAATGATGTTTCTGGGTTTGTCAGCAGCAGAAATCATAATTTATCCCATCATTTCTAATGCTTACACAGAAAAGTCAATAAAATTTAAAAAAATATAAAAGGGAGAAAGCTTCCTTTGCACTCGACAGCATCAGCAGTATCATATTTTACAACAGCTCTGGTACTACTACATTCAAAAAATTGCCTAACAAAGCATAAGTAGAGGAGTATGTTATTGTCATTTTTCATGATTTCTTGAAGGCTTGTCAATAAGATATTAGAAATTACACCCAAGTCTGAAAACTGAGTTAGTTTTACATTCGAATTCCTAGTTTCTATTTGGGAACTGCAGAACAACCAGCCTCATGAAGTCATACACTGAACCCCAAACCTTGCATGTTTCCCCACATTGTGCATATATACATATATATGTGNTATATATCTATATATATATATATATCTATCTGTAATGCTACAAAGACTCTTTGGAGCCCATGGAATGTGTCCACTTGTTTAGAACAAAGGAGACACATTTTTTTACTGAAACTTGCTTGCAGACTCAGGTCTTCTTCAGTATTCCTCACCAAGAAAAAATATGGCAATTACATAAAAAGTGGAGAAAATCCTGCAATGTGACAGATCAGCTATAAAAGTGCACACTGAAATGAGGACAACCTTTAAGCCAGAATTTTCTTCACGAGACCAGATATTTTCTGTGTCATACTCAGCATACTGAGATTTTCATTTTTCAGAGCTCTGTGGAATTTGACAAGTAGACCTACTACAGTTAATAGCATTTTAATCTTTATGCATAACAATCACAAACCTACATTGCACAGGTTTGATAATAGTAACTGACAGCTGAATTTGAAGTATACATTTCGTTCCAAAATAGAGGCATGTGTAGGTGGATGTGTTGTAGAAATACAATGTACTACACGGCTGAGCGGAGATAAGCTGGTGATCCTCGAACATCAGCATCATCTGCACAAAGTTAGGGCAGAAATCTGCACCTTTAAATACCTGTTCATCCTTCTTATGACACTTTCTTTAAAGAGCTCAGTGAATAGTAGATAAAATAAGTATCTAATGAGGTATGACAGAAAGTCTGATTGAGCTAAAAAACTGCAAGCTGAATTCTAATAAATAAACGAAGCAAAACATTATACTGCCAGCAACTATGTCAAGTTAGACATAGGAAACTGTAGCTCTGCAGCTGGAGAAGGGCAATACTCTGCAAGCCAGAAAAGTGATGGAACTCCTCCAGTTTTGATTATTTATGGTGTGATGATGAAGGAACAACTTTCCATGTGAGGAACAGCTTTAAAGTTGAACAGTGAATCTGAAAGAGAGACTTAATGAAAAATCAGAGGGCAACAAAACTACAGCTACAAAAACAATAACATTCGGTTTAACAATTTAAAAACATAATTTGTGTGCAAAACAAGATGTTAACTTGTCCAGCTTCAAGGTAAACATCAACTGTATAACAACCCTTCTACTGGACAGCAAACACACACTGTTAAATGTTGCAGTATATAAGGCTCACTTTGGACCTTCAAACCTTATCAAAATGAACACAAATGCCAAACAAACACATTTTAAACAAAGGACACATCTGTATTTAATGCAAAGCTATTTTCAAAAAATCCCAGCCTTTCATAATCTACCATAACTGTAATAGCCTGAAACATAAGAATGCTTTCAGGCTTAGGAAAAAAGGCTTCTAATTTTAAACATTTATGAGGACACTGAGAAGTGGCTTAGAACCATGCTTTAAAACACGTTTTCAGGCTTTAAACTGCTGAAAGCTGAGACTCCTTTACCCATTTGGCCTGGAGAAAGGGAGAGAAGTACAAAAATATGATGAAAAGATTGCACATGAAAATTTCTATTAAAGAAAATGCAACTGACTCTCTCATTCCAGCCCCTACCTCCCATCATCACTGCACCTCCCCGTCCAGGGAAAGTGCACCTCTTGCCTGATGACCACCCCCAAACAACTCATCTACATCACTGGCTCTGATGCACCACTGTTTTTAACAAATACCTTTTGAAAATAATTTTAAAGGGCCACTCTGCCATTGCTGCTGCTCTTCCTGAACAGGAGGGACTCTGTCTCAGTGCTGAATTTATGTCAGCTCATTTAAAACTATTTATTAGGATGGGTGATTTAGTGTTCATTCTAAAAAAAGTTCATGATCAAGCCTTTTGAACATTTTTTCCCAACTCGTAAAATGCATGCTTTATGCTGGGAATGAACTTCCCTTTGACACAGTGTAACTATGGGAAGGAGGAATTGTTCTCACATTTCTGTTTCATGGAAAACACCCTGCTGTTTGATTTTTGAAGTTAAAGGATGAAATTGCAGGGGTAAAAAATGCTGCTAAATGCAACACACTCTAAGTTAAATACAGCCTCAGTCTGATATGAAACTCTGACTTTAAAAATAGCTGTTCCTGTCCAAATATGCCAGCGAAAATAAACATGAATATATTGTAGGCATTAAAAGATGAATGTGTCAAGAGTAAGACCAAGTACTACTTTTAAGGTAATTCAACATAAAAACTCCCTAATATATGAAAGTAAAGAAATGGCCACAAATCTGAATTTATAACAACAGATAGTAGGAAAGAAGTTTTGAAAATCCATGGGAATACCTTACCAGGCACCTGTACAGTTCTATGGGCATTTTCTTTTTGTCTTTTGTTATTCTTGATTCCTACCTTACAGTTCAACTTCAAGACAAAGCACCATACAGCAAGAAAACACAATCAAAACTATTAGGTCATCAAAACTGTCTTTACTGTTTAAAAACAAAACACATACACAAAGTATTGCAACAGCTTGTGGAATCCCACTCAGAAAGCCCAGCAATTTTAGACCTCTTCTCATGTTTTCATCACCATAATTTTTGCGAAATAGTGAGAGGCAACCCAGGCCATTTTAGGAATGACTCTTTTATCACTGCAATCCCTCAATTACAGCTGACCACAAGAAGGAACAAATAGAGTAGTACTGTAGGGACAGTACTGGTATATTTTTCAGCTTGCCTCTGATGTGCTCTGACTTCTGCTGGAGAATGATGTGGTGATTTCTTAGACTTGCCTCCATTATTCCTCCCAAAATAATTCAGAGGAACATAAGGCTTTAAGCAGTTTAAACACCAATTTCAAATTGGATTCCATGGTTTCAATTACCTTTTCATCAAAACCAAGCTCCAGAAATCTACTCCTTTACAGCCTGACAGGACCTGCCCCCTTGGAGATGTGCTGGGCTCCATCTTAATGGGTGGCAATTCATCTTCAACCCAAAAAGCTACAGGCAAATAAACACATGGAGAGTTTTTATTTCTAAAATACAAAGATCTTTGCTGTTACCAGGACAGAACTGAACACCAAAAACACCTGCAAGGAATGCACTGAAATCAAGAAAACAAGAATTAAAAGTTCTTAAATTATAGACTATAAAGCTCCTGAGCGCCAGCTGCATGTATGCACATTTAAAAGATCCAGAGAACTGCATGGAAATATGCATTTACCACAAAATCTGGAAGCATAGTTGGGATCTGACTTCCAGTCAGGTTTGTAATTTCATTTAAGACTGAGATTACTTCTTATAAACTAACTTATTTCTGTGTGTATAGTATAGTTTAACTCACAAATGTATTTCCTTGAGGTTAACCATTAGAATTGAGTATTTGCTGTTATAAAGTTCCTGAAGCATAAATTTTCAGTACAAAGATTCGTAATCAGCTTCCATGTACTCATCTGGAATGATATGGAATAAACATATTTCTAGTCATGAGAATAAGGGTTAGTATGGTTAAAAAAAATCCCCAACACACCCAACTAATAAACCTTTGCAGTGATACATCAGTTGAATTAGTTTAGCAAGACAGTTTAAAAACAATTTGGTAAGGTAGTTAATGTTTTTCATAGCTTTGTAGAGTTGAGCTTCAATATTCACCATTAGCAGGAAGTTCAATAATTCCTTGTTTTGATACCAAAGTAAAAATTGTCCATAATGTGGAAGGGTCTTCACAATTATGATGACTCTGCCAATGATTACAAAGATCCTCTTTTCTTCCAAATAACTGTTTGCATAAAATGCAGCTATAGCCTGCTTTAGACCAGAATTCTACTTTTCCCCTTGGTGTACCAAACCCCACATTTTGCATCTCCTTAGAGGCTTCATTACCTCCTGACTGAGTCAGTTCCCTTTTAGGTAAAATGTTGACATTATTTTGATGGTGCAAGTATATCTGTCTGTTGGGTTTTGGAACAGTGTACAGCTCCTCCTGACGGGCACTGCACTTCACTAAATGTCTTCTCTCATTGTGCTGTTTCCACGCGTGGGTTGTATGTTTGACCAGTTCCCCCTTTGTTTCTCTGCTTCCTTGCAAAACCCCTTCCTCCACTCTTCCTTGAATCTCTTCTCCATGACAGCACAATAAGTGAAATTTCATTTCACCAAAAGACTCTGCAATAAACTGGCATCGACCACACTTGACCTGCAATTTCACTTCTCCCGGGTTATGGAATAGGTCCTCAAAATTGCAGTTATTTCCCCTGTTAAAAAAGGAAATACAAACTATTTAAGTATTAGCCACACAGAGGGATGGCAATTTCTGTCCTTACATGTTCCAAGAAGAGATGACAGTCCTGAAACACTTTTAATTAAAAATGGGCATTGTTTCTACAGCATCTAATTCATTCGGAAGAGGAAAAAAAAACCCCTAAATAATAGTAAGGCTAATTAGGAAAAAATTGAAATCAAATGACACTTCTGAGTTTAAGAATTGCCTCCAAAATTAGCTTTGGTAGAAATAACAGTTTAGCAACACCAGCCTTTAATAAAAGGCTGATAACTTTTGTAAAAGTTCCTGATTCAGTGAGATCAATCCAAATACTTCTAGTGCTGTGCTAGAAAAGTGAAAATTACTATTACCTGTAATGTACAAGTAAGAAAAACCTACTTGTTTACAGTGAGTGATCTAGGTCAATTTGAGGCAAAACCACCTCCCGTTCCAAGATGGAAACTATGAAATCTAAAGTTTCTTGCCTTTTTTTTTTCTACATGTCGGTAACATGGTTTAGAAAAGTTTAAACACCTAATTGGCAATAGGACAGCTCCTCTCCCTGATTTAGAGCAGCTTTTGCAGTATAAAGGATACACGGGCAGTCCCTGGTTAAGACAATCAAAACAAGATCTCCTCAGACATCTTCTCATAACATCTACAAGAAGGACTTCATATCAATGTGTATTTATACATATGAGACAGATTACCCAACAAAACAGATAAGGTGAATGATTCACTGTATGACAGCAGTAAGACTGACAGAAAAGTACTGATGTTTCTCAGTCTCAACACAGTAAAAGTTTCTGACTGATGCTCCAGAAAGTGGAGCTATGAAAAGTATAAGGGGTAAAAAGCAGCAGGAAACTCAGAACAGAATAGCACCCCCTAAAAGGAAGTGGGACGATGATAATTAACAGGGAAAACAAACTACAAGCTAATACTGAAATATGAATTGTTTCTCACTTACTGCAATTGGTTGCCTTATGTTCTAGGGAAAACCTCAAAGTGGGTAGGACAGAAGACTAGAACACTAACCATGAGAAACCAACTGACTCAAACATGGCAGTATATCTAGTATTACTAGAATATATGCAAAATTATTTTAGATATTCAAGTGTCAATAATGATTTATAGTTAATAAATCAGCTAAAATATAGTGGTTGGTCTAATGGATTGACTAGATTCAAATTGAATATTTACAGCATTAGGAATCTCACTTGGGGGGAAAAAAAGCAACAATTTTCATAATGATGAGGTTTATAAATTTCCACTGACAACCTGAAATCCAGCTTTCATTAGCATTTAATTAGTGAAAACTCTCACCTCTCTGTAGCTTCTTCTGCCTCTTTCATATTCCCGTCCCTCTTCTTCAAAGTATCTTGCATCTGTTGCTCGCTAGTGGAGGGCTCTGTGCTGATAACGACCCTGTGGACTTCTCTGAGGTGGCCAAAGTACACTTTTGCATGGCCAAAAACTTTAGCACAGAATTCACAGCACACCAACTTCTTGGGTTTGCCTTCATTGTGATGAAGCTTCATATGGGTGCTCAGCCTCCCAGAATAGATATAGGTCTTCCTGCAGATCCTGCAGCTGTAGGGCCGCCTCTTCGTGTGCGTGTTCATGTGGTCCTGGAGATGGTGCTTGAACTGGAAAGTATGGTTACAAACATGACATCTGTACAGTGGCTTAGGGATGGCTGAACACATATTTCTACTTGGATCACTTGATTTAGCTGATGTAGCATCGCTGTGCTTGGAACTTAAACATTTATTGGTGAGTGAACCATTTAAAAGTAAGTCTTGCTCCAGAGGTGGCGTCTCTACAATTGGTGCAGGAGCCAGCGGTGCGAAGCCCTGCACAACTACCACTGGTTTTGGTCTGATACTGCGGTATTTTTTCACTGCTTCTGTTTTATTGTCTTCAGGTGTCTGAATATCAACCTTTGCCCTCTCTCTTCCTTCTCGAAACTTATTAATGATGCATTTCCTTCGCTTGGCCTGAAAAGCCAATAAATCTTCTGTGGCTTTTTTTTTCCTGCCTCTTCTTTTAAAGGTTGCATTGTTCAATTTTTTAAGACTGTTGACATCATGCACTTTACTGGATGCAGAGAAGGTATTTTCTTGAATGGTTTGTTTGGGGATCTGTGTAAATGATACACCTAATTGCTTATCAAAGGCTTTAGTTTTCATCAAAGATGGTATCTTTTCACATTCAGATTTTAGTGAATGACCAGGTATGTCTGTAACGTTAGTACTCTGCTTAGATTTACAGAACACTGAATTTTTCATTCTCAAGTAAGGCAAAATAGGAAGTTTTCCTTTTGGTGCTGATGGAGTCATCTGAATTGTACTGCCAAAAACTGCTGGTGACAAGACAGCAACAGGATTTGCAGAATTTGTGGATTTTTCCTTCAGTTTCTCAGATGTCAGGAGTGATTCTCTTGTGGTTTCCGATGCTGTCTTCACAGAGTGTAGACTTAGTTTCATGGGATTAGTTGTACTTGCTGACTTGGATAGAGAGTTTTCAACTACAGATGGTCCAGAAATATTATTGCTAGCAATTTCAGTTTTGTTCATTAAAAGAGATCCAGATTCCACACCATTGCTTTTATTTACTAATGCGGCAACTCCAATTTCAGCTGAGTCACAGTCTGCTATCATCCCTTGCTCAGCTGAATCTGAACTAGAATGAGCTTCAGGACAGTCTTCAGATAAAGCAGTCATGGGGGAAGTCTGTGATGAGATCAATGCTTTGGTAAGAATCTTGTTACATGCACTCAAAGGGATTTGTGCCAGTTTTTTGTCATTCAGCAATTTATTTCTTACAGATTGGTACCTGGGGATGGGCAGCTTTAGGTTTTCAGAGGGGGCCACAGTTGACTGCTGAACTTGCTGTGTTAGGGCAGGTGCAACACAGGGCACAGCCAACAGGGAAAACATGCCCTTGTGAGCAGGCACCTGCATGACAGCATAGTTCTGAGCTGGCACCACCAGGGGCTTGGAACCTGAAGCTGAAATTGGTGTCGTTGGCTCAGGCAAAGATGACTGAAGGCAAGAAACCACTCCAGATGTTAAAATTTTTGGTACCATTTTTGGAGCAATGGTCCTAAACTGACTTTTCTTCTGAAAACTTTGTATTATATCCGGAGGGGATTTCTGTTTATCTGTAAGAATAACATAGCAAAGATGTAATATGATACATAGTATTTTTTTAATTACTTTCTCAAAAATAAAACTGCTTACAAAGGATACTATTAGTATTACACACAAGCTTATTAAAAATATTTAGGCATTTAAATGACCACCAAATTAAATCTAAAATTGCAAAAGTTTCATAGACAAAAGCACTGTCTGAAACAACATGCTTCAACACAGATTTGCAAAAAAAATCTCCTCTTAATCAAATCTTAATTGAACATTTCATTCTAGGTTAGGAACTATGTGACATTTCAGAACAAATACACCCATAAGCCTCTTCCGCCCCAGAAAAACTGCAAGAGCATGCCGACAATATTCTGCTGGAAAAACAGGAACAGGATTTAAGCTCCATGACACAGAACTTCTCTGACCACCAGCTCTGATCATGTATCTCAAACACAATCATGCCATCTTTCAGACATTCTCTGCTATTTAGAATTCATAGTTTTTATCAGATATAGACCAAATTTTGCCTGATGAAGTCTAAAAAAATTACTGCTACAACATATGCAGATAATGCATAATAAAATCAGAGGACTTGAAAAAATATGTGAATATGAACTACTGTTAAATACCCAATCACAAAAATTACTCATGTATCAGTAATGCACAACAGAACTACTGTAGTAAGCTCTTTAAACATTTTCTTGAAAGATGCAATTTATCAGGGTTATATAACAATTCCTTCCTGTTTCTATTTGTGTTCGAAAAAGTCACAAATGTTTTTAGTAAAGAGGAAAGTGAGGATAATTAAAACAAACAAAATGAAAATTATAAAATTCATATGTTATAATATGCATTAGCCAGCAAAGACACCTGCTGACCTTTCAGACTCCACAGAAAAGGAGTTGATACATAGTTAATTGTACCACTACAATTTCATCTATCAGTCTCATTACCCACTCCCAAATTCAATTATTGATGCTTCCAGGTCTCAAAACCTGGAATAAGTTTCCTGGAAAAATGAAAATCGCAACCGCTAAAAATGCAGCTACAAAGATTCCAGGCAGAAAGGCAATTTGGACATAAGCAAAAATCATCTGAGAGAGGAATCACATTTGAATAGAACATATGAAAGTAAATGCTGTAACCTTAAAACATTGTAGTTAGATAATTCCATAGGAAAGTTTCCATTCCTTGCCATTTTAAAGACTTGCATACAAATGAGGTGATTCTGGACTTAAAAAGGTAACTGTAAATTAGTACCACGACTGGAAACTACAGTAAATTTATGTTAATCCTGATGTTCTTCTCAGACGTCAGACACTTTGCAACAAGCACTGCAAGCTACAGACCTATCATGTTTCATGACCAGAACTCCTGGACAGATATATATGTGTATCCATGGTATGCACATGTGCAGTAAAGCCACTGCCTTCAGGACATGCTGGATTCACTGAGCAATCACATATAAACTGTACAGTTCATATTTAGTAGATCTGATGCTTTTCAAAACTCTTTGATCAGCAGATTCATAGAGCAATAACTATGCAGGGCATAAGCCTTTGATCCTTTTATTGCCATCTACTGCATCAAACCACAAGTCCATTATGCACTTTCTTTATACTCCAGTTAAGTGAAACTACTGGGCACCACCATAACTTTCTTTCAGCTCCATGTGTGTAGAGATGTTCTGAATTTCTAGACATTCTGTGCAGACTGGGTTACTGTACACCTGGAAGTCCTACACAAATACTTAGATCCCCAACAGACAGGGATAAACCCAGGTTTGTGCAACCTGGAAAAAGCAGAAACATGAAAACTGTTTC
The DNA here is from genome assembly GCA_008694505.1 of Cyanoderma ruficeps. Lineage (NCBI taxonomy): Eukaryota > Metazoa > Chordata > Aves > Passeriformes > Timaliidae > Cyanoderma > Cyanoderma ruficeps. The sequence goes on from VZDJ01000074.1 coordinate 1,287,652, forward strand.
CCTACAGCAATTTTTAGTCTCTATTTTTTTTTTTTAAATCTAGTCACTAAATATATATAAATCTTCACATTTTCAGCTGCTAAGATTTCTGTCAGTCAGATGATGACTTGTTTCCTACAAGGTATCTTCCTGTTGCTTTTGAATAAACAATTTAAGTACTTCGGAGAAGAACAGTAATTTATGTAAATTATTGTAATCACTAACCAATCTAGCCCTGAACTTCAATGATAGTTGCAGGTCAAACCATATAGCTTAAATACAGCAGATGACAGAATAAGGGTACTTACCTTTTAGGGGACAGAATCAGTTCTTATTTCTCCAGATAATGCTTGTCATACACTGACAATAAAGACTTTCTCCAAATCAGCAGCTATTCAGCTTGCCACAATATTCAACATTAAGCTGTTTCCATTCTCTCTCATTTCTCTTCTTCCTCTCCCTTTTTATTCCAAAATCTCATTCATTGATTTGCATTTTAGGAAAACTTTATGAAAGCCAGCATTTATTGATTTGCATTTTAGGAAAACTTTTAGGAAAGCCAGCATTTCAGCAGACTACTACTGTGCTATTCCAAGTTATAAGGCACCCACTCTTCAACCAATGGTAACAGGAAAAGGTAGAAGTTCTGCTGTTTGTACCTCTAAAAATGGCATCCATAAAAACAAGGTTAATTTGAAGTTAGGAGGAAATATTTGTAGAACTAATGTATGGCATTAAAAGAACCTTATGTTTCTCAAATTCATTAACTTGCCTAACACAAAATTATGCAGTAAAATCACTTTTCTATAAAGTATCTCCACATTATTTTCTCAGCATTCCACAGGAGAATGTTGCTCTAAAAGCCAAGACCTTCACCAATATCAAACACAAGATGCTCTTTGAAACAAGGTCTGTTTAGACCAATGCCCTTCTTACATGGGTAACACAATACTAAGAATTGATATACTGTTTGAGAGGGATTTTTACACAAACATTTTTTCCAACGAGTGTAATTTTATTGTAAGTTTTCCAGGCAAGCTATGTTTGGTACCAACCTTCAGTACTTTTTTTTTTTCCCCTTTTTCACAAGTTTACATTAGTGCACAAATATTCATTGCAGTGCTTCTGGTAAGCAAAGGAATACGTGACTCTGCATCTCCCTCCCCTCCAACACAGCTACTGCAGTTAAGCTGCTTAGCCAGTGCCTAAATATAGAGAAGGGCTAGGTGCAGACTAGCTGCCTGATGATGCTTCAGGCTCTGTTAACATTTTGCTTGCAGACTGGGAAAGCTAATTGGAAGAACTGGTAGAAGACTACTTAGGGTCTTGGATCAGGAGAAAGCAGCAACAGCTTCCTTTCCACCCCGACAGAGATATAGTAATTCATGTCTTCACCACACTGAAGGATTTGGAAATGCTGTGGCTGTCTAGCTTGTGCAAAGGCAGCTTGGAAACCTCATATGCATCTCTCAGGGGCATTCCATTTCTTCCAAATTATTTCTGGCTCTGATTCAAAGGACTCATTTTGACTTGTCATCTGTGACCTGAGGAAAAGTCTTTGTGCCTATGCAATCCCATGAAGTTTTTCACCTAAGAAGGGGAAGTTTCAGTTAAGGGAGGCTCTGCAATGGCATTTGTGAGGATGGCCCTTTGTTTTAGACAACATCCTTTCTACAAGTGAGTCTGCAGATCTTTCACTGGAAGGCAATAATTTTTGCACTTTCTTTAAAATTTTCATTAATAACAAAGGAAATAAACTAAAGTATTAGATTTAATAGCTGAAGGATGTGAAGCTCATTTTTAACTGCTGTGCCCTCAGTATTACAGATGAGTGTGGAGATGGAGTAACAGGTAGACACCTTTAAGTATTTACACACAAGGCTAAACCAAATGCAGTTCAACCTATTTACTTTAAAAGTCTCTCTTAAAAGATTAATGGTTACCATGCTAGGACCTGCAAGTATCAAATCCCTCAGATACTGGCAGGATGTCATAAGCTTCCATGCCTTCTAAATAACCTTAAAATTGTATAGAAGTGGACAAGTGGCATACCAACACAAAAATCAATGATGCATTAAATTCACTGAGAGAGCCATGCTGGGAAGAGTCCTCTGGAGGAAACAGAGTTCCCATGGGTTGCTGCTTCTTCATGGCTCCCCTGCCTTCCCAAGTCATACTGGGAACTGGTATGGCCTAAATACCAGTTGCAATTTGGTCTACTCCAACCTAATGCACCTTATTTCTGTATTTCCTTTAGTTTGTTCCCTATTTAAAGCACACAACATTGCTGAACTGAGATGCCATAGACAGTATCAGAAGAAATTTTATTTTCAGTACTATCTGGTCTATTTTGAAAATAAGCACTGAAGAGCCACCACAGAAACCACTAAAAACAGTGGTCATTTTTAAAATAATCCTTGTAGGTCCACCTCAGTTGTGCATGTATTTAATTTGTGTATGAATTGACGTATGAGAGAAAATAACACCAAATAAAAAGAATCATCTTGTTTTGAAGGAAAAGACAGAATACAGATGAAGATTAATGAATATTCAATGCATATTAACACTACTGAGTCTTTTGCTGACTTTGAAAGGAAGAGTATCTGTTCTGTGAGAAAGAAAAAAAAAAACACAACTGTCTAATACACAACATTAGATCTTTTTCTGCCAATGACAGTTAATCGTGCATTTTGCCAAATCTCCATACACACTAAATACCTGTGGATACTGTCTTTCCAGCACAAGTTTCTTGCTTTTGCTGACCCAGCATACTTTGTTGGACACAATGTTTCTCTGCAGGATTAGCATGCAAAAAAACACCACCTGCAAAAGTGCTTCAGTTATAAATAGATCCCAGGACAGAAAACCCAAAACAACCAAACCCCCAAAACCAACAAAACCCAGAAAAAGGCAATATAAACCATTAACTTCAGTTAATGTATTAAGAAAACTACTGCTTTTTGCTCTTTGCCATTTTTGTCTCCTCAAAATACACTTTAAAATCTAACATATTACATGCCAAATGCAAGGTGATAGCATAATAATTGAGTAAAGCTGGTTAATGTGGCAAACAGATGGGATGGTTTAGCTTCAGTGTCATGGCAGACAGTCAACAGCAGCAAAACAAAATGCTTCAAAATATGAAGATTCAGTAGCTTTATTGAGTAGTTTTAATACAGGGGCTAAATTCTATGCTCATTTACTCTTTCCATAATTCTGTGTAAATAAACTGCAGATATTATAGAAAACAGAATTTGGATTTCTTTATTCAATACCAGTTTTGCCATACACCTATACAAATTAAGATTAGTATTAAAGTTTACAAACCACGAGTGTCCAGCTCTATACATTACAGAGATTAATTTGCAGTTGTTTCCGCCTTTGCTAATAATAACTATCTGGGTGGAATGTTCTGTTCTGGGTATTTGAATGAGATAATTTTCTAAAATGAATTTCAACAGAAAATATCAGCCATTCTCAGTATATCTGCATTAAAAAAAAAAAAAAGAATCCAGTGACATATCTGTGCATCAGGTGAAGACCTTCATATGCGATATAGCAATGTCTCTTTGATCTGTGAAAAGCTGCCCAAATTAGGCAAAGCTGTAGACTCTGGGCATGTGTTCAGTAGAAACTTCAAGCAGCTAACTTTTCCAGTGATTACATTCTATTGAATGTTCTCCTGCTTCAGGCTGGGCCAGATTTTCCCTGAACTTTAGGTCCAAGCACCCAAGTTGGAACAAGGAAATGGCTTCTCCTTATCTCTGAACTGCAGAGCTGACAGTGTGGAAGAGAAACAGGAGAATATACAGGGCAAGCAGAAAAAGGACAAGACTAGAAATGGGACTTGAAATGTGTCCTGGCCAAAGATTCAGGGTGGGTATGAGAATTAGATACAGACTCAAGACAGGTATTCAACATTATATGCGGTGTGGAAAGGAGAAGCATTTAAACCAAAAGAAGAATCTCACATTTCTTACCTTTTTAGTACTTAATTTTTTGAAGAGTATTATAACTATGTTTACATGAGTGTTTTTGTGCAATTTAAACTAGCTTAGAAAAATAAACAATATAACAAAGTAGCTTAATGCAAGACTAGAAAATCTCCGTAGATCATTCACACAAAGATACAGAATGTGCACATACACTTAGAAAATTTATTCTGGTATTCCACAGGAGTGGAAGACCAAAATAATTTGTTAAAATTCTAGAAGCTTTAAACTGTATCTTTAAAGCTATACATAATTAAATCTGATTTGAGCATAAATGTGATTTGCTAGTTGTGCAATAAGCATTTTATAATTTAGAAAGGTCTTCTTTACAGTCTGTCAAATTTATTATTTTAAGAGATTAGGATTATAGGGCATTTCAAGAAATTCTGTGAGCAGTGGGATGCTTTCTGGATTCCTCAAATGGTCTCCAAAAGACTCTTCTTAGCAGAAGAGCACTATAAATAACAAAGATACACTCTTTTTTTACATTAATTGGACTCCATTAAACAGGATGTTCAACATTAAAATTTCTAGTGGTATTTTTCAGTGTGGGAATAAGCTAAAACTATTTTTAGCATAAACCTTGCAGAGGTAAGTCATACAGTAATCCAAGATCATGGGTATATTGTTTGCATTTAAGAAGTTCTCCAGTTTACTCTCTAATGCAGTCTTTTATTTTTGCGTGAAACATAATTTCTGCACTATTAACCACATACTGATATATGGCAAAGTTTATACAGATCTAATATCACTTAAGAAAAAACCAAATTAGATTACACCACTTTCTCAAATTCCAGAATTGCTTTCCTCTGTTGTTTGAAAGTGTACATAGGAGAGGCCTTTCACACGGCCCTCAGCAACACCCTTTTCTCTAAATTGGAGGGGTACAGACTCCATTGATAGACGGACTATTGGATGGATAAGGAATTGGCTGGATGGTAATGGTGAGCAGCTCAATGCCCATATGGAGATGGGTGACAAGGTGACAAGTGGTGTCCCTCAGGTCCATACTGGGACCAGTGCTGTTTCATATCTCCATCAGTGACAGACAATGGGATTGCGTGCACCCTCAGCAAGTTTGCAGGCAAAACAAGCTGAGAGGTGCAGCTGACACACCTGGAGGATAGGATGCCTGAGGGACCTGGACAAGATCAAGAAGTGACCCCATGGGAACCTCATGACTTCCTGCATGTGGGTCAGACAGTCCCTGCTATCAACACAGGCAGGGCTAAAGTGATTCAGAGCAACTCTGCCAAGAACTTGGGGCTACTGATGGATGAAAAACTGACTGTGAGCTGCAAATGTGCACTCACAGCCCAGAAACCCAATGGTGTCCTGGGCTGCATCCAAAGCACCGTGGGCAGCAAGGGAGGAAGGGGATTTTGCCCCTCTGCTCTGCTCTGGTGACACCCACTTGGGAGCACGGAATCTCGGCCCTCGGCATAGGAAAGACACGGACCTGTTGGAGTAAGCCCAGAGTAGGGCCACAAAAATGATGAGAAGGATGGAACACCTCTTGTGTGAGGAAAGGCTGAGAGAGAGATGGGGTTGTTTAGTTTGGGGAAGGCTCCAAAAAGACCAAACTGGGGCCTTACAATACCTGAAAGGGGCTGAAAAGAAAGACGGCGACACTTTTTTACAGTGCTTGCAGAGACAGGACAAAGCATAATGGTTTTAAACTACAAGAAAGGAGATTCAGACTAGATACAAGGAGGAATGTTCTACCTGCCCATCACTCTCACCAGCACCTTGGCTTCAATATGTCTGTCCCCAGAGAAAAGCATAATACAAAAAATACCCATACTAAAGCAGAATTCTTAAACACAAACTAACACTCTGAGAAATTCAGTCACTATATTAGCAGTATTAGCAACACTAATAATGAAGACATAATTTTTGATTTCTCACAGATTTAGATTTCATAGATTTCTTTATTGTCTCACCACAAATAAATTTTAAAATATATAGGAAATACTATTTCTGCAGGGAGTAATGAGTGGCCAACAGCTTTGAGGCAACCTTTTTGAGTTGCAACATGAAATATATTAGCCACACACAGGTAAATCACTACTCAAAAGCAGCTTCCTATATATAGTGTAGGCAATGCATGGCTTAACACAACCTCCTATTATAAAAAGCTTTTTTTGTGCTACTGTATAAAGGAAAAAAGTCTTCAAAGTCCTTTTAAGAGTCAGTATACATATACACAAGAGATTTTTAGACACTTTGGCAGTGAATTTTAAATTCATTTATTACCAGATCTACATGCTTTTTTAGCACCTCTCATACAGTGTTTGTGAACTTTAAAGCTTTCCATTTGTTTGAAGGCACAGTCTTTCAAATTATAAGTTACTCATTTCGTATTAAGGTCAACAAAATTAATAGGTCTTAAGCAGATCAAAATATTTTCATATCAAGAAACAAAAACTGGCATCAAGAAAGCTAGACATAAAGCATCTGTAATTACTAATAACCTTTTCCACTTTTACAGATGAAGAAATTACACACAGACTTTTCTCACTATGGCAGTATAAGAACTAAGGGCTCACAATGGTGCCTGGCCTCTGCAACCACACAAATAGTGATTGAATTTAATTTCTATTTAAGTAGAGAACTTTCTGAGAGACACTGTTAGATACATCATCAAAGACTGCATTTCAGCTTCTTTATGCCTCTGCTAGTTTCAGCAACCAACTGTGTCAGCCTGCAAGTGGGCATTATCCAGAAAACTTGGTGATCTGACAGGATGCGATTGAGTAGAATGGAAATTATTTTGCTATCACTGCAAGTCCCGTGGTTATCCTTGTTGGTTTTGCCCAGTCATTCTGTTCCAGAGAGGACACCATCCCTGAAGATTTGCAAAGCAAGGCTGCAGTAATGCAGCCACTTGGGGGAACTAATTGTTCAGAAAATAGTTGAAGGAGGTGATGGAAGCATTAATAATAAACTAGTAATTCATAACCCTCCAACAGCATTGCAAATATAAATTAGGTACTTTAGAAAGTGGGGATAAACACCTGTAATTGAATTTTTAAAAATTCCTGGGAGAATTGCCAGTGGAAATTTCTTTCAGTGAGCTTCAGGAAAGATATGGACCTAAACAGTAATTCATCCACTCTAAAGTCAATGTAAAATTATTTTTAAAGGGGCTATCAAGATCAAATCAACATGAACAATATTTCAATATGCCTAATGTAAGTAGTAATTAATGGACTTACTTTCTCTTAAGTACAGGAAACAGTACCAAGACTGTTAAAAAAATGAAGGCAAAATTCTTCAAAAACTGTGCAGCACAAAAAGGTCAAGTAGAATCGTTTTATGAATAAAATCATAAAATAGTTTCTGATTAGATTTTTGCTCTTCTTTCAAAAAAGAGAACATGCCTACATCTTACTGAGAGCTCAAACCCTCTCTGGGACAGAAAACATATATGTCTCACTTCAATAAGGGAATTAGGCCTCTTACTCCCAAAATTTAATTTTTTTGCAACGACTGGTGTGCAAAAAGAGAACACAACAAAAAAGGAGAAGTTTTATTCCTGCTAAGGAGTACTTCTTTTTTTTTTTTTTGTGAGAATCAGTGCAATTTTTTCTAAAGAAAGACTGTATGCAAGAGAAAACAATTTGCCACTTTGGCTCAATATAACAGCCATATTTTGCTTGAGGCATTGAAAACATCTGCATGGTGACTTCCATAATACAAACCTAAAAATGTTCCCTCATGAACAGAGGATCAAAAGACTGCCAGTCTTGGCTTGGCCTATTTTGAGTCTTCTGTTATAAACAATACACAAAATTTATCACTCCCCAAAGAAAAAAAACAGAACAATTGTTAAAACTTAGTGGATAGTTAGAGAGTATTTTCTGGGGGATTTTATTAATAGGTAATTTCACTGAAAATTACCTAAGTGGTTGGACTTTTAAATGGGGAATCCCTGTCTAAGGTTCTCACTTGCTCTAGTTTTGCCGCCTTTTCTTTCATCAGCCAGATTTCTTCATAAAAACTTTTCAGCTCCGGCTGAGATATGCACAAACATTGCTACCTGTAGTTAATTCCACTAAAGATTAAAACAAAAATAAAGATTAAGGGATCTCCACAGTGCTTCAAATAGGTATGTCTCTTTGTTCAAAGACAGACATGGATCTGTATAGCACAGGAAAACTAAAACATCTTCTGAAATACCATGGTCCTGGCTAGGTAAATACTAGTTTTCATAACATACAAAATTATCACTTGCTGCTGAACTTGAACACAGCTAGACCTTATTGGCAGTAGGATGCAGCAGAAAACAAATTACAGATCTGACTAGTTTTCCTCCCCCAGTGTATAATTACAATTATTTGCAGTGCTTATTAGCATTGCTAGCTTGCCCATGCTAGTCACCATCCAGTTTAAAGGCAGCGCTGGTTCTCAAGAGGTGCTGGATGTGCTGTAAAGGAACTGTGGAATACACTGCTGAGAGGTGATAATGGATCAGCAAAGCCTGGCAGTGGTGCCAGCAAACCAGGGGATGGAAACAGGAACGCAGCCGCTAGGAATGCAGGCCAGAGATGACGGCCTTACCCGCCGTGTGCCGCAGGCCGGGCCCGGAGCTGAGGGGCCGCCGTGTCCGTGTGGGTGCGGCGGACACGGGCCCGGAGCGGAGCCAGCAGAGGGAGTCGGGGCCCGTCCCGCCGCCCCCGCTCCGCAGGTGCCAGCCCGGCTCGGAGCCGCGGCTCACGGACACCGCCCCCCTGTCAGCCTCAAACAACACACAGGCTGTTCTATCTGCCTAATAATTCTGTAATGCTAAATACGGCGTGTCCTGAAAAATCCCCCAAGTCGCAGAATCAGGTACAGCACGGCATCCAACCCCCGAGCAACTAACTCTGTGATGAGTTAGCTTAATATTTCAAAACGTTGTACCTCTGCAAACTTTTCAGTAAATTCAATGTTTTGTATAACTTGAGAGCATCTTAAAGCAAAGCAGTTGAGTCTTCCCGTTTGAAAGCAATTACTTCTATTAAACTATTTAGCATCTTCTATAACTGCAGTTATTGTGCCAGAGATTAAAAAAAAAATCCTTTACTAATCTTGTGTTAATCTAGTGAGTGCCCAAAATGGCACGTCCATGTTAACAGAACCACCAGTATTTACACTAGATGATGTTCTTCTTTCAGCAGACATATGAAAACAAAGCACTGTTACCAGCATATTTTCCTGTCCCAAGGAATACCCTGAAATCTTTGTCAAACTTTCTCGCTTTCATCATTGCTCAGCTCATCACACAAACCATCTGCATAAATAAAGATGTAAGCATCTGCTGTATGGCAAATGGTCTCAGGGGCAGATGTTTTTATCCTTGCATTCATGTCACTGGCTTGGATACATTATTTGAACAGATGTACACAATCTGAAAGTGTCGTGTCCCACAGTGAAACGTCTCCAACTGCTTTCTATCAAAGTACATAAATGCTATTTGCACCTGCATTTATGTTAATGATATAAAGGCAGCAGGGGTTCCAGCAAAGTGAGAGCTGATGCTAAGGAAGACATTTACAAGGCTAATGGAAGTTTGAAATCTCCCAGCCCCAACCAACCATACTAACATGGATACAAAATGTACAGAACCACACTTGACCTATGATTCTAAAAAAATTAAAATAAACATATTCAAAGAGCAAAACTATTGCTTTAGCATGTGATACCCTTTTCCAATGTATATTTAAAAAAGACAAAATCTATTAGATAAATAAAACAGGACAGCCTTCTATTTTGCAAAATATTTGTATAAGATAACACAATTCTTTCATGTTAAGAGTCATTTAACAAAAACATTTTATAAATCTGACAATGCCAATGGTATTTCAATTCACTAAGGCACAGTGGTATTGTATGCCACTACGGACTATTATAAAAAATACCAATACTTGCTCAACAGTAAATATTTAACCTGACTGTGAATAGTCAAATATAATGCTTCATGCATTGATTGTTGTCATGTCATGTTTCATATGAATGAAATGATAATTTCATAATCCCAAGGAAAAAATAAAATTTGACAAGTTAGATACTTATCATTGTTCAGAAAACTGCATCTAGTTGAACATGGTGTTACAATTGCTTGCTACATAAAAGACAGTCACTCTTCTTATAAAATATTTTTAAACTGAGAAAAATACAGATGTCTTGAAGGAGTACGGATCAAATTACAGAACACCTGCTATTACATGACAAATGGCAGCAGTGAAGGGTTTAGCTCTCACTCAAAGAACTTGTACTAATCATTACTTCCATACTTAACTGAAAAATAATGAGCACACTCAAAGTACAAGAACACTGACAACATGCCACACTGAATGTAACTGATGGATAGGTTCCATTTCCAATATAAGCTATTTTCCAGTTTTTAAGAAATGTACCAACATTAGAGTTGTACATAAATCATCACAAATTACTAATACTCTCCAAATTTTCGAAGTGCTACATTTAAGAAACAAGTGGTACTTTATATAAAGACAAAAATGTATCATTGTAAAAAAAAAAAATGGAGACTAGTGTATTTGTAGAATATCATTATTTCACACTGATATAGCTCCTGGTCATGATCTAAGGAGGCCCTGGAGAGAGATCTCCACAAATTAGAGGTCTGGGCAATCACCAGCCACATGAAGTTCAACAAGGCAAAGTGCTGCACTCTGTTCCTGGGATGGGATAAGCCTGGATGTAGAGACTGGGGAATGAGAAGCTGGAGCGCTGTGCCACAGAAAGGGACCTGGGGGTCCTGGTCCATGGGAAGTTGAACATGAGCCCTGAAAGCCAGAAGGGCCAACCCTGGGGGACGGGGCACAGGCAAGCAAGGGATGGGATTGTTCCGCTCTGCTCTGCACTGGGGCAGCCTCACCTTGAGTGCTGGGGGCAGTTTTGGGTGCCACAATATAAAAAAGATACAAAACGGTTAGAAAGCATAAAAAGGAAAGCCACAAAGATGGTGAAGGGCCCTGAGGGGAAAGCCGTGTGAGGAGCAGCTGAGATCCCTTGGTCTGTTCAGCCTGCAGAGGAGGAGACTGAGGGGAGACCTCACTGCAGTCCTGTGAGGGAAGAGGAGGGACCAGGCACTGATCTGTTCTCTGGTCACCAGTGACAGGACAAGAGGGAATGGCCTGAAGCTGTCTCAGGGGAGGTTTAGGTTGGATATCCAGAAAAGGTTTTTTACCCAGAGGGTGGTTGGTCACTGGGACAGGCTCCCCGGGGAAGTGGTCACAGTACCAAGCCTGATGGAATTCAAGAAGCATTAGGACAATGCTCTTCTGCACCTGGTGTGACTTGGGGGTGGTGCTGTGCAGGGCCAGGAGCTGGACTCTGTGATCCTTGTGGGTCCCTTCCAACTCAGCTTATTCTGTTATTCTCTGACTTCTAGCACAGGAGCTCACTTCCAAGTTTACCATTCCCTCTGAGTACAAGTTAGTAGAGGATACTGACTAGAATGGATTTTGATTTAGAGGAAAAAAGAAAAAGCCTTCAAAAAAATCTCAAAGCAAATCCTTAATCAATTTGAATTTTGCAAATAGCTTCACAGTCTATATTCTCTCACCAAATGGCTTTAATGTAAGACTATAACCAGGGTCAAATTCCTGATATTTAAAGGAAAAACTAAATAAGTGCTTAAAGTATTAGAATTGAGTACTTCAGTCACAAGCATGGGAATGTAGAGCACACTCTGGAGTGGACGGCTTTACCCAACAGTATGTACTGTCTTCCTTGAAAGAACAGTCCCCAGAGACACAGAACTCATCAACTAAGATCACTTAGAACGACATGCTTCTGGAACAGCTTCCTCAGAATTATTACAGCATCATAAAAATACTCAGTTTTCACAAAACAGGTAAAGTATAAACTTACATGACAGTAAAAGCTTAAGGCTTCAAATTAAGTAATAGATAGTGCTCTTCTTATTAACATAAGTACTAACAATGGAAACTTAACTGACAAGCAGCAATGGTTCTGAAAGGTCCATTAGAGCTGATGTCATATCCATCAAATATTCACTCACATTTAAGTACCATTAAAAATGACATTCACGTTAAAAATCATTTAAACATTAGTATTGAGACACAGATCAAAAGGGAAAAAAAACTGAAGTTACAGCTACACATTTAGCGACTTGAGAATACACAAATACCCGTACTAATAACGGAGGGAAAAATCAAGACATCGACCCTAGTGAAAACTAAATCAAATGAAAGACAACTTTTGAAGAGACCACATGGAAGAAAGAATTAAAACCAAAAAAAATTAGTAAGGACAGGAATACTGAAGAAAAGACATTAAAAAAAATCTAAGTTAATGTTTATTTTCCTGTTTCTGCTAATTGTGTAGCATAATTTGCAGACAGATTTGACCCCATTTAATATGGGGATCAAATATAGCAGGGATTTTCAAACATATGAGGATTTAAAAAAAATTAATAAAACCTGAATACTTAATTCTGCTGAATCAAAGAAGAAGCAGATTTATGCATTTCAAGTTTCAGCTACAGGTGTTAACAGTAATTAGCAATGCCCTAAAGAAGAAAACAATTTTAGCTATTGTAATTGTTTAAAGTGATAAATGCTGCAGTAATGGCTTTTTCTTTCAAGTCATACCACAGCAGTATACGAGACACAAATAATACAGTGATTAATAATGATGAGATTTCTTCCACATTTTGAATCACAAGCATCTAATTTCTCAATAAAATATAGAAAGCATACTATACCTGCAGAAACTGTTAACGGATTCTGCATTATGCCCTTTAATAGTTACGACAATGTTCCTAGAAAGAAATACAGATACTTAGAAGCTCTGATAATTTCTTACAAACTAACAAAAAATGAACAGGACAATGGCAATAGTTTCCAGACTTGTATTTCAGAATAGATCCCAGTATTTCCACAGCTCTCAAGAAAACACCACCACAGATTTAAACCAAACGTTTCTTTGGACCCCTATATGTGCTCTCCATATTTCAACACTGTGTACTACTAACTTAGGCTTCTTGTAATTAAATTACCTTCTTAAAGCCAGGAAAGAGGACAGTCGTGAATCCCAATTTGACAACACATTCTGAAGAATCACAGACAATAAGCAATCATTTCCCTTCAAACATGTGGACCAGTTGGGGAGGATCCAGAGGAGAGCCCCTATGTTGATCACAGGTCTGAAGCACCTCTCTAGAAAGACAGAGCTGAGGCTGATCAGCCTGAATAATAAATAGGCTCCAAAGAGACCTTATAGCACCCTCCAGTACCTAAAGGTAGCCAACAGGAAAAGCTGGAGTGGCCTTTTTACAAATGCATCTACAGATAGGACAAGGGGTATTTGCATTAAACTGAAAGAGGACAGGTTTAGATTACATACTAGGAAGAAATTCTCTACTGTAAGGGTGGTGAGGCACTGGAACAGTTTTCCTAGAGAAGCTGTAAATGCTTCATCAAGGCCAAGGTGGATGCAGCTTTGAGCAACCTGACCTAGTGGAATTTTCCCTGCCCAGGCAGAGCTGTCAGAACTAGGTGGCCTTAAGACCTTTAAGGTCCCTTCCAGCCCAAACCATTGTGATTCAATGGAACTGCATGGATCCCACATAACTTTCTTACCAGCAAAATCTTCCATGGATGCTACAATGAAGATATTACCTTGCTCTTGTGAACCAAACATTACACTGCCATCTGTCCTGAATGTGCTGTTGTTCTTTACAACAAGATGTGATGCACTACATTTGACAAAACAGCTTTACCTTAAATGGGCACCCAGTAAATTAAGAGTTGGCTACTTTTTTCCAGTGCAGTTGAGTGTGCTGCCCAAGCTCTGGTGAAGTGGGACTCGGCAGTCAGGTAAAAGAGACATAGGATAATATAATGACAATATAAACCTGTTGTTATCCACTTTTCATAAAATGGCCTAGCTTTTGAAATGGCTGCATAGTAGTTTGGTTCAACTGAACACCACTAACATGTGAGACATCACAAAGGGTATAAAGCTCTTGTTCACCTGATGCAGCTGGAGGCTTTGGGAAGGTAACAGATAAGCCCATTGACTGATACAGATGGAACTACAACTTCTTGCACAGCAGTGCACATCTACAACATTCCCACAAACAAAGCCAGCTGCACAGATGTGGATATTGCTGACTTTCCTGACCAATTTAACAGCCAGGAGAATCTTACATAAAGAACATGTAAGACATGCCCTCAAGACCCATCTTCTGAGTACATGCAGTACCAAAGATTAGTTTTGGTTAAATACAGAAATACATTGGACAAATACTGATGCAAATACCCAACAAAATAAGCCTAGAATATATTTCTTTACTATCACGCAATTGCCTCTCAAAAAGCAATGGTGAGGTTCCGAGAAGAAGATGGTTCTGTAGGTAGCAGTAAAATAAAAAAGAGAAAACCAATTCCATTTTCAGGAAGTTCAACATCAAAACATAGAACATGCTATTGAGCATGGCTGCTGTGAGGAAACCTCTCACACAGCAAACAGGTGAAGCTCTTTGGTACCTCTATCTTCTGTTCTGAGCCACACCTAACAAGCAGCCCTGGTACATCAACCAGCACCTCCTGGCAGCAGTTTGCTGATGCCAATCAGCAGATCCCTGACTGCCTCAAAGAGCCTCTGTCCGTGGTACTTAAGCAGCCAACCCCAGAGCTGTCAGATGCAGCACTCAAACATACATTGGCTCATCTAAATGCATTTTGATGTCGTGGGAACATACAGACAACTCCCTCTGCACATCCAGCAATGGAACAGGCCACACTGATGTAATTTCGGAACACCAAGACACTTCCAGAAAAAAGTGTGGGTTTCCAACTTATTTGTCATCCACATTGTAAGGCATTCTTCTTTACGGCCATATTGATCAATAACAGCTTTTCAGAGAATCAGTCTGAAGATTTTCTTCCCCCTTAGTATTTACAGCACTTCAAAACATACTGAAACATTTAAAGCAACACATATTGTTGTAAAAACAATTTGAGAAATGATGTTCAAATAAAGCTTCTCAAAATTATTATTTCAAAGTCACATTTTTTAAGGCTTCCATGGTCTTTCCCGGTGTATAGGAGCATTAAATCATGTTAAGAGGGTACCCCATTTATAGTTATTATCTACTTTTACAATTATAACAAACCCGACTTCAGGATACAGATCAACAATTCTTAGAATACCATGTGGAAATAGAAGCTCCAGACATTCTTCCAATGTTCTTCCCAGACATATTCTCAAACCCTAACACTACAACACAAAATTGGATCATATAAATCCTAACATTTTGTAGAGGCATCTCTGATTTGAATTGAACTCTAACTGCAGCAAGGTAATGGTATTAACCTAGAAAATCCAGTGCTTATTTGACACTGATCACCTGCTCTTAATAATAATCACAATAAAAGAGTATAATTCTCCAATTAACATTGATAATTTCTTTTAGCAATTCATGAATAGTATCTTTATAGTTGTTATGTGCAAACCTTTCACCACACTTTATATTTCGAGACCTAACCAAGTAACCTCCTTTTTTTGAAAAACTGAAGAGCTCAAGATTCTGAAATCAGGACAAATTCTTATCATTCCTTCAAATTTTTCTACCCATCCTTATACATATGGCTGTGTTAAAGCATGGTTTTTTTGACTGTACATATACAGTTTACAAAGCAACCATCAACATTGTGCACTTGACCTGTGTTTTACACTGGTTTCAAATACATCAACTGTGAGCCTGTCTTTTTAATCCTTTCTCTGACAGTTTTTGACACTTTTCTGCTAGGCTGTAATATGTTTAACAGATATTTATTATCTACACACATTTTATGCAGGTCCTAAACATAAAACACAGTCTTATCAAAAAGTTCTGCACAGTTCATTGATTCAAACTTTAGAATTTGAAGGTTGTAACATCCACAAAACTACTTATGCCTGCCCTGTGCAGGTTTAGGGGTTTTTTCCCCCCATTTCCCTATAAATCTGGCTTGGTTTGACTATTTCCCCCCCCCAAAAAAACATGCTGATGTTCAAAAAGAAAAAAAACCTAAGCTTAGAACTAAAATTACTAATTAAATTTTGTATCTTTTTTACACTCTTACATCCAGAAAAAAATTTAGGTTGGTCACCAACTAATAATTCAGCGTGTCCTGATGTTTTTATTGAATACTTAAGAGTCAAATGTTCTTTCACTGTTTCCTGGTTATATTTGAGTCCAATATTGGCTCTTTCCAAATACAAAAGATGATATGGATTATTTCTATCTGGCAATATCACAAATTCTTCTCCACCTGAGAGCTTATCAAAATTATAAAAATTTTAAAGTTCTATATAATCTTAAAATTTGTTTTGCTCAGTTTACAACTCTACCATAAGACACTAAATAAAATCATTCAAGTCACGGCACTCCAGAACTCAAATTAGTTCTCTAGAAATCTGCTGATGCCTACTCAGAGATGAAAAGAAATCTATTAGAAGAATTTCAAGTGAAGTGGAGTTGAAGCTGGACAGAATTAGAAAGTAAAATCTCTCTTAATACTATAAAATAAGCTCTATCATGCCTGTACTATTCCTTATGTTACTAGAGAATGAAAGGATAAATTTCATTATCCCTTAAGAGGCAAAAATAGCAAGCAAACTGGAAAAAAATCCCATACTGTAACTCAGTCTTTAACAACCAAAAGAAGCAGAGCATATACATGCAATAATTTAAAAGCAATTTTCACAGGAAGATACCCACAGGTCTTTTATATGAAACAGGTGTCCTGATAGACACACTGAATATGAATATCAGTTGAACCCAATTAACCTAATTCGATGCTTGTCCATACTAAGACATTTATTTCAGATGTTACACAAAATCCTTTAGGATATTACAGAGAAAGCGATAAATAGGCTGTAAAGGTTATGACATTAATTTTACTGTCATCCTCATGCTTTAAGCAGACATCAAAACTAAAAACCTCATCCTCTGGGAAGGAAGAACTACCTGAAAGTAATTATAGGACTTATTATCATAACAGTATTAAACTAGACCACTATGACCCTAACCAAATTTATTTTTGGTACCTTTTGTTAAAAGAACAAAGCTTCTCGATGACGACTGCACCTTCTAATGCAGTGAACATTAGTTCAGGCACTGGAAGAAAGCATTAAATCAAATCTTGTAGTTTCATATTAAGCTTAATTATGAATTTTAATTTAAAACTAAGCATGTACAGAAGTGTTAGTCAAGTATTATGTAATTTAATTTCAGGAGGAAAACATCCGGCTAAAAAGAAAAATTAAATACTTAGTACAGTTTAGAAAAGACATTCTCCTGACAGAAGCTCATGAAATGCCCATTTGTACTTCAAAAGAAATTTTATTCACTTCATTTTTCACACCTGTTCTTTCATATTCCATGCCATCTTGTAAATGAGTGCCATGCAAACAGTATTTCCCACAATTTAGGAACTTTTCAACTGAAACCAAGTTCCCAAGAAGCCTGAATGTATTGAATCAGCACAGCTTCCAGGAAAATTGGCAAAATCCATTGTTATAGAAAGGCCAAGTCAGACTTGAAATAAAATAATAAAATATTGAAACTGTGGAAAAAATAGAGAGGAATATAAAAATGACAGAAACAATGACTGACTAGTTTAATACACAAAAGCATTTGTTCAAGCAAATGTATTTGCCAAAACCCTGCAGTGCTTGGCTACTTTATAAAATCAAGCACAAGGCAATAAGCCAATTTGTTTAAAAAATAAAACCCCCTACAAAATCGTACACCCCAATAACCATGCAATAGCTGATTTGCATTTCTGAAAACCTGCAAAAATATTCTGCACTTCACTATTCACATCTTCAGTCTCAGATGTCTAATTTACTCCATGTTCTCTATTTTACATATTTTTACACCAGGAGTTAATCCTGTATCAGATCCTAGTCTTCTTATTCTACATCCAGAGAGATATGCATGTAGTCACAAACAACAGTGTGTGAAATTGCTCACTGTTTATGTTTCCATACTTAGATAATTCATCACGGAGAAATGTGTGTCCACGGCAGAATTCTTTTGGCTGAGCCCATTAGATGACTTCAGCAGAACCACAAAAAGAAACAGAACAGTACAAACCCAGCAGAACCTAAAACCCAGGCTATTTTTAAACTTTTGGTCATCCTGTGAGATGGACCAGTCCGAGCGCATTTCCTGAACTTCAAGCTTTACATGCACTGAATGCCACAGTGGCAATCCTGGACAAAAATGCTTCCCTTCATACTCTGCTGGGTGATGTGGGGAATGGTTGGCTGGCAAGCCTACACCCTGCCCATCTGTCAGAGTGGAACTGTGCCTACACGACAGGTTCTATGCCACTTTCAGTAACATGTTGCTGAGAATAAAAGCTTATTTTTGAAACAACACAGGGCAACATCAACGTTCGACTTAAAATAGCAGGCAAATGAAAAACGATTGGTTTTCGTAAGGAGATAAGCCTTTTGAAATCAGCTTGAAGGGTTTTCAAATGTATGAATAAAGACTAGCACACACACTACAAGAGATGAGGCTGTTTCACACGTTTTCTACTATAGTGGACAAACTAGCATACAGTCTCACTAATTATTAATTTGCAACTATAACTATGTCCAAAAAAGCAAATTCAAGGACCTGTGAAAAAAATGTATAAAAGTGAAATTCTCAAAAAGACACTGCGAGAAGGCTAAAGAAGATGCAATGTTGATTCTTCATTTTATTAAATGTATGTCTATTAAAATAAAGTGGACTTGAACAGTTTTTATGACTATAAATAACCCCAACTATTTTTCATTTAAGAAAACTATTCCATTCCAAAAACAATTTCAAAATAGCATGGTCACTATTATGCCTAATATTAGACAATTCATTGAATGTCAAAAAATAACATCTCTTTTTCCAAATATCCAATTTAAAAAGACAGATTGTCATATTATGTTTTCGTCAGTAAATCGCTTCTTGGTAGGAGTGCTCTGAGTGCCACAAACTGGAGACCCGTATAAATTTCATGTCTGGGTTAGATATCTTTGCCATTATTTAGTATTAAAAGGTCAAAGCTCCTGATCTAAAATACAGTCTTGGCTATTACTGGTGTGAAAGTAACTGTGAAATGATGAATCCATACAAATTGATAAATTTTGTTCTTGATTCTTAGGACAGCTAGAAACAATAGTTCTGGAAAAGATAAATTTCATTTTTATAACATGTTACATTAAATCTATGCTGTCGATAGTTCTTACAGTTTAAATTCAAATAACTTAGTAATTAAAACAAGAAACAGAAACATGTGCCATTCTTAGTGGGTAATGACTAATCTAGAATTCATTTTAAGATTTAAACAGCACAGTTCCTTCTACTCATGCTCCTCCACACCATCACGTTATCCTGCTTCTTAATGAAGGATTCATTTATTGCTTGGGTCGAAACTGCTTGGAAGCTTTGCTGGGATTCTCAACAAGGCAGTTTCATAAGACACAATCTGTGTGTCTTACACATCTCTTAGCAATATGTTATGTCATTCATAGTAGAATTGCGACACACCACTACGGTTTTCAGTTCGCAATACCTGATTAAATTGTGAGACTTTTTGACTTTTGTTCATAATTAATTACTGTTTTGATCTGATAAGACCAGACTACGTATTTTATCTCTCACTGTGTACCTGCTGCTGTATATTAGCTTTCTTTTCAGATAAACAATACTACAAACACTAAACAGCAATTTCAGTGAAGTTACACAACAACTTCACAGAACTAGACAAGCATCTATGACTGTGTACACAGCTACTCACAAAATCATTCAGGTTGGCAGAAACCGCACAAGGTCATCCCATCCAACTTCCCTGCTTATAACAGGGTAAACACTGGCCTTACAGCTTTGTCTGGGTGAGTCTTGAAAACATCAACAACTGCCTTTCAGAAATCAAATTGTATTTACTAACAGCTGAGGGTAGCCTGAAAATGACAGCAAACTTTGGTCTACATGCATAGGACCAATTGTTTCATCTATTCCTATGGCAATGCTCTTACCATAGTTCAGAACTAACTAAACCTCCCATATTTCATATTTAATCCATCAGTTATGCTGATGGATTGAAGAGAACTTCAGTGATTGGCAGAGAATAAAGATATTTTGTAATAAAATGCCATGTATACTATTTACCTAATGAATAACCTGTTTTTTACACTACAGAAGACCAGGTTATTCCAAAGAGCAGAAAGAGGTTAACATAGCAAGGTACCAACCAAAATAATTAAAGAGAACTAAAGGAAAGACCAAAAAAACCCATTAGTTGTATTTTACTTTGGGTTTTATCTTCCTCAACTTTAACATTTGAATAGTAAGTTATTACTAGTAGTGTTTCAACTCCCAGTGAAAGTTTTAGGATTCTGTTAATTTTAGACTACAGAAAGAACAAGCCTCATCTGCAATGCTGAAAGGAGAGCAAATTCTGTTTAATTTGGTAGTCGTAACATATTTTGGAGCTACCTGATACCTCAAAACATAACCACACATATAAAAAAAAATTATTTCAATGTGTCAGATAACACGGCGCTAAAAATTCCATTAATAATTAGAGGATTAAAAGCTACATTCACCCACACAATTTGACTGATTTGAAATGTGATGCTGAATTCTTCACAGAATCACAGATGGCCCTTAAGTTTTGTAGAGACTAAACAAGAAATAGTCAACCACTTCTTCTATTTTGACTGAAGTATTTTGGGTTACTCGGACACTAATCTGCATCCCTCTGATAAAACTTCCTGTGTCATTCAGGAAGGATTTTGTACAGGGTTTCATTATTTTCATATAGTCTGGGTATGTTGTTAATGTTCTACTTGGAAGAAAAACCAACAGCTGACAAAAGCAAAAGAACACTCCAGGCTTTGTAAGGTGAATTGCTTTTGAAATTCTGACTAAAACAATAAAATTATTTATGATTTTACAGCTGCAAAATTGAACACAGTACTCAATTTTGCCATGGTACCAAATAAGAGCATCATCTACAGCTGTTTCTATAAGAATTTCCATTACAAGTTTCTTAAAACATCAACAAGGCCACACCGTGGCATTTATAAAGTTTGTGCAGCAATATCCTCTATGCTTTATAAAAAGCAGTGTAAGTTTTTTAAGTTCAATGCATCATATTCACAGACCCAAGCAAAACAAGCATTCAAAACTAACAATTAAAAATAAAAATTAAAAATAAAAAATAACAGCCATTTACTATGACTGTGCCCAAAAAGCAATAAATGACCTAGGCCAAGATGGGACGCACTTCCAAGATGTAAAAAGTCAAACTGCCTACCAATTGACAACTTTCTGTTTGAACTCCCTCTCAAAAGGGCTCACCCCTAATATTCATTCAAACTCCTAAGACAGAAGTTAAAGAAACAACGAACAGGAAAATGGTATTAGCCCCCAAAAAACCAACACTGCCACATACCTAAGACCATTAAAGCAAACTAAATTCTAAGGCCTAACTCCTCTCAAACAAAAAAGCTCTTAATTTGAATTATACACTGAAAAATTTAGTTACTTTTGTCAAAGGAAAAAGCCTGGCTTTTTCAGCTGAGCTCAAAAATAACTTCTAAGTTCTACTGAAGAAGTAGAACTCATTGGAGCACGTGTAAATGTTGTGAGGCACAGATGGTCATTGCAGACAGCCCTGTAGTAAAAAATGTTTCAGGTAACAAATCAGATGTTTTAGGAAGAACAGCTTCAACTGGTTTGGTGCTAGACTGGTTCTGCCCCCAAACTCTGCCTCTGACACTGCTAGCCTAGACTGTTTCAGGGCTAGGGATGGAGTTTTCCTGGATAGTTGAGGGTCCAGTACGCTTCAAGAACACATACACTTTTAAAACCGAAGATACAAATACAGTAGTTGAGTTTTTTTAAACAGTAGCCAACATTAAAAACATTGTCCAACTATGAGTTGTATCTTATGTTTCCCAAACATGATCCTCACAAAGAACCAGAAAGGAATTTGTGTTTAACGGATTTACTTACTGGTTTGACTCACCAGAAAGGAATATCTATTTAACAGGTCAACCTAAAAGCCCTGCAAAAATCTAATGACTAGCATAAGCAACTTCCATCTTACACAACTTTCATCCACCTTTACTGCCTCCCAAGCATATAGACTGTTCTACATTGGAAGAATCATCAAACAGTAAATTGACAAATTAGAACATAACATCAGTGAAGCACCCTCATAAAACCCAGAGTTCCAAATTTAGTGCAAAAATTAAAAGGTCACATTTTATATAAGTTCTGTCACAGTAGGTGCTTTAAGTGCTAAAAAATATTGCATAAATTTTATATTGTAGATAAAAAGAATTCCCAACATGCGACCAATGCACTCAAAATTATCTTGCATAATTAAGGGCAGTTCAACATCCACAGCTGAAGATGTAAACTACAGCTCTGGAACCCTCGTGAGAGCTGCAGCCAGGGAAGTGACAGCCCAGCTGAGAGCTGAGCACAGGCAGCAGAGGCAGCATCTGCCCTCCCTGTTGTTGTGCCCAGACTAATTCATACAGACCCCAGCAGAGAAGTTCAGCTGTCCGCCCGCATTCTTCGCTCGGTCACATCCCTCTCATTTTCTGGGAAAGGACTGTCACCACTTTGATGGATTCTCCTGCATGGAATGTCCCAGTTCCCTGGTTGGGAGCTCCCAGAGCTCTGACCCAACTGAAAAAGCAACTGCTGGGCTGAAGTGACTAATGTGTCATTTATTTTAAGAACAATCAGAACATAACAGAGTGTATTTTCTAGTCAATCTGGTATAAGTACATTTTTAATACAAATAGTAGAATTTAAATAGACACAAATATTCCACAGGCATAGCTAGTTTTGGTGACACACTTTATTGACTAGCATCAAGAATAAAATATAATCACAAAAAATATCAGCTGTTGTTTAAACTGGTACACCTTTCCTAGAAAATATACAGGACAACATATTCTATGATTTATTTAAATAAATCTCTTTCTTGCAGTCTTGTCTATCAGCACTATGTTACTGATGAACTAAACTTTCTAAAAAAGCTGTCACACAGTTAAAAATACAAAAAAGAAAAAACAAAATCCAACCTGTCCTAGTTTACTGCCTTCACTCAGCTTGTGTTGCTCTCATTGTGCAAATAGTCCTTGCCAAAATAATTTTCATTTTTTTATCCACCACCCTGTTTGTTGTTTGAAAAACGTTAAAGGCACAGAGCTTCAAAGACTATCAGACATTTTTAATGAAGTGTCCTTAAAACATGTTCATGGAGAAAAAATGTGAAATAAACATGTCAAAATTATTCCTGGATGCTGTCCAGCAACCAGCTGTGGTGTGCAGTCTATGCTAACCCTGGGAACATTCTTCTTTCTCTATGGCCTCCAGCTTTGTCTTCTGTTCCTACGGATATTTGTATTCCAAATGCATTCAGTTAAATCTCAAACTAAGCACGACCAAACTGAATTAGTGCCTCAAGAGGCAAAAAATTAAGCATGACCAAGCTTTTAAAGCAACTAGGTTTTTTTGGTTTGACACACAGTACTTTTTCATTAATTTACCATAAAAACCATGCTGTGGGACACCTACACTGCTTGAGTCATGTCAAGCCTTCAAATTCTAACACTGAAGTTCTGCTCACTTAGGGCAATTAAATAACCAAACATCTATTTTTTGAATAGCAGCACTAATTCCTACTTTATGTCCGAATCTAAACTTTGCTAGTCATGCTCTGTGTCTATGGATTACAGCAGAGTTCTAATTATGTAAGACACTGCTCAAACACACACATACAGAGTTAAAAGGCAAAGGTCACAAAAGAAAGTCTAAAGAAAAACTGGGCCTAATGCTTAGCAGAGGACGTGAACAAAACCACGGAAGAGGCTGAGGCACTGATACAACGTTACCAACAGTAGATGAAGATGCAGTTCAAATCCACAGGATCAGAAGGATGCATTCAGTAGTGCTGAGAGCTGATCAGTGTCACCACAAGGATGCACTCTATCATCTTTTAAAAGTCACGGCATCAAAGGAGATTCCCAAAGACTGGAAAATGGCACATAGCCGTCTTCAAGCAAGACAAGAAAGAGGATCTGGGGAACTACAGGCCAGTCAACCTAATATCAGTTTACAGAAAGGAGTAACCCCATGCAGCAATGCAATGTAGGTCTGACTTGCCCATTCTCATCAGCATTAATTACACAACTCTCCTTTAAATCTTCACTGACAGCATACTACTATTGGTCTTTTCAAGGTGCACTTATTATACTTTCTAAATTTGGGCACGTTAGTTCGCCTTCACCTCCAGCCTTCTAAAATTTCTCCACTGTTCCATGATTTGTTAAAACTCAAAATGAATAATTCATACAGCTTCTAGGCTTTTTTTCTTTTTTAGTATCTGTAGGTGTCAGTGCAGCAGATTTAAAAACATTTAACATTAATAGCTGCTGGTACAGTGATAATACATTCTTCCCATCACTAATGATGGAGGTGGTGAGATGTAAAAGCATCATCCAGCCTCTTTCTGAATACAGAACAAAATATTTATTGAATATTTATGCCTTTCTCTGCACAGCAGAAATTTATCATCCTTGCCCAGTATTGGACTTCTATCATTACTAAGCTTTTGTACCCTTCAAGAACATCCCCTATATTTAAAGAACCCCATTGTACTCTACTACCCACAGATTTTTATTAATAACTTTACCTCCTTAATCTCCTGTCTCCAAGCCATACAGTGCTTGCCATCATCAGCTCCCCATTCTTCAAAACTGTATTGCTTCACTCCCTTCCTTACCTTGTTTCAACCAAACAAATCATGTTTCCTAAGAGAAGAATTGTTCTGGGAGTAACTAAATGAACAAGTAGGTTACAAGCAAGTCACATTTTTATGCTCAAGTACTCCTTGATTTTAATTCTGCTCCTCTTTTAAAGATTAAAATTGGAGATATGTGCATGCAGAACTTGTTTTTGGCTCCAAACCTGCAAAACTAAAGCACTGCCTACTGTAGTTATTCTACATGCCACAGAAAGAAAAATCTGTACAGAAGACAACAGAGTGTTTTTTATTTGTTTGAAAACTGCCAGATAGATATAAAGAAGTCTTTTCAAAGCTTCAGAAATTGATTAGTGGCCAAGTGATTTATCAGCACAAGCTCCCAATACCTGCAACAGGCTGACTTCTCATATTTTTTATTTACTGAATACAAAATTACTTTTAAGAAACTACCCATTTTCTAGGAACTGAATTACATTGACCAAAAATCTCCAATGTATCTTTTTCAGATAGAAAACACTGGCACAGCACTACTCTGCTTGTCTTCTGAATGGTGAGAACTGTTCAAGTAGGCAACAGAATATTTAATATACAAGACCAGAGAAAGTCTGTAAGGTTTTGCTGTGACATTTCACTTTTTAGAGAGATTCTCTAGTGAACACTCATTAAACATGTTTTAACATACAAATTATTTCAGTCTGCTATAATTTTCTTTACACAGCTGTGATCTGGTTTTTAATCTACCGTTTTGCTTTATCTCAAAAACTTGCATTAAATAGCAAAATATACAAGCCTGGACAAAGAACACGGTATCCTTTAAGATTTAGATAAGGGTTTTAATACAGAGAGAACATTACCAAACATATTTCTGTTAAAAAATAACGAAAACAGTGCAGCAAAGCAGAAAACCCTGCATATTATTTCTACCACATTCAATCTGCTCTTCCAAGTCATTCACCTATCACTAGTCCTGGAATAATGTAAGATCTGTGTTGTAAACTTTGTAGTTTTGAAATGTGCACTGGGTGCATGCCAACAATCTGCATCATCCCCTGTATCAAACATTCATTCATCCAGCTCAACTACTTCTTTTTTTAGGGCACTGGAAGGGAGGAGGGGACATTAAAAATAATGGTGATAACTGCCAAAGACATTCTGGACTTTTCTTCTAAGCTATTTCTGATCTGTTTGAATTCACTTGCTGCATGCAGGTCTCATGGCCCATACCATGTAAATGTCAATGACCATGCTACAAGTTAGAACTGAATTAACCTTAAAAATGAAACACAAAATTGCAGTGACAAAGAGTTCCCTTCAAACCCACAGTCCTGTGATGAATCTGAAAATTAAGTACTTCCACTGATGACAGTTATCTTCAAAGATAAATAAGTAAATATTGTTTTTCAGTATTTCTGGATGTATACATATTTAATTTGCAAGTATTTTTAAAACTGTTAACTGCATAGCTGAAACACCTATGGTATCTAAGTATCATAAAAATACACAGACTGGAAGCCAAATTTATTTTATATAAATGGAAGAAGTGAGCTTAAGTTTCTGAAATGTGACATTTTGGATAAGAATTTTAGAAGAAGCTTCCAATAAGTAAAAAATTTAGACAATATGTAATACATCTAGGAAATGACAAAATATAAAATTACTTTGAGCATCAGAGCACATGACAAGAAGTGAACTCTTTCTATATAGGAGAAACACATGTATAATAAGGATACAGTGTATTCTGTTTCCTAATATGTTTCAAATTGTTGAATACCTTGTAAGGTTCTCTGTTTTCATGACTGTTCGTCTAAAACCATAAAATTAAGAAGCATTAAAAATACAGGATCACAGAATAAACTGAGCTGGCAAGGATCCACGAGGATCAGAGAGTCCAGCTCCTGGCCCTGCACAGCACCATCCCCAAGTCACACCAGGTGCAGAAGAGCATTGTCCTAACGCTTAATTCCATCAGGCTTGGTACTGTGACCACTTCCCTGGGGAGCCTGTCCCAGTGACCAACCACCCTCTGGGTAAAAAACCTTTTCTGGATATCCAGCCTAAACCTCCCCTGAGACAGCTTCCCTCTTGTCCTGTCACTGTCACTGGTGACCAGAGAACAGATCAGTGCCTGGTCCCTCCTCTTCCCTCACAGGACTGCAGTGAGGTCTCCCCTCAGTCTCCTCCTCTGCAGGCTGAACAGACCAAGGGATCTCAGCTGCTCCTCACACGGCTTTCCCCTCAGGGCCCTTCACCATCTTTGTGGCTTTCCTTTTTATGCTTTCTAACCGTTTTGTATCTTTTTTATATTGTGGCACCCAAAACTGCCCCCAGCACTCAAGGTGAGGTTGCCCCAGCGCAGAGCAGAGCGGAACAATCCCATCCCTTGCTTGCCTGTGCCCCGTCCCCCAGGGTTGGCCCTTCTGGCTTTCAGGGCTCATGTTCAACTTCCCATGGACCAGGACCCCCAGGTCCCTTTCTGTGGCACAGCGCTCCAGCTTCTCATTCCCCAGTCTCTACATCCAGGCTTGTCCCATCCCAGGAACAGAGTGCAGCACTTTGCCTTGTTGAACTTCATGTGGCTGGTGATTGCCCAGACCTCTAATTTGTTGAGATCTCTCTCCAGGACCTCCCTGGTGCATCAGGTACAGAGGGGATTCTCCCACTTTGCTCTGCCTCTCCTTGAGGCCAGTGTGCAGTTTTGGGCACCACAATATAAGAAAGATATAAAGCTGATAGAAAGTGTTAAAAAGAGATCCACCAAAATGGTGATGGGCCTTGAGGGAAAGCCATATGAGGAGTGGCTGGGATCACTAGGACGAGACTGAGGGGAGTTCTCATTCCAGTCTACAGCCTCCTCTTGAGAGAAGAGGAAGGGCATACACCGATCTCTGTGATGACCAGGGACAGGATCCAAGGGAATGGCCTGAAGTTCCATGGGTTGAATATTAGGAAAAGGTTCTTCACCCACAGGGTGGTTGGGCACTGAAACAGGCTCCCCAGAGAAGTCACAGCACCAAGCCTGACAGAGGTCAAGAAGTGTTTGGACAATGCTCTCAGAGACAAGTGTGGCTCTTGGGACTGCCCTGTGAAGGCCAGGAGCTGGACTTGAATGATCCTTGTGGGTCCCTTTGAACTCAGGATATTCTATGATTCTTTCTGTGCACCAGTGGCAAACAACATACTTCATCAACATTTTAAAGACTCTATTGTATATACAGTTCAAGTCAAGAAAGCCATGGAGATAAAAACTGCCCTTAAAAATCTAGTCAAGAGGCGCTCTGTGAACACTGTGAAACAGCTTGTGAACACTGAAAGTGAGAAACCACTGCACTTGAAAACAAAGTGCCTTCAGTTCTACCAAATGTGCTATTACACCGGATGCGTGTTAAATTTGTTTACATTTTACTTTATATAGCCAGTTTTAAACTGAGCCACTTAATCTTTCCTTAGATATGCAAAATGAATTAATTACTATCAAATCCTAGACACATTTATGCATTTTGTCACAACAGTAATTTACATGTCCTCCCTAAGACAGAACTTGTACAACTCTGAATATAAAAATACAGTTGACTACATTGTCTGAAAGCTCAAAAGCTCCCCTAATCCAAATAATTCTTTATTTCCATAGAAGCTTGTTAAAACCAAAGGCTTTTTTTCTCTGCACTAAATACATTTAAGATTAGGTCCAATTCTTCCCTGCATTGCAGCTATAGGCATCATCTTGCCTCTACTACATTACAGACATCTAAGTCCACAAGAGTTTTAAGTTAAATCACTAGAAGATCAACGTGTACACACACACAGAGAGGATAAACAGAACTAGCTTACATCCTGTAACGTGACTTCTACACAAAAAGCAAGAGGCAATTCACATAGACCCTGAAACCACCAATTTTTCATGGACGAAAATTCATTACTTTCCACCACAAAGGTGAAATTCATAATGGAGAGTCTGGTTGGTTACACTGTAAGTATTTTATAAAATAAATTCAAAACAGGTTACCTTTAATTACAAAATAGAAAGTAATTCTTCCTCCATCTAAGCAGAAGCAAAATTAAACAGGTTAAGAGAATGGCAAGATGAACTATACATCCTATTAGATGGAAAACAGTCTTTGGGAGAGTCTGCCTTCAACTAACTCCAAGTTCATCAGTGTTTTCATAATACATAGTCAAAAGCAAGCTGGTTTGGAAAAAAAATCTTTAACCAAAGTATTACTTTGCTGCAGGAAGCCTATCACACTTGCAACACGTTTAATACATACCTAGGTGGATATGCAAAGCTAAACCCTCTTCATATGAAGGTTCCTAACAAATCTCAGGCCACAATAAAATGCCAGTGTAATTGGAAATTACAAGCAGCATCTCTTTCTGTCCAGTTATACTCACCTAGTGCTTCATAGGTTTTTCCACATAACTACTGTACAAACAGTTTCTGCCAGGACTGGATTTCTCGGTCGAATAATACCCCATAAGAACATCTGGGTTCAACAACAAAAGTAGATCTGACAGCCATGCTCCCAGTTATGATGGAGTATGCAATTAAGAACTGGGCAGCATACTGACTGCATCGCAATTATAACTAAGGCATCAAATTCAAGACTTCCTGAAAAGATTAAAGACATTTTCGACATTTTCATTAAAATATATTCTTCCTGTCATTCAGCAGCATAGGAGCACTGTCAACAACACACATGCCAACTGCTTTAATTCCTATTAATATAGTAAAGCATAGGCATTGCAGTGCATGAGAATTAAACAAAGAAAAGGGCTCAAACTGATACAATTTATCACCTACAAACCATTTTCTTCCAGACATAATCATATAATCCCACTGAGCTCACAGTTACACATTCAAAAGACTTCAGTCAGTCAGTTACTGGAAAGACTTCTGAGTATCTGTGTTGCAAGTACATAATACAGCCAAACAAAACAGAATTACTTGCAGCCTGAGAATTTCACAAAGCAGCCAATTAAATCCATAAGTTAATAAGACTAGGATTATGACAAAAAAGTTACCTATAACAGGATAAGAAGATAATGGGATTGCTCTTAACTGAAATATCAAAATTCAGACTACTTCTTGAACCAACAGAGCACAGAATCTCCAACTACTTTCTCTGACAGTAGTAAAAAAAATTTGTTACTGACTACATTGTCAGTAACAAAAAAAACCACCAAAAAACAACCCAACACTCACCAGTGTCAATGTATCAGCACATTACAACTCCTCACACCCTGAAAAAACCCTGCCATCACAACCTTTCATCTTTCTTGGCACTGTGAGAAAATAGCATAAAGGTCATGGAAAACAAACTTCACTCACATTCTTACAGGTGTCTCCTCCACAATAAAGCTGAAGAGCCACATAGAAAACCTTTTGGTGTCTTTGCAGAACAGAACACCTCAGTTCCCACACCTCTGAAGTCAACATTTTTCGGTAGTACACAGTCACTTCTATTTAAAAACAAACTAATACCTTGGGTTTACTGTTTATATACTAAAACTGAAAATTAGAAGAAATACAGGATAACTGAACTATGAAGGAAAGACAGAATTGAGTAAGAATCTGGGTTTTTTTCCTTCTCTTTTTTTTTTTTTTTTTTTTTTTTTTTTTTTTTTTTTTTTTTTTGTTTTTTTTAAAAA
>VZDJ01000074.1:1318118-1578503 GCA_008694505.1 Cyanoderma ruficeps
AAGTAAGAAGCTACAGTCAAAATCTTTTTTATATCATAACCTCTTTTCCAAACGTATTAAGAAAAAATAATCTTCAATGTGAACTCGCAGTCATTCAACCAAGATTCAGCAAATTCTAAACCCACACACTTGATTTGTCATGTATTTTGGCTGCTAAGTCTGACTCTAAAAGAGTGATGTGCTACCTTATTATTATTTTTTTAAAGATTTCTCTTGGGATTGCACAGCAAAGGAATAAGTATGTAGCCTATCTTACACAGGAAGGAGAGATTTTTATCCTTAAAAACAGGAGGTTCGCCCACATGATCACCTGGGACAAACTTGGCCAGTACAAGCAGGCTAGAAGGTTATAGGAGCCTGGGAATGTTTAACATCAAGAAAGTAATTACAGCCCAGCAAGATCAGAAGGAATTACACAGGAAATGTGAACAGTAACCCTTTCATGCCAAAAAAAATAGTGAAAAAGTGAGCTCTTAGTTGCCAGACTATAAGGCTGTACAAACCAATTGCAAAATGCAGGAATGGAAAAAACACTATATATTACTAGGCTATAAATTCCCAACGATGTGATAAAGCTACACCTCCATGAAAAGAACAAACCCCCTGGTCTTTCTTCTTGCCATGTATATGGAAGTATAATTAAAGCCCAGAAGAAACGTGAAAAATTTGCAAACACCACACAAGAACTGTCTCAGCTGTCTCTTCTGGACTTTTTCTTTTAAATTTATGCTGACCAAACAGTGTTCCCTCTAGAAGATGGTCAAATATCTTGTTCTTATTTAGTCATGGAAAACCTCTGTCAAAAATATGTAGGGCATTATTCAAGCAAGAATGCTAACTCTCTCAGTTACCTATTTCATAAAAATGAATCTCCCAAATTCTGAAATAAACCCCGTAATTCAGGAGAATGGGCTCAAATCTTACTCAATGTATTTGCTGGTGAAACAATTTCTATTCTCTAGGGATATGGGGAAATTTGAGTGATCTGACTATAGTTCAGTCTAGTTAGAAAGCCTTCAAGTGTGATATTGGGAAGTGAACACTGATCACATGCCTGTCCTTCACACAGAGCTGGGACCCATTTTAGTGAGATGAGATTTTTTCCTCAGCTCTTCATAAAGGAAAACAGCATTCCTTTAAATCTACCAAGACTTAATGTTCCACATAACCCCAGTCAGACAAGAGATGAGCAATGAAGTAACCAAGCACTAGTGGTTTTATTAATTCATTTATTAAAATTACTATGAATACATCCTCATTAAATGAAAATAAGCTCCCCCAAAATGAGTCCTGGTGTATATCCATTCTACTGAAAAATGAGCTTAAAAGATACTTTTACAATTAAAAAAAAAGAATCAATGAATTGTCTTATTTAAGCAACATGTTTCTTAAGCTGTTCTTAAAATTACAAATCAAAATGGCCTCATCACACATTGCAGTGCCAAAACCAGTGTATCACTTCAGCTTCTTTTCTTCCAACCTTGTGACTCAGGTGTTCCACTCTACCTTCCTTTACTACCAAAGCCTTTCTTTTCTCAGCTCTTCTGTTGGATTCTGTTTTCTTTCCTTCTCCTTGCCTTCACATCTAAGGTGGGTGGGATTTCTGTTGAATTCTGTGAATTTTGACATCACTAAAGCCACATGCACAACCAATTCCTGCATGGCTGAAGTCTACTCAGCTTCTTGCTCAGTGGAATCTCTAAATAAATAAAATCAAGGGGCAAAAAAAAAAGAAAAATACAAAAGCAGCACATGAGAATTTCAAACACAGGCATGAAAATAGGGCAGAGAGTGCAGTAAAGAAGCAACAAGGACAAGAAGTAATTGCTGACATTACAGCCTGCACAAGTGACCATAACTCCCATTCCTCAGGAGATAAAACTGAAACGTGAAATGATTATATTTTCTATTATTTTACTGAGATGGAGGCTGAAAAGAGACAAGCACTCTGGCCTCACTCTGGAGACAAAGGGAAAGTTCCATTTTCCCCTGCACTAAACTTAATCCCACTTCTAAGGGTTGGTGATTTGCAAAAATAAACTGAACTAGCTTTCTCAGTCAATACACGTTCTTCAAAGATTAAAGTCACTTCTCCTAAATTCGTCTGTCTCCACAGCAGATTAAAGATTCAGCAGTACAATATTCATACAAGATGTTAGCCAAAAAAACTGCAATAGTAGATGAGCCACTAGTTTTTCAACAGCTATAAATGCATTACAAACCTATCCATAGTATATAACCCTCTTTGTTCATAGGTCAGAAAAAAAATATTTCAATGCTGTTGCAAGATAAGTCTGTTTTCAAATGACTTGTATATGTAGAGCAAAAATACTCCCAGTGATACTGCATGGTTTTTTCAGCTTAATGTGCCTAAAACCACAGCCTATTTCCAGCCAGGTGACCGGACTGAAGTCTGTCAGAAGCCAGGAGCTACCTAGAAAGGCCATTACTGTGCAAGTGAATCGGTGGCAACAGCCATGAGAAGGGTTCCCTGTACCTCCCAAGTGTAGGCAGCACATCAGAAACTGAGCATTCCTTTCAACACATGAATTTGTAACTGACTCATCTGCTGCATCCTGAAGCAGCACTGTGGCTCACAGCAGTGGGCACTGCACAGGATTCCTTTGCAAATCAACATTTTCCACCTGGCCACATCTGCTCTTTGTGAAACTTCTGTAGAATTTGTATCTGAAAACTTGGAGGAGTTGAACTCAGTGATCCTTGTGGGCCCCTTCCAACTCAGGATATTCCACGATTCTAGTGTATCACTATAAGTAATGCTCTTTATTTGGGAGATTACTGGCATTCAACTTATTTTGAGAAAGAAATAAAATTAACATTAAAAACATTTAAGTAAGAAATGTCATCTTTTGGGCCTGTGAAACTGCTTTATAATGAAAAAGTGAATTCCAAAGATACTAGTTTTGAAAATTACCTCGCTTCTAAATACAGTTATTTGTAATATGACTACATTTCAATAGAAATTTAAAACTTCCTCTTTTGGGGACATCTACAATCAGTCAACCAAACACGAGTTAATACTCCCATCCAGCACCTTCCTCACTGCAAGTATACACATTAAATATGTTCTCTTTCCCAATCCAGAGCAGCTTTCTAAACATAATTGCCAAAGACTGAATTATCAGGTAACTACATCATTGACACACAAGTCTTGGGGAGAGAGGGGCCAGTAAAGAAAACCTGAAACCATTCTCTGTGATTATCCTCCATTAGGCAAGCATGGCTATTCTCTCTCAACCATTACTAACATCTACGAATTCTTTGGGTTTATCTATTAATTTTGCAATTATTAATAAGTATTTTGGAAATGGTCTTTCCAGCGTTTAATGTTTGAAATGTTATGAAGAGAAAATTTGAATAAATCATTTCCATTATTGAATAGCAAACCCTTTAAAACATAATTCCACTTTGACAAAAAAAGGCTGACATGCCCAAGTTACTTACATTCTCATCACTGAAATCCCTCAGAGTTAAATAAGACTCAAGATACTTGACCTCTCTTATTCCCCTGATAGGACACTTGCAATAATCTATAGGTAGAGCCCACTTTACAAATTATTTTTTTACTTTTTGCTTTTCCAGGGGGAAGACGTTTTACAAATTCTTAGATATTAGCATCAATACATTATTCTTTTTCCTTGACTTGCATTTTTGATGATGGTCAAATTAAAACTCATTATTCTACAACTTGTATAACCAAGACTTCATAGTTTTTGATTTTTTTGCTTTTCCAAAATGAACAGCTTCCTGGAACAGGAAGAGAATTATCCAGAACATATCAATTCTATATTCAGGACTTTCCATCAATTTCGTTAGCATTATTCTTAATTAAGGAATTTTTATACTTTTCAAAAGCTGATCAGCTAAATCTTTCAAAGGTATCTGCATTTCTGTAAGTGTAGAATCATTTTAAAATTGAAAAAGACAAGTAAGAGTTTGGTCTGGTTTAATCGTGAACATGAATAAAGCTTTCTTTCAAAACTGAACAGAAATTTCACTTTCCAATGAACACCAATATCTTATAGCAAATATCTGAAGATTTTTAGAGGCAAAAAACACCTTCAAAAAGGTTTCAGAACTTTTACAGTGAATTAGATCAATTATACCTTAATAACACCCTAGACCAGCTCTCCTCACAATACCCAGCTATCTTCAAAGCATGTTAATATATAAATGTAGGTTTGATGCTTGCAAAAATAATTAAAAAAAGAAATAAAACAGGTAAAACCTTCATCTAGCCTAAATAGACTCTACAGTTTCCTGCTTCTTTTGAAGCAAAATCTTATCATGTAAAAGAAATCTTACAAATACTTAATTACTTAGATGAACTAGAACACAGTCCTTAAATACAGAATCCACAATATAACCATTTTTCTAACTTTTTTTATGTGGTGATGAACTTTTTCTGACACAACAAGGAAACTTGACAGTCAGATGAAAAATACCTGTAAGAAATTAAGTTCAGGGCAAAGATAAATGATGCTAATCAAACACACCAAAACTGTTAGTTTCACCAGCTCACCTTAGGCAGAACATGCTCTAAACTGGCCAGAGGTAAAAAATCTTGCACTGGACTAGACTAATTCAGTGTCTGAATAACCATCCCAGCAGCTGTTAATCAAATCTGGATTCCTTATCGTTTAAAAATCCAAAAGGCTTCACTCAATCCTCTGGGAGCATCTCTGACCACAATTATCTCCAGGCCTGTCACTTTCTAGTCACTGAAATCACCTGTCTAACCAAGAAATTCAACACGCTACAGCCAACAGGCAAGTTAGGGCTGTGTTCTTTTAGCAGTGCACTGACATTGTCCATCAGCAAAAGACATGGGAAGATTTGTTCTCAAACCTGAGCAGCAGCACGCTCCACTCAGGACTCTGTAGAGGAGAACAGAGCATGTACATTATATACCTTACACATATGATGCTTCTGTCAAGTGACCCCACTACACTAATTGCTTTTTAAAAAAAAGTCAGACTCCATATTCTTACTAAATGCACAGTAACGTACATTCTTTTTATTTCAAATCCCATCTCCCTAGCAAATAAGAGCTACTACCAGAGCTAGACAAGAGTCCAGCTTCTCCACCAGAACAGATGACTCAAAGCAGGAGTCAACACAGCTTACTAGAGCACTAATACAAGATCAATGTGTACCATCTCAAGGAAAAGTAGGTTTATTACTGTCCTCCCCTCCAGATCACTGTGTAAATAAAACTTTTTCATCACAGAAAAAAAAAAACCAAACAAAAAACCCTCCAGAAATTATCAAGTACAT
This sequence comes from Cyanoderma ruficeps, assembly GCA_008694505.1. Taxonomy (NCBI): domain Eukaryota; kingdom Metazoa; phylum Chordata; class Aves; order Passeriformes; family Timaliidae; genus Cyanoderma; species Cyanoderma ruficeps. The sequence continues at coordinate 1,323,417 of VZDJ01000074.1, forward strand.
CATTCTACACATACAACAACAGAGAACTGGCACAGTTTTAAAACACAGTAACCTGCAATCAAAATTATGTAAATGTAAATACTACGTAAATTACATCTTATTTATGTTTCTATAAACTCTACTGTGGCAATAGATACTCTTGTAGTGCAAGTAGATGATGAATGAAAAAGGAAGATGTGAGAAAGAAAGAAACAAACAAACAGTCAGGCTGCTAACTAAGAAACTACACCAGGTGTTTTCAGATACAGCCCTTAATAAGGTAAGATTTAAAAAAGAAGCTACCATTGACTTTCAGAGCATTGTGTTATTTACAAAAGTGAAAAGAAATAATTCAAAGCAAGAAACTTCTCCAGGACTTCACATACACCTGGGACCCACCTCATTATGCAAAGACTGGCAACATGTAGTGGTGGCTTTTAAATGTATATTTTTCAAATAGTGACAATCCTAAATAGCGAGGCTTACTTTTCAAATGTTCCAAACCTAAATAATGTTTAAAATTCAACTATTATTTTAGACTTATCAACCCTGGCAGAGTACCTCTCAGTTACTGAAGTTTTTTCTGCCTTGACAGGAGAATTCCATTTCTAGGATTCATGCAGAGAAAATGTTTCAGTATAAATCGTGGCTATTCTAAGCCAGGAAAATGTCCCACGGATTGCTAAGTTACCATCTTTCAGGCAAGTTCTCTGTAATTAAGGTATCAATTATAATTTCACAGGCATGTTTTATTTTATAAATAAACTCAGTTTCCACAATTTGAGCTGTGGGAAAGAATGTCTGCGTCAATGCATCAACCCTTGCACCACGGCAAGTTTTGAACTGAATGCCAGCTCTAAACGTTATAATACGGATTCTAGCATGGAAAAAATAGGAGGAAGACTTCCCTCTCACCCCCAAATTCCCACAAGCCTGCTGAATTTTTTTATTCCTGTCACGGCACCTCCCTGACATCTGCTCTTTGCTGCTCTAGAGCCAAATATAACAAATTTAACTCAATCTGCTGCTAAACACAACAAAAGTAAAAACTGCAGCCTGCACTAAGAGAGAAAAGGACATTTAAGTGGGAATGAGAAAAAGCCAATTCTGTAGTCTTTTCCTGTTGAACACTGCTTCTGATGCTTTTATCACAGAGTTTTATATTTGAGTTTGATAGAGACTGAAAGTAAACAGTTTCTAAGACTTGAATCATGCCAAGAAAAAAGACTGGCAGAGCGACAAGCATGCTCATTTAATTAAGATACCCCCACTGCTATTTTTATGACTTTTTACATACTTGCTGGGAGTTGGCAGGGTGACACAGAAGGCCAGCGTTAGCTCATTTCATCCTCCCAAAATATTCCATCACTCTAGGTACAGAACAAACTTGTGTACTGACTCCAATTAAATTACTGCAGGAACACCAGCTTAATGCACAAGCCCGGGTAACAGAAAAATCAAAGCTGAACAGAACAGTGTCTCATGAGTAGCAAGTTGCAAAAACAACTGGCCTAGGTAAATTCTTTCCAATTTCATGAGGACTCTGGTGTTAATCCCCAAAAACCTCTTCTCCAATATCCACATCTACAAGAGAAACAAAGTAAATCAGTGTACCCTTCCAAGGGAACTAGACATATTACCTAGTGGGTATTCCATCTAGATATAACTCAATACAGAGAAAGAGAACAAATTACTGAAAAGCTGTAACTCTTTCTCCCACAAACAAGCTAGGGATAGACTTAATTCCTTTACTCATGCCATCAACACATGGTTTGTACATGAGCTTTATTAAAAATCATGATGGAAAAAACAATTTTGCAAGTGACAAAAAGATGAGGGATTATATTCTTTCAGGAGAAAAGGTAACCTGAGCCTGTGTAAATATTCCTGCACTCTAACTTATCCAATTTCTATTAGAATTTTTCTAAATTAAAATTATCCCTAGACTGCAGAGCTCAGTCTTACCAGTTTATTAAGAAACATATCCTTTCTCAAGTTTCCTTTCTTACCCTAATTTCACAGAATGTCCCCTTACTCTTACAGCATGAACCAACAAAAGCTTTTGAGTTGCCATCCCCACAGATTCCTCTTTTAGACTCTTCCCTGATTGCCTTCTCCTCTACATCCTTTTTAGAGGCATCCGGCACCACATCCACTGTGAGGATATGCTGTATGTAAGATACTGATTTTTTTACCGTATCGTTTTATACTCCATCACACTTTGTTTACTTTGATTGCAAGTACGAACACAGTTATCAGAAGTCAAGAGAAGAAACAAGGCTTTTAACACACCACCCCCGACTTTGAGTATGTGGCATTACTAACATGTCGACATTATTTGGGGCCAGGTTTTTGCTTTTTTGTCCTTCAGCATAATTTCTTCTTTTTACCTCACCCATTACAGTCCGTAAATCTTTGTCATTTGCCAGTTAGGGCACCTTCCAATAAAGAAAATCACTGGTTTACAAGAAGAACACAAACACACACTAAGCAAAGTTAACTGCCCAGGACTTTTTGCTTTTAGGTCCTCAATCACTAAGTGTGCTTCAGCACAAAAACAAGTCAGTAAAAAATACAGCAGACCTGCCCTTTGAGAAATGAAGACTGTAATAAAAAAGATAACTCATCCTATGTGGAGTAAAAGAACATTCTGCATCCTATTTATTTGACCAGAACTAGGGAAAATATGTAACATCTCTGAATTTACTTACTAAATATCATAAAATATAATAGATACTATATTGCCCCTTACAAGGTACAATCCAGCCAAGACTAGAAAAAAATTTCCAAAAACACAGTGCATTGCATTTATAATTTGAAGATTTGAAATCACTATCACTTTTTTTCTCTGGAATATTGTAAAGTTTGCTTAATATTGCTGTTTAGGATAAAACATAATAGAGTGATTGACCCAACTCTCTGTTCTTAAACACGCTGCTAAAAGAACAAACAATTTGTGAAAAGAACAAAAACCAGCTGAAGGCATTTGGGTGGTCTCAGTTCGAGTCCAGTAATATAGAACAGTTCCTTTTTTCTAAATCCAATATTGATTTGTTTTCCTGCTTCAGTAAAGTCTCAAAATCTGTTGATGACAAAAGCAACACAATCCACTGAACATCCATATTATTTTTCTGGCAGGGTAACCTCCAAGTGCTTGATTCATCATACACAGAGCACTACACTACACAGCATGACTATGCAGGTTTCTATAGACTGATCCTTTTTAATTCCTTAACAGTATTTTGGGGCATCATATAGTTTTATCTTTAGGATACTGCACATAACCACCAGACAACCAATGTTGGGTAGTTCAGCTTTACTGCTCTACTTCCTAAAAACATGGATCTACCTTATTTCTTCACCAGCAGTTCTATTTTGATTGAACTGAGGAAGAGCAAAAACTGTCAGAACTTCACGTCTTGGTGTACGTAGCACTCTTTGAAAGGACAGCCTGATATAAATCTGAGATTACACCTCCTCACAACCAGCAGACTATAGTCTCCCTTAGGGAAGTCAACCAGTCATGGCCAAAAAGATCCACCAAAATTAAGTTGTATGTCATTCAGCAGAAGACTGAAGTGTGCTCAAAACTATAAAAATGAGTAACTATTTTGTAAAATCCCTATTTTCTACAGTTCATCCCAAATAACCACAAACATACACATAAGAAAAGTGAAGTGGCAAAGAAGCACAGGTACAACAGCAATGACATCAGTCTAAGTTGTAATTTGTCACCATACACCATTTTCATAGTGTTGGCCCAAGAGAAAGATTCTTGGAAGAGATATAGTCTTTTGCAATTGTCCTTAACAGTTGAATAATGCACCAAAAATTAAGACAATGCACCTTTGAGAGGTTTTTTTGGTCTGGTTTCTGCTTTGGCGTCATGTAAAACAGTTAAATAATTCCTACAGACATTTCAGCATTCAGCTACTGCTAACAGAGGGCTTCTGAAAAAGACTGAGTATGGAAACATAGCTGACTGCTCTGCCACCCACACTTGAACAAAAATTTTTCTGGAATTGTAACTTACAACCAACCTAATAGCCCAAACCAATTTCAGTGATAGATCCTAGTAAGTCTGCCAGAAGTAGTTTCTTTCCCCTATAACTCCTTTACCTATGAAACAAATTTTCCAAGCTGCTTTTCCATCTCTTTAGCACCTGCTCATCCTGGCAAATATCCAAGTGAGCCACAAGAATACTCCTGTCTCTCCAGTGACTTGCTGCGACAGAGGCTCTTCAGCAGGGCTGAGACAGTCCAGCTCTGAAGCTCACCACATGACCTCTTCTTGGCATTAACCATGACATTTTTTCTAAACCAACAATCCTGGGTTTAGACTTTCTGAAAAACAGTAAACTGCTAACCCACAGAATGAAATAACATGATGCATACACACAAATTAACATCCTATAGCAGCCTCCGAAAGTCACACTTCAAAAAAAAAAGCAAGTTTACGACTCAATACTCCATATTTTTACTCTTTTTACAATTACCTGAAAAAAAATCTCATCATTCCACAAAAAGTGAAAGTTTAACCACAAATGAAGCGACCACAATGCATTACAATTCTGAAAGATGGACTGAGCTACTGATTACATTGTTTCCTTTCCATTTGTGCAACAGTTCAAGGTGTACTGGCAGCTCAGTACTAAACCTCTTCTGGTATGAGGACACCAGCCAGCCTCTCTTTAAGCAAAGCTTTCAGTACTGTATGGCCTTCAAAAAGATGCAAGAAAAGAACCAAAGAGAAAAAGAAGTTTAGGTGAGGAAAACATTCTTTCCTAAAATGGTAAAAGACTGAAGTGACAAAGCAAAGATAGTCTCTCCTTGACTCATTCAATACACAGTACAGGCCTACCATAGTTAGGTTTACAGTGTTTTAATTACATTCTTGATATTAACTGGAGGATTACAATTATTGCTCCACAAACCATGCTAATACTTCCTATAACATTCAATTACACTATAAACACCCGTGAAATCAACCCTTTTAAAAAGTTATGCTTGAATACTACTGACACTAAGTTTAATCAGCCAGTTAGGGACAAACCAATGCCAGCAAATATAACACTATAATACAGTAAGTCAAAGACACACTTAATTAGCAAATATCCCACTTTGTGTTATTTGAATAGGATGGTTTCTACCCAGTTGTTCTGTGGTTTCATGAGGTGAAAGGTGACAAGATCAACACCGACAGAGCAAACACAGTACAAAGACAACAGAATTCTCCAAATGCCATTTCAAGGTGGCAGTAAGAATGTTTGTTACACCAGCACAAGAAAGAATGAAATTTTAAAGAAAAAAGCAAAGTCTTTTACTTTTGAAATTAAAAAAAAATAAAGATCTCTGTCATAACTTAATGGTGGTTACACTGTGAAGAAGTTTGTAATTCATTTAACTTGGACAACAACATGCAAATAATGCTCCATGAGAAAGGGCTCAATTATTACTCAAGCAGCACTGTTTCTCTTATTTGTCAATGTTAGTCTTGTAAAATTTAAGGTCATATTTTAAATTTGTTTTTAAAAATCTATTTAAGTAAAAGTATGTTCTGGATCTCTGTAAGTGAATTAGAACAGCAACATGAAGTATTAAGTCTTAGCAAATAAGGCAAATGCCTTGTCTTGACTGCAAATAAGGATGAGCATCAAAACATACTTTCCTGCTGCTGAACCACTAATATCCTTTATGGAAATTATGAAAACAACTGGTTTCACTGGAGTACAAGCCCAGTGGAGTACACCCTCACTGACCTTAAAGAATTTTAAATGAGCAAATAAACAGCAACTCAAACACAAAGGCAAAAACTGTCTTTGTGTTCAGATGGACACAGAATCAGAATCTAAAATACTGTGCAAAGATATTAACTGTAATCTTTCAACATACCCACCTTAAATGTGCTGTTGCTGCTATGACCAACGAATCATTTCATCCATCTTAATTCCTATTTCACGGAAATAAAAAACAAACAAACAAAAACAACAGAAAGTTCCAATATCTCAGGAAATATATTTAGCAAAGGACAGTAAATCAGATTTAACAGAACAAATAAACATTTTAGCAAGGGGTAAATAAACAAGGATTCTACTAAAACACATCTACCCACAATACAACAGCATCTCCTCTGAGGCATACCATACATTAACAGGACTTTAGTCTAGAGATTACAATAATAAATATCTCAATAAATATCACTAAAATAACTGAGAAAGTTCTTACATTTCTGATTTTACCATGCACTTTTAAAATTCTGAAGTTTCTTTAATTGCAACTGCAGTAATATTTCCAGTCAGCTTCCAGTCCAAGTTCTACATTCAACATTTGGCTATTTCACTTTGACCTGACACCATCTACCTCCTTAGGTGCAAGTAAATACACAAACCCATCACGAGTTTAATACAGACATTTAAAGCATTAAACCACTTCTATAAATGTTTTACCTGTGCACATAAAAATGCTTGAAACAGTCCAAGTCACTGATGAAGAACACTCCTCTCATCTAGCACAACATAATCCTCGAACCTGTACATCAAAAACATATGTGTGACTATCACTACAAATTTCTAAGGCTTCACGTGAGAAAGTCAGAAATATCTCATCTGTGCTCTCCCTGTCATTGTTAGTTCTGATATTCTCACTCACAAATGAGATGAAGGAAACAAAAGAAACTGGCATTTTCTTCATTAAATGCTTTGAAAAACACTTCAATTACAACTTTAGCTACCACACAATCTATTTCTTTAACAGCCTGCCTAAAAGCTAAAAACATGTGCTGGTTTTCTTCTGATCCTCCCGTCATCGCTACCCAAGAATACCCTTATAATTAAATACTAAGAACACTGGATCATTATGAAAAATCTTTTAAACATATGACTCGTCATACACTTTCCTTCTTCCTTTTCCTATCTTTTGACAAACTCTAAGTTGGAAAAAATCCAATTCTTCTAGCTACCGAAGCAGAAAAAAATATGCACTCATCCCTGATGTATTTTGCTTTACATAAAAATAACTTTGAAAAAGATTAAGTTAAACTATTACTAAAAATAACTAGCTACAATCAAGAGATTGAAAAAATAAACAAACAAAAGAACAACAGCTCAGTATTTTGACTGCTGAATAGTTCTGTGGGGAAAAAAACTGCACATAAACGACTGTGATTCAAGGGAGCTGTACATTTACCCTGTTATCCTCCTCTCTCCTTTTCATTAAGGAATAACATATAAGACCATTTTTAATGGCATATTACAGGTTCAAATAAATCAGTACAAGAAAATTCAAGACCATAATTAGCATAACTATACAGTATTTAAGGGCAAGGCTGTTGACTGAGACTTTATTACATATCAAAAAGCTTTACCAAAAGTTAACTCGAAGAAGAAAGAAATTGAGCACAAGATGTACCACATCCATCTTAATTTAGGTACAGAACTTGGTAAATCTTTTAATAGAGCATGACTTTAGGGGAAAATAAATTGAAACAAGCCAATTTTTCATACTGTTTCGAATCTGCCATGCTGCAGACATTTGCAGTCTTCTGAAAACTCTTCTACGTGGCTTTAGAACGCTTCCCTCCTTACATTATCTATGCCAGACACATCTGATCACTTGGAATCCGGGATATGTTCCTGATGTTATTATTAAAAGTTCTAATGGATTCATAAGCCGACAGGTTAGTTATACACAAATTCTACACCCAATTACTGCATCTATTTCTGCAGCCACAGGACAAAACCCCTTTGGCTGTCAGTTCCTTCCAAACAGTAAGGAGCCCGAGAGGACTGCGCATCGTATTTGTACTTTTATGGAAGCAGCAGCAAGGTTATGAAACATCGCTCAGGTCTCGGAGTCAAGAGCTCGGCGCACAGCTCTGACTCACGCTGGCAGGGACCACACAGGGGCCAAACGCTGCCACGGCCCAGCGCCACAGGACCTGGAAGCACCCACTGCCACCCCTCACAGCGGTCACGCTCTATGGCCACCACTGAAAAAAGCGTGAGCTCTACAAACAACCGTCGTGACTTGTAGGAACCGGCCATATGCGGCCTTTCTGCAGGTCTTTATTACAACATCAGAACCGGCAACGGCAGTCACGCCCTCTCGTAGTTTCCGCACTCGCGGGGTGACACCCCCGCGCCGGAGCTCGGGTGGCCGTGCTGGCTCTGAGCTCACACGGCGCCCCCGGCCGAGCGCCGCGGGCCCCGCACCGCCGCTCTCGGGCTCCGGCGGCGGAGCCGGGCGGGCCCCGCACACACCTCGGCGGCCCAGGGGACGCTGCCGAGCCCTCTGCGCCGCCCGGCGCCTCGGCCGAACCGCGGGTCCAGCTGTGCCGTGACGGGGCGAGCGAAGGGCCCCGCAGGCCCGGAGCTCCGGCCGCAGCGCCCGGGCGGGAACCCCTCGGGCTCACCGAGTGAGGGCCGCAGGAGGCGCCCGCTCCGCCGGGAGCCGCCACCCCACCCTTCTGCTTCCCGGCCCCGCGCCGCCAGCCGGCTCCGCAGGCGGGGAGAGAGCGGGGCAGCCGCGCCCCGGCGCCGCCCGCCCCCAGCCCGGGCCGCGGCCCCACCACCGCGGGGGGAAGGAACTTACGAACGCCCGCCGTGCCCGGGTCCCGCCTCCGCGGCGCGGGGCGGCGGCGTCACCCCCGCGGGAAGGCGCAGGGGCGGGGCCGCTGGCGGGCGAGGGTTGTCCGAGGGAAAGGGGCGGTGAGTCCGGGGCTCGTTCTGCGCCCGGCTTTCGGCGGCGCTGTTCCGGGCATATAGGGCTCGGGCCTCGGGCACCGCTGGGCGGGCTGAGGCCTTCCGTCCCCGTCCCAGCCAACAACTGGCGGGAGAAGCTGTGCTCCCAGCCAGTCCCTGAAACTGGTGGCTCTCAGGCGGTGGGATGGGGGGTTTTGAGGGGCAGGTCAGAAAAAGGAATCTCTGTAAGTGCAGGAATTGTGCTGGAAAATAAGCGTAAGGGACTTGAAAGCACGGGGTCAGAGGGAGTGCAGATGGCTGAGCGTGGGCCGACTTAAAGGCCAGTGGCATCCAGGCCTGTATCAGCAGTAGTGTGGCCAGCAAGATGAGGACAGTGACTGTGCTTCTGTACTTGGCAGTGGTGAGGCCATGTCTCAAGTACTGAGTTTGCTTTTGGGGCCCTCATTTTAAAGCAGACATTGAGGTGCTGGAGCGTGTCCAGGGAAAGACAGTGAAGCTGGTGAAGCATCTGAAGGATGAGTGTCATGAGGAGCAGCTGAGGGAGCTGGGGATGTTTAGTCTGGAGAAAAGGAGAAACGAGAAGGACCCTATTGCTCTTTAGAGCTACCTAAAAGGAGGTTGGAGTAAGGTGGGGGCCAGTCTTACAAGTAACAAGTGATGGGACAAGAGTGAAATGGCCTGAAAGTTGTGACAGGGAAGGTTTAGTTTGGATATGAAGCAAATGATCTTAATCACAGTATCCTCACAGCCTCACACAGCACGTACAGTTAATCAGGACCAGCTAGCATGAGTTTGTTAAAGGTAGGTCCTGATTGACTGACCTGTTCCTCTGTGACAGCGTGACCCAGTTAGTGGATGAGGGAAAGGCTGTGGGTGTGTCTACCTGGACATCAGTAAAGCCTTTGATGCTGTTTCCCACAGCATTCTGGAGAAACTACTTTTCATGGTTTGGACAGGTGTGCTCTTCATTGTGTAAAAATACTGTTCAGATGACCAGGCCTAGAGTGAGTTGGTGATTGGAGCTATATCAAGGTGGTTACCAGTGGAGTTTCCCAGGGCTCAGTGTTAGGTTCAGGCACATTTAATACCTTTTTTCATGATCTGACTGGGGAGACCAAGAACACCCTCCATTTACGTACACAAGTTGAGCAGAAGTGTTGATCTACTGGAAAGTAGGAAGGCTCTGCAGAGGACTCTGGACAGGCTGGATCCATGGAGGTGAGGCCAGTGGTATGAGGTTCAACAGGGCCAAATGCTGGACCCTGCACTTGGAGCACAACAGCCCCTGCAGTGCTACAGCCTGGGGGAAGAGCAGCTGGAAAACTGCGTGGTAGAAGAGGACCTGGGGGTATTGGTGGACAGCAGCTGAACATGAGCCAGTGAGTGCCCAGGTGGGCATCAGTCTCTTTTGCCAAGCAACAAGAACTAGGATGAGAGGAAGTGGCCCCAAATTGCACCAGGGGAGGGTTAGATTGGATATTGGTAAGAGTTTCTTCTCCAGAAGGTTGTTAAACACTGGAACAGGCTGCCAGGGGCAATGATGGAGTCACCATCCCTGGAAGTATTTAAAAGATATTTAAAAAGGTGTTTGAATGACATTGGGCTTAGGGATGTGGTATAGTGGTGGACTTCATAGTGCTGTGTTGACAGTTGGACTCGATGATCTTAAAGTCTTTTCCAATCTAAATGGTTCTATAATTCTTTGGTTATCTGAAAGGAAAAATGGAAGTGTGACAGAAATAGGGTAATATGTGATTTAAGAGAAGACTGAAAGAAGAAGTTATATGGGCAAGAGTGAGGTGGGAAGGTGCAGAAGAAAGAAGGGAAGTGTAGAATACGTAGGTGTGAAAAGAAAAGAGAAGGGAAACAACATTCAGAATTTAAAAAAAAAAACCTTGTTGCAGCAGCATTCGCGGATGGTAAATGCCACAATGTTCCCGAAAAGCGTCTCCTTATGCGGAGCCACCTGGGCAGGCACACAAGCAATCACACTGTCCACACAGTCACAGCCAGCAGGTAGAAGTTGGCAAATGAGAGGTGGGAAGGGTCTTCTGTATGGGGTTCTGGTGCAGTTTATTAGTGTCACACCAAAGGGTTCCAGGGACAGAAAGACCCAGAACAATGAAGGGTATAGGTTTAAGTACAGGGAAAGTGGGGGTGGAGCAGACCATCAGATCCAGTGGTCTGAGGATTCAGGGGTAGGTTAAAGGGTAACAAACAATAGAGGATGCCAGGGTAGATAGGTGGGGATACAGAAACCAATGAGGACCAAAGGAAGGGAGAACATTCTGAGGAACATACATCTATGGAAAACGGGCTGAACCGAGGTAACATAAACTTACATCATCTTAAAAAAACAATGGAGTAATAGAATCTAAAAGATATTGACATGTGGCTGCAAGGATCCATAGGAGAAAAGCCTTTCTTACCATATAATAAAAGGCACATGAACCCTATGGTGACAGGCTCCGTGGGCCTCCACAAAACCTCTTTTCTTTACCTTCTTCTAACCATCTCTTCTACCACAGAGATGTAGCTTGCAGGGAGGAAAAGGACTTCTGTCTGCGCCAGTTCAAAGTTTATTGGACATTGAGGCCACGTCCTTTCGAGTTTCATCCTGTGATGCAGGAGTGTCTCCATCTTCACAAGCTCCTCTTGCATGTGCTCTGCCAAGATGCCTCCATCTCCCTGGAGCCTGCACTCAGCATGTTTTTCTGTCATATGCCTTTGCTGTAGGAAGGGGTGAAAGGGATCCCCTAGCCAGAAGCTGGAACAAAGAATCTGTGGAAAAGCATTGTCACAGCTTCTGGGAAGTGGGAGTAAGGGAAAGGAGGAAGTGCTGTTAAGCTAAGCATTTCATTCTGATGGTTTTTGCTATCATGTCCTTAGCATCGTGATGCTGCTGTGATGATAAGCCCAAAAGTGGCAAAAGAAATCAGTGTGGGAGAAAAGAGAAGGAATATGGATGTCTTCCAAATATTTACAGTTCTTTACATGTACCTAAGGCTGAAATTTGAACTGTGTAGGTATAGACAGTATGCTAACAATTAGAAATATATTTAAATTAATATGTTGAAATGTTTGTGCAGTTTTCTGAAAACCTGTTTCTGCGACTTACTGCAAAATGACAGCTAAGGAAGCAGATATCCCGAGTACCTGACACCTTTTTCTAGTGTAGCCAAATGATAAAAAGAAGTTAAAAGTTTAGGCTCTTTTTGAACTTAGATTTCCTGAAATTAAATGTGAATTAGAATTAGTGATTCTGAGTTTTGTGAGTACAGTAACTGCCTCTTGGCAAATGAAATTTGTGGTGATAAAACAGGCAGACTGGCTCAAAGTCATTTCATAACATTTATGATATGATACTTTCCTTCAGTCGTGTTCCACTTGGAAGTTCTGTATCTGAAATAACTGTTCTGGTGCTTCAGAATGCTTTCTTTAAAAGTCATTGACAATTTCAACAGGAACTGAAGTTTAAATATAAACATACTTATTCTTCACCCTTATGTACCTACTAAAGCTGAAGTGCTTTGCAGTTACAGAGCTTATCAAATACAGTGAACTTGAAGATGAGTCTTCCAAGTGGTGTTAAATAATTATAATTCCTTTTGGATTTATACAAGTCCTAACTGTTGGTTAAGCAAAAGTATTTTTATATCCATTGTATGTACTGCCTTTCTAAACCACTGATGTGGCTAAATGAGCATATGATGGTTCTTGATATATTACGTGCCACTTGGAGAGACACCAAATATTCTTTCCAATGTGCACATGTGTTTGTGCCTTTACCGACTACTAGTTTTCATTTAAAAATAAAGTGCAACAGTGGATTTATCTGTTGCTGGTGAAAAAGAAAAGAGATCTGATTACAATATAAATTTCATATATAGACTTCAGTATTCACAGAAAAGATCAGTCATTTCTAATAGTGTATTAATTTTCCTCAAGCCTTACTTTATTATATACTCTAGAAACTTTGTAGCAGTGATAATTAAGGTCAATCTGGAATATCAAGTTTTGAAACAACACTGGGAAAAATAATTCACTGTGACTAGTTGAAGAAAATAATTTTTGTGACGCAGTACCTCAACATCTGAGCTTATAATATTCACTAGTACTGTTTCCTGAATGTTTTTGAGAAAAGTGTCAGTGATCTCAGTCTTATTTTACAGGCTTTTGTGAACAAGTTTTTCTTAAAAGTGAAGTAGTAGAATGAGTTCCTGCTTAGAATTGAAAGTAAGCAGACCTTAGTCACCAATAAACAGTACCATTGGAAAAAATTAAAGCCGTCATATCTGAAGATAATACTTTCTCTTTTTGCAACCTACAGTGGACGAAGAGCTACTGTTTTAAAGATTATATTGGTAATGATTTAGAAGAGTGGTAGTGTATTATTAGATAGAATAAACTGAAGAGTATACATGATTAAGAATTTTATGGTGTACAGTATTAATGTGCACTACTTAAAATTAAGGGTAATAAAAAATCTATTGTTGCAACACTCACATTAATTTTTTTGTATTTAGGAGTGTGGTATATTTTCAGAATTAAATCAATAGAGGTGTTTGCACAGCAGTGCTTTTGCTATGTATCAATGCAAGTGGAAATGCCAAAACATGGTCAAAAGAGGTGAACCACTGTGTTCTGTGGTGCTGTGAACTGGAGCCTTTATGGGGGCAGCAGCAGCACAGCAGCAGGCAACTGTACTACTTCCCACCCTTCCATAATCCATGAAGTTTTAGAACATTAATTGTTACCCTACTGTTCTCTCTTGCACTTTGGTCTACAGGTAGGAATTTTACATCACGTGTGAAGAAAATCCTCCCACATGCAGTAAGGTATTACTACATAGTTATACATATTTGCTTTAGACCAGGCAGAGAATCATGTAGGTTGGTGTTTGTTTAGGTAGTTAAGTTTGTAGTACTTCAGGACACTGTTATTTCAAGATGATGAAGGTATTTAAATCCACTGTACTAGAGCACAGACTCAAAGAAGTTGGGAAACTTGGACAATACCAAACACAAGCTTTAAAAAACCTCTTAGTACCAGACTTCTGCTTCCTACAGATTAGACCTCCTGCTGACTATTTGTACTTTTTAAATGTGTAAGAGATTTAAGCTTTAATGTCTGCACCTCGGTTCACCTACCTTTGAAACAGCAGTGGTAATTCTGACTTAAATATTGTGATGATACATTAATAAATATGAGCAAAACTCTTTGAAGTTGAAAAATATAATGAGATTTAAGTACATTCCTTTTTGTCATGATTAACCTGTCAGACATTTAAGTGCTGAAACACTGCTTTTGGAATAAAAAAAAATAAAAGAAAAGGAGAAATGCCAACTAAGATAATAAAGAAGCCAAGATCCAGGTCAAATAAGCAGAACAAGCAGCTAAAATAAATACAGGGGAAAAATCCAAGGGACAGAGCAGATCAAAAATCTACAGCTCAAAAATGAGAAGAAAAAATCTGAAAAAAATTCTGCTGAAAATCGGAAGGGCGGTTAACATGCTGCTAAGAAACACCTTTGCATGAGATTCAAAGTGAATGTGTATTAAGACAACGTGTCAGAGAAGTGTGGGCAGCAGTTTAACTTCCACAGTCTCAAACAGATCAATGGTGCCCTGCTCTGAGTCTAAGAGGAGCCTACAGCACTACCTCAGATAGATGAGCTCAAGTATCTCTGGTGCCCGAATGGAGATTTTCAGATAATGGTTTTGATCTTATCTTGATACAGACGGGACAAGAAGACTGAAACTGGGCAGAGTCCCGTAAGTGAAGTGAAGTAAAAAGTCTTCAGTCTGCTGCAGGAGAAGGTAAAAGGAGGAGGGACAAATTCATGGACAGCAAGCAGAATAATCTTGCACACCTGAATACACCCTATTCCAAATCCTGGAATGGATTAGAGGTGCTTAATTTTAATATTTCCCCTTACAATAATATCTATCTGCAGGTTAGAGGCCAAAAGCACGTATCTTCATTTGCGCAGAAAATGAGAATCCATGACTGCTGGTGGTCACCACAGTAGTCAAAACAACAGCATTCTGTATTGTTAATAACCCACCTGGCCAGAAAGAGAAAGTAAATACACTGTAATTGCTCATTTAGTCCACCTCTTGTTCTGTTTTTTAAAAAAAGTTGGGCACATATAACTAAGAACTGTATCATCATCAAGGGCATGAAAGCCAAGGTCAGGCTGACTGGCGTTTCCTAAATTCTCAGGATGTGATTTCTCAACCTCCTAAAATTCTTTCAACGTAGCTTTTGTGTTGTGAAGGCCAGAATTTATGTCCTTTATTATTGCTTTATGGAAGAGAGTAGGGACATATTTTAAGTATTTATTATCCTTCTTTTGAGGTGACACTTTCAAAAGCTTCTAAGAAATCGTAAAGTAAGAAAAATCCCTCTTTGAGCAGATTTTGTACCAGCTTAGGTTGACTGATTTTTCAGAGACAGCGATAGATTTCAGCAACATGAAAGGCTTGACTGGTGATGCCAAATAAAAATTATTTTTAAAAACCCACAAGCTGCTTGTTCTAAAGTTTTCATTTTGTGCCCAACAAGTTGATCTCTGTCCTTCAAGGTAGTAAAATACTGTGACAAGCCAAGAACACATAGTTCTTGTCTCTTTTTTTTTTTGTTTTTCTTAATGAGAAGCCAAGGAAACACACATGACTGAGAGGAAACTTGCAGGCTTGTAAGCAGGAAGAAGCAAACTCCCTTCTTTCAGTATCAC
Organism: Cyanoderma ruficeps; assembly: GCA_008694505.1. Classification (NCBI taxonomy): domain Eukaryota; kingdom Metazoa; phylum Chordata; class Aves; order Passeriformes; family Timaliidae; genus Cyanoderma; species Cyanoderma ruficeps. Next base: position 1,338,835 of record VZDJ01000074.1, read on the forward strand.
AAAATGTTTTTTACTACTACTGTGGACTAAAAAGCCTCTACAAAACCTCTACAAAGAACTATAACGTTGTGAAACGAACAAAATGAAACAACAACATGAACAATGAAACATGACAAAATTAAAAAATAAGAGAAATATATACAAAAAAAAATATTTTTAAACGAGATGTTAGAAAAAGATTAAATTATACTTTAAAATGTGGGGAAAATAAGCTTTTGTAAACAGAATGAAGGTGAAGGGAAACTGAAAATAAGCACAAGATTAAATGGGAATGACAGAAATTAGTGACTCAGAAGTAGTGAAGGTAATGTTTCATATTTAGAAAGGAATTTCCATAAAGGTTGGACAACTTAGAAGTAACAAAAGGTTTATAGAAATAGCTGTTCCTAAAAAGCAGTCAAGGAAATATTTGAAAAATGTGCAGAGTTGTAAGTCCGTCAGCCAGCCCAGCTGCTATGCATCCTAGGGGATAAAAGGTATTTGCTGTGAAACTTCCTGTAGTGCTGTCAACGAAGCTTGAAAAGCGGGACAAATACTGGAAGACTGAAAAAAATCAAATATCACCTCTTTTTCAATGGAGGTATAGAACGCCCTTTGTAACTGCAATTCATACTTGACCACTATGTATCTTATTCTAGCAATGCTGTATAGCAAGAGTATGCTGTGTTCCAGAGACGAGGATTAAATTGCTTTTGCTTAGTATTTTAAGTTTGTCCACGAGGGTGTTATGCTGACAATGAAGAGATGCTTTGTAAAAATAAACTTTTGAATGAAGACTGCAGCTCACAGAGAGACTGTTCAAGGCAGTGAGTAGAGCAGGAACGCTGCACAGACAGCCATGCTTTTAACACCTGATGATCTGTGGCACAGATACACTGTTGGCTTTCTAGATTGTTTATCACATGTTCTCATAAAAATCTTTATTTGTGTGTGTGTTTTGCAATATGTCTCTCATCTAATACAAGGAAGAGCCCCTCTGTTTCAGTTTTGTAATGCATGAGACTTGCACATTGGGACTTTGCTTCTTGCTGATGATTGTGCCAGGGTACAGTTTGCAAAGGACCTTCTGGGAGTGCAAAGGTGACACACGTGCAGCTGTGTCTAGCAGAGCTGCAGCATTGAGGGTGAGCAAATTGCTCTTGAATCACAGGAGAGACCTTTGTTTTTAATGAAAATTGCAATCTGGATTTACTTTAAACCATCCTGTAGGTATCTGCAGAGTGTATGGGAATGGGATGCGTGGGAGATTGGACAAAGAATTTTTGTCATTTTAATCTCAAGAAATTTAAAGTAGTTCTCTAGTACTTTTTGAGGCAGTTCTTGCTATTTTCTTTCTTTCATTTCAAAGAATTAATTAGAATACCTTATCTGTAAGCCACTCAGTGAGCAAGAAAACTATATTCTCCTTTTCCAGTTAGGCACTGAGGCAAGGAAGCCTTAATGTTTTTTACAGAGTTTCTCAGAGAATCCCAGCCAGTCCGTTCTGCTCACACTGACAATTAAGATGGAGGCTTCTGTTAGAGGGAAACCATATAGGAAAATGATCCTGGTGTAAAAAAGCTGAGTGTCACTGAGCTACTGGCAGCCTTCTCTGGAAAGTTCTTTTTCCTTGTCTGCTCTTTATAATGTATATTTAAAGTTGTGTTTGTTGTTGTTTTCTTTTACCATTACTGGCAGTCTATAATTTCTACATCCCTTGTCTTCAGTGTACTTCACTGCACAAGAGAGTTATAAATACATCTAAATTTATTTGGTCAACTTTTGTGTTTATACAGTTCCCACTAAAGTGAGGTCACAGAACTAGAGAACTGACTCTCCAACTGGTTCTCAAACCCTTGTAGCATCTCACTGTCATTCTTGGCATGTGAAGTGTGACCTGTTGTCCCACAGTGGCCAGGCATATTACCAAGAGGTTTTATCATAGTCACTTACTCCACGTTTAATTAGTAATATTTTTTTCACAGCAGTGCATCTACATGGCAGTTTTATTTTTCATTTCCATTAATAACTCTACGCTCTATGGTGTACAGATAATGTTGAGAAATCAAAGGTCCCTGTAAATGCTTACGTTTCTGGAAAACTATAACATGGGGAAAAAAGAACCCTGAAAAGAATAGTTAGGTTTTATGTACTCCTATTCTCCAGTTGAATTTTAAAAATCATGGGAACCAGCTTCAGTCACTAAGAAGTATCGTGTGCTGAAACCTCATCACGTCGACACATCACCAGCTAAGTATAGAGTAAACTTCTGGATGCAATCAAGTGACCCGTGGCCTTGGCAAAGATCTAGCTTGAAGTCTCATGGGGAAATAATTTCTGGCTCTTAATTTAAGACAAAGCCAAAGGAATTGAGCCCTTCAAGTGCTACAGTTAAAACCCAGAAATCCCATTTTGATTTGAATAGTGAGCTTCTCAGTTGCTAGCAGGTATGCGTGTAAGAGTTAGTGAGGCACAGATTTCCTGCTATTTTGCCCTTAATGTGGAAAAATCAATCACCCTCTTTAAACGGCAGACTTCAGATTAAACATGCAGTGCTCAGTCCTTATGAAAAGGCTCTCCTTTTCCAAGACTTTGATAAGAAGAGGAAGTTAAACAGAATTTTAACCTTTTTTGTGAATACTTTTGAAGTGACTGAGGACCTGATTTTCATTTGCATCAAGGCTTCTACAGTAAGCTTAAAGAACCTTAAATGGGAATAAGCTGTAATTAGGACCAAGTCCCCTGTCTCTCCTAGCTTAAGGTATGTAACGACTCTGAATCTTTAATGTCTAGAGATGCAGCTCCAGGGGAGAACCTCTGATGTCCAGAGATTCGGCTCTAGGGAATAGTGACAGCCTGGCAACAGCCCAGAAATACGATTAAACAAAAGTCAGTCCTCTGAAATCCCTAGAAAATCAGTATGTTAACAGCATTAAAAATTTATTATTAATCTTTATTCAGGATTCATAACACACATAAATACGAAACGAACTATTATAGTTTTCAGTCAGTGGTGAAGAAGCCTGATAATTTTCATAGTTTCTTATCTGAGTATTTTACATTGATGATACATTTATTTTATTTTTCATGTCTATTATTTGTACATAGGTATATTAAAAATGTGTTAGTGAATAAGGTCCACAAAGAAAAGCTGCTTTAAATTAAAGAATCCAGTTTCCATGTTTTCTTTATGATTACAGTGAGTGCATAATTTCAGAAGGTGTGTGTGGGCAAATGATCTAATGCTTATATAGTGCCTTGTGATCCTCAAATAGAAAAATTATACAAAGGCAAAACCTGACTTTAGCTTTAAAACCATAAGTAGTATGTTCTTAAAAGGGTAGCTTAAGGCAAGAAAGGAAGTTGTTCCTGTAGTCTTAAAACTCCCGCACCTTGATTGCCTATACATTTGTCTACCTCCATCGCATTCAGGACCATCAAGTCTTTCAAGGGACACCAGTATTGTGGTTAGCAATGCTTGGAGCTTGCTGGGTCATCAGCCAGCTGCTGCCACCCAAAATATGGCACAATTTATGTCCAACTAATCTCCCCAAATGGCACAATTTTACCTTGCTCTTCTCCCCTACCTGATTATTGCTGCAAAACCAGTAAGAATGTCATTTTCTTTGAGACTCCTCTTTCAGATGCAGACAAAGTTCCTCTGTGGATTTCTCTTACTACCAGGGCACTGGCAGGCCGGAAAACAAAGAAAAAAAAAAAAGGCAAAACAAACCACATCACCAGATGAAAAGCAGTGTTGCAAATACCTCATTTCCGTGGGCAGCCAGGTTAAGAAAAGAAGCTTATAAGGCCTGTGACCATCCGGCTCTTGGTCATGAGCAGCCCAGCAATGAGAGGAAGGAAAAGACCAATAATACTGAGCTGTGATTCTTCAGTGCAAATCCTGTGCCAAGACATCTGTGTCCTGAACAGAAAGGAATGGAACCATTTTGGTAATTTGTCTCCTGGGTTAAGGGTAAAATATGTCACAAGAAGGATGCAGGATATCCTAGGGAGTTCTTACCAATTATAGCCCACATAGTAATGGTAACACGAATGGAGGTAGATTTAGTACACTCATCAAATTACTTAGCAGATGTAAGAGAGAAGAAAGAAGATGCCTGATGTCAGGAACCTCGTGATGTCTGGTACAGAGGACAGAAAAAGAGTCTCCCACAGCTTCTTCACCTACGCTGGTTCCAGAGCAGCACGATGTGTCTGTATAAAAAGTGAGGAGGGCACTTTTGTTTGGCACAAGAAAACTAGCTAGAATTTTCCAGCTTGTGAAATAAAACTGAAAAAAGTAGTAGTCTAATAATGGCAAGTATAAAACATTTTAAAAAAATCTGTATTATTATATTTAATTTAAAAAGTCATCTTGATATATGAAATACAGGGGTTTTTTTACAAACAAAATTCTTTTTAAAATTTTTTTACAAACAAATTGTGGAAGGTGGGAAAGAATTCCAAGGAAGTACTGAAATATGCTTTTCTTGTAGTACTCTTCCCTGCATATCTGCTAGGAGGTAGGATATTGGAACAGATGAATCTTTGGACAGGAAAGCCTTTTATCTGTCTGTTTGTTCATACTTCAGTTACTGACATTTAAAGTTGAATATTTCATACCATAGTCAAAGGAATTATTTAATAAAACTCCCTGTGATGGCAATGGTAACATATATCCTGATGTTTATTTTCTTCATAGAAGGCAACAACTATATTTTAATTCATGAGTATGCATTTTACATAATTTAAGTTACATGAAATGGAGAGATAGAGCACCGTATCTAGAGATGAACTATGGTGGGTTTATAGTTACCTATCTGAAATAGAGGCTGAGTGTGAAGGAGTCATAGTTTGATTTACTCTTGGGAGGAAAAAGTATGTGCTTTTCTATCACCAGGTTTTTCCCAAATGTCACATAAAAAGGTTTTTTAAGGCATCACTAATTAGTTGATATTGACACTCAGTACATAAGCCTTTTAGACATAATTGTAGTCCTGTGCAGGTGAAATTGGTGTACCTGAGAAGAAACCAAAGGTTCTGGTGTACATATATGTCTGTTTAATTATTTTTATGATTTATATACTTTAGACTTGAAAACATAGTCAGAATTGCGTTGAAATTTTAAAAAAATCCTCGAAACAGAAGGCAAAACCTGAAATTTAGTAACTGTCACTAATGATTCCAGATTGGATGCTTTCATGCATAGCCTACTAAGCCAAATGAAGGTGCATAATAAAAAATGTCACTGAACTGAGAATGTTAATTTTTCAGGAGATGTTGAGTTGGTAGTTGTCTTTTTTTATATGTTTAGCTAGGAACACATACCAAAGCATGTTCTAAGTTATGTATAAATAACTACACCTTTCCCCCATGCAGAGAGAGCATGTCTCACAATTTGCACTGGTAAAATTTAGGATGACAGAGCATATACAGTATAAAACAGAATATGGAAGAAGGACTGTTTTGAATTTTAGCATAAAAACTTCTGTCTACAGAAGAGAGAAAAAAACAAAGCTTTTTAGGGGCATTCCTAATTGAAACAGGCCAAATAATAAAGTGTACAGAATTACAAAGCAATAGAGAGAAAAGATTCAAAAAGTGGGGACATGCCTTGAGGGACATCAGTTGGAAATTCCTGGCTATGACTACTTGGGGTTATTCCATTGGATTAGTTTAGTCATTCACTGAAATTACAGTGATTACATTGTAATTACAGAGTAATTTAATTACAATTAAAGAGATTAAACAGAAGTGCACACATACCACCTTTTTTTTCCAGTCAAAGTAGTTTTCTTATTAATCATACAGTCTCTACAGCTCTATGTCTATAATATTAATAAATCCTCCAATATTCCATGAGGCTATTCTGTAGTTGTTTTTCTAATGGTGAATTTCAGGATGTCTACCAGAAACTACAGAAACTTGGAAACTGGACTTAAAAGTAACAACTCCCATGATTCCTGTGCTGGCATCTGCTGATTTTGGCAGCATCACCTTTGACCTGCTGACGGGCAGTGCAGGGGATGCTGCCGAGTGTGTCCATCAGAGTGTACACACGTTGGCAGGTGGGCAGCAGACTGGTTTGGCAGTCTAATTTAGTTTAATCTAACCTAATTTCATCAGGTTTCTGAGGACATGGGAATATTGTTAACAGAGAAGAAGAAAGACAAGGACTGAGAAGCAGTTTTTCTGGAACCGCTGCACATGATATGAGATGTGCTTGTAGACTGAGCCAACTAGCAGAGCTCCTGGGACAGGTGGTGAAGCAAAATTCAGATGTCTGAGCCTCCTAGCAGATAGTCAGAAAGGTAAAGGAAACTCCCAAGAAATCTGTGTCCTAGAAGTCATCTAAGTGTTGCAGCACCAGAGCAGCAGTACGAAAGTTGTCCCCAGTGCAGAAGAAATAGGTTGCCCTTGCTCTTTGGGGTGCTGGCTGCCCCCACTGACTGCCTGTTAGTAGTTAACCAGGTTGGGGCTGGCAGATCAGCTTCTGGGCTTGTTGCCATGGAAGATTGAGATGTTTCTTTGAGCAGTGCTGCTCTACCAGGTGTATACACAGGAGGAACTGGCAACTCTTCAGAAAGCAGAGGAGAGAGATTTGTGTCCACTGATTTTTGGGAGTAGCTTTTCTGCTTCATTTGCTCTGACAGTGCCTTCTCCATGTTTGAGTTTGTGGCATGTAGATGAAACTAAATGTAGCACTTGGGAAGGGCAGGACTCACCTCTGCAGTAGTCCATGCACATGCTTGGCAGTCCATGCAGTGATTACTGCATAGCATCTTTGCCTAGCTTTACCTCAGACAACAGTAGAGTTTGAAAAAAAGAGTTCCCACGTAGCTGGCACAGACACTACTTATAAACATTAAAATGCTGCCACCCATTTCAAGGGCTAAAAAAGGAGTAGAAAACCTGCTTGCTGGTATCCTTGGTGAGGAAAGTGACATACGAAAATGCAGAAAGTACCTTGATGAGGCTTTTGGAAGTAAAGCATAAGGATGGCATGTAACTACACAGGCTGCCAGAGGCAGTGGCAGCAGAAGCTGTTCCTTAGTAGGCTGGACACTTTAGAGAAGTTCACTATAATCTCCCCTTCTCCCTACATCTGTTCTTGTTTTAAAATCCTAATTCAACTGTAAAAACCTTTAGTTCTGCTTCCTCCACTTAAATGAATGAAAAAAGACAAATTCTGATCCTGATCCCACATATGTAAAACAAAATTAACTTGGTTGACTTTGATGGCATCAGTTGGGGCATACTTTGCTGAAACCCATCACTGAAACAATTAGATCACTTGGCTTAAGTCAAATGCATAAATAATAAAGTTGTTTCCAGTGCTTTCTCTGTAACATGGATTCATCTGGCTGTCCCTGGAGTTAATCTTAGCCCTGAGTTCAAAAAACCGGGATTTCATCCAGAGGTGTTCCATCAGCATAAATCAGGCCTAAATGATACCAGAATAAGATCTACCAGCTGAGAACCATGCAAGCACCTTTCAACTGCAAGTTTGGGGCTTTCAGTGCCCCTGTCCAGTACGCTGCTGAGGCTGAAAGGGAGCACAATTCACCACTGATGGGAAAACAAGAGAACAGAAACATGTTTGCAATTCCAAAATAACTACATGGAAAAGCATTGCTTAAAATAACTCCACACACATCCTTGCATAAGTATCCTTTGTCTGTGAGCAGGACTAACTTGTAGTGAACTCCTTGATGTGGGATTTTATTTTCAGACCACTGCAGACACAGATTTTTTTCAAAGCAGCAACTGTACTATTTACTGCATGCCACATCTGGTTTTGGAAAGAATTGCTGCAAAACGAATTTAAAAAGGACTTTCATGTAAGCACCACAAACTTCTAAGTATCCTTACCAAATAGTTCATGTTTCTATCAAAAAGCTCTATTCCATTTTTCTCAAATAACAATATTACTATATAATTCTTTACTTCAGTAGACATCAATGTTCTGTTCTTTTCCTGTATGTTAATTGGAAGGGAACAAGAGGTTGCTTTGATTCTAGTCTGTCTTGTCTTTATCTGTTATACTTATCATGCAAAATAGATGCAGGCTGCTGTTGGGTACTTGAGCAGCTTTCTGTGCACATGTTGAAAGTGGTTTGCCCAGACAGCTGCATATGAAACAATGTGTGGAAAATCAGGGTCCAAAACTCAACAGAAGACATACCTGGACTGAGGGCCATATCCCCTCTATGACATAAAGCAACATCATTCTATTCTTAATGGAGTCTGTTTTCTGTAGATAAGGATGTGGCCTTAGGGGTCCTCAAACTGCTATAGCTGAGAAATTTCACATGGAAACTAGAATGGGGAGAATAGTCTAATGTCCAACTTCTCATTTGATTATAGTGAAAATTAGTTGTCTCCCTTCATTAAATGTGAATCTAAAAGGTGAAAAACACCTGATTAAGAAGAAAAAAATTGCTATGCCCACAAACATCTCTCTATCTTGAATCCTGGGTTAGAAATCTCTTTCCGTAAAAAGTTGTGCTTAAGACTTGTTTACCCAGTCTGGTAGCAAATCTGCCTCTGCACGTGAACAATACACTCTTCTTAGTCCTTGTTATGACCATAAAGAAAAAACAGAAGTTATGCATTTAGAAACTCAACATCCTTTTTAACCCCCATCTAACTGTAATCCCTGATTATTCAATACCTTTAGATGTGTGCATGCAGCTTCTAATGGGTGAATTTATACCAGTGCCATATGGAGCAGCACTGCATTTCCCTGCTGAATAGCTATGCCAGTTTTCAGCTGCTGAAAGGACACACTTTGAGGCTGAGCATTCTCACTGTCTGTCTGTCTGGGATGCCCAGAGCTACAGTTTTTCTGTGTGCTTTTCATGGTGAAGTATGGGTGGACCACTGACTGCAAGAAGGTCCCCTAATTTTGTTCTTTAACACTGTTGTGTCCAAACAAATGACAAAACACAGAGGACTGAAACTAAATCAGATACCTCTGCCTTTAGTTGATCAAAGCTATAGTGCAGATAGGCCTTGAAAAGGCTGGAAGGAACTCCATCATCTTGTCTTCCTTTGTTTCATTTTTTGCAGATGTGTATGCCAAATTTTTCTTTTGAGATAAATACAAGCAAATATATGTGCATATTATCTACAATGTTATTTTATATAACTCAGTATTTACCTGTTTATATACTATATAGAAGCACACAGAGAATTTTCTAGCAGAAAATTTAAGATGACAACTAAAAAGCTACTTCTAGGAGAAATACATATTTTCAGATATGTAAAAGGACTATTTTTGGGAGCAAAGCTCTAAGCAATGTGTGTCTTTTTTTCACAGACCCCTTTCCTTTTGTACTCACTCCTTTGCCTTTATTAATGCTTCTTCACTATAAAACACAGTGCTCTAGGGTAGACCTCAGAGCCCCAGTTCCTACCAACTTCTTCCTCCCTTATTCTCAGTAGCAGAAACCACTGCAAGGTTACTTTGTGATCAAGAAAATAAGTTATACAATGCCCCAACTCTGCAGCTTTCAACTGTTCCTCATTTTTCCAGATTAGTGCCTTAATTAAGTCCAAATGTTTTTCATTTTCTCCCTTATGGTCCCTTCTGTGAAACCTGATGCTGGCCATGGATACTGTCCTCTTGTGACCTTTTCTCTTCCTGTTCCTGCTGCTGGCTGGCTTTTAAATTGTGAGCAATTGTAGGAGGGTGATGGTTGCACACTTTTTTGTCTCTTCACACACACAGAGGGCTGTTCACTCTCCTGCTGCAGTCAGAACCACTCAGGACTCCACCTTGTTTTTCCCCTTTTCTATGAGGCAGAAGAGAGTGAGAGGAAAACAGATTTTTAGCTGGTGAATAAAGCAGTTCATACCATCCACTTGAGTCACTCTCAGTATAAACTCTTGATACAGTGCAACAGTAATTTATCACATTGCATAAAATGCATAAATGAGGTTTTTTAAGTCCAGCCATTGATTTCAAGATGATTATTTAGGGAGCTATCTTGCAAGTTCAGCCTGCAATTTCACATGCATTATTTAGCAAATCACGTGGGTGCCTGTGAGGACAGGAAGGGAGTTCAAAATACTCAACACAGAGGAAAGAGTTCAGTAGAATGGAAACACAGAAATTTTAACCGACTCCTCCAGAAATTTACCTGTAACAATGAAGTACAAGTTTTGCCAATACAGTATGTCAACAGAGCTGAACTGAAGATAACAGAGGAAAATTAAATTAGCTAAGAATCTGGTGCAAGTGATTAAGGAAAGAGAAACTAAGGAAAACTAAAAAAAGGCCTTTGTCTTTTTCTTGTGGCGTGAGTAGCCCGAGTTACTGGAACTACACTGATGTAAAATTGGTTTATGTAGCAGAAAAATCAAATCATATGTCAATTGGAACTGCATGACTGATGGTAAACATAAAAATTAAGCATGAAAACCATGGTTAGAGACAAAACCATTGCAATGGGAAAAGGATGGCAGTAGCATCCTCAATGGCATTTATCTGCAGGAAATAAAAGAAAGAACTTCTAACACTTATATTCTATTTTAAAACAAAGCAACAGCATGTCTTGCTTTTCAAACAAAACTTTGTATCACTAACTTCATTTCTCTATGTGAGGTTTAATAGGATTTGTAGAAATCATGCAGATGTGTCCACAAAAACTGCAAGTACCAGAAGATGAACGATGTACAGAAACAGTAATTGTTTACTTTTTCCTTGCAAGGTTTGTTCATAGTTCCCCTCAGGGAGACAGATGTGCAGACTGTATGTGCTGAGTGAAATGAGTACCCCTTCCTTTTTGACACCTTTAAAATTATTAGAATTAAATATATACTTTGCTAAGTGAATTGTTTCAATTTAATCAAACTGTGCTGTCATGACCATACTTACATTAAGAGTTTAAGAGCCCTGCTTTGCCCTCAGCTAATCCCTCACATATGAGGTTTACATGGTTAAATTGTCTCCTGTGTAAGTAATCAAGTACATATGAACTTTGCTGCTAGGGAAATTGAGCACAAGTCAAAATCTCTAAGAATGAATTGCTACAAACACTGGAGTTAAGGAAAGGAGGGGAGCTGGCCTCAGTCATCAGCTCCTCCTGATTCTCTCTCTTACCTTGCAACCTACTCCAGCAAAAATCTCAAAGATGAACAATATCTGCTTCTGCACCAAGAAAATGCATTCAATCTGTGTGCTCCTGCTGCCACTCTTTCACTCTTCTAATCATTCTCATAATTATATTTTGAAAAGCAAACACCCGTCACCTTATATTAACACCTTATATTAATGCTGGTCCATGGAATAAGATGCAAGACCTAAAGGATAGCATCACTGTATAAGTTTGCAAGTGTCTGGAAAGTGTACCCAGCAGGAATGAAAAGGGCAATAATGGAACTTCCAGTTCAGAATACTTTTTTGTATTATCACTGGAAAATGTTGCAATCAAAAATCAGGGAAAGCAAGAGGAAGAGTTCCAATATTTAAGGAGGTTAGAAGTATACTAGCCAAAGCACTATGAAAGAAAAGAAGGTGGTAAAGAGGCAAGATTTAGGCCTCTAAAGGGAGCATGTGAACAATTGCAAAATTGATTAATAAATGGAGACTAGTTCTATAAAAATTGAATAAAGGCCTAGAAAGATAGTCACGAGGTCATGTAGCCCACTGTTTTACCCACTAACAGGAACTATTTCTAGATGACTTCTGACAGTTTCCAGAAAAACCTCCATTGATATAAAATCTGTGATGTCCCTACTCACAAATTATATATATTAGCTTTCTGCTACTTTACCACTGAAAATACTACTTAATGTTGAAATTAAATTTTTTGCTGTAGTCTGATCTTATGATTTTAAAAAAAACCCAAACCTCTCATTTTTATGGCACTTTTTATCTATTTAAGAATAATTTTCATTTTCCATCACAGCTCCTTTTCCCTCTATTTTCTGTGTTGTTTTTGCTGTGTAAGTGTTTAATTTTACTTCCTTCAGCCATATTTTGCAATTAGCTTAACCAGTTTGTTCTCTTTTTACAGTTTTTGTAGTTCATCTCATGTGGAATAATATATGCTTAGCAACTTTTTTTGAGGAATTTACAGCTGTCTTTGATGCTTATGTTCACTTAGCTACCTACTATCAATTAGATTATTGAAGCTTCCACACTTCTAGTCCATCATCTTCTTTTGCTATTCTTTCTTGTCTTTCCAAGAATCATATACCCTGCGATTCCAAGGTTACTCTTACATATGTAATCTTTCACCTTCACATTCTCATATCATTCTTTACTGCTTAGCTTCAAATCTGGAAAACCCTACACTTTTTTAAACAGGAATTTCCAGTAATTCCAGGAACTCGCTGGACATTGGCGTTCTGTTGCATTCTTTTACTAAGGAATACCTGAATTTTAAAATCCCTCATTAATATTATATCCTATCCTTTGGCTGATTCTGCTTTTTGGACACAAAAAGCTTCAATTTTTCCTTGTTTAACATTTTGCAATCCTTGCAATCAAAGCCTTCATATTCTTTTCCCCTTTTACCTTCTCAGAGACAGTAAATTTCTCCACATTCTGGATGTCCCAGCACACCTGTGTACCCTTGAATGCAGGGCAGTATATCTAATCTTTCCTGTCCTTCTGAGCAAGCTAATGCTTCCTTTATTAATATTCCAGTCATGACACCACCTCAGCACAATTCATGAGTATATTGGTGAAGGCAGTCCCCATTGATGAGTTTAAAAAGTCTTAGTGCCTTTAAGAAGATGCATTTGTTGGAAAGCCCAAGGACTTAAAAAACTGAAAAATAATTAGGGGAAGTCTTCTGAGGAAAAAAAGAAACCCTCAGAAGGACAGGACAGAGCAGGGAGAGAGCAGCATAATGACAGTTCACACCACTTACCTTGAGGCAGGAGCTAAAATGAGACTGGATAAGGGCTCTGAGAGACCTGAGAAACCACGAGTGGCTGTGCTTGTTGGACACCACAGCAGAGAACAACAGAAGCATTCATTTATATAGAGAGAACCTGAAAAAAAAATGAAGTATGTTAAGAAAGGAATATTTTCCACTACCTACAAGGAGAGAAATCTTTGGACACATGGCTTGTGCCAAATATTTTCCTGTGCTTGGTGCATCAGCAGGATTCTGGCAGGTGTCCTTAGGAAAACAGAGCACATGTTTGTGCACATTCTGCACCTCCTCTGGGAGACACTGTTTCTGCAGATGGCTGTTTGGGTTGTGTTTGGCACCCACAGTATTTCACAGGACAACACAGGAAAAAACAATGGTGGTGGTATTAAAGGGTATTGAAGTATTAGGTGATATTCTTGCCTGGGGAAGGCAGTAGAAAAACATGACCAGAAACTCTGAGTAGCCAGAGCTTTACCAAAATACCAACAGTAAGTACTGTTAAGCAGAAATAACACATCTGGGAGAAAAATTAGGAAGTGAGTAGGCCACTGTGAAGCCATTTCCAACACATTTGCTCAAAGAGGCAAGAATGCTGAAAACTGCATTCCCCACCTGTCCCTGCCAGTCAAGAATGCTGACTGCTCAAGTTGTCCAGCTCCAAAGCAGCAGCCTGCTCCTATGGATGGAGGTGTCCTGTGGCTGTGGCCACAGTGCCTCGTGGCAGGCGGCCCATGGTGGCTCGTCAGGACCTGTGGCAGCTTGGTTAGCAGATGGATCTTTTTAGGCAGTGGCTTTGGCTGGAGTGTAGTTCTGCCCTGGCACATGGGAAGCCAGAGACAGTAGCTTAGGTATAATGGGTACAAACAGAAATGGTGCCACTGCACTCATTTAGAAAAGGAGGCTTCAGCCTGAAACCAGGAGTGAAAAGTAACCATGTTCTGTAAAAAGCAGAGGCTGTTGAGCTGACCATAAGCCATTATCCCAAAGGACCTAGTAAACTTCCTATAAGGATTTGAAACTCATTTTTGCAGCTACATTTTAACCTTTGATTTAAAATCAAATGCAAATCTGGGAAAGATTTACAGCAGCAAATATGTTTCCTATACCACAAATAGTCAGAGTGCAAAAACTGGAATTAAATTTCCTCTAGGTCAGTCTGATAAAAGAAAACAGTACAGCCTTGGACAAATGATTGTCAGGAGCTCAAGAGCATATTAGGCAAAGCAGCACTATGTTTTTCTGTACACTCTTCTCTAAATAATCACAACTGATCTTCGTTGGTGACAAGGCGCTTGGTTAGGTTGACTGCCTGTCTGGCAGTTATTTGTTCCTCTGAACTACTGGTGAGAACAGAAAGTAGTGAAATTCATGAGCAGTGGCCCATGTACAGCTTATTTTCTCACCCTGCTAAGATGGAGTTCTTGTTGTTTGGAAGTATTTTGTTTAAAGGCACTGAGCAGTGATTCCGAAGGCACCATAAAAAATGTGCTTAAAAGGATACATGAAAGTCAACCAAGGGACTGAAAAATCTAAGAGAAGGGCCAGGGATGTTTTATATTGGCCTTAAATAAACAGTGCCATTGTGGGAAGTTAAATATGGTAGCATCTGCCAAAAATACTACTCAAGCAAAAGAGCCTATGTTGGTAGCAAAAGAAATATCTCCCCCTCTCTCCTCTCCTGGCATGAAGCAGGCGTAGGTTTGTTTATGTTGGCTATATAAACTTCATTGCTTCAAGAGAATTATTCTCAATTCCTGAAATGGACTCATTTGAAGATGTTAGAATTAAAAAAGGATGATTTCATGTAATAACTCTGTTTCACTGTAGCTGAGTTTTCTCCATTGTCAGACATCGTGCTTGAGCTGACATAGAGACTTGGAGAGGTGACTGAAGCAGAACTAGGACCCAATCAAGTCATATTTTTCCAGAGAGTCTCATACAGTCAGAGATCCCAGGAGGGTATGCCATTTGAATCCCAGAACACAGTATAAGCAAAACAAAAAGGTTTACAACCAACTTGAGAATATGAGACCTGGGGAGCACAATTTGTCCCCTAACTGAGTAAACACAGTAGCTGCATTTTATAGCTCCAAATTCAAGAGGTCATTCCTGCCTGAAAAAGTACCAGTGTGTGCATAATACCCATTGAATACCTCTGTAATCTGAGCCTCAGCCAGTCCAATAGGCAGGTCACAGAGGAAAAATATCTTCAAAACACACAGAGATTTGCATGCAGAAGGATGATGCTCACGTGTCTAGAGAACCACAAAGGGCAGAAGAGGTACAAAGACTTTGCCTAATGCAACTGCAGCTGAACAATGACTGGGAATCTGCTTCTTACACAAAGCAAAATTGCACAAACCACAATTTCTCCTCTCTGGGAACACAGAGAGCAGTGGAGCTCACCTCCTGCCTGCAGCCAAGTTAGCCATTTTCTGCAAGGAGAACATTACATTTAATCCAGCAGGGAGGTCCCCATTCAGGTCTCTACCAAATGCTGCCTTTCAGCTTAATGTTTAATCATTCAAGCTGCCCTTATGCCTTTATGAATATAATATGAAAGGGATGGAAAAAGAACTGTTTGCCTCTAAGATTCATTGCCATCAGATAAAATGATGATATTTATGTGGTGTGTTACACCAAAGAAAATTACTCTACTGGGGCATAGCTCAGTGCTGGCAGAAACAGTGAAAGAGATGCTAAATTTCTGGAACTGTTGTGAAAGACTGAAGAAGTTTGTTATTTCAGTATCATGATAAGCAATATGGGCATTGAAATTCTATTCTGTAAAAAACTATATACTAACATTCAATCAATAAGACCTTTTGTTTTGTGGGGGTTTTTCCCCCAGGGATTTTATTCAGGTCATGCCTCAGAAATGAACAATGAGCATGTAAAATTTAAATTTTAACATTAAGTTGCTCAAGACCTGAGAAGACTGAGCGCATGTGGAGAAAAATGCAAAGGATCTTCTATTCTCCCCTTAATAATACTGGTTACATTTTTCTATAGTTCTGACTTGGAGATACACAGAAAGCAAACAGTATTTATAGCATAAAAAATATTCAATTGCCGTCCTTTATGCTTTCAAATGGAAGATGTGAAAATGCCACAGGCTGAGATTTTTATTTATGTAAATATATATTTTTATGTTTCAAGTGTTTGTCAGGCCAGAAGAGTGTAAAAAATTGAATTTGACAGTTAATTTCTAATCACCTTCTTTATCATCCTTTGCAGTGCAGTAATAAATCCTACTTCACCTCTCCCTTGGACTCTTTTCATTCTAATCACTGTGTTTCCATGGTTGATGTTTTCATACCTCAACCTCCTTTTCTAGGCTCTAGTGTACTTCAGGATCCATCATCAGAGTTCCACTGTCTTTCAAAGCCCACAAACACCTAACATTTAGAAATATTACATTAACAAAGGGAAAGGAGTGTTTAATTGGATTTTTCTCAATGTATTTAGTACATTTAGTGATGTATATCCTTTTGTCATGTCATCTTCAGGCTTGATTCACACAAGAAGATGGTTGGCAATTAATGAAATAAGTTGATGAAACCTTCACAAGATCACTGTGTCCAGCAACAGCCCCCGAGCCAAAAATGACTTAGGAACAAGGGCAGCAAAGTTGTAATGAGAGGGAATGGAAATTCTGCTTTGCATAAGGAGGCCAGAAGAGCTTGACATATTTAGTGTAGCAAAACAAAAGCTGATACAGAATGTCATTGCTTTCTATAAATACCCTGGGAGGTTAAACATCAAGGAAGGAAAAGATCTTTTGAAGATAAAGTACAGTGTTGGCACAAGAACAAATGGGCATAAACTGCCCATGAATGTATTTTAACTGGAAGCTGAAAGACATTATGTAGCCAGCCGAGCAATCAGCGCTGGAGAGAGCAGACTTCCAATGCAAGTTTGGGGGCACAGGAGGGTTTGTAAGATGGAGTGAAAACAGCTGAGGAAAGGCATTGTGTGATGTGGCCTGGGGCTAGCAGGGGACTGGGCTCCAAGACACAGGGGGTCCCTTCCAGCCCTCTGTTTCTTTGTTTTAATTTTTCTCAAAAGTATTTGAAGATTCTGCATGGTGATGTCTCACAGCTGGTAAAGGATATGGCTCAGAGAAAAAAAAGAAATAAGCAACATGTTTTAGCTCACCAGATGTATGTTATTACTTTATTCCCAATTCACAGGAAATGAACAATCATTTAGTACTGACAGGTACATACTGGAACCTACTATCTTTCTTTTAAACCTTAAAATAATGTACTACAGAAGTTTAGCATTAACCTTAAAGTGGATTTTACATTTTTGCCAAGGTTACTGTGATATCTTGTGAAACCTATGGGGGAAAAGAGAAGAAGAAGGAGGCAGCAGGCAGAAACAATATAAATTGCTGCCAGAATGGCTGAAATGTTAGCAAGGTTAAAAAAAACCCAATCATCCAAAACTCTTCGGCTCGCAGAGAAACCTCAGTGAAAGGTCTCTTGGGAGCTGCAGAAGGTTAGATAGGTCTGATTTTCATTGGGGTGTAACCCAAATTACCTTCTTAATAGACAATTAGACAAGACAAAAGTAATGGTAAAAGCAGCAAGTGTCTCACTGAATCAAACGACTACAGTTTGTTAACTGCATTAAGTGGAGTGGGTTACAGCTATATAAGGGTACGTCATTTCAGGTCTAAGGCAAGGTCAATGTTGTTTACCAGGATGATTCAGTTTGGCTTTTTACATAACTTTTTAGTGTTTGCCTCTGAAGAGGTGAAGGTTAGGTATGAAAGCAGCTAAGGAAAAACTCAGGCCAATACTTTCTAATGTTGCTAGAGAGTTCAGCATACCTTTCCTTAAAAACAGATAAAGCTGGGCATTCAAAGGCAGGCAAGTATCCAGCCCTATCAGCAGCCAGCTGATAAAGGAGAAATCTGAATGGTGTGTGAGAGGCAGCAGGCTTCTGCTCAGTGTGTCACCATTCCCACTTTCTCCTTTTCCACTGAGCAAGTCAATGCCAGAAGTGACTTGGCAAGTCAGGATGATTTCTAAGTAGCAAATGGAAACAGAACCATTCAGGTTGAAAGGGTCTTCTGGATATCACCTTGCCCAACCTGCTCTTCAAAGCGTGGTAAACCTGACCAGCTGAGCTTTGAGTATCTCTAAGAACAGCTATCACAATCTCTCTGGGCAACCTGGCCATTGTTCAAAAATTCTCACTGGGATTTTTTTCTCCCGTATGTCCAACTGGAATTTCACGTTCTTACATTTGTCTTGCCTGTTATCTTCCTGCTATGCAGCTTCAGGAAAGGTCAGTCCCATCCTTCTCTACAATCATTCTCTAGGTAACTGAAAAAACCAGTAAGATTTGTCCTGATCCTTTTCATCCCCAGGCTCAGCAAAGCCAGTTCTCTCCACTTCATTCCCTCTTGCTTCAGCCCTTGAGCATCTTGCTGGCTTTCTTCTGGACTCTACCACATATCAGTGTTTCTCTTGTACCAGGAGTTCCCATGCTGGACACATTATTTCATACAAGGTCTCATGATTTGGCAAGGGGAGGAGAATAGTCCCTTCCTTTGGCCCCTTGTTTTTACCCTTCTGTTGGGGGTTAGTCAATCCTTGAACCCTTCCTGTTACAGCCCAGTATGCAGAAGGACCTTTGTTCCTGGAGGGCAGATTACTGACATGTTCAACCTGCTGTTTACCAGAACTGCTATCTTCTTTCCTGGTGAGCCAGCATGAGTCCAGCTGTTCTCCTGTGTTGAGTTAATTCATCCCAGGGGCAGCTTTTGTGCTTTCCTTTGTTGAATTGCAAGAGTTTTCTCATGGCCCATTTCTCCAGCCTGTCGATGTCCTCCTGAATGGCAGCTCTGCCCTCCAGAATACTGATCACTCTCCCCAGTTTGATATTATCTGCAAATCTGCTGAGAGTGCATTTCAGATTATTGTCCAAGACACTAAGGAATATATTAAACAACATCAGCCCCACTGTTTAATCCAGTAAACTACTTCACTGGTTATCAGTTAGACTGAACCATTGGTTATTTTTCTTTGAGCCTGAAGATTCAGTCTGTTTATCACAGATCTTCAAGTCCAGCCATCTGGAGCATATCTCCCCAGTTTGGCTACAAGGATGCTATAGGAAATAATACCTGAAGTATTTCTTAAATCAAGGGAAATGCCATCCATTGTATTGCCCTCATGTACAGAGTCAGACATCTTATCACAGAAGGCAACCAGGCTAGAACAATTTAAATCCCTTTAAAAAATATAATTTTGTTTTTATTCTGAATTTCATATTTAAGTTCGGAAATTGCCACTTTTTCCAACATCCTTCCTCCAAAAGTATATCTCACATCCAGAATATCACTAATATGGTTGTGTTTTATTCTTGCAACGCAGCACTTTCAAATCTCTGTCACCAAGACTCAGAAGCTGTCCTGAAAATCACCCAGATCTTTGCCCATGAATCTTTTTCAACATCTCTAAAAATAAGGATAAGAGGAAGCCCTTGCCCTTCCCTTATTCATTCATTTTAGGTGAGCCAGAATTAAAAGATATAGATAGGAAAGCTAACTTTGCTTTTCATTTTCCATCTCTACATTTTTCCCCCTGTGTGTACTTACATTTGTTTCACTAGAATCTATAAAGTCTATTTTCCTCTTTTTATATTGGGTGAGGTAGGATATAAATGGACTAGCACCCTTTTTTTTTTGAGCTTATGCACATTCTCATTTTATTTTCACTTTTTTTTTTTTTTTATTTATTTTTTTATTATTTTNCTTGCAAATAACGGTAAGGCTGAACTACCTGCAGGTAATTTTAAGTACCCTCAGAGGAATGCAGTTAACTTCTACTTATCTCCAGTCTGAGTTGGTTCTTTTTGAAGTAGGTCTTCATGTGGTGAACAGGAAGACTATGAGGGTTTTATTATAGTTGGCTTCCTTTACTGCATTAGCGTTTATATTTTCCCAGTAGAAATCCCCAAATTGAAAATATAGAGGTGTCAGCTAGCACCACTTTATTTAAGGTTGTGTCAACATTTCCTATAAACGTTGTTTTTCTACGGTTTATAACTAGACCGTAAAAATGTGTTCAACCCAGAAACTTGGCATAAAAGAGTTCAGCCTGGGAGAGAATTTTCACAATTAAAAATTGAAAAGTCCACTCTGCTGGTTTTACCTAATAGCCGTGTAATTAAATGGAAATTAGTTGATTTAAAGATGCATTTTTACAGCATAATCCAAAGCAAGCTTTTATTTAAAAGAATAAAGGGATTATTTCATTAATGTTATCTTGTTGCATTCAGCAATATTGAAAAAGTCAAAATTACTAAGGTATTGCCACTAGGAAATACTGACTACATCTGCAAGTGCTGGTTTGTATAAGCCTCTTTGCTACACATAAGGAAATACTTTTAATAGGGGGGACTAAGAGTGCATAATATGATGTTTTCACAATATTTCCTATTATAAAATCACATTTTGACACATTGTCAAGTTTCAACCATTTGGGGTGATATTTTATATTCCAGGTGTATGCCTAAGGCAGAATTTTTAGAAAAATATTTGTCAAAACAGTTTAGCAGATTCTGGGAACAAAAATTGAGAAAATATTTTGTTTTGTTCATATTACCAAAAAAATGATAACAAACCTTTTTTTCTTCTTCTTCTTTTTTCTTTTTTCAAAAAGGCCCAGTTTCTCAGAAGTTTATAGCAGTGACTCAAAATGTAGGAGTGGAGCAAACTGGCCTTTTCTGTTGGGAAACGCCTGTTGCTGTTTTTATAGAAGTCTTTCATTTAGGTCCAGTTAGAAACTTTTGAAATAAAACCTAATTTGCCCATACTAAGTAGAGACATTTTATTTAAGGAATTAATATATCCATACCTCCCATCTTTAGGGCACATGTGCAAGTTTCTCAGGGCTGCTGGTGTGGGTGAAGGAAGATGCTGCTTGTCCACGGAGAATGACTGCACGTCACATGTCTGTCCACTCACACCTTCCGCCTGGCACAAAGCTAGTATGAGCCTCATCTTCACCCTGGACTGAATGTACTCCATCCAAAGTCAAAGAAAGTGGATTTCCATTTCTCCGACTTTGGTTGCTCACAGTAAAAGTCAAGGATGGGATGAAACATCCCTGCCAAAACTGAGGGAGTATAAACAAGAAATTCTTTGGAGCGGGTGGAAAGAAGGCAAAAACTTGACTAAAGGAAAACAACAAACAGATGATGGAACCAAGAAGTAGCAACTGGTTAGGAGTGGGAAGTGACTGACCAACGAGGGAGGGACATGACAATGGTGGGGGTCTGGGCTCCTTGGGTAAGAAGACTGAGGCTGAGAGCCAGGATCTGGGACTGTGGCAGATGCTGTGAAAGAACTGCGCAAGAAAAAAATATTCTTCCTTGAGCTTGTATCTCCAGTGATCAGGCTAGGCCAAAGTTTTAGACATGTATCTGAATTTCAGAGGATGGGTTGTAAACTTTGAGAATGGAGCGAAACACTGGTCCAGACACTAGCAAGTCCTGAATGGTGACTAGTTAATCCAAGAATTTATCATCTGGATGTTTTTCTCTTTTTCTTATACTTAAAAGACACTATAACTATATTATGGTATACTGTCAGTGTCATTTTTTAGATATGCAGTTGGTGTGGCTGAAGTAAAGATGTTCAGTCATCACTGGGGAAGAGTTGCTCCCCACAGCTGGGGAGAGGACACAGTGGAAACAGCAGAGGAGTGCTCGCAGGGCAGCCTCCTGTAAAGTTCAAGGCAATGCTATGAATAGTCCTAGGGTCCCTGTTCCAGATATAACCCAAAACTTGGTCTCCTAAATGTCTTTCTTCTGAGCAAATAGCAGAAAAATGGCAGAGTGAAAGATCTAAGAGAAACCTTCTTTGGTGTTGAGCTCCCCGAGTTGGAAATACTATATATACCAATTAAATACAGCCAGGCTGTTTGAACTGCTGTGTTTTAGTAAGCAAGCAGTATATCACAGCAACACCTGAGGGTGCTGCTTTGATCACAGCCTGTCAGCATTTCCGCTGTGAACTTTGTTTATTAGAGGAAGGTTGCAAAAGATCTCTCTATGCTGAAATTTCAGTGCAAAGCCTGTCCCAGTGATCAGTTTTAAGAGAATCGGGAGGAAAGAAGCTCACGTAATAATGTCATACTGCTACGTGGGATTTTCTTTTTAAATCTGAGGCTTTTCTCCTTTTCTGGAAACTAAAGTTTCTATATCATCTTCAAAGTACATTAATCCTTACTGCATACTGAAGAAGAAAATCAAACATCTGAATTATTAAGAGAGGTGCTTGAATGGCTGAAAAACTTCTCATCAAATTTTTATCCATTCATTTTGTACAGTTTTCAGGACACAAATGAAGCATTCCTCATCCTGTCTTCCTGCTGGACTCTGAGGTGGTTAAACCACATCTAACTGGAATAAAAGATGGGGTGGGGGAGAGAAGAAAAAGGAAGTGTCACATCCTCCGCTGTGAATAGCTAACACGCTCACAGCTATGCTGAGCCGAATGCTCAAATCCTTCATCTGCCTGCTTTGGAGCAGGCGCCTGGGATCGGGTGTCTCTGCTGCGCACTCTGATCAGTGGCTCCCACTGCCGGGTCTCTCCCAGGCTCCCCTGCTGAAGCCGCTCTGCTTTGTATGAGCTGATTAAATATTCAGAGGATGGGAATGAAAAGGGCTCTGCGGCTTGGGGTGGGGGTGCTCATCCAGGAGGCCGGCTCCCAGTCCCCGTGCCAATGAATATTTAATCGCTTTGTACAAAGTGGAAGAGTTTCAAAAGGAATCCCTGAAAATCTGTAGCTTGGCAGCTCGAGTATTTAACCGAGAAGGGTCTTGGGTCAGAGCCCCTTTTCAGTATTGTGCGGGAGAAGGGATTTAGACGTAAAACCCTGAGAAATGCTTTGGCCACTGCAGTCTTCAGGACGCAGCTTCAGGGTCGTGGTGTGAGAGCTGGATTAGGCAGCCAGCTCGGAGGAAGGAGCGCTGTCCTTCCCACCCCAATTAGCCGTGCGTGCCCTGCTGGGCTCCGAGCGCTGCGATCCCTCCCAGGCAGCGCGCACGGACCGCAGGACGCCCGCCCTGCACGGGCTGTGACGGGGGGGCTGCACTTCCCCATTGCCATGCAGCTACCCCTGGGTCCCTCGGGGGCTTTTGCACTGGGGCTGTCGCTCAGCAGTGTCGTGTTTCACCTTCCTGAGAAACATTCAGCAATTTCCTTGGACGGCGGTGAGGTTGTGTGCTTGCTGCAGGTGAGGCACTCCCAGCTGAGAGAATAGGCTCTGAGCAGATCCAACTCCAGATGGAGTTGGAGTTGTAGTGTTGGACAGCTTCTACTGCTGTGTTCTTGGTCTGTGGCTGCCCTTGGGAAAAGAGATTTTAGATAGCCCAGCATCTTTTACTGCTACAATATTCATGAGGGGAAAAAATTTAAAAAGGAGTCTCTTATATGATCACCACAACTTTCACTACATATTTTTATAACTCTATAGGAACAAGTAACTATGTTATTATAAGCTGGAGTCAATTTGTATCTACACCTGTTTGTAACTAGAGATACATGTATACATCAAGTAACATATACATACAAGTGTATACATGCATCTCTGTAGATAAAATTCAGTGCTTTCACAGTCTGGAAATGATCATGCCTGGCTATCAACAAAGCTGTCCTCCCCAGTGCCCTGCCAAACATTGCCATGCCTTATCGTATCACTTCAGCAATCAAACGGCAAGTTCATTGTGGATGAAACCCCAGCCTGGATTCAGGGAAATATTTACAGATGTGCTTAACTTTCCATGAGTGAAATTCCACCCGTATTTAGTAACACACTTGATTTCAGCAAGATCCAGCTGCTGCTCCAGGGCTGACATCCCTGGCTGTGCTGGTCCTCCTTTGAAGCAGCCTGGGCACATCAGTATTACCTGCAGGTTATTGGGTTTTTATAGGAGCTTGATAAAAAGAGGACTAGTTGTGCTTTGTCAGTTTTTTTGCTGTGGGAGCCAAGCAGCAAAGACTGAATAAAGGACACCAGAGGGGCTCCTTCCATCCTGCTGCTGGAGCCCACGTTGCCCTGCCCTTCCTGCAGCACTAATCCTTCGGGCTGAGCTCCCCGGGAAACTGAGGCTAGCGCTGGCCAGAGCTGCCGGTGGGATCCTGGGGTTCCGAGGCTGGATGTGCTGAGGGGCCCGTGCCTTCCCGCAGGGCTGCTTCTCCCCCCGCAGAAACGTGACCTGGGGAAGCATCCTCATCTGCCTTTATCCCTCCTCTGCCGGGTCACGCTCCCAGTGTGAGAAACCTCGCCAGTTTGCAGTGAAACCGGACCCCGCAGGCCCGGTGAAGGTGACCAGATGTCGTGGTTTCACCAGCAGCAGTGGCCCCCGAAGGGGAATCGCCCGGTGGCCAAAACGCCCCGCTCCGCCAGTGCCCCCGCGCAGATGGCCAACCTGGAAATCCCACACCAGCGCTGCCGTGGGAGATGCCGATCGGCCAAATCTGCTGCTGTCAGCAAAAGACAAAACCTCTCCCAAGCCGTGCGGCTGGCGATAAAAGGGAGCGGGCACAGGAGCAGCCCCGCGGAGGCCCCTCGGGAACAATGGCAACCTTTTTGGGAGCCGGCGAGGCAAAGCTGGACAAAGGCTCACGCTACCCCCAAACTCCAGCTGCTGCCTCAACACAAAACAGGGGGCTGCAAATTTGGTTTTTTTCATCTAAATCCTCTTAGGTGGTGCGAACGCGGAGAGCAGGCGAGCACCCTCGCGTGTCACACTCCCTCCCTCGGCCGTCAGGCCACGCAGCCCCAAGTGCCGGGTGACGATTTGTGGTGGGTTTATTTGACTTTGTAGGAACGGGGCGCTTTCCGTGATGGGAGCGAGCAGGGAAACAGTCAGCGGAGGGCCATGGAGAGTATTGACCAGAGAATTTGTGCCTGCCTTGCGCTGTTTTGCCTGGAAAAGGCTGAACTTTTCATGTTCTGAAAAGCCAGATGAACAGCACAAGTCATTAGTCACCCAGGTATTTACAGTGTTTTTCCTATTTCCTTTCTCCCATGGCCTCTGTGGTCAGCAGTATAAAATTCCTAGGCACTCCCACCTAAACACAAGTTTCCTGTTTATGCTCTCAGTGGCTTTTATGTTTAGCTGTTAAAACCCGTTGTCTAAAGAACCATAAAACAATATGAACAGAGACCGCAGGTGAGCAAGCAGGGGGGGAAAAAGCAAAGCCACGAGCAGGCTGCGCGGAGGCTGGTCTGGCCAGGGAAGCGGGGCTGGGGGAACAAAGGAACAAAGCTCAGCGGCAGCCAGGCTGCTGCTGCTGCTGCTGCCCGAGCGCCGCCGGATGCGCCCGCGCTGCCGCCGCTCTGCCGCGGCCACCTCAGCCCGAGAGCTGAGCTTTCTCGTCCCAAATCAGCTGGAAACACCTGACATTAAAACTTAGGTGGGTTAATGGGTAGTAAAAGTCATTCAAGGTCTGTGTTATTTAATAACGTAGAGTTGTTTAATTTGAGTTATGACACTTCTTTTGAGTGTTTTTATTACAGTAGCATTGCACTCGTGCTGCTCCTGTTTGGTCTGGCAGCATTTACATCATATAGGTTCCTCCTTTAATGTAAGTAATGTCTGCTTCATCCTGAAACCTAGGAGAAAAGTTGTCAGCAAGAGCAACGCTGAGATTCTCTGGAGCTGCAAGAAGTAGGTGAAGCTGCCGCTGACCACCAAACCTACCCCTGGAGCTACTGCGAATTCCTGCCCTGCCACAGGCTTTCTTACACCTTGGTCAGACTGCACAAATATTTTAAAGTTATGCTCACATCAAGAAAATCCAATTTAAGACACTTTGTTGTGACCACATGAGGTCATAATTTCTGAAGACACGAAATACAGTAGTGGTCACACCATAGATTTAGATAGCTCTTCCCAGAGCCTTTTGGTAACTTTATACCCATAGCTATATCCGTATCATAAGGTAATATTATACACTGATCAACTCATTTTTATCACCCTCTCAAATATGCCAACTGTTCAAAATAACATTATCATTGGCTTTTATTAGCATTAAAATAAAAATGAATAATTATAAAAATACAAAATAAACCTTGACCTACCATAAAATTTGTAATTAAAATTAACATGATTTTGTGAAAAACTTTTATACACAACAGTGTGATTTAAGGGCCTTTGTCAATACTGTCTTTGATTTTTTTTTTTTTGGTTGATTTGGTTTAGCCAGACACTTACAGCTATTTAAACATAGTTTTTGTGTATTTAATTATATCATACATGATGTCATTTTTTTACTACCGACACCCTTGACATTTAATGTATTTCATCCAGTAATTAGTAAAGAATGATTCAGCTTTTACTACTACAACTGCTTCTCTTGATCTCGTGTCTTCTAGAGTAAGATAGAGCAGGAGTAGCAAAGTTTATGTTTCAGATACTAAGATTTATTTGCTTTCACATTATACATCCGTAATTTTACCATTTCTGTATACAAAGCAAGTACTGGGAAGAAACAACATGTTACAGAATCTGTGTGTTCCCTTACAGATATTAGCATGAGTGAATAATAGATCCACTGTGTTCAAAATCACAACATGCACAGGGAGATGATTTTATGTGCATATATAATATATATATAAATACTTGTGATCCATATATTGCATAGGTTTTCGGGGTTTTTGTTTGGTGATACTAAAAAGGTTCTAACACATGTACAAAGACTTCATTGCAATATATGTAGCATCATTTCAACAGCTCTGTTTGTACTGGCAGCTCTCATAAGTGATATGTCACTTCACAAATTTTTTAAACACTCTTTTTTGACTACAGATGGTCTTATTTCCAAATATCATTATATTTTCTCTGTATGATGCGCAGTGGAGCAATGGCCACTGTTCCTTTGTCCACATTGAAGGTTTGATGTTTCATTATTTTTACCCTAAGTTTCAGGCCCTTCAGCAGCCACACCACAGGAACAGTGTGCTACCTGGAGCATGGCATGATCTGAACTTGTGTTTGTCCACAGTGGGCTTCCAGAGCATGTTTTTAAGTGTGTGTTTCACTTAAAAGACATTGGGTTCATCTCCTGCAGATCCACTCCATAAACGAAAAGAAAGCACAGGAAGGAGGGACTGCTGGGACACTGGGCTTTGGAATTTGGCTCCTGGCCCAAACTCAGATGCTGGTGTGGAAGCACCCGTGTTCAGTTTTGGACCTTACTGTCACTGTTCCTTCAGATCCTCCATTGAAGTACGCAGACTTCAGAGCAGTGTGTTCCCAAATCTCATCTTCTGACAACCTCTCTGCAGCCCTGCTCAAATGAGCCCCTTCCCTGCCTTTCCAGCAGAAGTTTACGTACTCTTCTCCTGGTCCCCAGCTGACATCTCTCTCTCCCACTGCAGAGAGGTGGGGAAAGCTATTTGAAAGCACCTCCCTGGCCTGGAAATGGAAAGTTAACTTAGTCTGCAAACCAGGCTAATCTGTAGATGTGATGAAGCATTACGATAAGAGACACTTGGGCAAAAAAACCAAAAAAGAGATGGGAAATCTTTGAAGAAGTCAACACAAAGGAAGTACTTTCATGTAGTCTTGATTTTGCAAATCACTTCGGTTTCATGCTCAACATCCCAGAGAGCCATCCTCACCTGGTGTGTGTGTAGGCACAAGGCAGACAGGGAGATGACTCACTGGTGCAGGAACACAAGAGGGGAAGCCAGAGCATCATCTGTGGGAACCTTTGAAGGGAAAAGAAAGTGTCTCTGCTGACAGAAGGTTAGAAATCTTCATGCTTGTTGCAATGTGTGCATCCGACCGCTAGCATCATTGGAAGAACAGCCAAGGAAGCACGAAGAGAAAAAACTGCTTTAAGAAAAGCAATCTGAAACCTGTACTTAATTTTACAAGCAGTAAGGCTTTTACCAGTGCTGGGGCAAAACCAGACCTGGAAGAATGTGATCTTTGCCTCACTGCTAGTTCTCTGGTGAGAGCAAGCAGAAGTTTCCAGCACAGTATATTTTATTTCCACTACAGGTTCTTGTGGCCATTTTCCACCCATACCAGTGACAATGTACAAGTGTGTAATTCACTCCTCAGTCTCTTAGGAAGTACGGCCTTCCCTTTCTCCTGTCACAGAAATTCTAGTGCCAATAAAAATACAAAATAGGCATAAGAAATCTGTTGTTCCTTTGTCAGGTCACTAACAGCTGTGTTCCTGAAAACCAGAGTTCTTCCAGCAGCCCTGAGGAAGCCAGGCAGTCTCCAATCTGGAAGTGCAGAGGGTGGATTTGGGCAGAGGAGGAAGGACTGGGTGGGCTTCCTTCTTGAGTGCTCGGTCAAGGTGGGGACCCAGTTCCTCATGGTGCTGCAGCTGCCTGTAGTGGCTCTTGTAGGCAGGGCCGTGTCTGCCAAGCTGCAGCTCCAGGGCTGAATTGTCCCAGGTGACTTGAGGTTGTCCTGCCAGTGTCCCACCTGGGCAATTGTGTCCCTGCTGTGGCTGTGCTCTCCTGCTGTACCACCTGCATTTCTAGAAGCATCTCCTACCAGTCACTGCACTACAAGGGGTTGTGCTGGTCCAAGGAGGCAGGGGAGAGGCAAAGCAGCATCTTCTCTCTAGCCCATATTCCCTGCCAGGATTGAGGTCATCCCAAGAGAGGTTTCTGTGGGAGGAAGGAAAGAGGTGAGGGGCAACTCTGAAGGAGCAACCCAGCTCATGCTGAAGCCAAGACAGCCCTTGCAGCCATGGAGGGAAGGCCGTTGCCTCCATGTCCAGGCACCTTTCAAAAGAGAGCATTCCCCCACTTTCTCCTGGTGCTGCATGATAATCCACAGAAATAGAAAAGGTTTCCTCTCTCTTCTCTGGCTCATCACAGAGCTGGTCCTCACAACACCACAGCTGGAAGTTCAACTTTAAAAGGCAAATGTGGTTTTCTGTACCACTGACACTCAAAAATGGAATACCAATATGGGTCTGGACACAAATCTGATCTTCCCTGGCAATGCTTGGGCTGGGATCATTTTAAACTGCAAAAAGTAAAATTACTAAATACATGCTCCCTGTCTCATGTAGACATGCTACTCTTTCCTCCATGAATTTCACATGTCTCTGATTAAAGAGGAAATCAGAAGTTCCACTGTTTGTTGTGATTATGGCTATTATATTTGCATTTTGACTCAACTGGTATTATGGGTGGTCCAGCTCATACACAAAGCTTGACTTGTTCTACCCTTGGACTACAGCTGGGTGGATCTTCTGTAATGAGACTTGAAGACAGGTGGACACAGATATAGATCACAGGCCAAGCTGGATTCAAACTTGCAGAGAGTCACAAGGCTTTCAGCAGACACGGGCCAGTTTCTGCTTCCAGGTGGGAGTCAGACTAAACTCTGGCTTCATCTGTTTTTGTGGAAATCCCAAAACAAAGCACAGCTCAGCAGTTTGAGGGAAGTTTGGCTTTGTTCTTACAAATTTAATAGCAAAAAATATCCATGCAAAGGAAAACTGCACAAAATAGCTTCAAGAACCCCTGAAGCTAGGACTGCTGAGATTAATTTACTGTCCCAGATTACTTCCCTAGTATTAGTACACAGTGATTTCTGCCGCTCAGCTCCCTTGAAGTCAGTAGGAGCTTTGTAACCTGTTCCATTGCTGCAGTCACTTTCCATTATCCATGGGTGGCTTCTCTGTTGGCAGATAAGCTGGATCCTGGGTCTGAGCCAGCTGAGCCAGCTCTGTGCAGCTCGGCTGAGGTAGAACTCTGAGGTCAGCCCTACACACCTCTGGGTGACCACAGAGCAGACACTGGAGCTGGCTGGTTTGGTCTGCTGTGAAGGCAGGGAAACTTTCAAAGGACTGGGAAAGGGGAAGGATGGTGTCAAAAAGCAGTAACAAGGTTCAAACAAATAGTTAAAGTCCTTCAAAAAACAGTTAATGTGGAATGGGCCCGTTTAGAATTCACTATTCACTCTTCACTATTGGCTGAGTTTTTCTAAGTGGAAGAAAAAGATCTGTCTGTGCTTCTAAATCCCAAGGAACAGGGAAGGTATTGCAGAATTGTACCTCCCTGTGGGCACCAGGCAGCCTCATCCTGCCTGGGGGAGAATGCTGCCTGCTCTCATGCCCACAGGCAGGCACTGTCCCCCTCCTCTCCCCATTGCTGGGTGTTGGCAGGCCAGACTCTGTTCCTGTATGGTTGCCTAATCTACACAAATGTAGCTACCTCAGGTCTGAGCTTTTGCTTTCAGTTCAGACAGAACCTCCAGAATAAAGAATAGATCCAACAGGGATGAACATTGCTTAAATGAGCAAATTCTACTTAGTCTCTTTCTGATGGAGAGAGGAGAAAGAAAATTAAGTGCAAATCCCATCTATTTACCAAGTCCTTGTTGATTCTAAACAGCCCTAATATGTACAGTTCTGCCTTTACAGAGGACCCCACATACACTATATATACACATTTATTTACACACAGCCACAGGTTGCATGGCAAGTTATCTGTGGAATGGTGTCTTGGAGCTCTACCAAGTCAAGGAGGAATGTAGCTACACAGATTGAGGGAAATTCAGAGATGTTTTGTTAATTCATCCAAAGGAAAGAATGTTAACATATACTTGGGGTGCTGTGAGCAGGGAAGATTAAAAAATAGTAAGCACAGAAAAGAGGGCACTCAACCCATGGAAAATAGTCCATTTAATCATCAGTCTTTATATTCAAGCAACAAAACTGGTTTTTGTGGAAGTCCCCACTCCTAGCCTCAAGTCCCCTTGTTTTCAGAGATTTTGTGTGGCAAGGGAGCTGTCTGTAGCTGCATGTCTGTAGCATGGACGTATCTTTCA
Organism: Cyanoderma ruficeps; assembly: GCA_008694505.1. Taxonomy (NCBI): domain Eukaryota; kingdom Metazoa; phylum Chordata; class Aves; order Passeriformes; family Timaliidae; genus Cyanoderma; species Cyanoderma ruficeps. The sequence continues at coordinate 1,369,551 of VZDJ01000074.1, forward strand.
TGACTGGCACAAACAGCCTTACCCAACAATAACAGTCCCCCAACAATAACAGTGTAATATCTTCTTCCCTCTGGAATTTTATATCACACAAGATTTCCAAAAGGTGGATAACTGCTGAGGAAGATATCAACCCCCTTGAGCCAGTTTAGAAATGATATAAATGCACAAAATTCCCATGCTAGGACACCTTATCTCATGCTGTATCCACTGAGCATGCAGAAGCTCTCAATTGTTCCCCACTGGATTCAGAGCTGAAATGCCAGATTTGCACAGAGGTCCATTTTAGGGCCAGTTCTGGCTGTTTCTGTCTCTCAGTGATGGAAAGCTGCTGACACTGGCTTTTTCTCAAATGCAACAATATGGTAGGAAAGTTAGTTCAAAGCAGGAGAAAATGCCCCTAGCAGTGATCTGGAGTCACCTTTGAGTACTCCCGATGCCACTGAAAGGAGCTCTCTCTCCCAGCACTATGTAGTACCCTTAGAGTTGTCACTCCAGGGCTGTGTGGGGCCAGAGGAAAGGTTGAGATGTGCCCAACACTCAGGCATGCAGGTAGGCACGAGCCTTATGGGGCTTTCTTTGGTCAGGACTTCAGGATTCATTCCTCAAGGCTACAAGAAATTCTAGTAGAAATTCTGAAATGACCTGTGAGGAGCACATTGCTGCCCAAAAATACACAAGAGAAAATAGAGATAGTGGCATAGTGGCAGGGCCTGGTGTAAAGCGCTGTTGAACTTCTTTGCTCTACAGCTTTCTGTAGAGCGGGGGTGAGGGGACACAAAATTCAAAGAAAAAGCATGAGACAGAAATGTCCGCAAATCACAACAGCAAACATCATTCTTACAAAAGCACTTCAAATTCAGCGGTCACACAACAGAATGCTATTAATCCTGTGTAACCTCACTTGGCTGAGAGTGCATGACTGATGTCAGATTTTTTGAACAGAAGGACTTAAATCACCTGAAGATGAAAACTGCATTAAGGATCAGAGAACAGACAGAATCCCTGTCCTCTCCTCCTGAGCAGATTTCTCCTTGATATATGGCTCCCAAAGTATAAAGAGCAAGAAGTTGTCCAAGTAAAAATCAGCTCAAGGTGTGTGGGATGAGAGGTAAAAGTCTCAGACACAGATACTGCTGGAGATTTGGCAATGTCTCGTATCAAGCAGAGTGAAAATTTCAGACATCAGCAGTTTGGTCTAAACCCACTGTTTTGCATGTGGGTTTTACAAACCCAAGCTTGTACAACAGATGTCACAAAATGTCCCCAGACGTATCTAAGAGACAATTCACAGGCAGGTCCTGTCTTCCTAAACATTTTAGGATTTAATCCATAATCCAAGAGTTTGATCTCAGGCATGTAAACGTTTGAATTAAATGCTTGATTTGGACCTGGCTCCTCATCCTGTCTTATTTCTGCTTGCGTTTCTTGGGAATACAAACCTTCAGAGTGTGGATGTGTCATCTATTTTGTTTCTGCTGACTTTGGCACGTGAACATATCCTGCTCGTAAAGACGATGAGGCTGATCCCCGCTGTGGCCAGCTGGATGTATCTCATAAGGGATTACCTCCTGTTGAAGTAAATTGTTTTTATTCCTCAAACAGAAGCCAGGAGATTTCTGCAATTAATGGCTCACAATACTGGAATGCCTGAAATCTCAAAGAAAACAGGTTGTCAGAGCACTGCACGTTGGGTCTGGGGAGTGGAGGCCTGCTGAATTAGCCTCCTCTAGTTACGCAGGACCCAGAAATTTGTACTGCAGGTAGGTTCATACTAACTGACAGTGACAAAATTTGCCAGAACCCATAAAAGAAAAATAAAATGAAACAAAACATCTGCTAATTTGTATGCATGGACCTGCTGCAAGGTGCTGGCTTTGCCTCACAGAATGAGGTGCACACTGTTAACTCGAAAAATGTTCTTTTGGGTATGGTAAATGATGCCTATGTCCAAGCAGTCCTCCACTAACCCTGTGTACCCAGAAATAGAAAATGCCATACTGAATACATTTATTATTTTATTTCTGCCTGCACTTGTTACTGTTTTATCCCAGCCATGTAGTTATTTCACATGCTAACAGGGATCAGCCACTTCAACCAAGGATATGTGGAGAAGTGAAGCTCCAGCCAGGCTAGGAACTGTTGATTCTTAAAATGCTCATATTCACAGAGAGAACTTGCATGATCATCTCAAGGGTGCCCATGTGCTGTAACCCAGCTGTTGAACACTGCCCAAAACCCATGGAGGTGTGTGAGGCAGGAGCAGCTACACATAAAACCTACACATGAAAGGCACTGAAAGTGGAGAAAACTGTCCTGCTTTAGTGTGACTTTTGGGAGTCTGAAAAGGCAGCTAGTGTAGCTGCTGTAGCACAGATCTACACCACAGTTCACTGTGCATTAAAAGCAATATATCCACCCACCAAATTCACAGAGCAGTCAATATATTCACATGTTCTCCTATTTTAATTTTTTTTGCTGGATACAAATTGTAGTTAGCCTCCAAGGGTAATGGCCTGGGGAAGAGGCAGAGGCTTAAGCCCATGTATGTGTCAACCTGCTCATCGCTCTGCTGCATGGTGGCCTCATTACCCATTAAAGAAGTTCAAAGAAAGTCTGAATGAGTACAAAGGATCCAGATGAAATTTTACTTACCACATATTTAAATAATTATTTCTATAGCAACATGATTCACTTTTCATTCTTTGTAAAATCCCTCCTGATGTAGTCCTATCCACTATTTGTTCCAAAAGCCATTGCATCCTCTTTTTAATGAGAATCAGATGCATCCTTGTAATTTGGACCAGCTTATCAAGTTCAGGCTTCTGCAACCCAGCTCTTTGAAATATGTCCTACATTCATATGAAAATTATACTGAAATGAAAAACACCAAAGGAACTGGGCTCAGTGGTCCAGTGCTATGTTTGGAACATATGCTATTCAACCAAAAGCAGACAAACAGAACCCTAATGGCTTTGTTTGATGTTTGGTGGGAAGATACCTGCCAGGCTCACCTGTTTCAATGTGTGTCCATACATTAAATACCCCCACCACTTTCTAATCTGCCAGATCCCACTTCCACTTTGTCCTCTTCTTTGATTTCTTTGGAGCAAAGGCATCAGTCCTATGGACTGGGGTCCTAGAAGCACAGAAACATCTGAAAACAAATAAGCCTTTCCTATCTGCCATTTTGCATCTAAATTCCCCTTCTGCATTGAAGACCCACTGTGAATACAGACATGTTTTTAAAGAGAGACAGTTTTGTCTTGCTGATCACAGTGTAATTAGAAAGCTATTTGGCACATACAGGAACTTCTGTACTAATTTGGCACTGTCCCATCCTACTTCTGGCAGCATTGGTTTTGCTCCCTGTTGTCTCTCCTAGATGTCTTACAGCTCCTGGAAACATCAGCCATACCTATTCAAGGAATAAGCTGGCAGGATGCTGGCACCTTGTGCTGTACATCCAGCAGCAGTGTGGCTGTGTGGTGTTGGCTCTTGATCAGGCTCCACCACTGGATCTTGGGATGGGGTATGGCATTATAGAGACAGGTGCATGGTTTGTATTATGAAAGCCAGCATGACATTTCCCATTAACTCAGCTTCAATTACAAGTTTTTATTTGAGTTATGCTTCAAAGTGGGGTCCTATGTCAATTCCTCATTAGTTTTTTTCCTGAAGAACTTAAAGGAGAAAGCGTTTCCCTCTTTGGTCTCACTTGCTTTAATAGAAAAGGACACATCCAGCTCCTGAGTTATGACGCTTCAGGTTTCAGAGGTTTCAGGTATCCTTGTTGGTGATCCATGGGAATATTGGTCTCCCTAATCTAGCACACTGTCTCCAGCAATCTCTTCATCAGTAATGAGAAAACACGTATTGCTAATTCCTGTGTGGCAATTCTGGAAGAGAAGACCTCATAACCCTTACAAAAGAATGTTTTTATCATGATTACGTGGCAGATTACTACTTTCTTCTTGGTGTTTGGATATTTTAGCTGTCCCACTAAATCAGGTCTCCATGCCCTCCAAGTGAACACACAGGCAAAATACAAAATAATCCAGTGTGGTGAAGTCTTTACCTGATCTACTACAGGACTGAGCTGTCCTCCTTGGTGCTGTTGATCTTCATTCTCAGCAGTCCTTTGAAATCTGCCCTCCCTTGTCATTTCCAGGGTTATTTGAGCTTCTTTAAGAGGCTTTTCACTGAGTTATTCAGAGTAGTTTTGAAGAGGGAAATGTAAAGCTGCTTCCTCTTTCCTAGCCCTTCCTTCTGTTCCCTCAGTCTCTCCTTGTGTCAGTGGCTACTTGTGCCTCCTCATGCCTGTTGGAGCACTCCATGCAGGTTCCATCAGCCCCAGAAGCCATTCTCAATATTGCTGACACCAGCCACTCACATATCATGACCTATCAGGAAAAAAAAGTACAAGTTTTGTTGACTTTTTCATTGGGTTCTTTTTGCTTTTTTTGAAACTTTGGGAGTCAGATTTTCAATTTTGTTTATACAGTATGAAATCATTCACTTCCTTCTTTCAATGAAATCTTTGATTTTCACACAGTATTACTGCCAGAGAGAAAGGACACAGCAAACAACTCTGGGACGAGGTTCATGATAAATGAGGAGGGTCATAGAGCAGAGCATACCTGCTCCTGCCCCTCTGGCTTCAACCCACTATGCCAGGCCAGGGAAAACATTTTGAGTCTTAACATCATTTGCAGCCACTGTAACTACTGCAGTGCAAACATTAGTTTTATAAAAGGCTGGTGCTTTTCTAATCCTGAGGAATACATTAAAAACTTTCTTCAGTGAATTCTACAGGTTTACTCTATCCTACTTATTCATGGTTCTCTTTGTCAGCTTTAAAAATGTCACCTTGTAAATGCAAGCTTCCCCTTGTCCTTGTTTTCTGGGACAGGCAGAACAAGAGCGTCTGACTGGCAAAGATGTTGATCCCCTATGCTCATGAAAATGTGGGAAGAATTAGGTCCTTCCTGCAGATTTGACTGCATTCTCCAGAAACTAAGCTTTCATTTAAAAACCTAATGAAGTGTTTAGCCTTCTGGTAGCAAAGATAACCATGCTTCAGTTTGCATTTTGCAGGGGTTATCTTGTGTCAAAGCCAGAGAAACTGCAACTGAACCAGAGTTATGGGCTTCCTCTCTTTATTTTAAATGGGAACTAGGTGTAGAGCAATGTGTCAGGGATGTTGGTGTGCCACAGACCTGGAGACAGACAAAATGCTGAAGAGAGGCTGTCTGAGGGGTTGATCCAGTCTGGATGGGGAGGTCCCATGGGATCTTGCCATCTCCTGCCTCCTCTCCACTCCTTATTGCTCACTGTCACTGCTCTCCTGCAGTTTCATCCCCCAGCCCTTCCTTTCATAGTCCCTTATGAGTCCTGACTAGCACTGTTTCGGTTTTCCATATGAGTTTATGCACCCTGGCCATAAGTATGACAATAATTAGTAGTATGACAATAATTAGTAATATGAGAGGCAAGATGGGCTATGATCCTTGTTGGAAACGAAACGACAGAGGGGCAAATTTTGGTGGAAGTTCTTGGAAATATCCTGAAAAGGAGCAGCAGGCCCAATGCTGATGAGGGGTCTGTGTGCTCAGACACCCCTGATGCCAACCCAAACCTTCCCATTCTCTCAACTTTTGGTACATTGCCAGAAGGACTGGCTGGCTCCTAGATACAAGTGACCAACTTCATCATCCTCAGCCCTTCTTCTCACTTGGGAACCATGAATTATTCACAGATTCTTTTAGCAGGTTCACATTGTACATGTGGCATCTAAAGTTGCACACAGTAATGAGGCTGATGAGCCACCCCTCTGAGTTCACATGTGGCTATACCTGCAGCCACATCTGCGCACCAGGGTAGGTACATTCTTATTCCCTTCTTAATGCATCCCCTTGCAGCAGCATCTCTGGCACTTTTTTTTTTTTTTTGCTTCTGCTGCTTAGTATCTTCACTGAGCTGTTCACAATAATGCTCAGGTCTTTTCTCCAGAGATTACGGTTAATTCAGAAGCCATCAGTGTGTCAGAGTGGTTTAAATTATTTCTTTCAAATGCATTACCTTTTAGTTCAAGTTCATCTGCCATCATGTTAGGACAACCACTGGTGGTATTAGAGTTGTCTGGTGTTTCAAACAATCTTTTGCAGCTTTTCCTTTCTGATCAAGCTTTTATCAGCTGCATATTATGACATTTTATTGTTCATCAAATTCTTAGTGTTATTAGGAAATGCAGTACTTAGCAAATCCACTGAAACTATGATTTTAGTCTTAAGACATCTGTCTTAAGACGTACGAAATCTGTAAAAAACCTAATGGATGCATTCCTTATCTCAAAGTCCATATGTATCTGCTGTCTGTTGTAAACAGATCCTCATAGAAACTGGAGGAAATCAGTGTAATGTATATACAACATAGTCACCTGCACATGTATAGATAAAAAATAGTCCTTGTAGATATCCTCAGGGCACTTCACTCTTAGTATTTTTCAGCCTCGGGCTTCAGACACTTATTTCCACTGCCAGCTTGTCTCTTCAGCAGTTGTTAATCCAGGACAAGATTTTACCACACTTTCTTGTTACCAGACTTCTTTCATATTCTCACAGGCAGAATCCTATCAGAAGCTTTTCAACACTCTAAATAAATTATATCCATCATCTTGCTTTAATGTACTATTTTTTTTAAACTCAGAGAATTCTATGTGTTTAGAAAAACCATCATTTACTTCTATGTGTATTGTGCTAATATGTTCTTACCAAATCATAAAAATTCTTGTGCTTTATTAGTCTAATTATTTCTCAATTTTCTACACACTGAAGCATTTGATTCCAAAATTATCCTTAGCTCAGTTTTTAAATGCGGGCTCCATATTGAGCACTTCTACCTGTGTTGGTGCCTCAGTTTCTGCTTTATGTGAGGGAAAATTGTCTAAGCTTTTATTCACAAACTGCCTTCAGATATTACAGTAACCTCAGCAGCTCTTGGAATTGACTGCAATGGAGAAAGCAGCATACCTTGAAATGAGAGCTTTCAACATTTTTTTTAAAGATTGTTTTCAGATAACTATCGTACTACAAACCTCCTCCACAGTTTTAACAAATCTTGTTATAATAATTCACTGGGTGTTACAAGTAAGCTGATGTGACACAGTTGTTTCCAAGAATGGCTTTATTGGGAATATTACACAAACTGAGGAAAACAAAAGCACTGTGGGAACTTCAACTCTACCAGCTAGACTACTGTACTTAGCTATGAGGACTATTATTAACCCAGTTACAGAAACATTTACTTGAATAATGAATGAGCTATTACTGCATGCTGTAGGCTGTGAGATTTAAAAGGAAAAGCTGAAATTCTTCACCCAAAACAGTGGAGGACAAACAAGGAAAAAGGAAAAATTTTGTCAAATATTTAATTTTTCTTTTTGGTTAGTTTTGGAAACGTATTGATTGGCATCTGAGAATAGTGATCTTCTTCCCAAACACTAAGATAAAAATGAGTCCATATGTGAAACTGCACCTTTGAGAGGTTGGAAGGTAAATTAGCCCTCAGACACAAAGCTCCTTATTTTTTCTTCCCTGCAGAAATGGACCCTCTTCCTCCTCCCTCACTTAACCCCACACAGCTCAAGGCAATTTTTTATCAAGCTGCCAGGAACCCCACAATTGGGAAGTGCCAAGGCACTTGCTGGGCAGCCCTGTCCCCCACCAGGCTTGAGCTCCTGCTGTCTACAAAGGTGCCCAGCTGTACCACAGTGTCCCAGATGGCACCGACGACACAGAGTTATTAGAGAGCCAGTGTGAGGAGGGACCACCATCCCTCTGGTCACACACCTCCCTGAGGCCAGACCACCATCCCTCTGGTCACACACCTCCCTGAGGCCAGACCACCATCCCTCTGGTCACACACCTCTCTGAGGCCGCAGCCATTGGTGCTTCCATACACGAAGGTGAGAGTCCCCTTGAGTACTTCCTGGCCACCTCTCTGAACATTTCTGCAAGATCTGGTCCTTTCAGAAGGGAACAGGATTTACAGTTGGGTCTTCCATGGCCCAGACAAAGGACAGGGTGAGCAGAAGATGAAGGAGGATGAAATGACGCCTCCCCTTTTGGCTCCTTCCTTGCTTCCTTCTCCCTACCTTCTTGCCAAAAANAAAAAAAAAAAAAAAAAGAGAAAGAAATGAAGTGAAACTATTTGAGTGCCTCAAGCTGAACTCACAAATAGTTTCAGGAGTTTCAAAACCACATTTCCGTGTAAATTTACTCTTCCTGCAGGGATTTCACCAGCTTCTCCCTCACTCCTGGTTTTATTTTCTGACTGGTTGTGCTGTGTTGAGAGGCCAGCAATAAGTCCATTGTTAACACTGCTCAGCCTTCTGTTTATTGGAAACAACTTTCTTCCTCTGTAGGGCTGCCCATGAAATGTCTTAAGATGTTTCTAGCTCCTTGCAATCCTGTTTGCACCCTGTCTGCCTTTACTTTTTTGACATCTCTCCAATCAACTCTAAAAGTGTTATTAATACACTTTTTAATCACCTGTTTTTCTAGAATAGTATTTTGATTTAACACAACTGTTAAATTTTTCCCAGGTGAAAATTAACCATTTATTGTCATTTGTTATTTTTCACTAGGTTGAATTCACATATGCCAGTTTTGCACTGATCAGCTTGGAAAAAGTTTTTCAAGACTTTAGGGGCATATGTAATTTATCCTTTCCCTATCCACATGGTAATAAAAATTCCTGTTTATTTCCTCATAAATTCACTGAATCATTTGAAGGTAGACTGATGGCAAACCCTGGAAGAAAACGCTTTTTTTTTTCAATTTTTAAAATTTTTTATTATTTCGACAGCTACTTTTGCTGCAAACATTTCATGTTTACAATCATTTCATATTTACTGTATTTTAATATTAGGCTGTTTATATTTCTTTTTTTGGATGCATGGAGGAGGGATTTTAATTTTCTGGAAGATACCTGGATGGCTCCAACCACCTGTTCCCTCTTTCTGCTTGGCCATCTGGCCAAGGGAGCTGTAGGGACCCAGGCTCAGCCTGTGTTCATACTCTGACAAACAGGGTCCCTGCTCTTCTCACAGTGGGAACCACTCTGCCATGTCCCAGGGCCAACTTCAGCTTCATCTTTACGCTCTCAGAGCTCACTCCTGTGATGAAGCTGAGATGAGGATTCACCAACACGGGATCAAGTGAGATGTGCATAGAGACCTGAGGAGCTGCATTGCACATCACTGAGAATCATCTCATTGCTTTGAAACCTCTGGCTTTAATAGACATTTTTATTGGCTTTGCCTCCCAAGGCTTTTTTCCTTCTGTCTCCATTCATCTTGCCACTCATAAAGGAGTCCAGAGTTTGTACAGGGACACAAAAGTCATTTGAGTAAGACTAGATTAATTTCTATATTGCAGTCATTCCAAGAAACAACAGAGCTAACACTATGTCTGAGACTAAAGCATATTTGGACTGCTTTCATACTTTAATGAAAAGTATTTTCCACTGAGTATCAACACCAAACAACATTACCTAGAGATATGTTAATAATAGTTTTGTCGCTTACTGGAAGATTAAGATTTCACAATTCTCACAGAAGCACAGCATTCTATGTAAATTCCTCTTAAACTTCGACAACGGTACTACAGAACTGATAATTTATTTATTTTAAAAATGTCAGCAGGGTATGACCACTGAGATGAAACATCTCATTTTCAAGAACATCTTCAGGGATGATGGCAAATTACAGGCACTCACAGCAACACACGTGGCATTAAAGAATACAGCATATGATCAAATATGACAAGTACAGGACTGTTAGGGGTTTTTTTTATAACAGAAGAATAAATTTGCCTAAAACGTAGATAAATTGTGATAGAATGTAACATTCTGTACTATGATGTTCTAGTTCAATGGCTCTGAATAACAGGAATTCTGTTTAATTTTTATTTCAGAAATTTAAACCCTCTCATCTTCACAACTCTCAGTCTGTGTTAGTTATCAAATATGGTCTGGTATTGCACTAGACAGAGAAATAATAACCTAATAAACACCAGAACAGTTTTATACAACTAGATTTTTTCATTTTTCCCTCCCAGGGAAACTGTCATAGAATTTCTTGCTGCTATATTATGTAAGATACTGCTGTGGGGTTTATATTTTCTTTCTTATGTAAGGTTCTTTCTTTTCCCAAGAATTTTTATAATTTGTTCATCTTTGTAATGTTTTTTAAGTCTCAGACTTTCCACTGTGTTACAAAAATCATCCAGTGATCAAAACACCAGTGATGCACATGAAGTTTCATTTGCTGAAATAAAACCACAGATGGCTTAATAAAAAAAAATCCACTTTCCATCAGAGCAGAATTGGACTGGAAATTGCCCTATGAGTAAATATGCATCCAAAGATCACAGAAGATACAGAAATATTTTAAGGGCTCAATGTAAGATTTTCTTGTTTAAGTATATAATGCTGTACTTTTTTATTCCTTTTCACAATACTGTTCCTGTAGAAAGATGCCTTAAAAAAAATAAGAAAGAAGTTCTCAGTGCTGCACAACACCCAGATATCACATGTTTTGAAGGCTTTGGGGTCAGACACTCACCTGGTATAGGCCAGGATGGCCCTGCTGACCACAGTGACAGCTCATATCAGGTGGGACTTCAGCTATCATGATTTCCATGAAGTTTCTGTAGTGTACCATGGGTTACAGACTTAAAGGCTTGTAGTTCTGTTGATTACACAAATGTTTCCAATGAACCTGATGTTGGAACAAAGTGTGTTTCTCTACAGAACAGATGTTTCTCCATGTTTCTCCATTGCAGTGACTACTGCATGGGAAAAAAAATTATCTTTCTAAAGTCTCATTTGTCTGAGAGTATCTAAGCCTCATGCTCAGGGGCTGGGCATAGCCTACCCTGCTTCCAGTGCATGCATTTTCCCTGAGCTCACACAGGGAAACCCTTCTGTGGGTGTGCAGGACCAGAGCACACAAGCTGGGACCAGCAGAACAGGAGTGGGGCTCACGGATCAGCCCTCCCTGTACACCAGGACTTTGTGGGAACACTCACAAAGCTGTGCTTACACCCACTGACACAGCCAGCGGTTCTTCGGGAGCTCCTAAGTGCTCAGGTGTGACTCCTTCAAAGGGAAACTGCTTTTATTTCTGAGGTGACCAGGGCTGCCCTGAGGGAATGGCAGGCACTGGCAGCAGAGTGCCCGGTGCCATTGCAGCAGCCCAGCCGCCTCCTGCCTCCTTTGCCACCCAGGCAGACCAAAACTCCTGAGCTCTAGTCATCCCAGCCCTCAGCTGTGGCATAAATGACTCAAATGCTGGAATAGAAATGCAGGAAAGGATAGGATTCACCACTCTACTGAGATACTTTGTGCTGTTTTACTGGGGGAAACATTTCTTCAGTTTTCTCCAGGACTCCCTTCAGTAGAGGAATTATTTAGTACTAAAACCCACTTCTTTACCACCTCCACTCCCTATCCAAAAACAGGAGCAATGATTACTTGAGAATGTATTTATAATCCCTCCAGTATTCTGCCCCTGCCACAGACCTTGGGACATTCAGAGTAGCAGTAAGAAAGTCTCAGATTATTTTTACATCATTATGAATGGCACCAGTCCATTATTTTCCTCTTCATCCTGTGCTACACTGCTTTCACCTTGGCCACTTATGAGCTTTGGCCTGCAGCCTCTGGAGTGTTGCTTCAGCATGAACTCCTGCTGTTTTCCCTGTCAGGAAGCTTGAGATGGTCATGTTCAATAGTCCGCACAGACAGTGTAGGTTAAAAACCTGTTTCATGAATATTTTGTGTCTCATGCCCATCCCATTACAAGGTGAACCTTGTTCCCAGTTCTCCTTTCTGTCATGTACAAACACAGAGCACCAATGGCTGAGGCTAGAGCTTCCACCTTAATTTCAAAGCAGAGGACTAACTGGGATAGTGTGTGTGCACCTGGGAACATGACAGGATCACAGGATGGCTGTTTCCTCCAGCAGCCACCTGCAGCAATTGCCTCCTTCTCCAGCCATAGTCCACAGTCCTCCAGCTGCAGCTTAAAACCTCAGCAGAGAAATGTGGGTACTCAGCAGAGCTGAACCACACACCACCATCTGCTACAGCTGCATCCCATGTCCTCCAGAATTCCAGTGAGCTGGGGTTTAGGGCTGAATCCTGAACATGCAGGAGAAGAAAAAAACGTTCAGGACTAATGTGTCAAGAGTTGGATCAGAAATCTATATCCCAAACAGGATAAAATGCAAGAAGACAGATTTGTACTCCAGACTAGGCTAGACAGAGAGACATAAGAAAGAGAATAAATCTGTACAAAAATTGGAAAGAGGACCAATATGAAAAAAAGAGAGGAGTAGAGGTATTCTTAGTACTGCCAAAGAAAAACTGAGATTGATCTCAAAAGCTTGAGGCAAAAGAGCAAGAGCTCTTCAGCAGTGTAAAACATAAGGAAATCGAAGAGAGATACTACGGATCCAGACTTTGCCTCAGTTTCCCACAGGGGTGATAAGTTTAATCATGAGGGGAAAAGACAGACGAAGGTAAAAAGAGCTGGAAATCATGGTGGAAACAAAACTCAAAGAGTTGAATGCACTTGGTTCAGAGAAACTGTATGATCTCATCTGTGCGTTCTCAAAAGTACTGGCACAAAAAATGGCAAGACGAGTGCTTCAGAAGGAAAACAAAGTACCCAGATTAATTCTAGACTCATTAGTCTGTCTCAGCAGTATTCATGGTTTAAAACAGATTTTGAAGAAAATCATAATTAAAAAAGTGATAAAATGCAACAGAAGAGGCTTTAAGGTAGCTTCTGCCAGATTGCCGTAGATAAAACATTAAATTTATCTTATAAAGAAAACATTCCATACAAAGTCTCTGGGCTTTAGTAGGAAATTTTACTATAGGTCATATGGAAATCCTTTCTTTAAACTGGAAAAGCTGGGGTCAGCTGGGAAAGTGAAAGGTGAGTAAGAGGCTGGCTTAGAGATTGGAGTGTGGAGGAAAAGGAGACAGTGAGTAATCCTTCAAGAAATATGGGGCTGGAAGGAGGTTACTAGGAGAGACTCCAAAGTCTTAATATTTTGATAATGACCTTGTCAAAGCCATTAGAACTGCACAGATGAATTAGCTGGTGACCTAGTGTTAAGGAACATCATAAATACAGAGGAATAGCAGAATACCATACAAAAGAAGAATTACATGGCCCTCGAGGCGAGAGTAGAGCGAAGGGATGAAATCCTACAGTACCAAAAATGAGCTCATGCTCTTGGGAACAAAAGATCTTCACATAGAACCAGTCCTAGCTTCCAGCTATGGAATTTGGTCAGTCATGCTAGCATAACAAAAGTGTTATCTCTCATTGATTGGAGTGATAAGGAGTCTCCAAAACATCTTTAAATTATGGAACAAAATTGTATGGGCAAAGCAAGAGGAGATGACGTTTTGCACTCTGTTCCAGGGTGAATGGATGCCCCAAAAGCATCATCTTCATAAAATCCTCCTGTGAATGACAGCCTCACACAGAGGTGGGTGTGGGGCAGCCACTAGAGCTCTCTGTGCTGGCCACTGGCTCCTGACCCCCGGGGAAGGGTGGCCTGTCACATTCTCTGGCTGAGCACCAGGCAGCCTCAGGGCACAAGAGATTCAGGGTGTCCACGCTGCAGGGTCTGTCTTACCACAAGTTTCTCAACAGTCCTGATCAGGAACAGGGGGTTTGAAGCAGGTTCAGAAACAACAGATGGTCAACCTCAAGGGACTGGTTTTGGAGGAGAGAGCTCCCAAATCCCTCAGTAAGAAATAGCAGGAGCTATTTTTTTCCCCTAATGTGGACATGGCAACATCCATTGCTTGGCACCTTTTTCTAGTCAGTTTACATATGCCATGGAGGGCATGGGTACAGATGACTTTTTGCAGAGCAGTTTCTCTTGAGCCCTGTGAAGCCTCAAGGAGAAACATTAGCCAAAAAAATAAAGCAGAAGCGGACTCTAAATTTGTTCCCTTGCCATATTGCTCTGCCACCATAGACACAAGCACTTGAATTCAGATCGAAGCATACATGCTTGCAAATTCACAATTGCATTTCCCTGAGCTAGAGGTACTTTGCATAAACTGAATGGAGGCAGTTTGGATTAACTTGGCTATAGAACCAGTACAGACCCAGAATTTGGGTGTTCTTACACAATAGAAGAAAAGGAGCCTTCTTTTAGCTTGCTGAATAACTACTGAATGGTATTTTCGATAATCTTTACAGTGTCTGTAATTATTAAATCTGACTCTATAAGCAGTGGATAAAGATCTCTGAAGGTTTGGAATGGTAAATATTCTAAATATCAAGTTTTAGCAAGGTGTGCAGATGGCCAGTTCTACGTGTGAATAAGCTATTAAGCTATTTATAAAAAGCCAGAAAATCTCTCTAATCAGAGAAATAAATTTAGTGGCTGTTTTTCAGCTTTGAAGGAAAGAGTGTCATAGGTCTATCCAATTTCCACATGTTAAGACCTCAAAATTACAGTCAAATATGACTTTGGAGTTATTACTGCTGCAATATAAGGACTTGTCTATAAAAAATGCACAGAAGGAGTTTGTCTGAAAAACAGGAATTCTGATGACACGGTATCAGCAAAGAGCTTGGTAAAGATCCCAAACACATCTATAATACATGGGCTGAAATCATGGTTTAAATTTATTGTTCAATTACAGCTTCAGGCTCTTGGAGTTCACTGCTGCCAAGAAATATATATGACATTAAATTATGGAATATTTTCTTAAATATTTTAATACATTTGAGTACTTGTAACCTTTTATTTAAGCATATTATTCAGAGAACAGAAAACATTGCTCTTTCCTAATTAAAGTGTGAGTCAGCAAGACCAATAAAATGCTTACTCCAGTGTTGGAGAAAACTCTGAAGAGGGAGAAAAATCCTATTAGAAAGTCCGCTATTATCCTGGCGGTGCCTGCCTGAGTGACATCTCAATGTATTTTTGCTGAGTTAAGCCTTACAAGACCCATCCACTTATGGCACAAGATTTCATTTCACCATTAATTTATTTGATTTGTCAAGAGATTAATAGGCATGTGAGATGTTAGTTAAAATTTCAGAGCACCTTGTGAGGCTCTATCAGATAGAAGAAGGCTATTATTAGCAGGAGTGTAGATGCTATCTGAAGAGTGCAGGATGACAGAATTTGAGGTGGGGCTGGTCACCTTGGGTGGGAAGGGCCATGCAGACACTGGGCAGCACCTTTCCATTGCTCTGGCCAATGATCCCAGCAGCAAAACTATCAAAAAAGAACCAGATAAGGGATGGAATCTTAATTTCCAAAGAATATTCTGGGTTTCAGGTGTTTTACACCTCAGGGTTTGAGGTATTTCACTTCTTTTGACATCTGCAAGACACACTTGACCTTGTAGCTCCGTAGAAGTATGAGGGTTAGCAGACAAAAAGTCTGGTCTCACTTCTAGGGTTGGACCCACACCTGAAGAGCTCAGCGGCTGGAGACTTGGCCAGCAACCTCTGGATGAGACAGGTCTGCTCCTTGGTGCACTCATGATCTGTCATCCAGAGCACTGGGATCCAGTTTTCTTTCACCTTTTGTCTTCTTTGGAAACCATAGCAGACAAAGAATGAATCCAGCCCTCACCCCTGCATGGGTTTAGACTTTCAACATTCTCTGTAGCTAAATGTGAGAGGTAGGAAAAGCTCTTGGTCCTGTAGCTCAGATGGAGCCCTGTGGAGCAGCAAAGGCAGTGCAAAGGATTACAAAAAGATTTTCACCTTTACTCTAGCTCTTCTAATTGTTGAATGGATCAATCATTAAAGCAGCTTGCATGGCTTTTCAAATTGTTTCGAATGATTTATGAGCATCCAACTTTCTCCACTCTCTCAAGAACCATTAAAGAGGCTGTCTCTGATCTGAGATCTGTTAAGTAGGAATGCAGTATTTAAACTGGGATTACCCTCTCAGCTGCAAATTTTTAATAAAATTTCTAAATGGCAACATTACTGCCATTAGTAATGAAGTAGATACAATTATTGCTAAGTGAACATTCGATACATATTAATAGCATCTCATTCAAACATGCAGGAAAATTGCATTAGTTCCAGAATGTATCCTGCAGGGAACAGTCTTTCACTGCCGTGCAGCCAGATTCCCACGTTGTTCAAATCCATACAGTTAGAAGAATAATTCTGATAACTTCTGGTAGGTTTGAGAGAAAAATATGTTCAGCAGCCTTCCACAAATGAAGGATCTGATCCCTTGTGAGTGAGGGGTAAATCCACAAAGGAGTTTGGCCACTGTAATGCTCTTCTACTGCACAGCCTCCCTGATACTCCCCATCTCACTAAGTTTGTCAAATGGGAGCACTTCAAAATAGGAGATGAGAGTGAGATCTTCAGGCAATGATAGCATCTGAAATCAGATTTCTCATTCCTGGAAGGTCCTCCCACCACTAAAAACCTGGTAAAACCAGGTGTCAAGGAGAAACATGGCCACCTGGTTCTCAAGCATTGTACAGGTGGGTGCTGAGCCTCTGGAGAAGGCGCCCATCTCTGGGCCATGTCTAGGCAGAGACTGGTGACATGAAGCTCTGAGCCAGCTCTAAGGGCACCTCTTCTCTTTCCTTTTGCCTTGGTTTAGGTATCTCCCTCAGAAGCCAAGACATAACTCTTCCATGTTCTCTCTAGGCTGCAAGCAGGCTGGATTTAACTCCTCCTGCATCCTGTTCCTAGTCCTAATCATCTTATTTTAAAGGATTGCCTAATTTGAACCAACTAAAATGGCTTTTTATGGATAGCACCCTAATTCATCACTGAGCCCCATAGCCTTTCACATCCACTAGTGTCTCATCTGTGTTGTAAGAACTGAAATCAGCTCCTCTACCTACTTTCACAGATTATTTAAACCAGAGCTATGCTCTTTAGTTGCAGTTACCTGTCCCTATTAATGCAGTAAGTGTCTGGTTGGTGTTCAACATCATTAGCCCCTGTGCACAAGCACATCTCCTCTTGCCTTCAGGTAATAGTCTCTCCACTGTGAGGGTCACATACAGAGATGGTGATGCACTTCTCCACTGCCATCCTTCCAGAAGACTTTCTGAAGTGAAGCATTGCTACTGCGCAGATCTCCTGGAAACAGCTGTCTGCAGAGGCTTGCTGTGTCTTCAAATATTTAATGAAATCCTTATAGAAGCTGTGGCTGAAATTAAAGCTGAGAGAAGAGTCTGGTAGGATTTGAAAAGCCCAATTCAGTGAGAGTCATGAGAGTGTCTTGAAGCAAAGCTCTCTGAAGTGGTACAGTCATTGCTCTGGATGAACATATGTTTGCCTTGTCCCTGTAGGAGGGGAGCACATTCCCCACCAACACACAGTCTCGTTGTTCTAAAGAGGGATTTTCTGAACATCAGCAGCTTGTCCAAATGCTAATCCTGAAATTATTGAAGCAATTCTCTAAAGACTATTATTTTTCCAATACATATTAGAGTATTATTCTGAACACTGGTTTTCTTTTCATCTGTCCACAAAACCTGCAAGAAATTTTTCTATTTAGGGCATGAGTCTACACCTTTGAATTTAGCAGGAATGTTAGTATTGAAATAATATAAATCCAGATTTTTTTTATGTGGTACATAAAATGGGACTTTTCCAACAGCCAGAACTTATAAACATCATGTATTTTCCCATTTTAAGGGGAGTGGCATAACAGTGTTGCCAGAAAAGAAATATTCCCTGTTCTCTTTCCATTTCTCACTTGTACACACACATTTATAGTGAATGTCAAGAAAATTACAGCATAAATTACCATAACTGAGAGTTTAGAAATTGCCCAGAACTATAAAATGTTGGATTGAAAACAGTCAGAAAGGGCTTTTTACTCATTGTGTACTGACCATGACCACTACAGTAGAAGAAGATGGACATGGAGCTTGCAGTAAGAGACTGACAGTCTCTCTAGGGAACTCTCACTCTGTGACTGAAACCATCCTAGATAACACATATCCCCAAAGCCATTTGGGCTGAAACGTGGATCTCCTCCTCCTAGTACCAGATTTGTGGACTTCTGCGCATTGAGAGCAGCAGTGTTAGTGCTACCAGGCATCACACTTTGCCCTTCCCCTTCTAGACAATTCCATTGGTGTAATGCCATATTTTTTATCTGAAGATCAGTTTTATCTCACAGTTAAAGCCTCCAGTATAATGTTTGCAGAGGTCTGACAATCCAGGATTTACCTGGACTGTATGACTGCAGGCAGAAGAGTCAACGGTAAATGTTGTGGGTAAGCAGGAAGATCCAGACATCAAGGCCCTCACTGTGAGCATGACAGCATTGCAGCCTTTATGCCATGGTTCCCACCACATCCTGTGTCTCCTCTTTGCAATGTCTTGCTTCCATTACATCTCTGTTTCCATCTTCAAACATCAACATTGCATGGGCGTGGTGTGGTTTTGAACTGCCCTTGTATGCCCTTAATTTTCGGGAAGGGAATACCAAGGCATTTCTCCATAATTTATTTTCTTAAAAGTTTTATCTAAAACAAACATGTTTATGTTACAGATACCAGATCTGAGTTTTTCAGAATCAGCATCAGCAGAATGTGTCAGAATAAGGCGATGAATATCGTGGCATACTTGTATTCCTTTCCCCATACATGCAGTAAAGGAGTGGATTCAAGACACTGTGACTCTAATCTACAAGTGGCTTTCAGAGTTTCTGTTTCACATGTAAGCAATTAACTCCCTTAATCCTGAATATTTTCCTGCAGTCTTACAAATGCTGATAATTATTTGGAAATTAGAGCAGCAGCATCAAATTTTTATGGGAAAATTTTGCTCAGGATTTACTTACATCTTGAGGAATATATGTGAGGAAATATGTGTAGTTGCTGTCCCATAGAACTCACAAGAAGGATGCTGCTTAACACCTCAAATGTTAAAAAACTAATAGTCTCTTCTAGAAGTGAATCTGCAGAGAGTAAAGTGACACAGGATGATTCATAATTTTCTGGGAATAAGCAACCCAAGACTGTGTCATCAGAATGGGCAAATACCATAAGCACAGCAGTTTTGCTAGCAGCCACCTGAGGTTAAATAACTTGCTTGAACATCATCCAGACATCCTGTCATGGCTGTGAGGTCACCATGGCAAACAATAGATGATAATGTGTGAGTTCAAGGACATAACTGAGCTTTATATGCTTTGCTCCTGGGTCAAAAATATTTCTGTCCTTCATTGATCTTGTTATTAACCCAAAACAAAATAGGGAAATAGCCGATACAATGTATTTCTCAGAAGAAATGAGAAAAAATGAGGAGCTTCCATGCTTTTTCTTAACTGAGCGGTTCAAAGACCTCTGCAGATTTTCCTTTGAATTTACTGATTTTGTCCTTTGAGCTTTTTGCAGGTGGAAATTTTCCTGGGAAAAAAACAGGCTCCTAAAGAGAAGTAACCACATTGTTGCAACAGCTGAAACCTTGGAACCCTCCACAAACATTTTCACAGGCTGAAGGAGTAGCCAGGCAATAGGCATTTTCAAATTGTTGCTATCTACCTTAAATCATCCAGAACAGCCCTGTGTATTCCCAGTTTTTTGGCCCGAGGTGTAGGTTTCTTGGGCCTCCTGGAATAACTCCAAATCCTGACTGAGATGACAGTGCCAAGGCCTTAAGTGCTGCAGCCCTGTTTCTATCGCTGTGCAGAGCCAGGGAAGAAAAGCGATCTGAGTCCTGCCAAGCAGACCACAAACGACTTGCTGAGCCCATTGTTGCTTTGTTTCCCTTAAAATAGGGGTTCTCTTCTTTTGCTGGCCATGTTTTTTACCGGTATGTGATGCTGACTTGTTCCCAAATGTGAAAGGAGACCCGGGTGGGCTGTGAAACTGCAGGAGCCAGAGGCTTGTCTGGTGAAAGGAAAATCTCACGCTTCCTTTCCCAGCCCTGATGGAGCTGCCAGCCGTCTCCAGTGGCAGGTAGATCACCATCCTCCTGGGAGCACACCCCACACCCACAGTGTCCCAGGCTAGGCCAGTCCCAGGATTCCAGCTTGTTAGTGACCCCAGTGCCAGCAGCAGAAAAGGCTCCCTTGGGATGCACGTCCCTCCTGACCCATACCTCATCCTGCTTTGCACCACTCCTTGGAGGGCAACAATGGCGTGGGCTGTGCCGGGCTGGAGGCAGCCAAAGAGAAGGGAAAGCATCAGGGGCAGTAAATAAGTGCATGTTAAAAGTTAATGCCATCAGTCAAAAGTCTCAGAGATGGAACATTATCAATCTTTGGAAGTTATTATGCAGAAGCAAGCTGCTGAGTGCATAAATATTTTATAGATCTTAAAGTATTGAACAGTTATTGGAGCTGGGATTTAATCTCTTTCAGCCTGACTCGACAAAATAACAAAAAAGGGGGTCATAGTGAGAAAACAGTCTATGAATTGGTATGATAAAACCTTGGAGTCTATCCAGAGAGTCCATTCTTCTCCCATACTGCTAATTGTTGTAATTCACTGACTTTAATGAAGTTACTTTTTATTCCCACTCAAAATAAGCTGAAAAAATATAGTGCAAAGCTCTTGATTAATCTTTGAAGGTCTGCAGTATTTGAACCTCATCATCTGTGTTGCAAGGTCTCTTCTGTGTGGTGAATATTCCTTGTGCCCTTTAACTGCAGAAGTAGACTTTATTTTGTCATAAAACCAAAGGAACAGACTTGATATATGAGGGCCTTTAGATGTGCCCTAAAATTCTTCCCACAAATACATAGGAAAATTCCCAAAGTTTTCCTGAAGAAGTGCTTTATACTGTGACTATGACCCTTTACATCTCCATAATGGCTTCATTTGCTGTGTAAATTTTAGGAAACGTTGGGAAATGCCCCAGTGTGGCTTTCCAAATAATAAGACAGAGCTTCTCCCAGCTACACATGAAACCTCATACATTTTCTCACCTGCACAAACAAGGATGAACCCACTCAACTGGAAACTGGGCTTTGCAGACCCTTTCCTTTTGTTTGTTTCCTGCAAACCCTTTACTTTTGTCTGTTTCCTGTACAGCATGGAAAGGACTTTGCTGATGGACTCAGGACAATTAAAATGTGCTGCCTGCCTCAGGAGCAGCTGCTGCAGCACTTCCACCTCCCACAGGTGGCCCACAGCAGCTGCCGGCAGTGCAGAGTTCCTGCCCGAGCGCTTGTCCTGACGGGATCAGGGCCCTGGTGCTCTGAGGGTACGTGGCAGGTGGAAAGTGGAGCTGCCTCGACTGGAAACAGAACATCCACTGCTTTCCATCAAGTGGGCATGGTCTGCCCTGCCTGGAGAATGTCCCTGGAAAAGTCTCTCCTCCTTTCTGGGAAGGGAAGAGCAAACCCTGCCAGGCCCTGCCATCAGGACCTCTGACTCTTCTCTGCCATGACTGAACCCTCCACATGCTCCTAGCACACTAAACAGCCTGCCCTTAAGCACAGCCTGACAAATGTCTTCTCTTTCTTTTCCATTTTCGTGGGTTTTTCTTTGGTTTTGGTTGGGTTTTCCCCCCACAAATCTCTGTGTGTGTAAGACAGGAAGATCTGCTTTCCTGGAGTCACTCTATAAATTAGTTGACTGGCTTTGATCCTGGGGTAGAAAGGCAAACCCGTCTACTAATCTATTAAAGAAGAGTCTCATTCAGATTAAAGGGAGGCTGGTTTCTAGCTCCTCTTTCTGCTGAATATTGCCACAGGTTTTCTAATGCAAAACACTGGAACAGATTTTTGCAGTAAAGGTCAAAAATACATTTTTTTAGGAAAAGTGTCCCCTTCTGTTACTTTTAAGGCTTATCAACCTTGGTCATACTGATCAGAGGTGCCCATGGAGCACTTGTACCAGCACAGACTGGAGAAACATTGGGCATGGTTAGACTGTGTCTGTATGATAGCAGTGTAGCTTAGACCCCATTAAATTAAATTAGACTTCCCATTAAATTAAATTAGTCTCCTCTTTACTTCTTGGGCTCGCCTGACACAAAGAAAATGAATTGCTGTGATTTACATGCTGCTTTGTTTGTACCATCTTTCAGCTGCTCGACTTGTAAGATGCAGACATTTAAATCCATGTAAAATAAAGTAAATGAAGGTGGATTGACGGAAACACAGAAGTATGCAAGATTTGGTGACTTGTGTGTGGGAATTTGTCCTACCAGTCTCAGTCCTGAAAGAAGAGAAGCCTTAGTGGCTACAGCAGGATTCTCCAACCCTGCCCTCCCCTGCAGACCTAACCCTATTGCCACTTCTGGGTTTCTTTGGTTTCTCTGAGGAATGTGGAATGTTTTTTATGGATTCCATCTCCCTTCATCATCCTCTCTTACTCCTATCCTTAAGGCAAGCATGGAACAATGTTCCTTTTGTTACCTCCAAAGAAAAACTTCTAACATTTCATTCACTCATTAGCAGGTTTTGGTACATGTTTCCCTCCTGTGTATCAGTGAAGTTAATTAAAGAAAGAGAATACTTTATTTTGACTTTCTGCCTGCTCAATATAACTCTCCTTCTTTTACATGACCACACAGCATATGATTAAGAAATATTTACCACGTTGAAGCAACAGTTTCCAAGAGCAGCTGGTATAGAATCATTCCGTTAAACTTTAGGCTGTCTTTTATTTTTAAATTTACTTCTTCACAATGTAAATTCTGACTCTGGAAATTTCCTTCCAATGTTTAATCAGCCCCTGGGAAACACACTTGCAGCAGCTGTTCTTTTGAAGCTGGCACACCAGACCAAGCTCTGTGTTAGATAAAGAGTGTTTCTCATATCTCCATTCAGAATAGTCAACGTTTAAAGGCTCAGCTAGATATCTTCCAGCTTCAGCAGTGCCGGTGAGAGTACAGTCAGCCTGTGCCTTCAGCTTGTGAACTTTCAGACTTCCAGGACTTTACAGAGCTTTAGGGGTTCAATACTCTATCATACAACATTTGTGAATTTGCCTTCACCCAGGGAAGATAGCTGCCTGGATTTTGCATTTTCTCTGGTTTTTCCTCACATCCTTTCTTTCTTCACTTTATTCTGTGCTCAGAAATACCTGCTTCCTAATGTCTACATATTAGAGGGGAACATCTCATTTCCTCCATTCTGCCTTGAATGTATTCAGAAATTGTTCTACATTTTGCTGAAGTTCTCAAAAGCCTCAGACTTGGGCTACAAGAAATATTACATTGCTAAAATTTAACTGTATCTCAGAAATTTGATGAATTAAGCTCAATATCAATGGTGTTAGAGGGAGGTCAATCTTCTTCAGAAAAAGTCCCTGCCTGTGTAAGGCACTGCTCGAAAGATGCTTCTGTTCCAGGGAGCAGAAGGTACTGGTTGCATCAGAGGACCCTTTCTATTATAAATCCTCTAAATCACTGATTTTTCATAAGAAAATATTAATAAGATAAAAAAGATACATCAATATGGTAGAACAAACTAGAAGCACTTTGCTTGCGTTGTGCTACACTTTCATTGTAAAGTAATAGTTTGATTTTATACAACACAAGGTTGATTTACCTTTTCTGCACGTAATGCAGAATTATTTCACATAATATTCAGTAATATTGATTTCTTACTGTTTTATATACTGTCATGTCAGTGGGTCTTTATCAGTATGGGCCAACATTGTTGGTCCTAAATGCAGCAATATGAGTAAAACACTTGTGTTTTAGAGGTGCAGGGTGTAAAATGCCCTCTCCTGGGATTCACCTGGATGGAGATGTCCAGCAGAACAAGAACTAGGGGAGTTTTAATGCTCTCCAGACTTGCAGCTGAGGGAGTTTCAAGACAGGTGGATGTAATAGACTACAGATACCAAGAGATGTTAACTCTTGTCTTAGGCTGTTTGGCTGGGGAGCTGCAAGGTCTGCACTGCTTTGCTTGTGCATGGTCCTCTAGATAACCAATAGCCCTGACCCCTGCATGCACAGAGCAGAACCAGAGCCCCTCTATGCCTCCTCTGCAGAGGAAGATAACAGCCATGGCTGGTGAGAGATGTCAGAGGCAGCAGAGGATGCCACAGGGATGATAAAAATGGGGATTATGACAGCCAGACACCAAAGTCTTTGAGTGCATGGCAGGAGCTGTGAGGATGCTCCCAGCTGTCCTGTGTGGTGGGGTGTGATCCTTGTACCCTCCCTGTCCTCAGGCCTGGACTCAACTAAGCAGGAGTTGTGCCATACAACATCTGCTCTTATTGTGACATCAAAGAGATAGAGAAAAAAGTAAAACAGGTACACCCCAAAATACATTATACCCAGGCTAAAATATCCAGTGAAAAGTTTTGTATTTGACCACACATTTGTTAAAGTTTGAGTTATAATGTGCCAATCTCAGGCCAAGAAGTTGGGAGGAGGGGAGAGGATTGCAGAGCATTAAATGAGCAGTCATTCACATGTGGACAATGCAAATACGGTCTCAGAGACTGCAATTAATGAGAGAAAAATAGATGATCTCAGAATTAAAACATAAATGGAAGCACTGACATCTGGGAAATAAAGACCCATATAAATATGAAGTGGCAAATACGGAACAGTTTGCCCCATATCTTAAGAAACAATATACAAGTCTGATGATTCCATGGAATACCAGTTTTTCAAGGCTTCTGGCTTGGGCAAAGAAAGCCCATGCATGTAGTTCATGAAGGCTCTCTAAAAAGCTTCACTGTAACTGCAGCATGTGTTTTAAATGGTCTCTAGTCCCCAGTAATCTGTTTTCTGGTTTCCTTCCAGGCCTCTTCATTGCTATCTCCACTTGCTGCAGAAATCGAGTGCTTGTGTACGTGGGAGGTGTGCTGTAGCACGGATTTATCACATCAAACAGAGCACTCCTTATTGGAGGCACACTGCTAATACCTCTGAAAGGCTACAGGGCCTGTTGGAAGGGACTTAAATCATCTGCTGCTATTTATTTCAGCTCAAAGTTATGCATGCAAAATAGTCATAAAAAGGGTGGCTCGATGAATCTTTCCTGCCCTGAACTTGCACTGCACCTTCTAGCTGACCCGCTCTGGCTCAGGCACATGCCACATGAGCTCTCCCATCCCTGTCCTCCTCCCTCCTCCTCCTCTTAGGGGGAAAGAACGACAAAGGGAATCTCTCAGCTGCAAACCTGCTGTTAGTATCCTTTGAGATGTGCAATCCCCTGGCAGGAGCCCAGTGGCCCAGCAGTGCCTGTCTGGCCCCTGCCTGCTCCTTGGCTCATACTTCCCATGCAGGGACACCAACCCCAGTGCTGGGATCCCTCTGGCAGCCCCCAGCTGGGGCCCTGAGCAGTAGCATTACTGCTGCCTTGGGATCCTTAGCTGAGCTTGAGGGGTTTGCTGTTCTCACCTCACGCCACTGCCCAAAACCGTTGTTACATCTCAGCCCAGATGCTTCGTTTCAGAGGCAAATGTCGTGACTCCTGTATACATTTGCTTTCTCAGCTTGTCAAGCACTTAAGTGCCTTTCATCTTGAAGTATCCTAAATGATAATATGCACTTATATAGCTTAAGCTCCTCTAATGAATGAGGTTCTTCATAAACACTTGGTAATTAGGTCTCACAACAGCCCTCGGAGCTGGGAACAACTCTGCAGTGGTGCAGAGGGATGAGCTGAGGCTGTGAGGGGACAGGCAGGGTTCAGGCTGTCAGCTCAACTCAAAGCTTAGTGGGCATTGGGCACTGGGGGCTGTGTCTGCACCGAGAACAGTTGCCCCAATGTCCACAAGGAAAGAGCACAAAACCCAGACTTTTTCCCAGAAATTACTTTCCATATTAATGAGGGTAGTGAAAACGGAATGGTTTCTGCTTCCTCAGTGCCTGCTCACTATCTCTGTTCAGAGTTTGTGGTCACCCAGCCCAGCCTCTTGCCCCAGAGTTGATGCTGTTGGTGGTGAGACAGGGAGCCCTGGCACTGCTGCCAAAGTCCTGCTGGACTTGGTCATCACAGCCTCCTGGGAAATTCATGCCTGTTTTGGCTAGGGAGTGACAAGAGATTTCTAGGCAAAAATCAATTGGCTTCAGACATGTTCCTGAAGGAAACGACAAAGAGGAATGTTCATGTAGTCAAATGAGCATTTCCCATCAGAAAACATTCCAGCCAAAGGAAAAAAGAAAAGCACCAAACAGGTCTGCCCACAGACTTCTCTTGCTCTGGCTCTTTTTTTTTACCTTTCTCAGCATTTCTGTCATTTGTCACTGGCAGCTCTGCTATAGGAATTTCCTTTCTCCCTGACTATTTTGTAGCACTTTCGGCACTGACACAAACAGGAATTGTATGTTTCACAATTTTACCTTTCAGCTGAAGGAAAGGACCTCTTCTGCAAGGCCTTTCATTGTGTCTTCCACAGTGGCTCTTCCAAAGATATAATGAAATCTGCTTGCTTGAGTCAAAGAAATTGGCCCTGCTCAGACACACGCAGCTGCTGCTTTTCCTCTAGTGGGTTCTTTTACAACTTTACTGAACCACCCTTTGTGTGTGATCTTCCTATCTCCTTGCTGCTGACACTTGTTTTTTACTCAGCCATAGGATTCCGGTATCCTGCTGAGGTATCATACAGTAATGCTGTTGCCTTCTTCCCATGTTGCCCATGAAGACATAAATCTACCTATTTCCCACTTTTCTGAGCCCTGGAGTTACCCACCCCAGCAGTACAGCAGTGTGTGTTTTGCCTTGCCAATGCAGTAAAACTAAGACAGCAATAAAGTATTATAGGAAAAAATCTGTCCCTGCTTTTTCCAACTGTGTTGTGGGTTTTCTGGGGCTGCCGAGGTGTGTTTTTGGTGACCCGCCTGCCCTCCTGCCCTGTGGGGGTAGTCATCCCTTGCTATTTGATTGTTCTTTGCTGCACCTTTCAGTTCAGTTTGTGCTTTTTTTCTCATGCCAGCTCCCCCCTCCATTTACTTCCCTCTGTGCTGAGGCTTTTCCTGCTCTCTCAGCCTCACTCCCAATTTCTGTTCAGTTTAGCAAGACCTGGGCCTGCCTCAGTCCCCGGAGGAAGGGACACCAGCCCTATCCCCTTGGCACACACTCAACAGCAAAGTTGCATTAATGCTTTCCTTTGCTGCCTTTCTCTCCCCTCCCTCTCTCTTGAGGTGAGATCTGTCTTTCCTTACACCAGAGAGTGTGAGCAGAGAGAAACCAGACTCAAGGCAAAATTCCCATTAACTTCAGTGAGGGCAGGATTTCACCTCAAGTGTTTCATGTCCTGGGCACTGGACAACAACATGAAAGGACTCCACACTTGTAAAACCTGAGACACCGCAGCCATTCGAGCCAAGAAAATGCAGATGCTGTTCCTGGTGCCCCCTCCAAGCCTCTCTCACAGCCACACTTGCTCCTCCAAGACCTTTAAAGGTCGTTAATCTCTCCTCTTAGCTGTTTATTATTGCCATGTTGGCAGCTATTACTGAGAGAGGAGTTACCCCTCTACAAGCTGGGCTCCCACTGCTGCTGCTGCTGTCCAACAGTACCTAGAGATTTGCTGTCTTTCAAGTGTGCCCCCCTTCAGTCCAGCCTTCCCTATCTTGTTTGTGTTATTGCTACTGATGAGGCTTTTCAAGCCTCTTTGGCTGCTTCAGTCATACAGGCTCCTCTGGCTTCCTGGGACATCCATTTCCCCAGTACTCCAGTGTCAAATCAATGCATTCCTGAAACCTTGCTATGTCTGCTTTGCTCTCCACTTGCCTTCTGGTGATCTGTTTTACCTGCACTGCTGCCCTGAATACCAGCAGGCACCCACTAGCACCCGTGTGTCTCTGCAGATCACAGCATTGCCTCATGCCTCATGGCCGGTCTGCAATCAGGCACTGTCCACTGTCCTATAGAGGCTTTACCCTGAGCTCCCTATATTGCTGCAAGTCCCTGGTCTATCCCAGCACTGTGATGCTTGTGGCTGCTGACAGCCTGTCTGTCAGCTGACCCTGGGGTCTAGATTTTGCTGCTCATTGGTCTCTTGCTGAGCTGGTGTTTTGCCCCTGGGAGGACTGCTGCAAGAGCATGGTATTTCCAAGTAGACATCTTTTCTTGTCTGTGCAGTTTTTGCTCCTGGCTCTTTGCTGTCATTCCTGCCTTTCACTTGTTTTGTAGGTACCCAGGGGAAGAGGTCTTGTGCTCAGATTCCCCTGGTACTGAATTATTTGAATTTTGCTGCAGTGCATTACAACCTACTGAGAAATGTACCTTGCATTTCATGATCTCTGTTCTTGCTTGAATGCCTTCCACACAGCCCATTTTTCAGAAAGAGAAGTAACAATTTAACATGGCCATGTAGTTAGTGCCTTTAAAATTGAACAAATCAGTTCTGACTCTGTTTTCGATCTAGTATTTTCCTGACCTGATCACTCAGTGGTCACACTATTTGATGTACATCAGTTGAGCATCCTATTTTGGCTGCCAGAGATACTGGCTTGCCTGAGTGTTCATCTCCTGGTGCCAGTCTGCTGGGACTACTGCTCTGCTTATTGCCATGGTCACAGATGGTCTCTCACCAAGCAGCAACAGGGAGTTTCCTTGGCACTATTCCTTCTACAAGTGACCACGAGCTGCTCTACTCTCTACAGCACCTGGAGCTCTTCAGTACTTTGTTAAGTGCCTGGACATTTCCAACATGTTTTCATCATGTGTTAAATACTGTTTATTTTCCTCAGAGAAATGTAGCTTGGAAGTTGTTCTAAGGAGTGTACTTGATTTTTCACTGTAGCACTAAAGAAAGAAAAAAAAGTCATGTAGTTGCTTAGTGTAATTACGTATGTCATTAGGACCTCTCTGGGATACTAGCACTCATCAAAACCTCTAAGTTGAATTAATGGATCTAAATAAAATAGAGGAGAGAAACTCTTCTCTTGGTCTTGGTCTACCCAACAGTATATTGGGACTCCATCATCAAATGCCCAGGGCTGCTGAAATTTGCTCTGCTTTGTTCACAGTCGTCCTTCTGTGGCAGCAGGCTGGAGCTCTGGTTGTCCCACAGAGACTGAGGCCTCCAAGGTCTCCCCATTCCTGTCCCTGGGTTTTCCAGAGAGAAGGCAGCTGCCTGTCTGTACAAATGGTCAGATTTCTTCTTTTGTTTGGGGCTTCTCGATGAGTGTCTTTCAGAAAGCAGCAGACATCAGATGCAGAGGATTAGCATCAAGCTAATTTTGCCCTGGTGTTCACCTCCTGACCATTGTGTTGAGGTTGCAGAATGCAGACACACGTTCCTACAGATTTCCTCTGTCACACATCTCTGTCTGCAATACCCCCAAGCTGCTGGTGCTGCAGCACCTCTTTGGCTCGCCAGATGTCCAGGGGCATTTCTGCCAAGCTTTACTTGCCAGGAGCTGTGTCAGCTCTGAGAGGCAGCCGAATGGCTCATCCATCTCAGTGAGCCCATCACTGCACCATAAGAGGTGCATGCTATTCCTACACTTTTGGGATAATCATACTATTTAGTCATTCTTTTCAATATCCAGTTTACCTGCCGTCAATGGCAGATGCTGTGGTTACCTGAGAGTTTTCTCCCTGCCACAGGCAGACCCAGACTCTGTGCTGGCACTGGAGGATGAACGATGCCTGTTTCTGCAGACCTGCCTGTCCTTTATCACTGTCTTGCATAAACAGATGACCTGCAGCTTGGCATTCATGGGTGCACTCTGTGGAGCAGGGCAGGGAGACCATTTCAGCCACATCTTGGGCTCTCAGAGGCTGTGATCCCCAGGGCCTGCCTCCCAGGATGATTGTTTGCATACTGCCCAGAGCTCCACCCATCCTCTCTTCTCCAGCAGAAGCTGTGGCTGATCCTGGTGACAACAGCTCTGTCTTTAGCTATCTCAACAGCCACTTTAATCACAGATTTGGTTTGAGACCCAGGTCTTGGTGGCTTTTCTCCAGATGATCAAGCTGTCCTGCAGTGCTCCATTCACCTGGTTGCACCCACAACCGGAATAGAGTTTTTTCCCAGACAGTTCAGAAGAGGACTTTCTCTGGTGTCCCATATCTGTTCTGTCCTTGTGTCCATTTTTTCCCCAGGGTGGTTTTGTGGTGCTCACTATTTTGAGGCATTTCACTGTGGTTTAGAACTGTTTCTTTCACTGATCATTCCAGCAAGCTGGAGCACATATCTCACAAATGACCCTGTCATTAACCAGGGAATATTTAATGCCTCTAAATTCATAGGTGATGCCAGATTTCTCATCTGTGTAGTATAAATCTCAATTTTCCTCTTGGGCAGTCTCATCTGCCTGGAACAGGCCATTTGTCTGACACTGTTACCCACTTGTTCTGTAGCTTGGATATTATTCCTTGCTAAAGTCTCACTCACTCCTTGTTATTTCCTGTGTCTGCTGAAAGCAAGAAAGCAAATGAAAAAGCTTTGCCTTCATTATTGTCTTTTCATGGCTATGGCCATGGCTCTGTACAAGCATTCAGGTTTTCTCCCCGCTTTTCCCCTATCCAGAATATCCCTCCTGACTCTCTACCTTCTTTATCTACCCTTGGAGTCTATTTTTTAATCCCACAACCTACTAAGAGCGTGTCTCAAGTGCTGGGGCCAAAGCTGGGAAAATAAAGGCAGTGATATACAAAGTTGTTGCACCTGTGGCAAACACTGAGCCATGTGCACACAGATTGACCTTTTACTGCCTTCTCCAAAATATTCTGCCTTGCAGGCTGTTTTCCTCCCCCAGCTTCCAAGCAGGTTCATATATCCAATGTCTAGCTCAAGACCTCCTACCAGCATGACCTCCTACCTCGAAATCATTCATTTTATTAAAACATTCCTCCAAGGTAGTCTGGGTCTGTTTTACAAACAGGGAACCACAAATTCCAGAATTTCAACTCTTTACTCAGAGGGAAATATAAAAAAATAAAAATTAATTTTAAAAAGAATCTTTATTCGGATAAAAGCAAGTGAGAAGAAGGAGGGGAAGAATTTTTTATTCCTATATGATAGAAGGAGAGAAAGCTTTGGATGTTCAGATAACATGGCAGATCAGAAAATCAGACATTCCTGATTTCTAATATAAAACGAGGATAACAACATTTCCTTGGGCAGAGAGTGGGGGTTCTTAGAGGGTGGAAGGGGTGGTAGGAAGAGGAATGCTTGGACATCAAGAAATTTGGACTTTGTAAATATTTCATAGAGTTTAAGCTACTTCCATTAGATTCCTCTGTTTACTTCATCTAGGCAACACAGGTGCTTGCAGATCTCGCTCCAGATGTATTGCATGTCTTGTATTAGGGCAGGACCTGGCTGTTATCTTGAACTAACAGAGTTCAGTCTGTCTTCTGGAATGAGGAGAAACCACAACTTCTTAGAAGCATGTCTTGAAGAAGTAAATAGACAAGGAAGAAAGAAATTGTGACCTCTAAGGGTGTTCTAAAGTCTCAGTGGACAAGAAGGCTGAATATCAAGTTTCTTTAGTTTTTATTATGCATTTTTCCAAGTAGCAAGAAAAAAATTACAAACTTAAAATAAAAACTATCAATAGCATAAAGAAGAAAATGTGCTTGAGACTGAATGATTTGTGACAACATCTGGACTTGGGGCTTGAAAACTGGGTGGCTGAGGTCATTCCACTTTATAAACCCAGCTTATGAACAGTATACACAGCCTGTGAACAAGTGCAAAACCTGGAGTCACATAAACAGTGTATTTCATTCCTGCACATTGAAATAACAAAAAGGGCAGAGCCAAAGAGTTCCTCTCAGCATATGCACTTTAACTATATGTGGAGGGCTATGTGACACAGAAATAGCAACACTGGGAATACAGAAAATAAGAATGAGTGATATTTATATTACCCTTTTTTTATGGGGGTAAAGGGTTAAATTTGTTTAACAATAGGCTGTTGTGGTCAAGGATATGGGCTCCATCACCTTTCCAAAGCTCTCTGAACAATTAAAACTAATAAAATGTTTTAGAAACAAATTATTATTATTGTAATCTGAAGCCATTTCTGCCAGTAAACATATTTACTTGTCAAAGCAAGTAAGAACACCCTTGCTTTATGGTTGAAACTGAAATAAAAAATTTAATGGACCATCCCTTCAAATCCTTCTCTCCCGTGCACCTTCTTCTCCTGGCCAGGAGGTCAGAGCTACCCAGCAGTGCACAGGGATTAATTGTGACAGCTGTGTTACACCTATGACTCTATTAGCAAACCTGCTCTGATCTCAGCATGGAAATGCAGACCTGTTTCTGCACCCATATGTTGGCCTCACGCTTTTTGGTTAAAATTAGCAGTCACAGGAAGGTTAAGGGCAGCTCTTCAAGCACAAAATTCTTCACTGTCTCAAAACCCAAAGCCCATGTCTCTGACATCCCGTGGTGTTTCTGAGACAGCCGGGTCTGAACACACCAGTGCAATGCTCTGCAACAGCTGAAGGGACAAGCAGCCTGCAGGAGCACTTAGGAGAGAAACAGCAAGAGGACTGAGAATCAGTGTGCCACTGCCCCAGCCCTCGGAGCTCCTGTTTTGTGAATGCTGCACAGGGCCTGGTTTATCATGTCAGAGAGAACACGGCACAACTGCAGAGAATAAAGGATGTATGATGCAGATTAGAGGTCTGGAAAAGCATTTGTAGAGGGAACCTGCTGTAGCTAAGATTTTCAATTTCAAAAGTGAAATTATTCCTCTTTTATATGGCTGTAATGCAAATCTGTGAAATTATGAATGGTTTGTGGGGAAAAAAAGGAGAAAATTAGATGCTATTTGTCACAACAGAATTAGAGACTCAAAGTGCTTATCCAACAGTAAGTTTAAAACAATCAAACATCAGCCCTTTTTCTTACAGGTCTTAATTACTTTCTGAAATCTATTGTCACGGGACAGGGCTGAAAAAATAGCTGTGTGAAAAAATAAATTTATTTCTTGTTTGAAATTGAGCACTATCATAACTGCTATGTATATCTATGCGTGATGAGCCC
Organism: Cyanoderma ruficeps; assembly: GCA_008694505.1. Lineage (NCBI taxonomy): Eukaryota > Metazoa > Chordata > Aves > Passeriformes > Timaliidae > Cyanoderma > Cyanoderma ruficeps. The sequence goes on from VZDJ01000074.1 coordinate 1,402,479, forward strand.
AGTGCCTGAAAGTGAACTACTTATTGCAAAATTCCTTAAAACACTGTTGTAAAATGGGAGGGTACTAGGAATCTCATTCTGTAGTTTCCCCTTTCTCCATGGAGCTCTAACACGGCCTGAAACACACTAGGGACAGGACTGGGGGCTGAAGGGGCTGGCTCTGATCCAATTTCCAGTTTCTGTATTCTTAAGAGAGTTATGGGCAGGTGGCCAGGCAGTGTGCAACCATGTCAACATCTTCATTTTGGAAATGTGAGTATATGGACTACAGTCATTGATAGCTTGGAACTGTGAGGAAGGAGTGTAGAGGAAGCTCACACCAGTAGACTTGATTCCTGGGGATTTGGACATTATCTTTCATGGGGGATTAGCGTTCAAACTCATCTTAATTCACTAGTCTGAAGATGAATGAACAGTGATGATGGTATCCTTTTGGGACATACCTATGACTTTCACCTAGCTGATGACACAAATTTTCCAAAGACCATGCCAATGATTTGCATGAATCACAGCACAAAATATTTAAGTATGTTCCCCCAAAAATTCCCACAAGGTAATATTGATCTGAGATTGCCTTTAAAATAAAAACCTGACCACTTAGACTTAAAAGGCCTTTATCAACCTTGGGAATAATAATTAGAAGCTCTTTTCCCTTCTTTGATCTGTGTTTGTTTAGTTGCATAAAATAACTTTAAAACAGTGCTGTCTTTCTGTCAGGTCGGACCACAGCTCAGATAGCAGCAGTTCTGTGACAAATAAACCTCTCAGGAATCACGGACCAGAAAGCAAATGAGAGACCATAAATAGGCAATGGATGAAAGAGTATCACCAAACTGTGGTAACTTTCAGTCCTGGTAGTGGCACCCAATGGACAGCCGATGTGATTTCTTGCTGGTCTAGGCCGGCAGATTTTACAGAGAGGGCCAACCTCTGCAAGGTAAATTAATCTAATTTACATACACCACTGCTAACTAGGGCCTAAGACGAAGCAGAAAAATGGAATGGCTCAGAGAACTTTTAAGTAAAGAGAAAACCTTTCACATGTTAAAGACTAGTAGCAATCAAAATCTGTTCTCAGCTGTGCTAATTTCATGTCATACACAAATTGGACCAGCACAGCCCAGATAGCTTTGCTTTGGGTGCCTGGACAAAACCAAGGACTTACAACATCACAAAAGCCACAGGACTTTATCCTGATTAGACTAGTTCTTTGGTCCAGGGCTGATGTCCTGATTGTGGGACAGGGAGGAAAACTGGACTCCCTCTGCGGCTTCTTGGTGGATGGGCAGAAAAATCTGTCCTTCAGCATGCTCATTTCAGCTCAGTTGTACATGGACCCTAAGTCCAGCAGGAGAACAGCCTTGGGCAGAAAAATATACACTGCTCAGTTAATTTTCCTCAAAATGTCAATCTGTTTTGTGATCGCATACATTCATAGAGAAGTCTCTGCCATTTTTTTTCATACAATTTGTCACTTGAGATCTATATTTTCATTTTTGAATCTTGCCAGTCATTTCAAGAGTTTTAGCACTGAGAAAAACATCTTATCTCCATAACATCATAACAAAGGAGTTACCTCTTCCAATTTCAGACTCAGTCCAACAATTTATCAGAGCAAATATTTAATAAGATTTCTGAATGATTTATTTTTGCTGTAATGAAAATATTTTCTTATTTACAGGTTCAACATTTCTGCTAATGTTGCATTTCAAACACTATCTGTATGGTGGATGCTTTCACTATCTTTTTCCTTCATGGGTGGAAATTGGTGACAATAAGAACTTTAGCTATTTGTCTTTTTCAAAAAAAGTACTTGTACAGAAAAAAATGCCTGGTTTTTCCAGTGTAACCATGAACACACTTGCTTAATGTGTGTTTCTACTGTGCTCATAAAATGTACATGCATTCCCTGGCCAGAAAAAACCCCAATGGAATAAACTCTTCTGAAGTAACTGTAACTCTGTTGAGTTCCGTAAATGTGCAATGTACAATTTTGGCTCATTTTTTAAAATTTGAATCATATTTTAATTTTGCCTATTTTTCTCCTATAATCCTTGTTATGGCAGCTTGCATATTTTAATATTAAGATTTATTTCCTTCCCATTTCTTAATATTCCCCAGAGACAGCAAAACAGCTTGACTACCATTAAAGGTGGATTTTACATTGGAGCCCAAATATTTGATTGATTTGGTTGTTTTAGTGACTTAATTACCTAATTGCTGAGGTTTTATTTCTGTGATAGAAATTGCCAGTGAGTTTGGAAGATCAGTTTCATTGCTGGAGACTGGAAATAATCTCCTTCCAAATGACATAAATAGTTGAACAATTCAGGCAAAATATGCCCTGAATGTACATCCAATGCAAACTTTGGCTCAAGCAAGTTGGAACACGATGCCTGTTTTTCTTTAAATTCATTTTTACAGAATACTAGGTGTCTATTTGAGTTATATTTTAAGATTATGACATTATTAAAATTATACTTTTGTGTGCATATGCTCAAAGCCACATTTATGATTTTTTCCCCGAGCGTAGTCTTATATTGCTTAGATTAAAGATAATGTTGCAAACTGCTCATTTTTAAACAGATGCAATCAATATCACAATCTTCCAACATCTGCAGTGCAGAAACAGAGAGAACCTGGAGGGTTGAGGCTTTCCAAAACGAAATATCATGAGATGAAAGTGAATTAATATCTGGAAACTACATCTCATATATTTGTCTCAAAGATGGATTCTAGATAAAATCTCATCAGCCTTTCTATTTCTATTAAAATAAAGTATGTTCTTTAATGGTTAATAACAGCATTACTCCAAATCTATGTATTAGTATACGCTCTGTGTTTCAAATGGTTTTTATAATTTCTGGTTGGTAAGCATATACCAAACCTGGCAAAGTAGACTAGTGCTCACTCAGCTCCTCAGCTGGCTGGAAAGAGAGCCAAAACACGTTCTTGAAACTGAAGGAGAAAACCTGAGGTGTGGCACGGAGCAAGAGCAGAGAGTAGATGTGCTCCATAAAAAGGTCCTTTGCCTGCTCTTCTAGTAGTAGTCACTTTTTAATGCACTACTGTCTCTGGAAGTGGTAATTTTATGGCAAATCCAAGGATGTAAACACCCAAGTTATGTTCCAGCACTAACAGCAGAAAAAAGCTTTGTCGTAATGCCAGGAATTCTTTTGGAAACTTTGGGTGAGGACTTTGGAGAGGTGACTGCTGCTGAGGAGAAGAAGGAGGTTTGTGACTGTGTGGCAAAGGCACTGCTTCCCCACTGCCCACCAACCTGGCCTTGGGGACCGTAACATCAGACATTCCCAGCAAAGCCACAGGGAGGGCATGGCAAACTCAGCACCTGAACATGAGATCCTGACTTTAACAGCTCCATTGTTTATGGGGCCGTCCCCTATGTGATTACTGGGAGATCAAAGGCTGGCCCAGGGAAAGGCAGCCTGGCTCCCTGTGCAGCCCTGGACTGCAGTGGGTGGTGTGGGATGAGATGCCAGGGCTCCTGCTCTGTGAAAGAACTGAAGGGGAGAGAAATGTGAGGCCCTGAGAATGAAGGTACATGTAAAAGTGAAACAGACATTGCTACCCACCACCACAGCAGGTCTGGGTCTTGGTTGTGTACCATGAAGAGCTGTCTGGGAGCTCAGCTGAGTTCCCCTGGCAGTGGGAGCAGCGGCAGCTCTACCTGGAGAAGTGCAGTGCCCAACACTTCTGAAACTCCACCTTTGAAACTAAACTCACTGCAGCATTAAAATTTCACAAAACATTTCAGGCTTTGATGTAGTTTGACATAGGATTTTATGGTGACCTTAAAAGGGTGAGGCTGGAGTGATGTGTCAGGCAGGTGGATACTTCTCCAGATCCACAGTGCAGCCCACTCTGTAGCTAAAAATCTAAACAATTGTAACTTAGATACAGCCAAACAGATATTGGATTGTTCTCACTTTTTGTAAAATAAATTCACTGCCAGACTGAGACATTGTATGCCAAGTTTCAGACTGGAGTGCATTTTATGGCTGAGTTATAAACCCCTGGAAGAAGAGGTTTGCAATGTAAATGCTGACACAGCCAGAGCTATAACAGAGTGAACAGTGCAACAATGATATCTCATTTACCTCTAGCAAGGAGCATATAAGAAAAACTAGATAATGAATTTCTGCTGCTACAGATCATTTAATCAGTAATAACTTTTCTCTGATTTTACTTGGTAGGTTAAAACTACAAAGGTTGTGCATTGCTTAAGCAAGAGTAATGATGGTCTGTATATTCCTCCGCACCGCAAGATTTACATATGTGCCTGTGGTAAAACACATATTTATTTTAAATTTGTTAAAACCTATTTTTCATAAAAGGAGAATTTAGAAGCAACAGAGAAGCATAACTAAAAAGTAAGCAAAACTGCAGCAACCTATTACAAATTACTGCAACCATCACAAAAGGCATGTACAGGTGACTGTTGCACATGATTGAGTACCCAAATAGTACCCGGTGCTGCCTTTTTTTCTAGATATGAATAATTTGCAGCAGAAACCCCAGAAATGCTCTACTGTAGCACGACATCTGCTTAACTGAGCAGGAAAGACTTGCATTGAGCTAGCAAGTTAAAAATGGGAGGACAGTCATTCATTGGTAACCTGAAGAGAACAGTCTGGAAATTTTGATCACTGGCTGCCAGACTCTTCCATAACCCACAAATGCAGCACATCTGTTGGAGATGTGCATGGTGCAGAATTTGCTTGATCAAGTTGTCTCTAGGTTGGTCCTGTGTAAGAACCAGTGCCTATGCCTTGGCATTCTGTACTGTGACCTCTCTGATGTCCATTACTGGGTGTGGTTTGGCAAGCTGCACTGCAGAATAAACCTTCTAATTCTGAGAAGTGGTTTTTCAGGCACTTCTGTCATTTCTGGCTGAAATATATTCAGCCTCCTGAAGCAGACAAATAAGTCTAACCACGCAATGTACAACGTTTTCTCCTGTATTTTGTAAAACTGAAATGACTGAAATAATATTTCAGGAGAAGATTTTGCTCTCCTTGCTCCAGTGTGCTTTGGCAGTCCCCACGCAGTGAATACTTTCTCCAACTTCAGAGGAATGCCTCTTGGATGAGGATAGGGCTCACGGTGAATTTAGCTGGCCTGCTGCTGCTGCAGGAATTCAGGAACATGCTCTTACACATTATACAGGAAAAATTACACAAATGTCCAACAACAAGCATATATTGTTGACACTGTATCCAAGAAAAACTATTGTCTACATGAAAGAATGTGTCTGTTTGGCACTAGCTCAAATAAGAACAGTCAAGAATTTGTGGTCTGGGCTCTTTTTAAGTCTTTACATGATGAGACCGAGCACCAGTTTCTGAGCATTTTTGCAACACTTCCCTGTATTGGTCCTCTTCCCTGTCCCCTCATCAAGAGTTCTGCATGGTTTGCTGAGCATCCCCTTGAGCTCTGAGATAGTGATACAGCCTGCATTTTTCTACTTAGGCACAGGAATCGAATTGAAAAATTCAGACTGATTTTCTTTTCTTGCAACTTGTTTATTTCTCCACCTACAAGGCAAAGGCAGTCTTTGCTCTGTAATTTAATGAGCACCTCTTTTTCCACCAGGTTGGTTTGGTATTTCCTTTGCAAACCCCAATTGTTGGCATTAAAAACTTGGCCATTTCAACTCTACTGGACTAAAACTTGGCAAGCAGATTGTCAGCTAGCATTTAATTTATTCTTCCAAAATATCTTGCGTTTTATGAGTAATCTATGACCAGTCTTTATCCATACAATCCTCACAACACTTCTAGGTCTCCTGAAAGTGAATCACTAGAAGCAACTGGCTTAAAAATGCTGCTGACTCCCCTCACAAACACATAAGCCAGAGACAGCAGAGCCCAAATTCTGTACCAAAGTGCAGTTATCATTCTGTCTGTCTGCCTGCAGGCAGCCTTTCTTAACTCTTCTCCATATGAGGCCAAAGTCTCTCAGCAGGAAAGGTATAGAGTCCTTACCAAAGTTAGAAGGGCAGAGAAGCAAGAAGGCAGAGAGTAAATCTCTTCTGGTGCAAGATCTGGGCTGTGTCTCCTCAGTGCTTTGGTGAGGTGTTTCCTGTTGGAAAAAGGACCCACAGCATAAAGGAGTTTCTACTTCCAGTAATATACAGAGGACTCTACCAACCGTACTAATTTTGTTTAAAAATGGTGAGGTCAGGGTGTAGAGAGGCCCAGATGAAGCACCACAGAAGCAAAGCTCACCCTAACCCAGAGCTCTGGCTTGCAGCCAGAGGGAGGAATAAGACAAAGAAGCCGCGTTGTAGGGCCAGGTGAGTTAGGAAGTGGGAAAAGCCCTTTACCAGAGCCTGTAAAGGTGAAAGTGCAAAGTGTACCCAAGTGCACTTTAATGCTGATAGTCAGGAGCAAAGAAAGGTAGCTCTGAAAGCTCTCTGTGAGCCCAGGGAGGAGCAGGTTTCACAGAATCACTGAATATTCTGAGATGGAAAGTACCCACAAGGATCATTAGGTCCAACTCTTAAGTGAATGGCCTGTTCAGGGATCAAACCCATGACCTTGGCATGATCAGCACCCTGCTCTTACCAGTTGAGGTAATCTTAGTGAGGAGAGACAGCCCTGACCTTTCCTGACCACCAGATGACATCCCTCAATGTGTGGTGCCTCCAAGTGTGGGGTGACAGTCACTCAGCCCTCTTCCTGACTGGGTAAATCACTGTGGTGTCCCAGCAGCATGGGGAGCTCACTTTACCCTCTGGTCACCAGCCCTGCTGCCTTGGTCAAGTGCAGCACATTTGTTCAAAGCCAGCTGGTAACTAAAACCTGATCCCAGGGGCAAAAACTATAAATTTAGACAGGAAAAATAAAGTAAGTGCTTATTTGTTTAAAAAAAAAAAAAAAGGGTAGAATAAGGTGAAGCTGCTCAAAGGGGCATATCTTAGTATGACAATATTTAGATTTTTTCCTCAGAAAGCCATGGAAAGGCAAGTGCAGGTCCCATGCACCCCATCTCTGACCCCATCACCTCACCAAGACTATGGAGTTGGTGGGAGCTGGATTCACTTTGGAAGAGCAGGGCCACCAGGGGAAAGGCTTCCTGGCCATGATCTTGACACAAGATTCCTGGGAAACGTAGCAGACCCTACCTGGTTTCTGGCAAATGGCACAAACAGGTAATAGCAGTTTTTAAAGGAAGGCCTCTTCTATAATTGTCCATTTTGAAGGGGAAGGAGGTAGTCAGAGCACTGTGGTTGAACTGCTGGGCAGCAGCTCCATTTTTGGTCTGCTAGCAATGAAAGGCTGCTTGGGTTCATGGTGCACCTTAAGTACTCCCTGACTGACATGGGAAAAACTGTTCAAAGCCTAGTATGCCGGGGCGGATGACTTTATTTTTCTGAACCCAGTTGCAGGGTATTCTCTTGGGATAGGTGGCATACCATCCGACTCATCTGCTAGTAGGGTGTGCTGCTAAGTGACCACAAGTTAAATAAACTTGAATTCCTCAGTCATGACTGAGGGATAATGAGGAAAGTTCCCTTCAGCTCTGCAAGTAGCTTCTGCAGGTGTTGGACATCTGGAACTCCCTCAGCTCCCAAAATCTATTAACCACTGAGAAGAGAACAGAGTAGATTATTGTGGGTTTGGATGAAACAAGAAATCAGAGACATTTCTGACGAACAAACACTGCTTATAAGTGCTTCCTACAATCCCAGTTCCCATGCTGAACGGCCTCTCTCTAGAAGTTACCACAAGGCCTTTGCATTTCATGGAAATCGTACAAGTAGAACAAGTTACCTGGTAAGGACAGTCCACATAAAACACTCAAATAAATTCTCAGGCATGTGACTCATTTATTTCTTTATATGTCAGGAAAACAGAATACATGGCTAAAGCCACATAATTCTGTAAAGATAACTTGTGCTGAAATTCAACAAAGCATGCTATTTTTAGTAGTTGCGGATCAGAAGTGGACATTTTACAGAGAAACCTACAAAAGCTAGTTGTGCTTTCTGGTAGTAATTACCTCCCACAAATATGACTCACTTCTGCAGTTTAAATGCAATGGTTTAGTGTCCCAAAATCAACAGTTTTATAAATAAATCTCTGAATCACAGACTGAATGCCTGAAGTGTTTAAATATTTCTTACTGGCCTAGGAAGTAGTTTGCATTTAAGGTTTTTCTTCATAACAAATTCCCAGTGAGAAGGACTGACACTGAAAGGGACTGAGCACAAAGTAGAAAGGCTGCAGCGATATAGGCTGCTCCAGAGGTCTGAAACAAGGTAGCATAAACTGAATTTTCTCAGTCTTTAGTATTTCTGCTAACAAGAAGTAGGATTACCAAGCTAGATGTGAATAGGACCCCGGATGAAATCAAATTTCCTTGTTTCACAGCATCCTCTTCTATGGAAAGTACACCAGTAGCTGGAGTCACCTTGCTCCATGCAGAACTGGGGGGACTGTTTCAGGTCTCCTGGGGTTGCAGATCATCTCCATAAGATATGAGGAATGACCATAAAAGAAGAGGCCTCTCGTCAAAAAGCCAGCAAGGTTAAAAAAGAAAATAATTTCACTTTCCAAGATAATTGGATTTTATGTTGTGAAATAATAGTTAATAACTCTAGTTAACTTGTAGTTAGTCTTTTTGAAATGACATGAGGTTTTTTGCTTGAATGCGCTCAGGTTTGCTTCCTGCCTGACGTTTAGCACGAAGCGCTCCTGCAGGAGGGCGATCGCCGCCGTTGTGGCGCATCCGCGGTCCCGCCGGGAATGCGCTCCACGGCCCAGGGAGCAGAGCTGCGGCAGGCATCCTCTGTCCCGCCCGCTGCTGCTGCTGCTCAACATCAGCTTCCAGCTCCCTCTGGGTTCGCTTCCTGCTCTGCAGCTGTTCCCGCGGCCGCTCTGTCTGCCTGGAATTGGCAGGACACGGGGAAACACATCGGCTCCGCGGCCGCCAAGGGCCGGCTGCTGCCAGGGCCGAGCCTCCCCCGGGCCGCTCCTTCGGCCCCCGCGGCGGGCCCGGGCCGGGGCAGGGCCGTGCGGGCCCCGAGCGCGGCCGGAGCCGCCGCACGGAGCTCTCGCCGCGACCGCGCTGCCACCACGCCTCCGCCGGGAGCAGCGCACGGACCGCTGCAAAAGGGCGGAAAAAGGGAGAAAAGGACCGATCTCACCTGTGGAGCTTTACCCAAAGGAAAATGAGCCTCTCAGGAAAAAAATAAGAAAATAAAAAAATAAAAAAATAAAAACAACCCAAAAAAAAACCCCAAAACCAACCAACAAAAAAAAAAAAAAAACCCACCACCACACAGAGAGAAAATAATGAATTTTTGTTGTGTCCTTTTGAGGATTCTTCTTCTGGTTTCATTGCACACTGAACTCAGATTTTCTCCAGTTAGACAAGAAAAACAACCAACCAACCAATAAAACCCCAAACTTGTCCCTCCCCTAGCTGACATTGTCATACCAGCATGGCTTGCTTGGCTAGAGGTGACCTAAATAATACTAATCTGATCAGATAGAAAAGCAGAAATATTTATACATGCACATGAGCTGAAAATTCAGTTAACTTGGAAAACAAAACCACATAGAAGACAAGAAATGCAGATACGCAGTTGAAACCTATAAATCTTCTATCTTTCTTTAATTGCAATCTGTCAGTTGAAATTACTACTGAATGTGGGGTTTCTACTGAGAAGTTATGTATCATAAGTGACAGCACAGAACATGCAGTCCTTATTTATATTTAATTAGAGAAAAAAAATTACAGAGAAAAAGGAAAAGGCAAGCGAACAGAAAGCTAAAGAAATAGGAGCTGAATAAAAGAAAGGGAGAAAGAAACAGGAACATTTTAGATGGATCATCCACTAGCAATTAATCAAAGATTTCAAAAAAGTTCAAGCCCAGAGTCTGCAGCCTTATCTTGGCTAAGGAGTCTCAATGTGATCTACAAAACAGCCCACTTACGGAGTAAATGCATTCACCTCTTGGCTGACTCATCCTCAGACATTTGCCTTTCTCCTTTATTTATATTTCAGCTGCTATAAAATCTCTAACGCTTCTTCGAACCCACCTTTGTGGAACACACTGATCACTGCTGTTTCTACTGCATGGCCGCTCAGAGACCTGCTGTACCAGCCCTGAAAGCAGCAAATTCTCCACCTGTCATTTTTTAAATTTTACTGGTAACCGGACAGTGAATTTATTTTCTCTCTCACCTTCAGCAACTGCAGAGTGATAACTTTGTCAGGCTCAGTTATATCCATTTACATTTATTTTATCTAGAAATAAGTGTTCCTCTGATATTATGCAAGCAAAGATTAGAACAAATCACATCATTCCAATTACTGTGAGGCTCCATTTTTGATGACTGTGCACAATATCATTTAATCAATTGTATAAACTCCCTACAGTGATTCCCTCTGAGCTTCAGACTGTGTGTGTTGCCAGCCACTACAACACTTGCTTTACACAAGCTGCCTGCCTTGGTGCAGTCAGCAGGCACATGCTGCCCAAGACTTTCTGTATTAATGCAATTTTTAAGAGTGCAAGGCCTCTTGATTCTTCTACTTAGAGTTTTACATTATTATTTTGCATGAAATACAAGTGCCTTGAAGAAAAACAATAGATAAGGTGGCACCATTAACCTATCTTTTTTTTTTTCTTTTTTCCCCACAGAAAAAGTCAGGAAGGAGGACTGAGGTACTAAACATGAGCAGAAACTTGAAAGTAGAAAGTGTGAGACTGAGAATTTCAACTAACAACAAGAATAAAATGGAAACAACAGAGGAGCAAAATAAGCATGAACTTACTGGCTGATCACAGGATTAGTGCAGCAGAGACAGGATTGTCCTGATAAATTACAAATATGATTATAGGATGCAAAACATAATCGTAAGATACAAAAAAGCATTGGCAGCACATAGGAAGAATTCAGGCCATTGTCCAAGGCACTGGACACCTCTGCTGACATCTTTTGAATAACTGGGATGCTCATGCAGAAAAGACAAAGTCAGACTGGGATAGGTGCAAAGTGAGGCTATGAGGTTAAGCAGTTTATTTCATGAATAAACTACCTTATGAGATTACAAAAACCCATGGCCAAATAAAGCCAGAGAGGAGATATAATTGCTGTCTTTAAATCTCTCCTGTTCATGTTATTGATGCTAAAAAACAAACAAACAAAAAGGCACAAATCTAGAAATACCATAGCAATGAAACACATTTGCAGAACTAAATAGGTTTGAAAACCCACACTGACTTCTCTGAACAACACTCGAGAGCTATACAGGCACACCAGTCTTCCCATGGCCAAGGCAGAGATCTGACTGGCCCAGTTAGCATAGAGATGGAGTGTAAGTAAGAAGAGTCGGCAGATTACTGGTATCTGCTGTGCTTGAGCTACCTATCCCTGCCTATTCCTGCCCCTTGGTCAGCTTTACAGAGTCTGAAGCCATGGGGACACTTCAATAACCTGCAAATGCTGCCCATTTACTGCTGAGTCCCTCTCCCAGAGGGGAGCAGGTTTTTCTTCAATAGGTTGGGAAAAGACTATTTATCCTATCTTTCATCCTCAGTCTACAAGGTGGAAGTAAAGGTGGCCTAAAATATAAACACCCCAAGGCTTAGCCCCTCAGGGAACAGGGCTCAGATACAGCCTCCCCTGCTGCTCTTGCCAAGGATAGCTGCTCTGCCCTCTGCCATCCCCTCTGAGAACAAGCGAGCCGCTAAAGGTCACATTTCTCTTGAGGGACAGCGAGTTCCTGTGCAGGTTGTGCCCCAGGCATAACCGCGGCACAGCCCCCTCTGTCCTCACCCGCTCTCTCCTCCCTGCAGGGCAGCCAGGCCTAATTGGGTTCCTATTTTTGCCCTTGCTACAGAACGCCTGAAAAGGAAGAAAATTTTCTTCACAGTGAAAAGATGTTTCTAAGAGAAGAAACGCTGCCTGAGCGCTGTGGCTCTTGTGGTGTGCTCCCTATACATTTTCAGACTCTTGCTGTAGATGCTCCAAGGCTTTCTCCTGGTATAGTTTCCTCTCAAATGCTCTGTGTAGTCATCTGTCCTCTGCTCGAGATCACAACTGTGAAATGCTTCAAGTGGCAAGCATGCTGTCCCCTCTCTGGCTGCAGTGACAGAGGGGATAGCTACGTAAGCTGTGGAGGCAGGACGCTGGCACTTCATCCTGAAAGTGCAGTTTGAAGCAGTGAAGAAAATGGAGTCTGATTAATGCGTCTTCAGTGCAAAAAATGGACAGTGATTGTCCTTTGTTTCTCTGTTTGTGACTTTCCAATGCGGATTGATCACAGCACTCTGAACTCAGCAGATTTTCTCCCTGCAAGCAGTGGAAAACATTGGCTTTATAAATAAAGAATTTCTGGAAAGCCTGTTGCACACACGCATCAGCAACTACTTGCTTGGATGGTTTTGATTTAATAGGGTTTTGAAAAGTATATGGAGAAAATTCCTGTTGTAGTGCATTTGCCTTAGAAGTGAGGGGTGCCTGAAGGAGAGAGTTCTTAGGAGTTACAATGTGTCCAGGTAAAGTGAGTGCAGGGATGTGTATTTGTGTCTTTTTGCAAGCTCTGGGGGCTGTGGCTGGATTGCACCTTGCTGAAGAATTCAGCTTTTATGTAGGCAAAGCTCTGTGTAGAATTTACATTTGCTAAAATGTTTTGCTCAAGGCCTTGAGTTTTATAACATTTTTTATGGCGTTTGCTCTTTGGAGCAATACCTACAATATGTTCATTTTCCTTTTACTCCAAGCTCCAGCAATCACCCTAAAATGGCATTACATAACATAGCACATCTGGCCTGGAAAAGGGCAGTTCAAATATTCTATATTTGGGTTGTGATCATTATTTTAATGTAGGTCTAGTGAGGGGATTTGAAGATAGATAATGTCTCCAAAATTTGAAAATTTTTCTGTTGTCCTTTTATGGTATTTGTTTTAACTGACCTTTATTTCCAGATCGTGGGAAAAGCCCTTCAGAGTAGGCACACAGAAGAAATATGTAATACAAGCAAGGTGTGTCTAGAATCTGCAGGGACCCAATACACCAAGCACTAACACTTAAACGAGTGGGAATATGCATCCCTCGAACACCGCAGGTTTTTGGTTACATTTGAATTTCTGATTATTCGCTGCCTTACAAATAGTTTCTAATTTCATAGTGTGTGGTAGCAAGTCTGAACTCACAAAAATCAGGTCACTGTTATTCAGACTTCTTTTATTTCAAAATAACCCAGTACCTGATGCAATTCACTTTAAATAGTACATCCTCAAATCATTGTTTTAGAAGCTTCCTTAAAATTTGTTAAGGGCCTTTTCTGCTTCCCTTTTGAAATTTACAGCGGTTGGTTCAGCAAGAAACAAACTAATCATGGTCCTAAATCTGAAAAATCTCTTCACACACAGTTAGCCAAAATAAAGTAATATGTACATGTTAAGTCTTTGCAGGAACTGGATTCAGATAACCATAAAGTAGAAGCTATAAAATCCGACTGTCATCCAAAGCACAGAGCAAACAGAAAAAGTCAGACCATTTAGTAACTTATATCAATTTAATCAAATTGCAGGCACATGAAGTACTCATTTCTCAGTGAGCGCTGTGATTTTCAGATGGGAGGCAAACCTTCAGGATTACTCCAAACAGGTATCACAAGTTATTTAAAAGTACATATCCATTATTTGTAGCCAGAGTATTTCTCTTGTTTCACTTACAATGAAACTCACATTTGAACTTTTTACTGGCTTAAAAAGCATTATTTAATCTGGTTAAAGATTAAATTTCACAATGCAGACTGAAAAATACAGCACACTCATGACAGAGCAGGTAAATATGAAGGACAAATGCATAGATGCTAATGTGAAAAGCAACAGATCTCACTGACATTGGGAAACAAGGAGGAACCGAAAGAGAAAAGACTGGGAAGTAAGCAGAAGAGAAAAGGAGACAAGAATAAGCACTAACAACCTGAGTCAACATTAACAAGAAAAGACTCCCTGAAGGGAAGAGGTCCCTTTCTCATGACTTCTCTGTTTATTGATTCAAATGGAAGTAGATAGAGACCACATTGTGGACCTGTTTTCTAATTAGCAAACAAACTAAAAGCCATAATTAACAACTGATTTTAAAGAATGAATGAAAAGCAATCTTACTGTTTTGACTATGACCTGTTTAGTCTGCTTTGAGCTTTTTAGGAGTTCAATATCAGAGGTTATGGAACAAACGGAAAAGAAGCAAAACCGGCACATTTTTTTCCCATAAGCTAAATAATCGGGCACGGAGTAGGTAGATATCACATAAGTGGTAGACAAAACCTTGATTTAGATTCTAGAACTTGTAAACACCCTACACATTGCAATTTTTAGTTACTGAAAATCAGTATTATATCTTTAGTCTGAAAAAAAAAACCCAAACAAAAAACTGCCCAGATAATTTTAGGATGCAGCAATGTGTCAAACTTACTCATCAAAAACCTCACAGTACACATTGCTTTTTCTTCTCTATTTTATATAGGAAGGATACTTTCAGCACACTGTAAATCAGTTGCAGATCCAATATCATTAACCTTAACACAGTCTTCCCAAGGTCTTGAAGCTCTGCAGTGTCCCTGGTCACGCTCACAGCTTGCAGCAATCATGACTAGGTTGCAGACATACTCCCACCAGATTTTCTGGATCCAATGAAGCCACAAGAACATATGCGTTTGCACTGATCCCACGCTTAAGCTCACCACAGGAAAAGCTGCTCAGACTTGCTCTAAGCCTGCAGTTAAATGGAAGAAGACAGACAACTTCCACGGCCTGACTCAATATCCACCAGTTTCTCATGGAGACTTGGCAAAGACAGAGTTAGCCTGTCCATCAGGCCCCTTGGCGTTTGGTGTCCAGCACACCCAGCTCTAAGAGCTGTTTCAAAACCAGGAGTAATAGGTCTTATTTAAAACCTGCTGGTTTGTGAACTTATCTCCAACACTCCCACAGGAAAACAGTAAAGTGAAGTATCATAACTCAATATCTAATAAAATATCAATATCAATAAAATTATTGACATACTGAGTAACCTGTGAAGGAAAACAAACACATCTCTATAATCACAGAATTGCTGTGATTGCTTCTGTAAACACTAATAAGGCCATTTATTTCTTATTTCTTAAATCTTATTGATGACAGAAAAAAAGGGGGGGGGTTGGGGGAAGGATACAGGGACAATGAAGAGCAGAAGAGACTTTCACTTTGGTAGAGCACCAAGGAAGCACCAGAGCCTCTATGTTATATCAATAATCTCCCTATTGGTTAGCAGTGAGCTGGATGCTAAAAAGAGACTCAACAGAGAATGGAGCTAAGACACAGTGCTGTATGTCAAATAATCTTCACTGACCAAGATCCCAAATATATGTGATCTTTACACATCTTGAACATTTTATATTATTATGGTTAAAAATGTCAGTATCCAAGGAGCATCTGATAATCCCTTCCAGAAAAACACCTACAAAGAGGTCACTAAATCAGGTGGTCTTATTTTTGGTTTTGCAGTGATGCTAAAGACAAAATTCATTTATAAAAGGGAGAATAAAATCTACACTTCAAAGTTTTGCAAATATCAGGGAATTTTCCTGGTAAAACAGGGAAGGAAAATAAATACGGATTTCATCAGCTAAGCCCCACTAAAGTTAAAACTGCTGGGAGGTTAAATATGTACATATTTCTGCTGCCTTTCAGCATTTTTACTGGTGGATCAATCAGTGTATCTCTGTGATTTAATTCTGTCCCTGCTTTGGAGCATGCTTGAGTAGATGGATTTTTTTTTTGGACAGCCATGTACTAAATTTGTACAATTAGCTACAACTTCTGAGACTTTGCACAGAAAGCAGAAAAGACATCCCAACAAGATGGTGAGTTTTTTGCCAAATTTTAAACATGCTTAAAATACAGCGATTCTCTATAAGGTCAAAATAATATATTTTTTGCTTAATTGCTTGATAGATAGTGATGAAAAATTTTGGTGAACTTCTGGCTTGAAAAAGTCAGGACTGCAGGATTTAGCCAGCAAAGGAAACCTCTGTCTAATCAGGTAAAATTTCACCCAACCAACAGCTGAAATTATAGCCAACTAAAACCTGCCTCTTATAATGGAAATGCCAGACATCAGTAATTGTAGGTCACCACCAGTTCTGTCTACAACTGAGTAATTTTATTTTCATCCATAGAAATGAATGGAGTTTAGGGGAAAAAACTTTTACCTATTAAATTCAAAATACAGGCCTCACTATTGCTCTGGTTTGGGCCAGCCAAGCAGCAACAGAATTCCCACCCCACTTGTTTGCTGTGGTTACACGGCCCTGTGTTATTTCCACTATCTCACACACAGAGCCAGAAGAACTTGGAAGATGAAAATACTTTTGCTTTCAAATATTTTCCTTTTAAAAGCAGAAAGCTAAGTGTAATTCTATGAATGCATTATTATTTTGGAAGCACTGCTGAAGTCAGGAAATTCCAAGTCAATGTTATATTATATTCATTGTGCAGATGTACCACTTTCTATTCCTCTTTTCCTTGTTAAATATAACCTGTTGTGGCGTATTTTTTATTACGGAATGTGCAATGGGACAGTTTCTGCAGTAATTCTGGACTCTCCATTCAGAGGAGATTAGTTACATCTGAAAGTGGATGGGCAAAAACGAAGAGTAAAAAACGGCTGCAAGCAAGGCACTGTGGGGCAGAAAATGGAGCTCACTTTCATTCCGAGAGATTCAAGACACTGCCCATTTTCAGATAATTATCTGGGGTGTCTCCCTGACGTCCCACTAGCCAGTAGCTTCGTGGGTTTGGTTTTTTGGCTTTTTTATTTGGTAACAGTCCATATCAAAAATTTGTACTCAAAATTCTGGGAAAGATTACTAATTCAAATATTTGGTAATTCTCTTGTTCCTTATCTATGCTTTGCTATTTTGGAGCAGTTCGCTCTATATCACTTAGGAATAGAAAGTAAAAAATATAATTATATAATATATATAAAATTAAAATGAGAAAACAAACAAAAAGCTGCCAAACCCCCCCCAACCAACCAAAAAACAAACAAACTCTCGAAAACAAAACAAAACAAAACAAAACAAAAAACAAAAAAACCACCCAAACAAACCCCAAGAGTACTCAAGTGACTTACACTGATTTACAACCCCACCTGTTCTTCCCAGACCTAGGTCATCCTTTTGCCTCAAGGCTCTACCTAATTGAGGATCCTTAATTACCAGCTCACGCTGCAGGATATCTTCCAATCTGATCTGGCTGCTCCTTCTGCTAATAGGGCGCTAATGGTCCTTTCCCCGGGGCATGCAGAGCGGTGTCCCGGGGCTCGGGGAGCAGCGCCGGGCAGGGGCACCCACCCGGGTGCCTGAGCCGCTCCCGAGGCTGTTGGCTGCCAAGTGCCCGCCAGGAGAGTTTCCAGAAGCCTCTGGCTTATGGCTCTGCTAACCAGGCAGGAATTAAATATTATAGAAGGCAGGTTTTTTGCTTGCCATTTCATGCCTCGCTTTAAGCATCACTTTGACAACAAAGTTCTTTTGCTGGACTTTCTCTCCAAACCAGGGTTTTTACTTCTCCTCCTGTCACTTCTCTCGACTTTTGCAAAAGCAGCTTTTCCAGTCGAATGCCAGTGACACCCACTTCCACCCATCCCTCTGCACAGCTGGCTCTTGACAAATTCACCTACTGTTCAGTTTTGGGCGATGAATTTATTTTGGCTCTGTCACTCCAAAAAAGGACCACAACTGCTTTTTAATTTTTACTTCCTTGAAGGGCAACTACAACACCCTCAACAAATTGCATTGAAACACTCTAATAATGATATAAACTGATACAAAATACTAAATACACTAAAACAAAAAATTTGGATGCCATGTACATCAATTCAAGCAAGAAGAAATGGAGACCAGGCACCAGCAGCAGTGTGTAGAAGAGATAGAACAGTGATGCTGGCAAATCTTATAGTAAGGCCCACTACAGACAGTCCTGTAGATACCTAGTACTGACCAATTGATCACCCCAAAAATCCTTCTTCAGTAGAATCCTGTGGATTAAATCAGTGGGATTGATGCTGGGTAGAATCTGCAATTGCAGTTTTTGAGTTCCATGAGTAATAGGGCCCTCCTTGTATTTTCCTTAGATATTCAAAAGAAGAGGGTATGAAAGCACTTCAGCTCTCCTCTTTCTTTCTTTCTATAACTGCCAAAGATCCTCAGCTGTAATTAGGACTCCCAAGAGAGAATATGTATTGACTTAATGATGACTTGACTCAGCAGAATGTGGTGAAGCATCATCTCAAACCTCCCTCTGTTCCTCTCAAAGAGCCCTGATTTCCAGGGAATAGCTTCCCCTGTCTCTCTAAGTGCCTTCTGTAGATTCCCACTCTGGGAGCAGTTGGATAAGCAGTGCTGTCAGGTGAGGAGGGAACACACTCCCAGTGATGGATGCCTCACCAGCAAACAGAGCATTTACCACCGGACAGATGGACGCTGTTTAGAAAACACATTGTGAGAGCCTAACAGAGCAGCATTGAAAAATTCATAATGGAAAATGAAAACAAGGTGATTACCTTTAGCCTTGTGGAATGTGATTTAATTCCTAATGGGAGAGGCAAAGAGAAAAAAAGTATACTGCTCAAAGTATATCTTAACCCCTAAAATGTCCTAACATACAGTCAGCATATATTAATCTTTGTGTTTTATTATTATATTTAATTGTGTCATTACTAAATCACTACTCCCTATTATTTTCTGCATAACCCTAAGCCAGTAATTTCTTAAACTCTTTGACTCTCTTTAGACAGGAAGGTTATACTCACTTAACATCTAACAGAGGAATTTAACTTTTATCTGATACTGCTTTGCATCTTGCTTCAATATGTTTTGATTAAATATGGCAAGCTAAAATATTCTTTCTAATACTGGAATGATGTTTTTCTTTAAAAAAGATCCCAGATGATCAGATAACAGAAGACAAGTCTGTTCACTGAAATTAATGATAACATAAGAATTGGTGATTACTAGTCCCTAATATCAAATAGCATCTTCTAAAGAGAAAAGTAGAAAAATTACTGCTACATACTTATCCTGAAACTTAAATTCTCAGGCTAGGGATCAATGTCCTGATATTAATTCATGCCTATATTTTCCTTTTGAGATCATATCTTTAACTGGAATGTAAAAGGGCTCTATAAAGCCTGCTGATGGACTGTGGTCCAAGGAGCACTGACTGCATCTTCTTGAGGAAGCAGGAATCTTCCCATGACTTCTGGAACTAATGGATCTCTGTAATGAAACAGCATGCTCACCTTTCATACACGATCTAGGAGAATACAGGGAGAGCCATATGGCATGTCCTAAAATTAGATATCACTTAACATAGTACCTAATTGCAAGGCCACCGAGCCTACATCTGTTGGAACTGGGTGTAGCATGAAATGTCAAATGCAGATTTAGATCCAAGTAGGACTGCAAAAGGGAAGTTTTCAACATTCTTTTAATGGAGGATGAAAAGAGCTTTCTGATGAATTTGTTAAGATTCTGAGAAGGGAGAGCAAAAGGTTTGGAGAAAATGGAATCTTTTCCCATCAGGAAAGTGGAATAAAAAGTATTTGGAATTTTTCTGCTACCTACTCCCCTATGCTACTCCCCAACAGAGATGTGTCCCCTTAGCTGGTAGTTAACAGTATAGCAGAAGATGTTGGAACAAGAAAAGACCAAATGAATCCTTAAACACTTTTCATGGTAAAGGAACTTTCCCATTTCAGCTAGTTTCTCAAAGCATTTAGGAAGACTACTCTGATGAATGAAATATGTCTGACATGATGTATGACCTTCCATATATTGCATAAGTCAAAATCACACATAAGCATCTGCCCAGGGCTGCTTTCCATGGAAATTCCAAGATCGTCTTCAGAGCGGGGTTTGCACAACCTGCATGATTAGGATTTGGAAACTATGTTGAACAAGGAGGAAAGATACATTAACACATTGCCAAGTGACACACCTTCTCAAGCTGGAGGAAGAGACAGGGTAATGTATCTAACATGTTATGGGATAAAATTAAAACTCTGTGACTGAAAAGAGAAGAATTAATATTTCCATTCTGTAATGTTGCCATCCATGCTGGATATAGCTGGAGCAGCTGAAAAGGACATTGATCCTACAGCTGGAAACAGTAGCCTCTTCAGCCACTTCAAATAAATGGGAGAAAGACTGGGTCTGCAGCTGCTGGTCCAGTGGAGAATTTTTAATTTGGACTACTGCTGTTTTCAGTTTGCTAATACATGGGGATTTGAACAGCAGCCTTGGCTGCGGTGGGAGTAATCTCCTGGGAAGGGATGGAGCAGCCAGATGCGGGTATAACCAAGGGATCATGAATCTAGGCCAAGCCCATGACTTTGTGACCTTCCTAATCTTTAAAAATAGCTTTATGCATGTGTGTATATATACAAATAGATAAATTGTAGTAACAAATATACACCATAAATGTTATCTAAAATTGTTTTGCATATTTTTTAACATTCCGAAAGGTAAGAAAAGCTAATGAAGAAATGCACCCTGAGCCCTGGTGTAGTAGGACATGAGAGACAGCATTGTGTAGCAAGCCAGTAAAAGATCACACAGATGAATTTACATTAAATATTTCCATTTCATTTTAGCCATGGGCTTTGCTCTGGTACATTTGGTGATTCCTGGCTAGCTGGGTACTGCGTCTATATTTTCTTTCATATATGAAGAACGGCGTGTTTGCTAAGTTTGGCATTTCAGACAAGGTAGTCACAGCAATGGACAGGTCTGTCTGTTTGCTTTTTTTCCTCTGATCTTGCCCAAGTCAACAGAAAGGGTTATCCATCACTATTCCAGAGGAAAAACAGGCTGGGAAAAAGGCACCAAACCAGTTTGCTTAGGATTCATACAAGCATGCATCAGTTTAAGGAGAATGGAGATCCAAGCAATGCATATGTCCTTAAAATGCAGTTACAGGGGCTGTAAAACAAATGTAGTGCATTACTGTTTAACAGAAAATGTGACTGTGATTTGACTCAGATTAAGGTTAGGCTGTAGTTAGAATGTCTTGAAATAGAGTCTGAAAAATAGTTGTCAATAAGCTTCCTGTCAAAGGGGAAATTAACAGGAGTTGAAAACATAATTTTTCAGACTTTCTGGAACAAACATTTAAGCAAGAAACAGTGTTAAGATAAAAACATTACAGAACATATAAACACTATTCAGGAGCAGAGCACTATTTATGAAGCAATCAGCAACTAAAGATAAAGCAGTCTAAGGTGAGGAATGCAAGGTAGGTACGGTCCTGGATTCATGGTGAGGAACATTATTGAAGTGAAGAATTTATCCGTTTTGCAAATTAATGTAACAGCAAAAATTAGGAATGAATCTCATGAAGTTTTTTGACATTATTTAGAATAAATCACATGGCATCAAAGTACTATTATTAATACAATTAAGCTAATTTCTTATGTCCTTCTCTGAAAGATGCTGCAATAATGAATCCAAATATATCTGGCTGCAGGAATAAACTTTGAACTTTAGAGTTGCACATCTCTGCAGAATAAGGCCTCCACAGTCATCCTCTCTATGTTAAGACTGCCCAGATATTTTATAAACATTTGTCTGGATTTCAAATATTTATGGGGGGAAAAAGCAAATTTTTCATGCCATTGTTTCCTTTGGTGTTGTGTGAGATATGGTACACTATATGAAAATCCACAGAGGAGGGCCTTGTCATGAAACAATATCTAAATATATGTGGCAAAAATAGATGTCAGTTGCAGGTGAGACAACAAATTCTAGGACTTTTCACCCCACAAAACTGGGAGTGAAAATTAGAGCATAGGAATGAAGTCATATCCAAAACCCCAAACACCTCATGACAGGAAAATACACCTCACTGGTTGGACTGATGTCAGGAGTAAGAGATGGGTTGGAATTCTTCTCACTTTACTTATGCACCTGTGAGATGTGCCAGGCTCTACCGACTAGATCCCCACTAACTGCAAAGACAGTAGGACGGAATGGCCCACAAGTAAAATTTATGCAAGGCATCTGAGTCCCACACAGGGTCATTTACCACAGTTACTGAACAGGAATTAGTCATCACCTGCAAGAACTCAATTGCTCCACTGAAGGCCTACCAACAGCTACTGAAATAGGTAACAAAAGTTTTAAATAAAACAAAATTACCTTAAACAAATCAAATTTTAATTTTTTTTACTTCAGATAGCTTTTTTGTATTTGCAAAGCCCTGGTCAGTCAAGATCCTGGAGACACCTAAAAAACTCTGAATTACTATTTTCAAATTCCACCTAATTCCAGTTACTCAGGATTTTTCAGGTAAATTCTCTGGGCATGTGAAGATCTGCTTCTGGTATTCCCTAATCTACCTAGATCTTCACTCAATCTAACCACCTGCAGATCTTTAAACTTGTTTTTTCTCTACCTAACTGCTCTTCCACAACCAATTTGGGCTTTTCAGAGCCCAGCATGCATGAAACATTGGGTATGATCAATCTTTAATATGAAATCCCAGTAGTCACTGAGTTCCTGCAGGATATTAAAAACCAAGGTTCAATTATATCCTCTTCTAATAAAAATCTGAACCATTATCACTCAGAAATGATGGAAATTCACCTTCCTAAAGAAAATTCAGATGGTCTTCATCTGTACTGATGAATGTTTTTGGTTATAAAGTGCTTAAAATAATAAAGAAACTAGAGAAATATTACAATCTAATGGCCATAATATTTATCTAAGTGTTGTGGAGAATGTTTTAAACTTCTTTTCTCAAGATGACACAGGAGCTCTTGTCCTTTTTAGAGTGCTTAGTCATTAATAAGACAAAATGAAAGTTCTTCGTAACATTTAAAGCCCAGGGATTTAAGATGCTGCCCACCACAGACATCTGTTTGAATCTCCCCAATAAGAACAGATAACCTAATAAAGTGAATTTTCAAATAATTTAGTTCATAGAAACCTGTGGACCACCTGCTCTGCTTTAACAATTGCTTATGCAGGCTTTAAATACTTGGGTAAAAAAAAAAAAAACATTTTCTAGATGATCCCACATAAAATCTTTTTAGACTTTTTTTCCCCCCACAAGGGAAAACAGAAACCTTATTATTCGGATGGATCCAAACTAGGCTTTCCTTTTTGATAGTGCAACCCAAAATTCTTGATATGCATAGCCTTACATGAGAATCACAATCCCTTTCCAGTTCTGTATCTACACACGATTATTCTTGCGCTGAACTGCTGCTCCTGCTCCAATAAACTCAGCTCAGATATAATTACACTAGAATTTTACACAGCTCTGTAGTTCCAACCAGTCTGGGCTATGAATCTGAGTTTCAAACATATTGCATTTTAACACCATATGTTTGTAACTACCAGACAGACCTTGCCAACCCTGAGAATCAGACCAACTATGCTGAGTGCACCAAAGCTTCATTTCACATTCCAGAAATTAACCATTGCAATATCTGTTTCTCCTTATGGCATTGGCCGACAATTCGTTGAGGTCTCTTAAGCAAAATGAGAGTTTCAACTGTATGTATTTCCTTGTTTTGGTAAAGTCTCATACTTTTTTTTTCCCCTGTTTTTTTAATGTTAATTCTGTATATTCAGAAGACACACTGCAAGCTCCAGAACAACAGCTTTCCTTTTACGTATTAACAAACATTCCCTGGAGAAGTATCATGCACTTAAAGTGAGAAAAAACAAGAAACAAGAGATAAGAAATGAGTAACGCTTAACATTAAAATGTGTTTCAACTACTAAAACCCCCAAATATAAATGAGAAGACTATGCAATTAAATAATTAAGAAATCAGTTTTAAGTTGGGATTTAAAGAGCTGAGTGAGCCAGCTGTGCAGACATCATAACAAAGGGAATAACCCCAAATGAGAGCCAAATGAGCAATTGCACAAAACTGTGAGACAGCAAAGAGCAAGAAGGCTGGGGAGCAGAACTAAATCAGAAATAGAGTGGAAGTTACAGAAGCAAACAAACATGATCCATATGTGAAAATATTCACAACGCATTAGTGTTTAATTAGTATAAAGGATAAGAACACTTAACAGAGTCATCATAAACAAAGATGAATAGAAAACATGCTGCTATTGAAGGTGGGCAATCTAACTGCAGTACAAGTGTAATTCGATCAGTCACAACTTCAGATGTAATTTTAAAAAAAGTAGTACTTTGAAACAGCACTTTGCTACTGTATCTAGTGGTAGAAAAATAAAGTGTTGAAATAGACATTCTCATCTGAATTTCCAGGTATTTTGAAAGCAGACAAAAACCCCCCACAACTGTTCACTATCCACCACTTATACCCAAATTTGTATTCCAATTCCATTTTGAATACATGAGATTTGCCTTTTGGATGAAGAATGTGAAATGATCTTTTCAAGTTTTTTCTCAAGTATTTTTTTTGCTTGTGTGAAGGCTCTGAAACAGAGATCACACTGAAAGTTAAAATTAGTATAAGAATGGAAGGGTAGGTCTTGTTATGTTCTAGTACATTCATTTTTTACAGCATACTAATCTGACATAGGCATCAGCACAGGTTAATTGCTGTCATAGAAAAGCAATATGCAACAAGTAGGGCAAAGGGAGAGCAAGAGAAACAAAATGGGTTTGAAGGCCTTTGTGACCTTCACAAACACTTTTTCTTAATAAGGAAGATGTTAGAAAAGTCCGTTGCATATGTGCAAGTCATTATAGATATCTATAGCTATGTACTTATTGATGATTTATGGCAGAGTTATACCCTCACACTTACATCTTTCAAGCAGGTACAATCTCCTCAAGTTGTGCAAAGACAATTTATTCGATCTGAGAAGCTTCAAGCTTTAAATGAACAAGCAAATTCATGGTAAATTATGGAAACAGAAAATAAATTGTGAGATGATAAAGTAAAAAAAAGGTAACTTCCTGTGATAAATATTAACAAAATCCGCTCTAAGTGAATATGAAAATTTCAAGCAGCTTTACTATTTTTTGAGACTATACAACATCCCAGGGTACACCTCCAAAACTTATTAGGTTCATTTGGAAGCAAAAATAGAAATTGGAAGACCATCTGAAAGGGCACTACATCTCTGTGTTGTTACCTCTAAAATTTTATTCAAGATTAGTTCCTCAGCTGCAGCAAATTGCATTTCTGCCATTTTCTGCCATTGTTCTCCTAACAATCTTTCAACTACTACAGAGGAGCAAAAGTGCAATTAACAAAAATCTAAAAGAAAAAAATCATCAACTGAAAAATAAATTTTAGGAACTGAGATTCCAGGAAACACATGGAATTGAAAACAAAGTTTCACTGATGGAAATTAAAAAAGAAAAAAAAAAGGAAAAAAAAGACCAAAAAAAAAAGAATCTCCACAAGTCAGAAATTAAACAAGAAACAATAAACGAGAAACAATACTGAGTTGTTTTCCACTGTAATTCTCAATTCATTAACTAAATGAACACCCTTAAATCTAGAATACTTAAGATCCTACATGAAACTTCACATCATAAGCATCAATAAGGAATAGGAATACAAAGAAAGGACTGATTGTTTTTATTTAATGACACATACTTAAGAGACCATAAACCATAACACAACATACAGGAACATTTTTTAAATGGGAAAAACTGTCTGTAAGAACCATTACTTGGTTTTTGAACATCCATAAACAGTGCAACTATGGAAGTATTTTAATTCTTGTCTTGAGATAATGGAAATAAATTTCAAAAAGGATGAAATACATCAGCTGTGCAATCTCATGTTTTAACTACAATATGCCTATTTAGTTGCCTAAATTCCCATACAAATTATCTTACTAGAAATTGTTATGGATGACCACTGTCTTAGAATTCCTCCTGTAAAGAGTTATCTTCTCAAGACTGCCACATTTAGGAGGATGGAGAAATATACCTCTTCTATAAGATTTTGCAAATGAACACATTAATTCCTGCATCCTTGACTGAAAAGTCAGAGTGAGACCTGTACACCTTAATGGAAAACCAAATCTTCCATTCTTGAAGCATAAACCAGTTTAAATTAGATATACAACATGCTCATGTATTGCGGAACACAACAAAGATAATAGGAATTTTAATTAGTTGCTTTGCATCCAAAATTAGAAGAATGTATTAGGTAAAAAATGCTTTTACAGTGGTTGCATCCTTAATCTAGCACAGTAAATAATGGGAACTTTGTATACAAAGATGTGAAGTGCCCAGTTGCTTGGATTAAATACAAAGAAGTTTAAAAATCAAACCCCAAAACCCCAACTTATCTACACATCTATTTACAAGTTGATGCAAAACATAATTCTCTGATTATTTTTTTGTTTGTTTGTTTCTAGACCTCCTTGGTCTCAAAGTTAATGTATACAAAGGTTGCTTTGGTTTTCTCTTCTCATTTATCCAAACTATAGCAGTGTACAGCAGTACAATGTACAGAACCAATGTTCCTGCCAGTTTCAGTTCTGCTCTTCAGAAACTAATGGGCAGCAGAAGTTGTCACCAGTTTCTCCCAGCTGCTCGGAAATCTCAGGAGACACAAGTTCAAACAGACACTATGGCTATTGGAAGAAGAGCACAACAAACACCAGGAGACTGTTTCTCTTCTCATTCTGTTAGGAAACATAAATTGTTCAAAAGGAAGAGACAAGAATTCTTATCCAGAAGTGAAAAGTGACAAAACTCAAAGAAATAAGCTCTTCAAAGTTGTTTAAAGAGGGCCTGGAACTTTGTGTGGACAGGCAGGAGAATATTCTTACAAATCTACAAATATGTTTACAGACACTATTTATTATTTGCAACTACCTTCTAAGAATATGACTAAATTTAAGGAGGTAAAAACTTTGCATGAAAACCTGTATACCATAATTTGGTTCATCCTCAAATTCATCCACAGAATGATAGAAAAAACATCTAACAATTCCAACACCTTAAGCACTCATTTGCAAACAGTTTCACAGCCACAGGTTATCGTCTGTGCAGAAACTTTACAAGCAAGGACATTGAACTAGAAACAAAACTCTGCCTTAAAATTTATAATTCATTCACTCAAAATTTGAGCTGACAAGTTTCACTTTATCTTATAGTTGGTTTCATGCTGCAGTTCTTGGCCATCCTCATATTTGGGGTTCAGTACTCCCAGCTGACGCCAAGTCTAATGCTTTTGAATGACTCCTGTTAGTTCATCAAGCGCTTGGTACTGTTTGATTTGCTTTTTTGTCACCCTTAGGTAGATCCTCATTAAAATGTTGAGGTCAGCAGCCAACCATCACTGAGTAAAGACACATATATAAAAACAATACACCTAAACTTAACAATTTTTTTGAGAACTATAAGACAAATGATTGGTATCTGCAACCACAGTTTTCATGGGAGTATCCAAACCAAAGACTCGGGGGGTTTTGAGGGTACAATTGATTAGGAAAATATCCCTCTGGATCTTTACCTAATTCTGCATCCATTTTAATCCAATACTTCTTTTCTAAGCATTTCTGATTATCTGGACTTTTGTGGGAGCTTCAGATGCAAGGTATGCCCATAAAATGACAGTGTTCCACAGTTCATTTTCTAGAGACACATTATGCTGCTTCCATGAAACGAGGTGACTTGTTACGGAATGTGCATATATAGCATGTGGAATGTGACAATGTAGAACAGCTGAAGGCCTCAAGTTCTGTGGTGTATCAATTTCTTATTGAAAGTATCCCATTAAGAGAAATGCTTTCACTGAAATTTAATTTCTTTAGCTAAAAGAGCTCCCCAGAATCACAGAACTATAAATTCTATACAATCATGCCAAGATAAGGGAAAAAAAAGAGAAATAAGGAAGCCTAGAGGCAAACTTACTAAGTTATTTTATTGCCTGAAGTGAAAAGCAAGAGTAAATAAACAGTATAAGTATTTGATGGTTTTAATCTTTAATACATTAAATAAGTTTATTAAGCACAACAGAGGTTGCTTATTAATTGTCCTTGATAAATTGCTCTCTTCTTCTTATTTTTTTCGGCACAGAATTTTATACCACTCCTCCTCTTGGTAAAACCGGGAAGTATGACTAAGGAAAGCCCGAGTGCGGCAGATTTCATGTACGGTGGGAACGGCGTCAATACGACCCAGCTGTTTGCTTCTCGCTCAGTCCTGTAAGACCAGACGCCGGTCCCGGTGAGCCCCGGTCCCGGTGAGCCCCGGGTGTGCCCGCAGCGCTGCGCGCCCCGCCAGGTGCGGGCACTGCGGGCCGGGAGCGCGCCCCGCGCCGGGACAGCCCCGCGGGGCGGGGAAGCCGGGCCGCGCCGCCTCAGCCCCGCCGCACCTGGGGGCGGCTGCCGGGGGCCGCACCTGGCAGCGGGGCGGACACCGGGCCGGCCCCTCAGCGCGGCGCCGCGGGACTGCTCCTCGGGGATCCTCCTGCGCCGCCCGGAGGCCGGCGACCACTGACACCCCCACCCTGGCCCCGGCCCGCGGGGGTCCCCCCGGGCTGCCACCGGCGCTGGGGTCGGGGGGCCTGAGCCCCCCCCCGAGCGGCGCCGCCGCTCCCGGTACCTGCGGGCGCAACTTTTCCCCCGCCGCCGTTCAAATGCGCTGCCGTAAAGCGCCCGTCTCCCGTGGCAACAAGGTTCCGGGCGAGCACTAGGTGTAGGAAGGTGATGTAAAAGTAAAACCACCCAGTGTCGTAAACCAGGTCCGGGGGGGAGGGGAGGGAGTGAGGGGGGCGGGCGGGGGAGGAGGTGACTGGAGCATTTAGACACCAGCGAGCGGATCATGGCGGATGGCCCCAGGTGTAAGCGCAGGAAGCAGCCGAACCCGCGCCGCAACAACGGTCAGTCACCCGCGGGGCAGCGCAGCGGCCGCGCTGGGGCGGCGACGGGACCGGGGCGGGGGCCGGGCACAGCCGTCCCGAGCGCGCAGGGGGGAGGTCGGGCGGGCTCCAAAGTAATTCCCCCCGCCGCGGCTCGCCGGGAGCGCGGCTCCCTCCGCACCGTTATATCCGCTACCTGGAGCCTCCCTCGCCGCCGCCTCCCTCCTCCGCCTAGCGGTGCCTCCGCACTTCGCCGCTGTCCGGGACCGTTACACGCTGCTTCCCCCTCACGCCCCGCGACCGCCCCGCCACCGGCAGTGGGCTCGGGGGCCCCCGGCTGCGCCGCCGCCCTCCGGCCCCGGCGGGGACGTAGAGCCCCGCGGGGAGCGGCAGCCGCCCGCCCGGCCGCGGCAGCCCCAACTCCGAAACTTGTTACCTGCGCGCTACCCCGGGCGGAGCGGGGCCTCCCCACGGCCCCGCGGCGGGATCGCCCCCCGCCCGCCCGCCCGGGAGCGCCTCTGCCGCCCGCCGGAGTTTCCCCCCCGCTCGCCCGGCAGCTTCTTGCCCCCGGCCGGCACTCCCCTTTCGGGGGGCGGCGGTGGGGGACGCCGGCTGTCCCCGAGTGGGCACACCCGGGCGCACACGCGGGGGAGGCACCGCCGCCGCAGCGGGCAGCGATTCGCGTGGGGGCAGCGCGGCCGCCCCGGGCCGGCGCCCCCGCTCCGCGCCCGCCCGCCCGCTCCGCGCCTCCCCGCCCCGCCGAGAGTTGGTGCCCGGCGGCGCCCCGCGGCCGCGCTGCCGCCCCGCCGGGCCGGTGGGGAAGGGAGGGCTGCTCCCGGGCGGCGGGGGCGGGCGGCGAAGTTTCTTCCCTTCCCTCTGGCTTCGGAGGTACCTGTTTGTATAATAATGGGTGGTAACGGTTTGGCCGGGGGCCCCCGCTCCGCTCTCCGTGCGTGTGTGACCAGCTGCTGCAGTCTATATAAGGAATTACATTTACATTTCAGACTTAAGGGCTGCTGTGGGGTGGTGTTTTTTTCCCCTTTGGTACGTGTGTTACTTTAAGATGCAATGGGAAGGTGCACGGCGGGGGGAATAAAGGCTCGTAACACCCACTCTCTACTTATTTTCTGGAAAATGGAGAAGTAGTTCGGTCCTCGTAGCACGACTCTTCGGAATAGGATGTAGAGTAGGCAATTTTGTAACCCTCCTTGGCAATTTTAGGTTTTATGTGGCATTTCCTGTGCGGGGTCACAGATAGGAAGGCTTTGCCTGCGATCTGAGATGTTTTCATATGCAGTGAAGGGTCTTCGAAACAGATCGGAGTCACGATCAGTGCTTCACCTCTCTAATCCTGACTGTTCGGGGCGTAACGTGGTGATAAATGACGGCCTTTCCAGGGGCTAACGGGTTGGTTTGGTTGCGTTGAACTTAAAAGGGTTTTCTTATTTTTGTTGTGTCCGTTTTCTAGCAAGTATTCTTGTTTGCACGCTCATATTATTAATTCCTTGTCCTAGTGTAAATATTTATATTTAGCTCATGATTTGGCTGTACTAAAGGTAAGTTTGGAAAGTGCTTTTCTCTTTACCTTATTAAAAATGTGGATGATCAGAGAAAGGGGCTTTTCTTGTTGCTGACGACAACATGTGTGACATGTGAGTCTGAACCACCCAGCGTCTGTGCAGGAGCTGTAAACATGTTTACCTGAACAGGAAAGAAAATGGATTTTTCTCTTAAAGATTCAGTGATATGAATACCATACTCTTAAAGCATATCAACAGATGACTTGAGAGAGAAATTTTCTGAAAACCTGGCTTTTGAAATCGACGGGGAAAAAAGATCCTTGATTGCTGCAGCAAATGGCAACTTGTGCAGGTAGAAAAAAAAGATGGTGTTTAGTTTTCTCCTGCATGCATGTCAGCCCCCTCCTGTCTGCTGCTTTCGTTCTCAAGGGAGGGATTTATTTACCATGCTTGCTATCAGTGTTTTTCCTTTGTGCTTAATATTAGAAAACCAGATTTAAGGCTGTTTAGCACAAACCATTTTGTCTGTACTGTGTATCACTTGCAGAAAACAAAAGGTGTATAAGATGTGGTATCATTCCAGGTATTTTTCCATCTTCATCACTTTTGGACCTCATTGCTGCACCCACTTTATTATAAAAAGCCTCTGAGTCTTTATCAACTAGTTCTGCAATGTAAAATGTAGTGTGTCTTGGTTTAGGCTGGTTTTGGTTCCTTTTACTGAGGAATTAAAACCAACTTAAGTCATTGTGCATTGGAGCATCAGGATCGGTTAGATAATAGAACCTGGATAATAAAGATTTCTCAGCAGTGGGTTTATGTTTGACTTGCAAATATTTACTGAAGAAAATGCATAGAAAAAATGTTAACCCTTTAACCTTTAAAATAAATAAGTGTGAAGCTTTTTTTCCCCCCGAACTCTCTAAATGCACTTGGTTCTTATAGGCATCTTCTGTTAATGAGGAATGGGCATAGGGGAGATGCATAAGCAACTGGCTTGTTTTTAGCATAAGAAACAAAAGCATTTTAATGCTGTTTCCTCTCCACTTTCCCACAGAATCAGAGACTGTTGCAAAGAGATTGCACTAGACATCCAGTATGCCAGTTAATACCGGGCTATGGCATTGAGTTATTATACTGTGAACTTTTCTTTTTATCTCTTGTTAAACTTAATACAGCTATTCTTACACTGTAAACTTTTGTTTTGTTTTTTCTTTTTTCCCCGCTTTCTCTCTGTGATTGGGAGCCATCCTGGTGCATTAAGTCTAGCTGGAAAGACAGTCTTATCTTCTTAACTCTAGAGCTGGTTCCTTTCCTACCTTGTTTATTGCTCCCCACAGGAGATCAGCAAAGAGCCGATCGGTGCTGCCATTAAACCCTCCGCTTACACGGAAATCTGGCACTTCCTACCTGAAGAAAACTACCCTGTGTCATTGTCCTTAGTTCTGGCCAATACACAAAAACATCTGCTACAGCAGAACACTTTACAAAGTGTTGAGATACTGTGATACAGCAGAAACACAGTGCTGGTTGGGAGTCTCTCATCCTATCTACTTCTTCCCTTTCTCCTCCTCTTTTGATAGAAAAATGAAGAGGAGAAGAGAGAGACACGGTTTGGGTATTTTTTTTGCCAGTGATCTGCATAGCCACACTCTTGTGAGACTCCTGTGTAGACTTCAAATAGATTCAATATCATCAGAAGTTTTTTTATTCTCAGTTGGTTTGCAGTCAGGATTAGTTGCTTTCTTAGCTTCTCTCGTGTATGTTATGGGATTGTCTTAATTTTATTAAACAGCAAAACTAAAAGTGATACATCTTGTTCTTCAGCAATGCTGTGAGATAAGTAAAACAAACAAAATATTTAAAACTTTCCTTCCTAGAGTGTAAAAAGATATCACCTTAAGTGTAGATGTTCTGAAAATAATGCAAGTATCCATTCAGGTTTTCAGATGCATATTTAATGGTAAAAAGAAGAGCGTATGAATCTGAGTAAATTCTGTGTGCTGTCTGGTACATGTGAGGAGAAGGTATAAGCCAGCCTTGGTCACAGTGAGTTCATTACTAAAGGTTATGTAGATTGACTTGTTAGAGTGCTATTTTGGTTGCTTTACAGTTGATGCTCTT
The DNA here is from genome assembly GCA_008694505.1 of Cyanoderma ruficeps. Lineage (NCBI taxonomy): Eukaryota > Metazoa > Chordata > Aves > Passeriformes > Timaliidae > Cyanoderma > Cyanoderma ruficeps. The sequence continues at coordinate 1,434,977 of VZDJ01000074.1, forward strand.
CCCTTTTTGTTTCTGTTCGATAACAATTTCATATAAAGTTTTGCTACCAAGCCAAGAACTGTATGAAGACTGTAAGTCCCTTTGAATATGGCAAAAGCATATTTCTTTTAGCTCCAAGGTGTTAACTACTGGCAGGATGTCAGGTGTTAGTGACACTTGGGACACAACATCCCTGGTTGTGCCAGTCTTCTCTTGCCCTCTTGCCTTGCATTTTTGCTAGGTATCATGTTCTCACTCTAGTGTTAATTTAAATTTGCAATTTGGGATTTGTGGAATGTAGCCCGAGTTAAAATTCTAGGCACAGTGAACAGGGCTACATGGGCAACTGAATTAACTGTTTTGAGACCAAGGAAACCTTCTGTCTTATAAACAAGTAGTACTTCTGTTTTAATGTTAGCTTCTGAAATATAATGCGAATTCTCTTAAAAAGGTCACTATTTCATCATTTCTCTGTCAGCAATCAGTGCTTGTTATTTTAACGGTTGTGAAGCAAGGTGTCTTAAGGTAATTAACTACCTGAGGCTGTAGTTACCTTTTTTTTAAGGTAATTTGTTTCGTGAAACAATTTGCCTTGCTTGTAGGGCTCTGCATGTGTGCTGCTGAAAGGGTTAATGAAAAGTAGCAAGAAGATGAAACTTTCCTTCTGGCATGGGCTTCTCACTCCTGGGAATCACTCAGTTTTTTTAGTTAGAAGTCTGAGGATTTGACTTCCTTGAATTCAGTCCAAATTTTCTGTTGAATATTTTTAGTTACATCAGATAGACTCAATGGGAACGGGTTTCTGTGGACTTTGGGCTTTATGACAGGTCCCGTTAATTGGTGTTACTGACTTTGGTTGGGCCCTTGCTCTCCTCTGTGGACAGAGCAGGATGAAGGGGTTCTACAGCTGTTCCCTACTTCCTTCCCCACTGAGACTCCAGTTGTGGTATTAACCTGTAATTTCTTCTTATAGAAGTTTTCCAGTGCTGGGAGGAGAGGCTGCAGTACTCTGAAGTCAAAATATCACTGTAATGCCTTTCCTCGTGTGGAAACATCTGTTTTAATGCAGTTTGAAATGCCAGTGAGGAGTGGCAGACTTTTTTAACGTGTGTGGGACTCTGTATTATGATGGTAAAGAAATAAAGTTAACTCTGTGAAACTTGGGTTGTAGGTTTTTTGCTTGTTGGGGATTTTTTTTAACTGGTTTTTGATCAACTGTTCTCCATTGCAGAGAAACTGCTGGAACTACATTTTCTGGCCAAATGCCTCTTAAGCATCCCTGCTTCTAAATTCAGTCATGATTATTTACCAAAAATATAAGCTTATTGCTCTCAAGTCATTAGTTGTTTGTAGTCACTTTAAAAACATTTAACTAATTGATATTGCAAGCTGATTGGAGTAGGTCTGCTTTCTCAATGCAAACCCACTCTTTTACAGTACATACTACATCTCCGGAAATCATAAGGATTCTACTCACGTTAGGTTTCAAATACCCAAAACTAGAGGTTGAAAACAAAAAATTACTCTGTTTTTATGTGGGCATTCACACTGTATTACAAAGTTTCAGATTAACTTTCAGCTGATTAACATCAATATTCCTGCGTTTTTGGTGGTTGTTACCTATATTTTTCAAGAAGACTCACACATAGGATCTTTTCTGTTTTGGGCAACTAAGCAGAACCCTGTTGTTCATTTGTGGTCTCAGAAACATTGGTGCTTCATCCTGGCCGCTATAATAGGCCTGTTATTTTTGAGAACTAAATTCTCAAGTGACTTACCCAAGGTCACACAGGAAGTCCATAGCAAGACTGAGTCTCAATCCATTTTTAATCCTCAGGACTACCCTTGCATTTGGCTTGATCTAGAGCCTTAAAGGGAAAGAATAGTTTTGTCATTTGGTAGTTACTATTCCTTTCGGCTTAATTATTTAAGTTCTTTCATATTTATTGGAATATTTTAGCTTTTAGCAAACAAGTGGCAAGATGCAAAACTCAGTTTTGTCTTCAGCCATTTTTAGATGGTATTAAGTTATTTCACTGGTGACGTTTCCTGTCTTCTTAGTCTATGTAATGATGTGCCAGAGAAGTAGAATGCTGTCTTCTGGTGTGTTTTGTATTCCCAAATTTTAATTTCAGTGATGCAAGGGTAGGTAAAAATAAATCACATCAGGAGGGAATTAGTAAAGACTACACTGTTAACATCAACACCCCTGCTGGGATGTGGAGGGTTTTAGGGGGGCTGTTTCTTTGGAGTTTAACATCTGGGCAGAAATTGTTTTATCAAATGTTGGTTATGTTGTGACAGTAATGACTAAAGAAGAGTCTCAGTGTATTACTGGTATTTCTAATATTTCAAAATGGTAAATAAGTAAAAAAGCATAAGTCTTCCTCAAAACAAAAATTTCCCAGAAGCGTGTAAATAAGTGCCAGGCCTGGAAAGTCATCTTGCCTGGGACAAACACATGCAAGGCTAGGCTTTACCACCACAGCTGCTTGTCACAGGTGGAGCTGTGTGGGAAGTGGCTGTGGGTGCAGGTGGGTGCTGCTCCTGCCTGGCCAGCATGAGGCAAAGGTGGGTGTGAAGAGTGTTCTCAGATCTTCATTTGTGAAGATGTGTGGTTAGTTCCAGTCATGAGACACTGCAATACGTCAGTTTGGGTAGAGATTCTTTCCTGCTGAGGGAAATGCTGTTTGAAGTCTTTAGGAGGTTAAAAAAAAAAAAAAAGGACAAACCCCCAAGCAAAGGTTGGAGAGCAGAGGGTTGTATGCATGGGTGCTGGATGGGTGAGGCAAAGCCTGTATGGGGAAGGAGGGAGAGTGGAATAGGCAGGAGACTGCTTCTGACAGAAGATCTGATACCTGATTTCTGATGCACTTTGCTGTCTTTCCATGAAGGAATGTATTTGGCTGCTGCATGAGAAGACAACAGCAGTAAATATCTTTGACCTCAGTTGGCTGGGTGATGCCTTGAAATACTGGAGTTGTTGTTGAGTTGTGTAGGGGGTTTCATGAGTGTATTGTTTTGTAATGCTTTCTATTTCCATATTATGTTGGCAAGTTTTTTAAACCTTTTATGAGCCATTGCCTCTAATACTCTGAGTTGATTTTTTCAGCTAATTATTATGTGCTCATGTATTTCTCAGTCTTGGTTTGCTTTTCTGGTTGTCCAGTTCCTTGCATCTTATTTTATTGATGTTGGAAAGAGTAACAAAAACTTGATATTTTAAAAAACTGTTCACAATTGCAACTTTCTAATCTTTGTGACCATTTCTTTTAAGGTAAGACTAGAGTTGCTTTCATTTTTCCTACTGAGCTACAGTTTGTTTATTTAATAATCTATGTCTTTCTTGCATAGATAAGTAATATTCCTGAGTGACAGTCAAGGAGAATGGGAAGCCCAGTCAAGAGCAGTGAGACTTGATGAATAAAATACTGACTCCAGTTAAATGCAGCATAGCTTTATAAATCTATTTCAGTACTCCTGAGAAAAATACTACTTTCATCACACAGTATGTAAGCACCTTTCAGGCAATAAAAATGTATGTACTGAGTCTTCCGGTATCTTGGCCTATACATCCAATTCCTTGTGTGAGTACCTGGCAACTTACATTTATGTGTTAGGAGGACAGGTGATGGTAGAGTAGAAAGAAGAAACTTGTTAAATTTTTATCTGTATGTGGAGCAGTGAGGCAGGATTCAGCTGTTTCAGTTGGGTAGTGCTGATCATATTAACCAGGTTTCTTTAGACCTGTGCATTTGTCCCCAGAAGGGGCAATAGAGAAGAAGGAGCCTTTTCTACTTTGCCTCACTCTGATTGTCTCAGATGGCACTGCTGTCATGTAACTATATCTTTTATTTTAACATGCTTTTTCAGGGCACCAGGAGTTAACTAAAAATATGCTTTCTCATTTTTGAGAAGTCAGTACTGTTTGAAAGCAGCCTGTTTCAGTTCTCTCCTTTTCAGCTGTCATTCCCAGCTGTCACAATGTCCTTGATGTGAGGACGTTACCCCTGTTGTTTCAAAGCAGTTTGGTTAACAGGTGCTGTCACCCAAAGGTTAAAACCTGAAAACGGGCATCTTTTATTGATTTCCTTACAAATATTTGCTTTCTGTTTGGTAGCATCCTTCCTGTTGCTCTCCCTTCAGTGTGCTCCATTGATCCTATTTTTGGGAAACTGTGTAGAGCAAATGAACATGTCTAATGATGAATGTATTCTTCGGGATGTGGTAGGGTGCTTAATTATAACTGAAAAAGAGAGCAGAAAGAAGTCCTTTGCTGTGCTGAGATGACATTGCATCCTGTTCAGTTAGGATCTGTGAATGTGAGTAGCAGTTCTTCTTCAGTGAAAGGACATGTTAAATTAGTTCTTTAAACACCAAGAACTCTCTATGATATGGGAGCGTATCAGAAGGAAAAGAAACAACTGTTCCTTAACTAACTGCATAGTATTCTGTACTTCTTTTGATGTAGATATCCTCTCTTTCTGCAACTCCTCTGTTCTTTAGCTTCTCACAGGTCAAGTGATAGATCAGGAACACTGGAGGAGCTGGAAGGATCATTGGTGATAAATGAATTATAAACCTTTCTATTCACCGTGATCCTGAGAATGATTTTCCTGGACAACACTTGAAGCAAAGGAGTTAAGAGTCTGATGTGGTAGGGAGTATTTTTACCTATGAAGTGGTGTGCCTGTCCTTGTTAGGATCAAATGCTAGTTGGGCCAGTGATGCTAGAGACCATGTTCAGTTATTGTGATATAAAATGTTTTCATTATTTCAGCAAATGTCTCTTTCCCAATTCTCTTTGATAGGCAGCTGACAGACAGTGAGGGCAATTTTCTGTTCTGTTTTGTAGGCATCCATCCACAGATGTGTAAATGGAAGAAAGCAAAATGATGTTACAAAACATGACAAATGTGGCATGATTTGAAAAAGGCCTGGGGAAATCTATTCCGTCTGAAAAAGGCCAAACTAAAGAACAGAAAAATCGGGCTTTAACTAAAAGACTTAAGTTGTTTTTTTTTGGACTGGTAGATCCCTAAAGAAGCAGGTTGGGCTTTTTATTTGTTTGTTTTCCTAACACTTTCCTTCTCATCTCAGCTAACATAATTTTTATTAATGCCCAGAAGCATCAGGGAGTTGAGTTGTCCCTTTTTCTAAGACACACTTGTCTTTCTAAAGTTTTTCTTAATGTCTTGAGGTATTTTTGCCGTGTGTGCTTGCAGCTATGTGTCCTTCCCACCTTCTAGTCAATTTTATCATTTCTCTTAAGTTCCTGTAAGCTCTTTCTAAGCTACTGTAAGTCATGTTAAGTCTTAGACTGGAAAAGGAGGTACTGTTCAGAATCTGTAACCTGTTTAATCTTCCATCCTGTTTTGTTTATATATTTCCATTGCCTTTCCTTTTCTTCATAGTATTCCTGGCACAGCTATTTGGTTAAGTCAAGCAAAATAGAACCAGTCACACACTACTGGATTCATTCTTATGCTATTGTTCACAGGAAGGACCTAGGTACAGCTTGCCTGGTAAAGAGCATGAGGTGGTGAATAAGGACTTTGAAGCAGATTTGGAGCTGTAATGACTGGCTTCCTTCCCTGCTGCTGTCCCTTCCCCTTCCTTGCTAAGCATTTTCATTTGAAATACTAAGGTGTGGTCATTGGGCATATCTGTTCTCAACTTCCAGTAATTTTTTGCTCACTGCTGAGCCACACCATAATTACATATGCAAATGTAGGGGTTTTTTTCCCCTTCTTACCTTGTACATGTGGGAGAGGAAGATAAGGTTGCAGAGTGCTGTTGGGGATGTGCTGCTGTTGAGGAGGTGCTGCAGATGGCTGCAGAAGGAGGCAAGTACTCAATCTGCAGGGCAAGGCTCAGCAGGGGATTTCAGAACTTCCATGTCTGAAAGGCAACAGGAAAACAGTATTCTTGCCAACTTTAAACTTTAGATAGGAGCAGATTGTAGGATGGCTTGTTATAACAACCTATTTTGATACATTCTAGCTACTGAGTGCTGAAAGTAAATTTGCATTTTCAGTACAGATTTGTTTTGTAGACATCTATATATATATACATCTATATCTATATATCTGTAGTTATATCCAATAATTTAATCTATTAGAGTGGCCTGAATGCTCCCAGTAGTAACACAAGGTAGACTTCTGTTCATAAGTGTTGTAATGATAGTAAAACCACAGAGACTAACTCTATGGAACAGACTATTCTGACAACTTCTGCCCTTCATGGTAAGGCTTACCTTGTACATTTTCCAGATTTGGAATTGACAGATGTACTGTATTCCTGGAACGCTAAATATGATTTTGAGCAAGTATTGGAAGATAGAATTGGTTCCATAGTGCAATCAAAATGCTGGGAGGCTTTCTGAACAAAAGTGAAATAATACCTTAGAAATGAGAAGCAGAATTTAATTGGTAGTTGTGGCATAGGAAAAGGGAAATAGTTCCAGTGACATGTCACGCTGTATAACGTACCACAGTTCTCTCTATTTCACCACGTGATTAATCACGCCTGCATAGTTCATGTGGTAGCTACATGATGGAGACAGACACGTTAAAAAGATGAGCCCGGCTTTTACCTCAGCATGTGAGTGAATAAAACTAGTGGCAGATTTTCTGTGAACTAAGCCAGTTCACAGAAGTAGAATTTTAGCTTTCCAACTGTGAAAGATACAAATAGACTTACTTGAATAAAAATCATGAGATGCAGCAGAGGTTTATGATCCTGACAGAAAATTCTTATGAGATGTTTGATGCAAACCATTGTCTGTGGATCTGATGCTTCAAAAATATTTTTGGCAGCACTGTTTGTGACAGTGCTAAGATGCTTTCCTTCAGAAGTGAAATAAAGTAAGGTGGTTAAGAACTCCAGCAAATATGAGCATTTTCTTTGTTTTAGTATGGAGTTGCAAGCCTTCTCCATTTATTTATGTCATATGCCTTGAAAAAAGTAATTAAAAAACTCCTTGTTGTGCAGGACTGTATGCAAATCATTTAATTGCATTTGCTTTTTCATATGTATGGTGTCTCAATACTTTGGCATATAGAAAATACATACAACTTTTTAGAAAAGAGTATTCACTCTCTCAAAAAAAGAACTCTTTTTTTGAGTTGGTAAGAAAACAGAAGTGCTGAAAGCTTATGAAATGTCTTGTTCTAATCGTTAACAATTGCCTATATTTAGCTCTCATTTCATCTTTTTGACTTTTCACAATATTTTTAAGCATTTTAAAGGTCGCATATAGCAAATTCTCAGAACAAAAGTGTTTGTGACTCTTCAAGTTCCAAGATGCTCACTTGCTGCGTAAAGTCTTCCAGGCTTGTGCTGTGATGTATCTTAATAGGCATCCTAATGAAGCTTTTTATCCCTTAAGTATTTCCCCAACCTGTCTACCTTTAAAGAATTCATGTGTCTTCTTCAGCCACAGTTTTAAGTAGGACTGTCAATCCAATGTGTGTCTTGTTCATTCTTGGGTCTGCTGTCGGAACACTTTGTAGCTGAAGTGTGTGTGCGCATGTGCAGCTGCATGTGCTGTTTTCCTGCCTTTTCCTTTTGTCTGTCAAGCTTCTGGCTGATAGCAGATTAGCCATCTGAATGTGGGCAGCAAAGAGTAATGGGCTGTACAGAATGCCTGGGGCTCCTTGCCTACAATAAAATGACTCCATTATAAAGCAAAAAATGACAAGCCTGCCATGGAAGATGTCTGTACTGGGGAGATGGAGAGAGTAGCCTTTGGTTTATGATCGTGTTAATGGGTGTAAAATAAACTTAAGTTTTTTCAACTGTCAAAAGTATTCCTAGGTGCTTTACAGAGCAGTGCTGACGGTTCTTCAAGCAGGAAAATACTTATGAGCTAAATCGGTGATGTACTACTTGCTATTCCTGATTGCTGTATATGTGTGGGGGAAGGAAGGGAGTAACAGCATGATGGCTCAGTTTCATTTTCATCATGCAGGTGTGCGTGGTTTTTTCCTTTCTTTTCAATTTTTTTTATCTCTAATGTTTTGCTTAGTTACAGGATTACATAATCTGCCCTGCAGAAGTGTGTTGGCTTTATTAAGTCTTTTGGAAGATGTGGTAATACAGATTTGAAGGAAATTGGGCCAGGAACACGGCTGAGACACAGGGAATCCAAGTGCTAGAGGAGGACATGAAATAGAAAGCTGTAGAAGGCTGGATCAAGTAGACAAATGAGGCTGTTTGCAAAGCATAGTAGCAGGAAAACTAATGGGGAATCTTACCAAGTTTTTTTTTTTTTTGACAGCTGTACTTACCCATTGTAAGAATCTAGTGTTTAAAAAACCCTCTTGATTGTCTACAGTTTACTGTGTCATTAAGCAGTAGTGGCTGCTTGTGCACTTCTAACTTCCAGTTTCAGACTTTTTTTTGTTTGTTTTTATGGCATTCAAGCCAAAAAGATGATCTCCCCCATTAAAAAAATCATGTGCAGTATGTTAATTTATGCTAAATGAAAGATCTTCCTGGTTTGCATCTGCTCAGGAAATTAAGACAGCTTCTGATATATATGAGCTTCCAAACTAACTGGCAAGTCAGGATAAAAACAATTTGGTATATAGAATATGGATGTATTGTCAAAACATGGAAAACTTGTCTTAAAATGCTTAAACAAACCTCTTAACAGACATTTGGTGTAGTTTGTCTTGCTTGTTGCAGTCTGCTCAATATGTTGCTGTGGTTACAATTGAAGTGGACTCTGGAAATCTAGGCTTTAGCAGCAAAATGTATGAATTGCAACTTCTAATAAATAAAATGGGAATACTGTTTGAACAAGCTTTATTTTTCTCATTCTGTTAACTGCTGCCGGGTCTCCTTGTGACTGTTCTGGATGTGAATACTGTTTGTTGTGAGGATCGTGTCCTTTGAAGATCTCCTTTTAGCTACATGTTACACACCAACTTTCCCCACTCTCTTGGATTGATTTGCCTTAAGCAAAAACCCTTCCTAAACATTTCTGCACCCTTCCTCTCCTCCAATAAAGTCTGCTGCCCATTGCCTCCTCCCCCCTCTCCCAAGAAAAGGGAAACAACCAAAACTGATTTTACCATAGAGCTCCACAAATGCTGCTCCCTTGACAGCAGTATTAATTCTCTTTACTTACATTTTAGTTTTGCATTCAGAATTGTTTCTATAATCATATGACCTTTTTATGGTGCTGAAGATTGTAGCTACTTAGCAAGGAAGCTGGTGATAAAACTAAAGCTTATCTTTAACACTGGGTAGTACGTAACTGGTGACAAAATACATTACAGACTAGTTTAAGAGAGATCTGTGGGGTTTTTCTCGTCTCCTCTTTCCTTGCCCCATGTGATTGCTGTGGTTTACAGTAGGAAGCCACTAGTTTCTGCAGTCACAGATGGAAAGAGAGGTGTATTCACTGCTAAGTGATGTAAAGATATCTGAGTAAGAATAAGAAAGTGAACTCTCTTAGGGGGGAAGGAGTTTGCTACGTATTTTACAAATCTTTCAACATCTGTGACTTAAATGGCACTCCTGAAACCAGTATGTTGCACATTAATGCAGCTTAGGAGAGTTGCATTTATGAATATGACTAAAAAGATCTAGACCTGGTTTTGTCTTTTATAGGATTTTCATAGTTGCACCTCAGACTGATGAGGGTACTGCCTTCGACTGACCTGGCTGGCATGGCTACAGTGTTGTGCCATGGCTGGTTTTAAGGACAGACATGGGAAATTGAAAAGAGCAGAGTGGCAGAACAGTTGAAAGATCATCTTCACATAACCAGAAGAAAATGTGGAAAATGAGGGCTTCATTATCCTAAGACTATTTAGGTACAGAAAAAAATACGCTTTTGGTGGACAATTTTGCTTGTGGTTTTTCTGTGCTTTTTATGGTGGAATAGTGGCATAGCTGTCTCAAACACCATATTATGAGGAAAGTTTGCAGATATGACAGGATCTGTGCTAATATATTCCAAACATCCATAAAAGAAGAGTTGTGATGGGATATATACCATTGACAGGGGGGCTAAGGTGTGTGGAAGCCAGTGTCCTAGCTTCCTAGAGTTGAGTGATTGTTCTTCATTAGTGACAAGTAATATGGTATATCAGTCTGTTTGACCAAGAGTACACTGTTTCTGAATGTCCCCTTCAGAAAAAATCACTAAAACCAGGATTTTTGAGACCTTTAGTTAGTTTGCAACTAAACGTTTAGTTAACTATTATGGTTGAAGTTCTCTATTTAAAAATACACTAGTAAAATATAGTCCTAGTACTAATAAACAGGATTAGCCCTCAGTTATAACAGCCTTTGGGTTGATGCTTAAGCTCTCTCTATAATTTTTTGTTGGCGAATACTAGTACAGCAGGATTGGAATCCTGACTTTAGGACGTGATAATTAAGAGCACCAGCTGCAGAGCTATGAAGGGCCTGAAGTGGCATGGGGCAGAAACTTGTAAATCCATATTGTTCAGGTTTAAAAGGTAACCAGTTCATAGTATTTATTGCTAGATTTAAGTCAAACTACACTGTATTTTAAAACTATGCAAACAGGTCTTTTGCTGCTTGTAGTGAGGAGGATGTGGAAAGAGCTTAGTGTCTCCTCTGTAAAGTATCTAATGTACAAACTAGGAATTAACAGAAGACCTTGTGCAAACAAAAGCGCAATGCTTGTCACAAAATGAAATGCTTAGAAAATAGGGGCCTGGAAGGTGCCTTCTTGTATCCTTCACTTTTTGTCCTCCCCCCCATTTTTCCTGTTGTGAATCCTAGTGGACAGCCCTTGCCGTAAGCTTTGACTTAACACAGTGCTATTAAGATGTGGAAGCTCACAGGCTTACAGTGATTTTCTCTCGCTCCCTACTTCAGCCCAGAACCATGCAGTTTACCTGTCTTTTAATTGTCTGCTGTTTTTCTTAGGTAGAATGGATTTGTTTCTGCAGTAGGCAAGTTAGGGTGTGTGAAATACTGTTTATGGCCACCTTTTCTATGTGTTGTAGGCCCTGTGTGAATCCTGGTGACTCCAGCAAATATGAAGAGTCTTTTAGATGTGCTGTATAGACAGATGTTATAAAGCCTCATGATTTTTTTCCTTATTCTGGAACTGAGTAATTCTTAAAAGAAGTTACATGAGTCAGTGCAACATTCTCGCTCCTGGCTGAATGATTGAATCCAGTGAATCCTGTCATGCTTATATAGCTGTCCAAGAATGTCAAGATTTTAAGATGTGCAGAGCTACAGTGTATTTTCCCCTCCATTCTTCCCCCTCTTCCAAGCAAGAATGGTAGCATTTTTTCCCATCTCTAAAACAAAAAAAAAGCCAAATCTATGTTTTTCAGCTTAAATAAGGCTTATGATTATCTCTGCTGTAATAATAGGTAGTTTAGGTTTCTTGGAGCAAATCACGCAGTTCTGGAAAACCTATGTGATTATATTATTACAGAGTATTTCAGTGGACAGTCTCTGATGCAGTTGGGAACTCTTTAATTTGAGTAACTTGCAGAGACTGAAATGTAATCCTCAGCTGATCAGTCTGTAGTGTATGAGAGCAAGGAGTGTCAAGTTTTGTTTTGGAGCAAGCACGTATCCAAAATCATTCAGGTTCATTCATATGTGCTTGCCCTTAGATTTCCTTTTGATGTTGACTCGTAATGATGTTCTGAAAAACATATAGCCAAAAGCATTACGGCCTTGGGTGTTATTGATGAGACTAATCAATACCTCTGATTCTATCTCTTTTTTAGCTTTTTAAAGTTTTGTTAACTGAGTCTTATTTTTCTGTACCTCACAGATTCCTGAAGTATGGTAGCCATCACAGCCATCTACAAAACTCAGAATATTCTAAAACTAGTAAGCAACTGCACCAACATGACAAATGTGTTTGCTTACACAGCATGATAGAACAGGAGGGATTTCTGTACCATCTTGAACACAACCTGCCAGGCATTAGGAAAGCAATGTGCTTTGTTCACAGCAGGGGACAGAAGGGATTTGGAGAGAAGTGAGGCCTGCATTGCCTTGTGATGCTTGTGTTGTCATCCTCACGTGAGAAAGAATAAGTGTTTTTTAGTCATCTCTCCTGTCTCGAGCCCTCTAGAAGTGTTATTTTTGTTGTTTTTCTCCATTTCTGCTAGTGGGACACTCATGGAAAGCCTACGTGTAGGTTTTCCGTTTCGGCTTGAGGGCTCTGGAAGAAAATATTCAGTCTTTGAGATCATGTAAATCTTCTGCTTTTAATGGAATCTTAGTTATTCATGTGGGAAAGGTATAGGTGAAAACGTCATACTTAACATCTGCAGGATTCAGGGGGCCTATTTCCTTAGCCAAAAAGAGCAAGCATATTTTGTGCTTCCTTCAGAGGTGTTTTTTTTCCCCATTTGTCAAAAGAATAAAGCCTGTCTCCTGCCCGAAGGTTATTTAAATTGATGCCCTAGTGTTTGAGATGAGAGCATGTAATGCAACTAATTCCTGTCAGTTAATGGTGTGTGTCCCACTACACACAGCCCTCTCGCTGCTGCCTTGAGAAGCAGTCAGCGGGGCGGTCCCATGTCTGCTGTTACCAACTTGTCAGCCTTTGGTGGAAACCGTGAGGAATAGAGGGTACTTTTTGGCAGATGCACTCAGTGCTTTGGCATAGGAGCTAGAGGTGGTAGCAGTAGGAGTTGTTGGTGCCTTATTCTCCAGCTTGGGGGAGTCTGGGTTGCTGACAAAGTGACAGAAACGTGTCTGATTGCCCGCTATGGTGAGCCAGCATCCTTATGTGAAACCACCTCCTGTAATAAAGTGAGGTTTGAGATTCTTTCTAGTTAAGACGTCTGCTGGTGGCAAAATGCTATGTTATGTGTAAGACATAAAGAAAGCATAATTGTTCCTAGGAAAACACTGCCTCAGAAACGCTGCTTTTTAGGGTATAGACCTCTTCGTCGGCAGTAAAAACAAATAACAACTTGCTTGCTGAACTGTGACCTGTTTTGGAGTGACAGTCTTGCAGCTTGCTGAATCGACAGCTGGGCTTGCCACTGTGCTGCCTGGAGCTGAGAGAGAGCTTCACAAAGGCTTTGGAAGAATACATTTGTTTTCGTTCACTGTTGTTATTTCTCAGCAGGTTTTCAGTTGATGCTCCCCCACTTTTAGTAGCCTTGAAGCTTCCCAGCCTGCTACTGTTTCAAGTTAGTTTCTTGTGTGCCTTCTTTAAATATCCTTAATGACAGCTGGAAGACTCAAATATTTGAGAAACTAAAAAAATCGATGATAAGTTATTTGATAAAGCTTTTTGAGCTGTCTGGTTAAGCTAAGTGATTTAAATGTGAATTTTTTCCAGTTTGAATCAACTAATTAACTTCTAGTTAGGTAAAAGAACCCGTGGGTTTGTTTTTTATTATGTAAAGAGGGAAGGATATAAATGGTTTGGTCAGACTTTCTTTCTGGTAATAATTCAATATTCTGAAGATGAGTTATGTGAGTTGACATGAATCTGGCTAAAAAGGAAAATTATCCATCTTTTCCAGATGAGGTAGTGCCAATTGTGAGGATTAAATGTTTGTGCAAAAATTATATTATCTCTGAGCTAAATTTTGCTAAACATGCTGTGACATATTTGGCTGGCATAAACTGTATGTCAGTGTTTGTGACAATGGGGGTTTAAACTAGTTCATTTCAAATCCTAGCAAGCAGCAGCTGAAACACTGCCGAATGACCTTTGACACAGGGACCCATGAATGCCCCAAGTATGATTTCACTTTCACCACGTTCTTTGTGAATCTGAATGCTTGTCAAATCAGATGTGTGTTTAGACCTTTTCACTGAATATGCTTGGAGGGAAAGAACAAAGCCTGGGGTCAACTTGGCATAATCCCTGCGTTTATCTTTATTCTATTATAGCGGCTTGTGGGGGATGGAGTTACTATTCTCTGCGAGGTGAAAGTGCGAGTAGAGTGTAGGTAGGCTGTCTGTCCTTTCTTCCAGACTTTCCCAGCAGCCTGACGGGTGTCTCATGATTTACTTGTGCTAATGGATGGGTGACTAGGCAGATTGCTGGTTGATCCATGTGCTTTGCTAGTTTTTCTACCCATTGCTATTCGGTAGCTGCTGCACCTACCCACTGGTGTAAACAAGCACCTATAGCTTGTCCTGAGCAGCACATGCAGGAATGGCTCTGTGCTACGAAGTGCTTTGTTCTCCCCAGTGGACATGGGAGAGGAAGTAACATGGGTTTTCACATTACAACTGCTTTTGCTTCAGTGCAAATTTTTTTTTTATTTTAAGAGATAGCTCCGTATGGTACATATATATTGTTTGCTTTTACAGGCTGTTACTTGAGTCACACTCCAGTAAAGAGTGACTAAGTCTGTTATTACCCATTCAAATTGGGAAAGGCTTTGTCTCTAAGGGAAGAACTGTAGAGTTATACGAAATGATTGTTATAGACTTTTTGCAGTATTTTTAGATTTTACTCCTTTGGTAGATTCACTTCACAATACAGGATTGTTTCTGTGTGGAGCTGGAGTGGTCTGAATCTGTAAACGAGCTATTGTGCGGTAAAGTACGAGTGGGTGGAGGAACTATATGACAAAAGGCCTAGTTACCTTTACAGTTTGTTCGCTGTACCTCATACACTTTGTTTCAGAAGAAAAGCACTATTCAACGACTGGAGGATAAGGAGGCAGCCTTTCACATGAGGCTTATGGGAAATTTCTCTCTGACTCGGGGGTTTTCAGCTTGTGTACCCTGCACCTTCTGAGGCTTTCCTTGGAACAACTGAATGTGTCTGAAGCTTGTGCACCTCATGGGGTGAGCACTTCCAAGTCTGATGCTTTGTCCAATGTTTTCCACCTTAACATGTGCAGTTGTTTGAGGTTTTTTTTCTGTTGGATTTTTAATTAAATTTTGAAAAAATATTTTTAAGGGAAGAGTATGTTCCCTTGTGTTTTAAACGTTTCCAGAGTAGGAAATAACTCACCCTCATTAACTTCAGAGATTTAAAGCACATTACATATCAAGGAGATCTGTCTTTTTTTTTTTTATGTATATAACTAAACCTGTTAAGAGTAATTGTGAAATCATGAGTATACTTCTTTAGTTTTTAAACTGAACTTTGAAGCTCGATGTCCTCAGCAGTTCTCTTCAGCTTCTTCGATGTTTTTTCATTGTTTCCTTTCTCTTTTCATAGTGTAGAGGATAAGTACTTAGAAACCTGTTCATTCTACTTGAAAACAAACATGCTTCACTCAGCACCCAATTTTCAGATTTAAAACACTTTTGCACAAAGAATTGCTTTTGAGCTGGATGTTTTGGGTGTTTGAAAAAAATTTTTTAAAGGAGAATTGTGTTATTTCAGTCCATTTTGGAAGAGAGGAGAACGAGTGCTCTGGGGAGAGCAGGACTCTGCTTCTTTTGCCTGACCCAGGCAAGCAGGGGGTGGCTGAAGACAAGCAGCTGCCACTCTCTGTCTGGACATGAACACCCAGAGCTGGCTCCTGCTTTCCTCCCAGAAGCACTGGAAGGTGTACTCAGCCCCACAGGTCACAGCCATGCACATGAGCTGGAACTAAAATACTTCAGCCCAGTAGAATAATTTTAAAAAGCAGTGGAGGCCTGGACCTATACCTGTGTTAGCTGTCTGGGTTATAGACGCAGTAGCTGCTGGCAGGAGGGCAGATGAGGTGTTTCATCTCTTGCTGCTTTAAGGAACATGTTTAGTGCCTTTGACACTACCAATGTAATTTTGCTCAGAATCTCAGACTGAGCAAGCTTTCTTGCTTGGATGCTGCCCTGACTGTGTACCCTATCACAACCTGCCTTGGTTTGGATGTTGCACTTACATACCTGAATGTCACTAGCCTGCATTTAGGAGCCCACAAATCTGCCTGTAGTGTTCTTTGTTGCATGCTTAGTTCAATTGTATAATATTAATGGCAGCAAGAGCTTGCATCTTAAACCCCCTTACTGCTGCAGGCTGTAAACTAGTAAGTTACAAAATATGTCACAATGCTTTCTGTTTCTCAGTACAAGAAAACTCTGAACAGTTGCACCATAAGTGAGTGAAACTGATGTGTTTTTCAGAGCTTTTTATGAGCTCTCATCTACTAATCTTGGGTACTTGTAAATAATACCAGAAAATCCTGTGCTTGTATTAATGAGAATGAAAAGGCAAGAGTCAAATGTTCACTTTTGCAGTTTCAAGTTTTTTAATTGGTAAATCAAACCTTCTGTTCTTAAAATGCTACTTATACATTATGTAAAAACAGCTTTTATTTCAGCCTCCCTCCTCTTCTGTCAGGCTATGAAACTACTGCTGTGTAAGAGTTTCTATTTTTTTTATGTTCTCTGTTTCCAGACTGTTTCAAACTTGAAATGTTAAGGGAGGTTTTCTAGTAACTGATGTTACAGAAACTAAGCTCCCAGAGCTTCTCCATTGGTTTCCAAGCCTGGTGTGTTCTCCTGGGGTTCTTTTGGGTCTAGTAGTGTGAGGCTGGGATTTGGAGAAGCATCTCTACCAGCTGTGGAGTGAAAAGGCTGAACTGGAGAAGCAGTGCCGGAGGAAACAAACCTGCTGTTTTGTATCTAGTTGCGAAGCTGATCTGATTTCACAGTTGATCTCAAATGCAGTCTAGTTCAAGGAGACAGCTATATACTTCAGTATACCAACAGCTGACAATTCAGGAATGTAAACTTGTTGGATTTTACATTTCTCTTACTGTCCCAAGTGCAAGTGCCTGGGGGAATAAATAACTCTAATGTGCCTTAAAGGCTAATTTGGATAGTTGAGACCATAAAGGCACAGACAGAAGTGTATTCTAAGTGACAGTGCCTGGCAGAATAGCTGACCAGAAGCCTGCTGTGTGGGGGTCCTTCAGCTCATCCACCCCTTCAACTTGCCACGCTGCTGCAGTCTTCTTGCTAATTTGGGAAGTCTTCCTTCTGAAGCCCGGAGCCCATTGGCATAAAGCATTCCTTCAAACTGGACTGAAACCTGTGTTCTACCTTCCTGCTCTGGCTTTGAGCTCCTAAACATTGTAATGTGTTGAACATGTGAATGGTCTTATCTCAAAATTGAAAGTGGTGGGTTTGTCTCCAGATTTCTCTCTCTCTCTGGGAGCAGTTGAGTTGAGTCCTCTTGGATGTCTGGCTACTGACAGCCCCAAGGCTTTTGTTTTGCTTTGAAGTTCAGCTAACTACTGTCAATTGGTTATGTTTTAGAATGCCTTGTTCCAAAAGGAAAATTAAAAGTTACTTCACCTGTTCATTTAAAAATGGCTCTAATCCTATTCAAGTAGCAACTACTCAGGACTGAAATAAGCCAACAGCTCCACACTGCTAGTACTGTGGAACTGCTTGCCAGGATTTTTATTTGTTGGTTGGTGTGATTTACTTCTTGAAGCCAGTCCTGTCCTAGTAGCTAAGAGAGGATGCAAGACAATCAAAATAATTACCAATTTAGGTCCTCAGGCAAAATAACAGAGGCTGCTACTTGGGATTACTTGACAAAGTATTAGATGAAGGAAATAATATCCTGTCAGGTAAAGGTTTAGGGAAAATGTTAGGTCTGTTGGTCATGTTGAAAAAGTAAAAGTGATGAAAGAACAGCTTTTGTCAGACTTGAAGACAGCAGAATAATGCAGAATCACTGTCATGTTATTTACAGCATTATTTTGCTCAAGTCTTCATGTAACTGCTGCTTGAATCTCTGCTTTAATATGTTGATTTCTTGACTGAAAATCATTCCTGGTCAAGGAGGCAGGCAAGGCCAAAGGAGAAGAAGAAATAATGAATTGTAGATAGAGGTTTCACTCACACTCTGCCCTGGAGAATCCTGTTCACCAAGAAAGCTGGGTGTAGACGAACACCCCAGTAGGCCAACTGTTGGCATCTCAAGGGTTAAGAATGTAGTCTGTGCTTTCACTGCTTTCACTCTTCTGTCCTTTCCTCTGATACTGAGGGACTGAGAGAGAGAGGGATGTTAGCCTGCATAATTGTCAAACAAGTGGTCCCAGTGTTATTCTATGGACAACCAATTGATGCAATCTGTGGCTCTGTCAACAAGTGGATCTGTTATCTCACAATTGGGAGAGATTAAGAACAAGTGGTCAATTTACGGCAATTCAGGGAAGTGGTGCTTTGTTGTCTTATTGCAGTGTCTGAGTATGCCCTAACTCAAACTGTAGCTTCTGTGTTGTTGGAGCTTTCTGGTATGGTTTTTTTGGTGGTTTTTTTGGGCTTTTTTTTTTTGGTTTGGTTTGGTTTGGTTTTTTTGATTGTTGTTATTGTTGGGGTTTTTTTGGGTTTTTTTGGGGGGGTGGTTTGCTCAGTTTAGAATATGTTATTTTCTTTCACTTGACCTTTATTTAATTTTCTAGTTTGTAAGTCCGGTGCTATGTACGTACCTGTGGCAACTGGGAAAAATGTGACACAACTATAATAAAAAGATACATCCAGGTGAGCCCTTCCCTACTCACACAGTTCATGAATGAAGGACATTTTCCCTGAGCAGTTGTATGCTGGAAGTCATTCAGATGTGTTGCTATTTTTAAAGACAACTTTTGTAGGCAGAATCTTTCCCTCCTTATGTATATCTAGAAACTATTTTCTTTTCATACAGACTGAAACCTGTATGGAACATAGTTCAGGAATTCAGTTTGTTCTGTTAGCAGGCTTTCTTATTGACTTCTGTTTTCTCCCACGTCCTTTTTCAGAGGTTTTTTAAAGGACTGCTGTCCCAGGGGTTGCTTACAGCATGTGTATGTTTGGCCTATCAGCATGCCTATGTACTTTGGCTGTATAAATTGTAGGGTTGGCTCACAGTCTTGGGCACCTAAATTTAGATGCCAGGGTGTGAGCTCATTGCCTGTGCTCTCATTATAGTCTGCAGGGACTTAGCCAGTGGACCTGAAGAATGGTTCAGCTGACTGAACATAGGTATCTGCTTTAGGATGAGTAGAATATACCATTGATTATAGTGGGAATTTAAGCAGCTAGTTGATGCAAAAATGCCTGAATCTAGGTTTTACTGTCTGGGAGCTGTGTATCACCGTAATGCTGTTTTTACCTCTACCAGTTAAAAAACTGTTTTATGCTCTTTCACTGTTAAAACTCCCTTAGTGTGTTCTCTTCTCTATTACTTTCGTTTGAAAATAATAATAGAGATTGAAATTCCTGAGTGCTAAAAGCTACATCTTGAAGATGTTACCTGTCTAGAACTTTCTCTAACAATCTAATCTTCAATTCTCTGGGAGTCACAGACTGGTATCTTAGTTCAGCTGGGAAACAGGCTACCTTCCATCCCCTGCCCCAGGTATCTCCCTTCAAATCAGGTTTCTTGTGTCTGCTACTGGGAAAGGAATGAGCTCCTTGCAATCTATATGTTATCTCAGAGTGTTGTGAAGAAACAGCAGTGAGGTTGTGCTGTCTTCTCTTGTTCAGCTGCATGTGCTGTCATAGATGGTCACAACTGGCTTTTGACTTAAGATGTTAATTTCTGTTGATTACGTGACAGTGCTTCTGTACTGAAACGGTGATAATAAGTGAGACCGAGGCATTGGAGTGGGGAGGTTAATAATGGGAAAAGCTGGTTTGAAGGTTTGAATTGAGATCTATCTGTGAAGGACTGATTTTTTTATTATTATTTTTTAATTTTTTTTTAGTAGTGAAGTTTTCAGGTCCTTGAGTTCAATGTGATTAGAGTAATCGCTAGTTGTTTCAGATCAAGGAAGAATCAATTGTGTAGCTGAGCAACTCAGATACAAAAATGTCTTTTCTTATTCCCTTCTTTTGCCTGTAGAGTATTTTCCTATATAGTAGTTGCCTTCGTGAAGGTTTCTTTGTAGCCAGAGTGCACATCTTGGATTTTGCTATGTCCTCAATATTCGGAGCGCTCACTAACCAGGGGATGCATTCAGTACTTAAAGAGTGCAGGGGGGCAGCACAGACTAGAACTGAAGAATGGTGCTTAAACAAATAGATACTTTTAGTTAAATCTCAGACCCTGTACAAAGTTATAGCTGAAATTGTTCCATCTTCTGGTGTTCATGCTGTACAGTGTTGTTTTACAGTCCTTTTGACTTCCATTTATGGGAATGAATAGGTTTATGTTAGAACAGGAATAGGTTTGCACTGTTGGAATAAACTAGGAGACTGGTGGAAGGCAGAGTAGGCATCCTGTAGGAATTCAGCCTGTAACTGGGTCTTATAGAATCTCAGATTCTGGGATAAAGGGATAGGATTGTTTGACCCATCCCTACAGGCGTAGATTTCTTTGGAGGAGATTAAGAGGGTTGGTATCTCAAACTTCAAGCTGATTTTTTTCTTCAGTGTATTGTTTTGCTGATATAAACACAGGCAGTCTGACAAGTATCCTTTCTTCCTTTTCTTCTCTCCCATAAATGTATCAATGTAGTATCCATCTACTTTGAAACATCAGTTTGTATCTGGGTGGGGGGTTTTTTTGTGTCATGGCTTTTACTTGAGAGTTAAAAATTCCTATTAAAAATTACAGAGGAGACAAGTCTATATGCATAACTGTATTAAAAGTTTTGCATTAATTTTTTCCAAATGTCCATTGAAAAGAACTAATTTAGTTTCATGGACTAAGCAATATATTAATCTATTTCTGTAGAAATCAAAATCTCTTGAAGTTACACAAGAAGCTCTATTAAAATCACCACATTTCTTCAATGATCTGGAAATGTGATATTTGACTGAAAATGATCTATGCAATGTTTTCTTCTGATCCTTTCATGTTGGTGTTAATTTTAAGAAGTCTTTAGAAAATACTTTTTAAAGACCCCAAAAACATATTAAAATAACATACTTTTAGCTGTTCAAAATACTCTTTTGAAGGATTTAAATCTATGTGTTTGATAGTGAAATTTATGAAAAGTAATATGAAAGAAACTGGTGATCTGAAAATAATTTGTCCTATATGTAGCAGAGTGTGATTATCTACTCAGAAGGAATGTTCACTCACTAACTTTTCATACTGACCTTTTGGAGATTTCAATCTTGAATAGCTTCGGCTAGAATGTAATTACAGAAAACAGTAGAAAGTCTTTCAGACTGTAGTTGCTCACTGCTGCTAATATGTGCATACCTTTGAAAGGATGGTCCTGGAGGACGCTGAAGTTCATGGTGGCCAGCTGATTGTGAGCTTCCAGGACTCTGAAATGGCTCCTTGTTGATAGGAAAATGCTAAGGAGGCAGTGTTGCAGCTGTATATGTCACTAGTGAAGACCAAAACTAGAATATTGTGCCTGCTTCTTGTACGAGTTCTTCAGAATTGCTGGCAGCATGATATACAGGAAAGGTTGTCTGTGTTCATATTAAAG
Source organism: Cyanoderma ruficeps (assembly GCA_008694505.1). Taxonomy (NCBI): domain Eukaryota; kingdom Metazoa; phylum Chordata; class Aves; order Passeriformes; family Timaliidae; genus Cyanoderma; species Cyanoderma ruficeps. Next base: position 1,456,270 of record VZDJ01000074.1, read on the forward strand.
AGCAAACCAAAGTCAAACAAATATAAAAAAACCCAACCAAACTACCACCACCACAAACAAAAACAACCCCCAAAACCCAAACCACCAAACTTACATTAAAACTTTAGCAAAACTATTAGTGCTGAGAATAAAGAAGCCTACTTTGAGTTTACCTGGAGGAAGAGTAGGAAGTGTTGTGGTAAGTCTCATAGCTCAGAGGAAGATGTGAAGGCTGAAGTTGGGTAGTTCTGGCAGGTAAAGGTAGATGTCTCTTGCTTTTCAGCAGTTACTTCTAGCATAGCTTCTTCTACATGTCATATCTTAAAGACAGTTAAATTTGGGGAATTTGCCAAATGTTAGTTTGTGATGACCATAAATAATGTTAAGCCTTTTAAAATAGTAGTTTCCAGGTTAACCAGGAATCATGGACTTCTTGAGCTGGTGGCTGAAACTTGTGTTCTGTGCTGCTCAAGGTAGCAAACTAGATCAGCATGCTGGTATCTGTTTTTAACTCGGGGGTGGGGGGGACACACAATTCTTTGCACATTTGCAAACAGATTACAGTCTAGATATAAGATTTCCATATTTGTGTTCCAAGAAATTTTCCCAAATGCTGCTTGCTTAAGAAAAGTTGGGAAAAATTTCTTCAGATGCAGTTTGATTAAAATGCATGCAATGCATCTCTAAGATGGGAGAATATTTTCAACCTTTTTCACAAATACTCTTTTCTGTGATAATTTGACTGTATGTCTTCTACACTTCATTTAAAATGAATATGCTTGCATCCCTCTCTCATGGCAAAAGTACATTGCAGTGAAAGGGTTGATGAGCAGCACTGGTGTCTGTGAGAGCTTTGTGCAGATAGTGAAGCTCTTAGGGGTTATTTTCCCCAACAGGTAAATTGTGAAGTTAATTAATAGCCAATTCCTACACCGCCTCCACTGCTGAGTTTTGTGTGTACTCTAAACAGTTGAAGAAGTTTAAAACACAAGAACAGCAGGTAGAACTTACTCTCAGGCAGAACTGTAGGTTATTTGCATTACTCGTATGTTCAAATACCAGACTTAGTTTTTGAATGATGCACTTGGCCATACTTTGTCTGGGGGCTGGGTGATACTGGGTTCTCTTTATTGGTCACATTTGCAGTAGCTGCCTGTAATAAGCTGGAGATGCTCTTGGTCTACACCTGATATCCCAAATTTCATTCAACTAGATTGTTGTATTGGGAAGAAACATAGTTACACTCTATGATGTATAGGCTACTGTTGGCTTCTAAAAGCTCAGCAAGGAGTGAGTGTACTGTTAACATCCTTCTGTTACAAGATGTATTTTATTGTTTACCCCTCAAGGTGTTTGAGCATTTTTTAGTCAGCTTTAAACGTGGGATGCTGTTGACTGGGGTGGGAGGGGAAAACATGCATTACTGATACTGTCAATGATCCTTTCTGCTGTTTATTGAATGGAATAACTGACAAAGGTGACTGTTTTGATCCTTCCTCATGTGCTGATGCACCTTAAATCTCTCACATGACCATTGGAAAGGTTTTGATTGCAGTTTTTATAGCACTGTGCATATCTAGTAGTTTTGATTTATCTTCCAGAAGGGAAGAAAAGTAGTTGTAGCGTTTCAAATGGATCAGTAAGGAGAAAAGAACTATGCTGGTCATCAGCATAACTTCAATTCTAATTGCCAGCTATTTTGCAAAGCAACGATGATGGTGTGAAGTAGTAATCTTTTCCCCATTCATCTCTTGGATGCACTCTTCTGTAGGTTCTTGCCAGTGCAGTTGTAAGCCAGTAAATAATGGTTGCAACCTACAGTGCTGTAGTTCCAATGTTTGCTTTTTCTCTGAGGTGGTTTTCTGCTGAATGTGTGTGCTCTTTGATTATCTACCCTGTGCTTCAGCATATCTAGGGTTCCTGGGCTTCTGGAAGCACAGCCCAACATGACCCTTAATTGCACAGCTGGCAAGGGACAATGATGTTGGCCAGGATCAGTTTTGAAATGCTGGCAGCCCCAGGAGCCTCTCTGCTTTCTGTATTGGGCAGGAGTTCTCTGGAGGACCTGTGCTTGGTAAACTCCAGGAGATTGCACCCCATGGATCAACCAGCTTTACTGGATAGGAACAAGAGCTATTTCATAACTTTACATAATAACATCCTCCTGTAAATTAAACAACAAGGGTTTTTTTGGGTGGAAGAATTACCTGGGTAGGAATATCCATATGCAGTGCAATTCTATTCAATGTTGAATGTAGCTCTTTGCAGAAGACAGTGAAAAGTTACCATGGCAGTCAACCTCTACAAATTACTTGGCTGCAAGCAACATTGCAGGCAAGAACGTTACTATGGTTGAGAAAATCTGGTTCTTTCCTGAAGTCTTGAACAGAGCAGATTTACTTAGTCTAGTCTAGTGCAAGTAACATGCATCAGACTTTCCATGGCTGCATCTTGCTCAAGTTGGAATCTCTATAGGAACTCTATGCTATTTTAATGTTTTAATTTTTTTAGTTTTGGGAAAGTGGTGTTCTCAGCTAAAAATCATTCTTTCAACTGTATAAACCAAAAATATCTTCAGATTCTTGGTATTGTAGGGATTTTAATGCATTTGTTCTGTTCCAAGTGTAAGGACATATGTAGCAGGAAATTGTTTTGGGTTTTGTAAGTTGGTTAGAGTTATTTCTTCTTTTGAAAGATGTGGTTGTTCTGGTGTATTCTTGGTGCAGGAGTGTATATAGTTGAACTGAATCAAGGACGACAGTCTCTGTTGGTATAATTACAGCACTGAGATGTTGATCATGTGTAGGGGCAAAAATCCATGATCTATGCTAGAGGAACTCAAGTTTAGAAGAGGCTTCATCTGTTTCATCTTAAACCTTCTTCTGAGTCAACTTACTGGTTCTTTGTGTCTTTGTCTTTTTTTCTTCTAGTTTTTGCATTCCTGCTGTGCTTTTCCACAGTTTTTTGTTTATATTGCAAAGATGATAAAAGGTGGATGCATTTTGGTTTTGAGGTCCAAGTGGACCTTTCTGCTTGTGGACCTGTGTGAGGTGTTTTCCCTTTCTTTCGCCTTCTCCCTGCCCACTTAAACCCCCTTTGCTCCAGTCCCCGACATAACTGGGGTGTTCAGGTTAATCTCTAGCACTGCTCTGAACCTAGTTTCTGGTGAAATAGGAACAAAGCTTCTGCTAGCTGTGCAAATGTAGAATATCTGTGTAGGTTGCTAAATGTGATGAATATAACAATTACACAAACACGTAATTCAGCCTTGGTTTTCCTTTAGGATGGTATTACTGTGTGTGCACCGCAACAGGATGGTGCTCTGAAGTTGCACTCGTAATTTTTTGGTAAGGTCAGTAATGACCTAGAACAGTCCTGTAATGATCATGTAGAGCTGTGTAGTACTTGTGTGTGAAGGACTAGGGACAGGGACATCCGTATTAAGTAGTATTTATTTATTTATTTATTGTAATGGGAATTTCCTTCAACTTAGTAGCATTTCATTAGTTTGAACAGGCCAGAAAAATATTTCTTCTAATGTAAGAAGCAAACCTGTTGCTTACAACTTCAAAATTTCAGTAGGTTTTTTTGCTGCCAAGTAATAGCAGCAAGTTCCTCCTGCTGTGCCATCAAGATAAAAGTTTAAATAACAGTCTTGGTAACTGAATAGCATCTCTTGTCCTGTGACTGAATTAACTGCTAACAACGTTATCATGCCTGCCAGTGGTTTCCTTTGAGGTATATCAACCAATTTTTGGTAAAGAAAAACTCCTGCTATGATGTCTGCTGGAATCTGGACAGCTGATCACCATTTTCCAGTAGTTGTTTTGAACCAGCAAAGCAGCACTTTATGATAATGGACCATTTCAAACCTATATGGTTTGCACTTACTTTATAGAGTTAAGACAAGTGAATCAGCTGTAAGTAGTCCAGCAGTTTTTTAGGTAGTTCCCCAAGGAATAACTTCTGAAAGGGACCCATAAGGAATTTCTTTTAAATGTTTAGCAATGTTTTTGATACCATGAACTATAACAGATTTTCAGTGTAGAAAGCAGGCAGCTGTCAGGCATGGTTTGGGAAGTTACAGTTTGTTAAGCGAAAAGAAAAAAGAGACCAAAGTTTTATTTCCATGAGGCTTTCCTTTCCTAAAACAGTACTACCATAGATCCAGCCCTCCATGTCACCAGCATGAGAAGCATGGAAGAAATGCAGTTTTTTGACCCAATGTATAGGATTTTGGGAAAAGTCTCATAAAGAGTATTTCTATAGCTTTGAGCTCCAAAACCAAACAAAACCTAATCCCCTCTTCCCTCCCTCACAGTTTTAAATGTGGTCGGTATAGATGAAACCAACCACAAACTAATACATAGATGTCTGGCAGTCTGTTTTGCAACTCATTTCAAAGTAAGATGTGTGGCATTTAGCTGGTTGTAAGAAGTTGTTCAGAGTCCATTATTTTGAGGTTTCAGAATCTAGATATTCACATTCAGAAATAAATTTCACTGGTATTATTTTCACTGTTTCTGATTCCAGGTTCCACGTGCTATTGTTACATTAACAAATACCACAACCAATAAAATATATGAGGTATGGCTGGAGGCATTGTCAACAGCTTAGCTTCCACTGTTCCCATGGAGATGACATGTGAATGAAGAGCTCAACTTGTGTTTTGAAGATGAGAACACAACTTTGCTGCTGTACTTTTACCTATCCAAACCTGAAAGTTGCTACGTTAGCACTTATTTGGGGATTGTCAAGCAGCTTGCTGAATTCTGTTTAAAATGGCCAGACTTCTTGAAATGTTGCAATACTCCTATATTATTTAACTGTATAAACATGTTCTGCTGCCTTCATCCCTTCCTTCCAGGCTAACCATGGGGTGGAGACAGACTATATCAGTAATTGTCTTCTTTGATGCTGTGCCATGAATAATCTCAGTAGAGAGGTCTACCAGAGTTCCAATTGCAATCCTGAGAAATTAATCTGGTTATATTTTGGTACTTACGTGGTATTTGTATGGATGCTTGTTCAGCATCACAAGAAGGACTGTTTTTCAGACGATACAAATGTGGACATGGGTGGCCTCCTAGATGTTTTCAGCTCTTTCTCCAACTTGCTCCACTTTAATGAATGTTAGTGAACAGGGAGAGAGGGACCGCAGGTAAGTGAAGGTATGTGTGCTTCAGCTGGTGAGCTCTCAACTTTTTGAGCTGTAAGAATGATACTTAAGCTAATCTTGAGTGGGCACTCCTGTGGCTGGTTCTTCTATGGTGCTCTAAATGCTTTTAATGGTATACTTAACAATTCAGACAGCTGTTGTACACAGAAATGTGCATAAGTCAAGCTTTGCAATTTACTACTATTATTGAAGCTCATACTTTCCCATTAGAAAAAGGGTATGCAATTCCAAAAGTAGCATATCCTAAGGCAAGAGTATTTTCTACACTTAACTGCTTGCCTTGTGTCAGGAGGGGAACGTCTCTTTTGGGGCATGTCGGAACTAACTTGCAGCAGGGTCAGGAAGGTAGACACTGTGGTCTATTGTTGTCCAAGTGATGCCGTGTACTCACTTGGAATCAGGATGGAGCTGGTAGAGTAAGTTGAAAATCCTGAATCTGTTGCTGCATGCTGATACGTCTCATTGTACAGCAGTTCCATTTCCTTATGCTCTGTGCCTCAAGTAGGGGTGTTCTGAAGGTTTACAAAACAGAAGGGTTTATGCTCTTTCTCAAGCATTAGGCTCCCACTGTATTTGGACAAAAACCTTTGAAACGCAGTGGCTGCTCAGAGTTGCTTTGTGAAATCAGTTACTTCATATTTCCCCAAGTAGATATTGAATCAGATATCTACAGATATTCTTATACTATGTACTACATATTGTTATGACTTCAGTTACTGTTTCTGTAAGTCATCTATGAATGAGGAAATTCACCTTGTTAATGCCTCTAAAATTGATCATTCTCCTAGTGTAGCGATTCCTGTGCATTTCAAGTTCTGAAACTTAATGGCCTGTTCCCTGGTATGAAAGCGTCCACTTTTTTTTTAGACTTTTCTCAACCATCATTAAATATACTGATAATAATTTATTATTTTTCTTCAAAGGCGGTCAAGATGCGGGAAAAATTCTTATCCTGATACTGAAGCATGTCTTGTAAATTACCTGTTGATTGACCTGTGTGAAACAGGGTGATTCCCATGGAAAAGCTTTTAGCGTGATCTCATGATTGTCATACCTGCTCTGTTAATATAAACCTTTAATTTTCTTTATTTTGAATAAGAAAAGAGATGTCTGCTGCTGTATGCAGTTGACTCACTTTAAAGGCACTATTTAGAAGGGAAGACTTTGGTTCAGTTGAAAGATTTAATTATGAAGTACAGAAAACATGTCTGTGAAGCTATGGATGAGGGAAATGAAGTAGATGTTCCAGCCATCCATGGATACCTCATCCCAGAACATTACTGTACTTCAGAGGAAGTAGGACTCCAAAGGCGAGACAGGAGCGTATTGGAAACTCGTCCTGATTGCGTTGGTTTCAGAGATGCTGGCAAGAGGCATAGCCAGGTGCCTTGACTGATGTAGCTATGGCAGAAAAACTTCCTGAGTCGTTTAGGAGATTATATTGACAAACTCTGATTTTCCTGTAACACACTTGGAGATATTAAGATAAGCCAGTAAATGTTGTTAGAGCTGACTTTTTCCTAGGCAGACAGTGCAGATCATCACTTGCCTGATTGTATTGAACTGGCAAAACCCTTCAATTACAGATCTCATGCTGCCGAGTGGAATGGGATTCTTGAGGCCCGTGGAATGTGAGCTTCCTTATCCTTGAATCCGAAGGATGGTGTAGCATGACCTCGCTTCTGTGCTGGTGCATGGTGGCTCCAGTGGTTGTCCTACACAAGGCTTAACCTCTTGCAATTTTGGAGAACCAGGTTTTTCTCCTCAAACCTGATTAACTGTTAATTCCTTATCAATTTAACTTCTGCTGTGTCATGCCCTTTATTTTAATAGCCGTGACTCACTCTATGGGCACCAGTGTGTTATGCTGAGTTCAAGTAATAACCTTCCCTTGGTCATGGCCGTGCTTCGGCGTCGGGCTCTGGCTGTGAGCGGCATTGGGTTACTCACGAGAGGAAGGGCGTGGAGGAAATGTGATACAGCTTGACAAATGGCCTGTAACCCTTTTAGCCTGAACCTGCCAGAACATACACGCATAGTCAAGGCCATATGCTGCTTAAAGATTATTTTATATATGAAAAGAGAAGAGCAGCTGGCAGACATAGCTAATACAGGGGAGTTCATGGAGTTGAGATGTCCCAGGCCTGAAGCTTCAGGCCTCTGGGAACCAGCCCACTTGCAGGAGAGATATGTCTTAAGGCTGTGCGTTAATTCAAGAGGAAAAAATCAGTTCTAAATTTTTGAGTTTTTTATAAAAGAAGCATAAGAAAAACAGGAAAAAATTATCAGAAATTGTACTTCAAGTACAGGTGGTTGGTGCAGTGCTTTTTTTGAGGAAATAGTAACTGACAAAAACAGAATTAAAAGTCCCACACAAATATAGGGACCCATATCATGTTTGAAGATACCGAATAAAGCCTCAGTGTGAAAGAGCAATGCTGAGCAAGAATTAAAAGCTTTGGAATAAGGTGTTTCCTACTTCTTGGCCTGCCTTGGCTTTGTATTTTTCTCTTGTAAACCTCACAGTTTACTATTTGAGTACTGTCATTTGTTTTCAGCTAACAGTCAGTCTCAAGACAAGCAGATTCATATTCTTGGGTCTCTTGTAGGGACCTCCTGTCTCTGTGATGCATTGAAGAAATAATGCCAAGAATTATGACTACATCAAAACTCAAAAGTAAAGTGTTCATATAACCATCAATAAACACTGTCTTGACAGGCTGTAGGCTTTTTTGAGGTCTCAGTGTTCCTTTGACTGCCTCATTTGCCCTCATGCTAGTCAAAGAGCAACAAAGGAGGTGACTCTTTATTAGGGGGTGACCAGAAAAGCAATGGAAGAAGGAGCCGTGTTCTCAAAAATATTTATTGTGCATTTTACAACCATTTCCCCTGCACTTACGTGGGCTGAAGATGTTTCTGTGTAATGACTGATTTTTTTTATAAGTTCATCTCTTACTGTTCCCACTGGACCTTCTCCTCAACTGCTTATTTGTTTCTGTCTCATACTGTGAGTGAGGAAGAAAAGTAGAAAAATTTTCCAGTGTTTGGAGTAGAGTCAGCCAGGAATGGCCTTGGGTTGTCTTCCAGAGCAGGGAGATGTGCTGCAGTGAAAGGAGTGCACAGGGAAAGTGGCATGAAAGGAGCTATGGCAGATTCTGTCCTGTGGGATAAGGGATGAGGTACGCTAGTTTCATCTTAATTTAATGTGAAATGTGGGGGAAGGCTGAGGATGGGGATTGTAAGCTCTGTATTACATAAAGGTATAAGATTCTGGAACTTAGCTTTGCGTGAAGGAAGCATTATGTAACAAAATAAAATATTAATATGAGAATTTTAGCAAGGAGACAAATTTAAGATTTAACACTTGTCATAGTCAACTATATTAAAGCCACTGGATTTGTATGATTCAGAAATCTAAGAACTGTCTGTTATGTTCAAGGGAGTCTCTCCCTCTGTGCCTTCTGTACTCCCATCTCATCGTCTTCCATTTATTTGCTTCCCCTCTACTGGGGGAGAACAATCTTAGATGACTTTTATGGATTTGAGACTGGCTTAATGCACACAGCTTGTCAGTAACTTTTTGTAATTGTTAACTGTTGATGGTGGCTTTCTCCTCCTACTGAAAATACATTTCATGGTTGGGCAAGTTGTGGAAAAATTCACTTAAGTTTTCTAACAGTGATTTTTAATGCTCCATTTGCTGGATGGGCAGCCAAAGTGGGGAAATCAGTTTGGCTGTAAGTTCCATGTTGGATGTGTTTTGTTAACAAAGGTCAATGCTTACATTTTCACTTCAGAAGTGCTTGGAACTTGTCTTTGCTAGACCTCTGGAAGAAGCAGTTTGTTAGGCTTCATTGCCTATTGAATAGGAGTTTAGTGAACGGTTAAATTACTTTGCATGTGAACTATGACTCTTTTATGACCTGTTTAAAACTAATTAACACACCATGCTTACTTGAAGCAACTTGTGAGTTTTGACTTTGAACAGCAAAAACCCAAGCTTGAGCGAGTGCTAAACTCCTTCAGTAAGACTTCAGTCCTCTGTAAAAAAATTCCCCTGAATCACACTTTACTTTTCTCTCTTACTGTTTGCATGCTTTTTCTTTCAGCTACAACCAGTCACAGTAAAATAATACTTTGTTATAGTCTACCATGAGGTGTATGGCAATAGCAGCACATGTGGAAGTTTGGCCTTTAAAGGTCCCTTCTAACCCAAACTGTTGCATGATTCTGAATTTCAGGTCAGAAGCATATACAATGCTGACACACTACTTCTGCTAGAAAAAAAAATCCCAAACCCCAACAACACCCACCAAAAAAAAGCCTTCAAGAACACACACCAAAAGAAAACCAAACGCAAACCATCCCTATCATTAAACAGAACTTAGAAAAGAGAGCAAGAGCAGAAGTATAAAAGTATTTTCAATAATGCTGCTGGTTCAGGTAGGCAGTTTTTTTAACTGAGAGATTTTCATCATATATGGTGGTATAAAGAAATGTAATTTGTATCAAGAACTAAACAAATTATTACTACCAAACTTGAAATCACAGTTGGTAGCATTTAGTTTTGTTTGCTTTGGTGACGTTGGTGGGATTTTTTTTTAACTTGTATGTTGTCTTTTTGTTTCTTATACTGATCAGTGTTACAAGTCATGTGTAACATTTCAGGAGCAGTATCAAAAGACATACCTTCAGTTTCTTTATCTAAAAATGTTGTTCTTTCTTTTTAGGAAAGTTCTTTCCTTGCCTAAAGAATGCCTGCAGATTACTTTTAGTATCAATGGCAGGGATGTCATGTAACTTCTTGTCTCAATGGCTGTTTAGAACATATAATTTAAAATAGAGCTGCTTCTGTGGCTTTCCTGAGCTGTCTGTCTATATTAAACATTGGAGAATCAGTTCTAATCACTGGCAGAGTGTGTAAGCCTGAGCTGCCCTGTGTTAGGACATGCGATCGTGGCACATACTGCCAAGAAGAAAACTCATTTCCAGTAAACTGGGTGGCAAAGAGTCTGAAGCCACTACAGCTGAAAAATAAGGAATCTGAGAGGATGAAGAAAACACTGGATTTTCTACTGATGTTTGCTTTTAAATAATCTTCTGGCAAGAACTGAGTGTGAATTTGGAAAAAATTGATATTGGTTTTTTCCCCCCTCCCAAGTTTTGAGATGTAATTCCAGCTTTATTAACATCAGGCACCTGAGATCACTCATCTATTGCTTTATTACAAAAAAGCTCCACCTATCATTATACCATTATACAGCTATGTGAAATTTTGTGGGGATTAGGGGATTTAAAAGCAAAGGTATAGGTTCGAGATCAAAGTGTATTTGTACAGTTAAGTAAATGCTGAAGGGTCATAGTTTGTGCTTCTTAGTCCAAAAAAGGTAAGTAAAAAAAGTCTTGGAGTAGGGCACCAATATGTACATCTTCAGATTTAATAGCCCTCCAATAGTGGGTAAGTATATCTTTCATTTATGCAGATGAAAACAGTGTGGACTAATATTGTTTTATAGAGGTGGTACTAAATACATTTGTATAATCTCCTTTACGTTTATGTCTGTTTAGGCTTTATCCAATTTAATGCCCTGTTGTATTGCAAAAGAGAAAGGTGGCAGTAGAGTTTTTTTTGTGGGCATCTCCCCTCCTCCCCAAACCCTTTGTTTTTGTTTGGTTTAGGCTTTGCTGGTAAAACGGCAGCACTTACCAAAAGCCCATTAGATAATTGCTTCTTAAAACAGTGATTTGCATGTATTGTTTTCTTAATGTCGTGATAGTCATGCTGAATCTCGTTCACTGGAAGAGTACTGCCACTGCTAGCCAAACACTGAGTTACTGCTGGGACAGGTACTTGCTGTAGCATGAGGTAAATTTCCCTCTCATCCTCCCTTAGCAAACAAACAAAAAAAATTGCTTGGAATTTATTGCAATCTTCTGTTGATTCCTCTGTCTTCCAGTCTATTCTGGAAAACGTCTTTACATTTTCTTTGCTGTGGTTTTGCTTGTGGGTTTGGAGACTTCTGTGAGTCTTTTGGGAACTTCTGGGTATTGGAGATCAACAGCAGAGACAGCTGGCTGATTGCTCCTATGGTTATTAGCAGGCAGATGGAGCAAAAAGCATGTCAGTCTTTTTGGCACTATTTCAGCTACACTTGCCCTCTGCACAAAGGACTTTTGTATTTTACGTTACACTGAGGATCCTTGTACAGCAAAACAAATCATGATGGGAAAATTAAGTATATGGGATAGTTGTATTCTTTCTGACTCTTCACTGTTGTAATCCTTCTCTGTTCAGCTTGTGATAAACTTCATGTTGAAGCCTTTGTTTTTTCCTAGGAAACAGTGCAAGGCCTCAGCTTGTGTCTAAGAGTAGACTACACAGGATCTAGAAGCCTGGAAATCCAGACCATGGCTTCTTCATTTGTCCTGGGGAGTAACATCCTTTTTATATCACTGTGAAACAAACCAGCAAGGGCTGCTGGAGGAGACTGTGAGACTGTTTTAATATCATTAGACTGAGGTAATTTCTGCTAAATTAGCCAGTTATTTTGATTGCCCCGAAAGAATAGGAGGAAACTTAAAAAGTGTGGGGTTTTTTCCCCTTGCCTTCACTGTGTTTGAAACTCTGAAGACTAATATCCTCCCACTAAAAAGGTAAAATTAACATCGCATCACATCTTGAGGAAAGTGAGACTTTTTCCTTTAATTAATGATCTTTAGTATATGTTTTTATCACTTAAGACCTAGAAACTGACACAGATTTACAAGAACTAGAGCGTGTTTTCTGACTATAATAGAGAAAAAATCCCAGAGTATTTCTGACTTTAATATAAAAATGAGATTTGTGAGGGTGCTTGGTACGCTTTTTTGGCTGCCACTGTTATCTCCATTTTCTGTTGGAAATTTTTAATGGGATCATAACTACTTACTCCTTGCTGAAAGCTTTTTTACTTTAGAATAGTGATGCCCCTGAAGGACATGGGATGTGCTCAGAACCATTTTCAGACATGTTGACTTGTTCCACCATTTCTTAAATGTCCTTCTTTAAGGTTTCACAGCTGGTCATGGATAGGCAATCCAGTAACAGCTAACCTTTTGGTTTTTTCATGCTAGTTGCATCTTCATCTCACTCAATTTATCTAAAAGCTCATTGAAGCTTAGGAACTTCTGTCTGGTGGACAGAGAACATCATCTTTGGACAATTTAAGTTTTTTTGGTGGGGTTTTTTGTGTTGTTTGGTTTTTTTTTTCTGTTGGTTGAGGTTTTGTTGGTTTATTTCTACTTTTCTGTTTCTCTGCAGAATTTAATCTGAGAGAAATTTTTATTCTTCACTTACATATTCCATTTGGGATTCTGGATCTGTCCTTACAAGGACAAGTTAGGAAACTAGAACAGAGGTTTTTCTTTCACCTGTTTTCAGCACAATGTGAAGCATGTGCCCGTATATTGAACACATTCACTGTGTATTAAGAATGGGAATTCTCTGTATGTATATGTGTTGAATGGGTTTTGCTGGGGAATTAAAGGCATGCAGGTACATTGCTTCTGTCAGAACTTCTGCATGGCTGTGGAAGGTGTAAAACATTTTAAGTGATTAGGAGGCAAGCTGCTTGTGCAGTATGGTTTAACTGAGTCTTTGGATTAGAGAGATATTTTCAATACATAATTGTAATACACTTTTTATTTATGCCTTCCATTGCACAAGATGTAAAATCTGTAGCATGTGCAGTGATTCAATACTTGTTAAAGCAGCTTTGAGCCTTTCTAGATGAGTTGATTCCAGATGTACTAAAGAGCTTCATCTTCTATGGCAGTATAAAATGAGACTTTGTATTTTTTTCCCAGAGTTCTTGGTGGTGATCCTCACGTACTACTGTGTCCATCAGGTGCTTTGGGGACTGAATAATTGTAGGCAGAGGGGATTTTATGTTGTGTGGATGTATTAAAGTAGTCACCACTCAGTTAACTCAATTAAGTTACATCGTTCCTACATTGAATGAAGTAGAAGTTATGTTTTTGATGTCAAAAAGTGATAATTCATGGTGTATCTAATATTGAACTTTCAAAACTGATTTGCTGAAGGATGAAGCATACCACTTTCAGGAAAGCATGGCCAAAGCATAAGGAGGGTAGAGGGGTTTCTTTCTTATATCATCCTGTCTCCGAGAATGGAAGGATATGTGGTGTTGAAAAATAAGCATTTTTTAAAGTGATCATAACCAACCTATCTTTAATTGCCTGGATGTGGTTGAAGAAATGAATGCCTGTTACATGTTGCACTCCTCTTCAAGAAGCTTCACCAGGTGCAGAAGTTGAGCTCAACAAAGGTAGTTGTGCAAAAACCTGGCTTTTTCTATCTAACCACCAGTATTTCTACACTGAATCTCACTACTGTTTTGTTAGTCATTTTTCCACCTTTCTTTTTCTTTCTGCAGTAATGTGCAAATATGGGTAAGGGACTTGCTGATAAAGTGAAACAAGTGACTGCTTTTAACCTTGCTGGAACTGTCTTCTTTGAAGGATTTGGAGGCTTGGTATGTGTCCTTCTAATAAACAGTGATTGTTTTCCCACAAATTACATACTTGCTCTTCCTTGCTACCCTGAAAGATGAGTAATGAGAAAGAATACATTCACCTTATGAAGGAAAAGTAGATCTGATCTTCATTTTTTGGCTACTGTCTTTGGGCTGTAATCAACTTCAAATGGAGTAGTTGTGTTCAGTTCTTGGTGCTGTCTAGCTCTGGTAATCAGTCTGTCTCTTCTGAATCATTAATAAGCACTGGTTTTAAGGTTGCTTGATGCTAAATGAAGAGCATTTGTTTGGTTTTGGTTTGTTTGCTTTGTTTGGGGTTTCATTTTTGAGGGTATTTGTTTGTAGGTTTTTTGGGGGTTTTTTTGGTGGTTTTTTTTTTAATTTCACTAATGCTTTATGTAGAGAACCTCCCACTCGCTGTGCCTTTGAAAGTAACTATTTTACTCTAGAGCCAGTTGAGGTCATTTTCCTCCCCTTAATATTGTCAGCAACGTGCAACCCCTTACAGCAGATGGCTGTTAGGCATTAGGTTACTATGGAAAATTCTGTACAATAATGATAAGCTGCTTTCTGTATTTATCAAGAACATACCCATCTGATGTTTAGGATATTACTTGCTGCTTTTCATGCCTTTTTTTTTTCCATTTTTATATAGTCTTTTAAAGTACTTTGTAGGTTAATGTGGAATCACTTGTTGGTTTTGTTAGTAAACAAAGACTGTCACCAGCTTCTTGCTGTGGAGTATGATTGAGGAAGTTCCATGTGTCTGTTTAAGGCCAGCTTTAAAGACTTTCCCTAGAATTAGATGGAGAGCCCTTCAAAAGCTTGATCCAAAGGGGTTTCATTGGTTTTTGGAGTCTCTTTGCATTGAAGGTGTTGTCATCATAGATAGCTCACTATTTTGGATATACTGCTTGTTCCATGGGTTAACAAAAGTTAATATGTGTCTTTTTGAGTAGTGTGGACCGAATTATGTTAGTTCAAGAGTCTTTGAAATAGTCAAAACTTCTTAGCAGAATTTAGCTGCTGATGCCTTTTTAAATATCTGACTTCAGGTTCCCTTTAGGCAAACAACGTGACCAGAAGTTAAAACTTAGGTTTGGTAAACTGTGTTTTGTAGGCTACCCTGATTGCTTCTCAGTGTATGGATATCATTGAAAGTTTAGAGAAAAGCTGTAAGGACATGTAAGAACTTAAATCTACTTGAGGAAATGTATGCAAAAGATTTTAAATCATCCCAGGTGGTAGAGAAAATGCTAACTCCATACAGTAATTATGCTGTTAAGTTCAACTCAACATGCCATAAAGTGATAGAAAAATTAAACTTTTTGGGTTTTTTTAAGGGCTGTGATGAACTGGAGCTGTTGAGAGCAATCTCTCAAGAAGAGCCATTTTGAAAATTGATCATAATTATTTTAGGCTTTTGCCAAGGCTACTCTTTGTTTATTTTGTCTACTTAATAGCCCCCTAAAGTACTTGAACCAGGTTATTTGCCAAATTAAACAGACAATTTGATTTTGAATGATAGTTTTGCTGGTATTAAATTCAACTGTGATACTAGAGATGCCGGATATAAGAAGAACACGAATTATCAGAACACACTGGCTAACTCCATGAAAGTAGTTTCAGAAGAGAAGTCAAAACAACTCATAGTTTGAGTAAATCCTGAGTTGGAGTGTGTTCCTCTGGGTGTTTTACAGATGTTTTGTGGTATACTGTATAACTCAGAGTAATGCACTTCATGGTGAGCAACTGTAGACTGGGGACACAACCAGAAGTAGTGTTATTAATAACTGAAGATGCTTCTAAATTAATCATACATTGGAAAATAATAATTTACAAAGGTACACATTACAGTATTTCCTGAACAAAGTAAATTTGAAAGGCAGCTCTTGTCAGTATAATTAAGGCTTTTGTGGTGTTAATATATATAATTCATACCTGTCAAGACTTTAAAACTAGACCTTCCTAGTGAGAGCCCATCCAGAAATGCTCTGGCTTTAGTAGCATGAAAATAGGCACATGCAGAAATGTGTGGACCTCTTTCTGTGTCTGTTTGTGTTAATAACCTCATCTCACACTGTTCAGGATGACAAATAGTGACAGCATACCAAACAGACAAATTATTGGAATAATAATGATGCATAACCTTAGATACTTGCTCTGTGAAATCTGTCAGCTATAAAGCTTTTAGTAGGTGTCAAGGTCATGGAAAGCTAGGCAGTGGAGTTCTTCAGAAAGTTAAAAGAAATACTCATATTATCCTCTAAGTTCTTTAAGCTGTAATAGTGTATATTTTTCAAGCTTTCAAGTACCATCTTAAGGCACTTCAGTACATGGAAGAAAAATGCTTCTGCAGGGGACTGTGTAGTCTCACAGCAGAACTGTGTCCCCCCGATGTACTGCTACCACGGATGCCTGCAGAGATTCCCCAGTTCCTGCTTGTCCTTAAGGCTTCAGCTCATGGATGAAGTTAATGCTAACAGTACTCAAGGATGGTTTGAAACTGTAATTCATGTTTTTTTCCTATCAGCTGGTCTTCTGTTCACTGAACTCACAGTTGTGTTTGGGAGCTTGCTTTTGCGCTCTGGCATGTAAAGCAGACAAAGTAGTAGTTTCTACAACATAAGGGATTGTCTTATTGACTCAAGAAGCAGAAAGAGTAAGTGATTATCCACCTAGGATGGGAGTGGGGCTAGGATGCAGTACAAATTAGATATGTTCCCTACTCTGAGAGGGTAAGGAGATTGCTGAACTAATTACACAAGTCTGTTAATTACATTAGTCCATGTCCTAATGCATTAGAGGATTTGTGTATTCTGGGAAGATAGGTCTCCTACTGAAGTTAAAATAATTTCCATTATCGTGGGTCTCCTGTGGGGTCTCAGGTTCTGCCAGCAAACCTGCTCCTGCATGGGCTCCTCTCCATGGGTCCTACGAGGAGTCTACTCCAGCATGGGCTTCTCACTGCCCTTCTTTGGGCATCCACCTGCTCTGGTGGGGGTTCTTCCATGGGCTGCAGGTGGATATTTGCTCCACTGTGGACCTGCAGGGGCACAGCCAACTCATCATGGTCTTTACCATGGGCTGCAAGGGAACCTCAGCTGTAGCACACAGAACACCTCCTCCCTCTCCTTCTCCACTGATCTTGGTGTCTGCAGAGTTGTTTCTCTCACATATTCACTCTTCTCTCCACTGGTATTATTCCCAAGCAGTTTCCCTCTTCCTCAGGGTTTTATTCCAGACGTGCTGCTGCAAGGGCTCAGCCTGGAGCTGGCTGGCATTGGTTCTTTTGGACATGGGGGAAGCTTCTGGCATCTTCTCCTAGAAGCCACCCCTGTAGTCCCCCTACTACCAACACTTTGCAGTGCAAACCTGATAAAGACCTGTATCTTGTGATCTTCCTTAAAGAAAGTTTGAAGAGAGGACGAACCTGACTTTAAGCAATAGTGACAAGACTGTCATTCTGTTGACGAAAAAGCCTGCCAGCAAAACTAATGCTGCCTCCACTTAGTTTGGTTTGTCCTTCCAGTGGTCCAAGAGCATTAATTTGCTGAAATGGTTTTGTTTTTAGTGGCCCTACAAACTTGTTGGTGTATTTACACCACCCTGAAAGTTAGAAAAGTTTCAAATGTGAGGTGTAGAAGTGTAACGGTGTTGGGACACTACTGGGACTGTGCAGAGACAGCCTTGATCTGTAACTATGCTGTCCTGGGCTCTCAGTGAGAAGTGTGGTAACTAATATGGTTGTGTGTAAATGCCAGTAAAGGTCCTTACAGGATTTAATTAGCACAGAAGAGCATGTGTTTTGCAAGCTGAAATAAATAACTGGTTTTGGACTTCATAGTTCCATTTTAAATAGTGATGTTCTACTCCTAATTTTGATGAGATGCAGGAATGAGGGGGCAGAATGAAGGTTAATACTAAAATTTAGATGCTGAAATTCAGACTGATATTTGACCTTTCTATTTTCCTCCCTTTTTTAAACTGCAGTATTTGTCTCTCTTCAAAGTTGAAATATATTTATCTCAATTTTTGTTAGTTTTGTGATGATGTTTTGGTGGTTTTGGAGATGGAAAAAGGAGAGCATTTCTGTAAAAATATCTTCGTATCAGTTAATATTTGTCAAATGCTATCTGTGAGACTTCTGTTAGTATGCATTAGCACTAGTGATCAACCTGCTGTGCCCACCTATGTGTTTAACTGAGTTGCATTGTTCATGGGGAAGTTAGAGATTAACAGAACAAAATATCAATCAATTCAGGATGTGATTTTGATCTTCAAGTGGTATTTATTGGCAGTTGGTAACTAAATTTCTGAATTTGTTGAATTGCTAAATATACATTTTATAGGTGTTGGTTTCAGTGATCTTTGTGAGTCCTTTTAAATGCAGCGTGCTCCATGATTTGGAAAGCTGTTTTCATGTTTGGGAGACAGGGAAGTATTTTAGTACAGGCTTATATATGTACTGCTTGTTGTCTTTCATCATCTACCTGGGCATCTTCTTGGTTTGGGTAACCTACACTTGTATCTCTAATTAATTGGGTCTTTTCATTTATCCTCCTGAAGAGTTCTACTCTTAAGTGTCTTCTTGCAGTCATTTAAAGTTAAGAGCATCGTGATGAGAACAGTGTCTCCTTTAGCTTGCTGTAGGAACTGTCTCTCTTAAAAAGGCAATTGTCCATGCAGAGAGAAATGTAGCAGCATTTATTCATCTCAATAGTTGCGAACAGTTCCTGAAGAAAGTATTCTGAGCTACAACTTAAGTGTTTATGTTTCAAGGAAAAACTTGAAAAGAAATGTAGAACAGGTATTTCAGTATCCTTCCTGAGCACTTCTACTTATTGTACACAAGTAAGTGCTTGCACTTCTCTTACTTGACTGGAGAATAGGTTGAAATTATTCAAAACTATTTGTAAAAAAGCATGACTTAACTCCCACTGTAATAGGAAAACATAAACAGTTGCAGTTTGACTAAGCCTTAAATTCTACATGTTTTGTTTTCAATGGAGAAGATGGATGGGTGGTAAAACACAGCATGGAGTAGGTACCCAAGCTTTGCAAATGTTTAATATTAGTATAATAGTTTGCAGTCCCATGCCTTGTGAAAATACTCCTGTGGTAAGATTGAGGGATGTTGGTTTCGGTGGGAGGTTTTGTTCTTACAAATTTTAAGTAGTTTTCTCTCTTTGCTCTTCAGCTGTCTCTATAGTATTTACCCATCCATATGTTTGTGCTTCTTTCAACTAAATCATTGCTCACTTGTAATGTTTCCAGACACTGTCTACTTACAAATTAGCACCTGCACAAAACAAAACAGATTTAGAAGAACATTTAAAGAAGGAAAAGGTGCATGCAGTTTTTCTCTTTAGTCTGCTCCTAGTACTCACAGTGTGTAAACTGTAAAGCCACTGGGCCAGATTAAAGCATTGTATTCTGACTTCCAGAAACATCTCCCTCCTTATGAAACATAATTGAACACTATAGCTGAATAGTGCTCTGGATTACTGATGTAAGTCTGCACTATGTCACTTTCAGTTTGGTACTATGAGGGTTTTTAAAACATCCTTTCAGTATGCATTGCATTTCTCAGTGTAAACTACCATCCTTTCTACTAGCTCCCTTTTTTTGCTTGCATCTTCCTTGTCAGTGTGTAGAACAGCAGCAGGAAGAAGGAATGGAAGCTGGACAAATTTATTAACAAGTTATAGAACGTCCTTGTAAACTATTGAGAGGGGCCCTGCTCTTGCAAGATGTGTGCAAGTGTTGGTGCTAGTGGAAATTGCTGCATCATGTTTCCTGCACAACCTGGCATAGGAACTCATGGGTTTTGCTTTATAATCTGCCTGTTGCTGTGGGACTTCTGCAGGAGAAGGTTGATGCATTTCTGCTTGTGGAACTTTGTAATTGTTTGTCAGTGGCTGGGAATGGATCGAATGGACAGGTTGAGCACCTGTTGCTCTAGATGATCTTAGACTGCCACCAACACAGTGGGTTTTACACATTTTCAGTTGAGCTTCTGAGCACTTGTAGCAAGCCACTCATTCTATGGAACAGGCTTGGATGCAGATGTTGCATTCATGTTTGGCATGTGGAAATATTTAACATGCGTAACCGAGCAGAAAGTATATTCTAAATTCATTGTTAAGAGAGAGGCAAAAGTTTATATTGTGTATCTGTGGCTTTAATGGTTCAGTTGAAAATAAACAGTGGTAATAAATGAGAAAATTTGGTTTAAGTTTTGTATGCTAAAGAAAGAGACTCTGCAATGTTGGTGTTATACTGATGTTAAAAAGTGTGAAAATAAAGTTGTTCCATGTCCAGCATGATGATGGCATTAATTCCTACTACTCTACTGTGCAGAGTAACAATAACCCCTGCCAATCTCCTCTGTTTGGGAAGGACAAAAGGGTGGGGAAGAATGTCAGACTGTTAGCATAGTTTTCTAGCCCATTTCAAATATTTATTGAGCCTGTTAACAATTACAAAATGAGCCAGAGTCCTTGTCAAAGAGAGGGCTTGACTGCTTTTGTTGCCATTGTTGCCATTATGTAATGCAAAGTTCCACAGGAGTGGGTCAGAAAGATAAACTTCCATGTTTCGTGGTCCTAATGGCTCTTCATACTACATATTGAACACTTGAACTCAAAAAGTAAACTGAACAGGCTATATTTAAAACCATAATTTCACAAGGTTTTTTCACGTTCCTATTGCTGTTGAGAGCTTTCCCTTCCTCCCACCTCTGATATCCTAAATTAGTAGTTTTATGTGATTCTAAAAGGCTTGGAACCAAGGTAATTTCAGATGAAAAATTTGGGATGATTTGGCTAAGGAAAATAATCCAAAAGAAGACCAGGATTCTTGTTAGATGATACAGGTCCTGAAATTTCTTCTATCTCTTTCTTTCTATTTGCAGTGTTCCAACTACATCTTCCCACTCCAAATCAATGTTTCTGGGCTAGGGACAGCATGTCAGTGGCAGCAGTGCCCTAGTCCATGAGCTCCATGGACCTTCTCTTATGTTACATTAAGCCATGAAGCTTTCTTTAAAAGTCTTAGACATTCAGTTGGCTCTGATTTTATAGACAGAAACAGTTATTTCATAAATATCTGAGCAGGAGTGATATACCTGTTTCAGGACAGGTTCTGTTTTGGAGAATGTTTTTAACTTCTAAATGATGCACTCACATGTTCTCTTTTGTCTCCTAGTTCTCTACTGCTAGACTGAAGAGGTAAGAAAGCCCAGATGAGCGTTCTGCTAAGTTTTGGTCCATGGATAGAGTGATATTACTGAACACAAGAAGCTTTGAAATTCATAAAGCTCATGTTCAAATTTAATAAACAGAATTGCCAGAAGGCTGCATGTGTCAATTAGCTAGATGATGTGGGGGGACAGGATGGGATCGAGCTGTGAGCAAGCAGTGTAAATATCTTTCTTCCCTATTTTCTGACTGAGAGTGCTCTGATTTTGCTTGGATTGGTTTCTCAGAGATCATAAACTTGTCAGTCAGAGGAGATCTTTTTGCTCTGAACTGTCAGTGTAATTTTTTTTTTAATTACTTCTCATTTCTTTCTTTTGGTTGCTTCATCTGTAATGTCTTGTAAGGGAATACCAGTTTTCACTAGACACTACTGAATAATGCACAGGCTGAAGAGGAGTAGTACAGTGTTCTTTTTCTGCCCTGTCTTTCAGGAAGCAACTTCCTTGTGAAGTTCTGTGCATACTGTGTGTGGGGTTTTAATATATGAGTTACCAGATCTCTGAGTCTTGTGAGCATCTTGTTTGCATAGGTTGAAAACAAGGTATTTGTAGAGTTTGCCCCCAGCTGTCCTCTGTCTGTGCCTGTAAGAAGCAAAGTAAACTGAAAAATCTATATTTAAAACTCAACAACTGAACCGATACAGACAGAAATCCTTCTCCCTGCCATTAGTCTTTGAGGAAGACTGCTATGAAAGCATGTTTCTTGTGAGGTGTGTTAGAAGATACAGAACTTGTGATTTACTGTTTGTACTGATGTGGGTTGCACTATGCAGATTTAGTTATGTAATTAGTTAATCATACACATTTAACCATTAAAAGTCTTTTTAATGCTCTTTTTAAAATTTTTTAATAAAATAAAACTCAGAATGCTTGTCATTTTAGGATGTCTTACATATCTACTATGTTTCAGCAGTAAGCAGATGTTTTAAGAAGCTGATGGGATTGGTATTCAGTGCAAAGCTAAGCTGCTGGTGATTCTAAACCAGAGCTTTTCCTGAAGTTGTATAGAAAGCAGAATTGTTCATGTTCTCCATATTCCTCAAGATACGAAAATTACTGAGGAGTGAACTTATGTGAAAGAGTAACATTTTGGGATATGATTTAAATGGAGATGTGGCGCTTTATCAGTCCTAACTTTGTGTGATGAGCATCTTCAGAGAACACATTCTGTGATAAAAATCCATCTTTTGCATAGAACAAGTTCATTGTGGCTTGTAGTCAACCATCCCATCTCTTCCCTGTCATTTATTTTGGTATCTAGTGCTTAAAATCTTTCTATCTGTGAGAAAATCCTAGTTTGTTTTTAATTTATTCCATTGATAAAAGTCTTTACAACTTCGTAGTCCATTTTCTTTCAAGTGTTAATTGGTGGCCAGAAAACCTGATCCAGGCAGTAACCCCTTATGCACGGCTTGGGAAGCATAATTGAAACTGAAGTAAACACCAAGCGACATCCCTTGAAACCTAAGAACTTCGGAAGTATAAATCTGCTTCTCTAATTCATCCATTTTAGGAGAAGATTGTTGTTCTTTTTACTGATGTTTGTGGTGGTGTGTTCTGTACAATAAGTTTGCTGTAAGTCTAGGGTTGCACAAAATGGCTTTTCTTTGTACCCTTGTTCAGTTTGCTGTACCCCAGTTTCTCTTTGTAACCCAAAGTTGCTACTTTTCCCCACAGCCTTCCCCAGATACAGCTCCTGATTGGTTTGCTTTTCCCGCCTTGGCTGCCTGTCCATCAGGTGTCAAGAGCCTTTCCCGCCCTGTCAGTCACCCCAAGACCTGTCCCCCAAGTCCAGAAGCTTCTGAGAGGGATCTCTGGTGACTGGCTGGGTTGGAACCTTTCCCCTCCTATCTCCATGTATGTCAGTGTATGTTATGTTAACAACCACTCCGTGTTGTATCCCATTGGCTCTGTTCCTACCCTCCCTGAGATCCCACCTTCTGTAACAAAACCCTCTCTCTCCTCATGCTCGGGGTCGCTCCTGAGGCACTGGTCACGAGGCGAGGGGTCTGTGCTGATCCCAATAAACCCGGGTTCGCTCTAAGCTCTGGAGTGATCCTCCTTTCTCCTCTTGCCATCGTCTTGCTGACGCTTCCCGGTTGCTGAACCCCAAGAACTGCTGCGGTGTCGGGGCTGGCCGTGCCGAGGGTAATACCACGCACTGCAACAGATGTTTATCTTATTCAATTTTGTAATAGTATTCTCCAGATTGATGTTAAAATAACATCCCTTTTTCTGCCCTCCTTCTGCATCCCAACCTCGGTCTGTCCCACACAGAGAGTCACAGAAAAACCTTGTAACTCTTTGTTGTTGCATGTTGACTTACCCGTGGGGATATTGTGCCTCTTGGGTATGTGTGTGTGTGTGTGTGTTAGAAAACAGTTTTTTAAAGACAAATTTAGTATTTTTACTACTGGATGCCTAAGTCATCTCTGCAATGATAAAAATTTCATCCTTTAAAGCATATTTCTTTTGCAGGAATATCTCCTATATCCGTTCTCAGCTGGAGGATCTACTTTGTTACAAGTGTGTTTAAGCTTCAAATGCCGTAGTCTTTCTGTTCATCTTCAGCCATTAGTAAAGTACAGGCTACAGGGAAGGGGGAGAGGTAACTTACACCTCTTGGTCAGATTCAGAACTGTAGAGTGGTTCACATGCTGGTCTTTGCTCGCACGAGTAGTTTGGTATTTATGTGGCTTTTGGGAATTTGTTAGTCAACAGCTACTTGTATGCAGTGATCTTAATCACTTTGTAGCTTACTTTCAGATTTACATTTTTTCATTTGGTTTGGGTATGAGTTGTTCATTGTTTTAAGGTGCTTAAAAGTTCAGTTCTGATTCTTCAGGAAGTTTCATGGTGTTTCAAAGAGCAGTTGTACACTCAGTTGTACTACTTGACCTGGAGAATTGTACAGAAATATTTATGCAAGTCTTCCCTCAACCTATGCAGAAACAACGATTTGGCGTTGTATGTGCTTGTATGTGTATTGGAGTCTGCTTTCTGGGGACTCCACTGTCACCTTTGTCCATCTCTTTCTCATGTTGGCCCTTTGAGCAACTTTTTTTGTTTAAGATTTGTATGGTTTCTTTTTATAACTAGTATGTGGCTTAAGGTGAATGCTTCTCTCCTCTGTTAATTTAATCTGGTAGTTGGGATCTTTTGTACTGGTTAATACTTTGAGAATTTCAGTGGTGGGACGGTTTTACAGTTTTGGGTATGTGAGCAGTGTGAAATGTTCAAGAACAGGGAATTACAAACTTAAGCAGCAATGATATTTATTAAGTAAGGCATATTCTTGAAGCAGATATTTATCCTAGGTAATGAAATAAACTGTAAGAGTCACATTGAAGAAGCATTCTAGCTGATCACCTCTTGGCTGAGATTTCATATTAAAAATGAAAGTAAAATATCTTATTTCTTGTGAGAGTTCAGCCTGCTGGAAATGCACATGCTATTGGGCAACACATGTTCAAGTGCTGAGCTGATGAGGCCAATAACTAACATTAATGTGCTTTATGGAGGCAGATATTCTACTGTCATGAGTAATAATTGCCATATTATAACTCATGCCCTGGTTTCAGCAGCAAGTGGCTGCTTGTAAATATTGCAGATTTGGAGCTTTCATGTAGAACTCTGTAGACACCATTTGCCTTAAAATTTTGTGTTTATTCTGGTTTTCTCATGAGTTCTTGCTTGGTTTGTGTTAGATACCAGATAAATAGTTAATTGGAAGAAAAGCTGGTATGTGCAAAGTACTCGTATTTTACTTGTCAATACTTGCATGTAGTATGCAAACAGATTTTATTCTAATTAAGTATTGTCCTTCATTTTTTTATTATTAAATTATTATGTAAGGCAAGTAAAGAAAAACTAGTACTTCAGGTTCTTCAGTGTACTGAAGTTACGCATCAGTATATTCTGTGACCTACATACTTCCCCAACGTGGACACTTCTGCAGGGGCTCTAGCAAGTTAAATAAGGCATTTGAATACAAATCAGAAAGGTCAGGTAGAAGAAGGGACTTAACATACTTCATAGGTAAAGAATGCTGACTTTTCAAAAGTCCTGTTATACACTTAAGAAGATGCAGATGCCACTGTAGTATCTAAATTTGTTTTTGGTCTCCTCAGCCAAATGCATTTTTTAAAAAAGCTTCTATTATTTTATTTCCTACTCTTTCCCCTTCATCCTGTGCCGTTTCTGAAAGCATTCCTAACCTCTGGTTGCAAAATGCAGTTCTATTATTAACTTGTTTTTATGTCTTTATGAAATGGCTTTATAAAATATCTGGTTACTGCTTTTGATACTCTGAGTTACCTGTATTCTTCCTATGCAAGTTGAAAGGGAAAACCCCCAGGCACTGAAAAACCCCCAGCCCCTTAAAAAGGATCATGTATTCTCCCCTTCCTTTGAATTAATTTAGAGGAAACCCTGAGAACTAAAAATTTAGATTTTAACCCCACTGCTTTTATTTTCTTCCTGCTTTCATATCAGAGGTGGAAAGTAATTTTGCAAAGCTGTGACCGGTTGAAGACTTCCAGCTTTTTAGATAGGAACCAACATCACTCAAGAAACTGCTATCAAATAGAATAGGTGTCCATGGCAGTAGGTAAAGAAGCATTTAATAAATATGTGCCTGTATTTAAATAGTTAAATGGAGGTATCAAAACATGCACTATAATGAGTACTAAAGAACAGTACAAAACAGCTGAGGAGGCATCCATTACATTAATTTTCTGATTACATGACTGTATGCAATCACTATGGCTAGTAAATGAAAGTGAAATGTAAATGGGAAGGAAGAATAGATAGTAAAGACATATTTAAGTTTAAAAAAAAGTTGAATTTAAAGCAACTGACAAGTAACAGTCTAACTGTTACTCTGGACTTGGAGACAAAAACTTCAAGGAGATGTTTAAAACATCTTTGAATAAGAACCACTGCATGAGCAAAGGTTTAGTGCCAAACTAGGTAGGATATTTTATATTTAAAAAAGAAAGGTACTAGAGAATGATCATGCTATCTTATTCAGAAGGAATTATTCAAAATCCATATTTATTGCCTGTCTGTGAGTAAGAGGAGTTCTTCTGGCTTCTTGTCAATAGAAAAATTTTAACTTTTGTCCTACATCTCCATTGTGTCCTGATTACTTGGCCCCTGAAGGAGTGAAGTTATCATAAGCTGCCTGTAGTGTTTACTCCTGTCTACTAAAATTCAGTTTGTATTCTTGTCAATTTTATAACCATGCTAAATTCTAGACTTGAGCCCATCATAAATTAACAACATTCTTTCAGTCTTCTGTCCTGATCAACAGCCTCTAACTAACCCTCTTGTGTTCACGAGTAGGTACAATCTTGTAGTTTTTTTGGGTCTGATTTTTTTGTGGTTTGGTTTTTGAGGGTGTGTGTAATAAATAGTTTCACCTATTCTTAGTTCCATATCAAATGTCCCATGGCCTACATTCAAAACCTCAGAGCTGGGATCTTGCTATTACTTGCGCAGGAAGACCACAGGATGATTTTGTGTTGGACTTGTGTCAAGACCTTGGATGTGGCCAAAGGTTGTCTGCTGTCTTCTTGGTGTGATAACTGCTTTGGAGTGTCAGAACAGGGCACCCACTCTCTGTGCTCTGCAGCTGCTTTATCCCTGCTAATGCCTGGTCATTCCTAGTGAATCAGCTTTGGCAGCCTCTGTTTCTTGCAGTAGCTGATGAACCTTTGCATGTTGTGTTTGAAAAAGGCATGGTAAACTTAGGTTAATGCATTAGTCAAAAATGGAAAAAAATCTGTATCCTAGTAGGAAAAGAAAAAGATACATTGGTGGTGAATTTCTTCTACAGCAATGCAATTAGAGACGTACAACAGAATAGGTGTACTTTGGTCGACTTTCAAACATTTTTTGAAACACTTTTTTTGGTCTCTAAAGCTACTCTCTAATTTTCTTGACTGGAGACCATCTATAATTTCTTTTGAAACTGATATTCTGATATAATTACCAGTGTTTATCATGGAGCAAACCAGCTTGCTTTTTCAGTGACTTACCTTTAAATCTAATGGATTTTTCTTTTAATAAGTAAGAAATTTAGAAATACTCTAAATGAGAGTATGCATTTCAGAAGTGGAAGGGAAAATAGCAATGCACCTTGGTGCTACCAAGGCAACTTGGAAAATCTGATAAAGTAATGTTTTCCTAACTTGTTTACCAGGCAATTGAGAAAGTATTTTTTCTTAATCTGGAAATTCTATTGGAGTTTTCTGCATGGTAAACATATCCTGCTGCTAAAATGAATTGATGAATAGTAGTTCTGATAAGGATTATGGGGTTTAATGAATACATTGTAGTTCTTCGTATTTATACATTCAAACAGCTACTAAAAATCTTCACCTGAGACTTCAGTATTCAAGCCTTGATTCAGAATATTTGAAAATGTAAAATTCAGAGTTTCTTCAGCTTCAAGATATCCTGTCAAAATATTTGTATATTTATTACCTTTGATGTATAATAAATGTCAAGACTTGGCTGTGAATGTCTTTAATTTAATTGTCAATTTTACTTAAGATTGCTTTGATTTGAGTAGGGTTGTTTTGGTTTCACTTTTAGAATGCGAGTTATCCCTTCACATTTTGCATCATGGCATGAAGAAACCAAAGGAAATTATTAAATGTATGTGAATAAGAAAGACTGAAAACAGAATTCTGTAAAAATAAGTGTAGATAATAAATGTTTTAATTACTCTTTGAACTTTTTTATAGAGAAGGGCTGGGTTGCTACTGTATTTACAGTTTCATCTCAGTGAGCACTACTGAAATGCATGAAAGTGATTCTTGTTTTATGGCTTATGACACTTGCTAAGAGTTTTTGTTCTGTGAAGCTGTCCCTTGAGAGCTTTGTGTACACAGAGACTTGTGTATCGTCTCTGTTAGGTGACATGACCTTATATTTCTTTTGACAGTGCAGGTTAAACATGTTTGCAATGTATTGATCTTGAAATCTTAGTTATGTATTTGATGATAAAAGTGTTGATGGTATAAGGAACCAAAAATTCAGATTCAGTCATTGTTATTTCCCATCAGTCAATACCTGGATAGTGTTGAATGGAGATGGACATTCCCATAGATATTTCTAATATGAAATTCTAGTTGCATATGTCAGTAGGAGATATGATTTTAAAATAAAATAAAGAAAATGCATCATTAATACATCTGACTCATATTCTTACATCGTCTGTGCTTCTATTAAAGAACAAGCTAATCTTATTAATGCCCAAACTTAACCCAAATGAATTTGTTTTCAGAAGAAGTGTTTCATTTGGTTGTAAACATCACTGAGTTCTCACAAACCATCTTATAGCACAGTATCCAATGGGGAAAAATTATAATGTATTTAATTAGGTACTTACAGTGGAGAATGCAGCGCATAAGTGAGCTGCAGAAGTGCAAAAATAAAAGCTATGATTGCTGAAGGGGGGTGATAGGCTTTCACTTCAGGCTGCTGTTGTGCTCTGGCATTAATGTGCAAATAAATGCACATATACACAATCACTTTGTCCCCAGCTGAACTTTGTTGTCCCCTCAAGGTTACAATAAAATCATTGCCCACAGTGATTGTATTCACAGATAATATGATTTGAAGGATCTGGGTGCCTTTCAAATTACAGTGCAAGACTGGCAGATTCCAGAAAGACCAAAGAAATGCTTGGTCTTCCTTTTAAAGAAGGTGATAAGTTTGTGCAAGAAGTTGCCAGTATCCCAGTACACAGTATGACACTTTCATTAGACAGCAGAAATATCACAGACAGATTGCTGGAGAGCTTGCAAGGGAAAGTGGTTTTGGCTTGTCCTAAATGACGTACTGAACTCGAATGAAGGTACTGGAAATACTGTTATTGAGGAATTACTCTAACAGCAATCAGGCTATACTTCATTCCTGCAGGAATGTTTCAACTGTCCAAAACAAGTCCTTTGTAGTTGTGTTGAAGGCCCTTCCCCACCCCCAACTTGGATGTCTTTAAAAATGTTCCTTAAAACTAAAAAGACATTGAAAGTGGTGTGATTTTTCTTGAAGCCTTGAAATCACCACATAACCACCAAACGGTTGACTTGTGAGAAAGATCAAGAGAGTTTGTGTGATTAGATGGTGCAGTAAATGGAACTACAGAAAGAGGAAAATAACCTTTCCTCATAAAGTTCAAATGGTGCTCAGCATTTGGAACAGGAAGTATATTAGGTTCTAGTAGGCTAAATCCAGAAACACTAGAGAGGGCCAAACCAAGAGTCTGGGGAACAATTTACAAGGTGAAAACTATTAAAGCCTGTTTCTTCAAGCATCTGAAACAAGAACCTTTCTGTAATGCTAGAAACTGATTAATGTATGGAAGTGGCACTTGAAGAAAATAAGGTCATGAAACAAAAAAGCAATGCCTTTAGGTAAGGTCATTCACGGCACAGGAAGTCGGACAAGTTCACTTCAGTCCAGCTCTGCTCTCTTGCAAAAGGAAACTGCCTTGAAACGGGTTGTTAAGAGTTTGGAGGTGGGGGAGTGAGCAGCCCCCTAGGTAACATGTAGAATGAAGTGACATGAGAATGAAGTCACTGAGCAGTCTGTGGCATTCAATACATTTATTGCTCAGGACTGCTTCAGTATCGGGGCAGTTGGGAAGGAGGGAACAGCTGAGGGATGAGTCCAGAGAGTTCCAGACCTGCATGTTTCACACTCCTGATTTCTCTAAGAGTCACAGGCACATGGACAAGAGGGATATGCAGTTGATATGGTTAGCCAAAACCCTTGTGAAAGGTTCTTAAATCCTTCAGACAGAGAAATTAATTTAAAAGTGAGGGTACCAGAAAAAGGGAGTGGTGATAAAATAGGGTACTCACACAAATGCAGAAAACTTCTGCTGTTCAGTAAATTATCTGGAAAAGGGTGTAGAGAGCAAAAAAGAGTAACTTCGCAAATGATGTGAAGTTATTCAGAGTCACGGAAACAAGGTGGCACGGAATTGCAGAGAGATTTCATGCTAGAATAGCAAAAGGGACAAATGAAATTCAGTGTTCTAAAAACTCTTAATACTGAAGCTGAGTACTTGTCCTGTGATAAAGGACAAGTATCTGGTCTGTGATTCCTAATACACGTGTCAAAAGAACAGACAGTTGTCTCATCTTTCAGAGAGACTAAAATCTTAACATGATTTATAAAATTTTTCTGCAGAAATTCATGCAATAAAAGGAATTGTGCTGTAGCAGCTAGAAGAAAATAGATGTTAAACCTAGTACTATGTAAACTATGGGGTTTTTTTTTCTTAAAAATTAGGCAGTGTTTTAAGCAAGAAGTTTATGAGAAATAGAATCACTGTTCCAAAGAGGTGGAATGACAATATGAATATTTGAAATGGCAAATAGACTATAGATACAGATAAAAGTAGAAAGCAGAATTGGAAAACGGTTGGACTTAGATTAAATTGCCATTTCATTTAAGCTGTTTTTTACTCCATGTTTTGGAACCAAATATTAATGTATTTTACCAGCTGATTGTGAGATCAAGTATGTAAAATCCATTTTTTAAAAGAACAAAATCAACTGATGTAAATTTTGTAGCTGTTCCCCATGTTAAGGAAAACTTCATAAGCATAAAAAGAATTGGATAGAGTGAAACATGGCAGATATTCTGGTAGCAATGCTCCTGACTTCTCTTAGAGTTTTGATTTTCATTTAAAGCATTTATTTGAGGCAAATGGTCCTGGTTACTGCAGTTGTGATTAGTTTCTATCTCCAAGGAAATCAATACCCTAACACACCATTAAATGAAACCAAAACTGCAATATGGGCACACTGAAAAGGTTTTTATAGTTCATTATATATCAGATTATCATATTTACCAAATTACATAAAGAGAAAATATCAACAACATTTCATCTAGTCTGTAGCCAGCATAATCTAATTTAAAATGAATATGATACAAAAACCAGTGCAGAACAGGAAAGAACAATAAAAGGAAAAATTACAATCCAAGGGACAAGTGTAATGCAAGGAGGAAGAAAAATCCTGCAATATAGTTGCTTCACATGGTTGCTGCTACCATAGAATTGCTTGTCTTGTAAGAAGAACCAAAAGAACAGATTAATTC
Source organism: Cyanoderma ruficeps (assembly GCA_008694505.1). Taxonomy (NCBI): domain Eukaryota; kingdom Metazoa; phylum Chordata; class Aves; order Passeriformes; family Timaliidae; genus Cyanoderma; species Cyanoderma ruficeps. Next base: position 1,487,345 of record VZDJ01000074.1, read on the forward strand.
ACTGTCAAATCAAATTTTCCCCCTGAGACCACATACAACATTAAAAATGGGAACAGTGGTTTTTTAGCAACTCTCCATCTGAATCAGAGTGCACCAGACTCCAGAGTCCATCTAGTTGCTATAAATGCCTTGTTTTTCAAGACAAGACATACCATTCTGCAACATTGCCTGTTCATGAGAAGACTTTTTTTAAATGATATTCTCTGTTTGGTCTTCAACTGCAGGAGTGGAATTTTTTTCTTTCAAATGAAACACACCCACTTTAAATACACAATATGTGTTGGATTCCAGTCTTTCTCTGGGTTTCTTTTTTCTCTTAGTTCAAACCTTTAGGACCAAGCTTTTCCATTGAGCTCAAGAGGATGCATGTGCATGTAAAAAAAGGAGAAAATATGTCAGCAATTCTGTTAATTTATATTTATTCTCTGACAGGTTTAGAAGTTTATTTTGGACAAAGGGCTACTATATTTTGCAGAGAAATTCATCCTTAGTCATGCCATTGATAGGCACATAGTGAGTCACCATCACCTGTTCTTTATTTCCAGTGTAGAAGAGTTCCCTGTGTAACATTCATTTTGTCTTGGCTTTCAGCAGTTCTGTGGATATTCTGACTGAGAAACAAATGCTTATATCTGACCAGAAAAGGATTGTTTTTAAAAACTGCTGTGTTTTGCCTGGTAATTTTACTTGTTAAACTCTAGCAGCAAAAGAAGCTTTCAATGCTTTAAGTGGGCTGTGAACATACTATACCACTTTTAGTTTAATTAATTGTTGATATCCGAATCTTGTCAAATGTAATTTGCTTTGAAAGAAGCGTGACAGCAAATGGAGTAGCTGGAGACTGTAGCCTAGCATTTGGAAGCCTTGTTCTGTTAAAAAAAAAGAAAGAACACTTGAAGCAGGACTCCTTTAAATTCCTGTCCTTCTTGATTTTTATGCTCTTATGTCTCAAACAGCTTTAACTGTTGTTGCTGTAAGTGAACACTCAGAGGTTAAAAAATGGGAAGCTACATAGTTAATTTGTATATCACTACTTTTCTGCTCTGTCATTTCTCTCCAAGAAGATTCTTCACTGAATGTGTGTACATGTATGGGGAATTGCTTTTAGGTTCCTGATAACTTGCATTTTTTCCACGTAACTCAGGTTCCAGTGCAGATGTGTGGTATATATTTAATGAAAATTAGTCACAGCAGTTTTCCACCTTATTGTTCCATGTATTGCTTTGAATCTTGCAGTGTAATGGTCAATGCTATTCAGAAATAGAAATTATTTCTACATAGGTATTTGTAATAATTCACAACTGTCTCTTTTCACAATGCTGCTTTGAGGTGCAATTGTAAAGGGAAGGTTTTCCATCAGTTTTGGGTGACTTTTTTACATTCTTCAATACTTCAATGCTTAAACCTGCTTAACTTGTGCAATACCAAGAATTGCTCCGCAAGCATAGCTGTAGCTAATTATTTAGTAGCTGTTTGCTTTAGAAGAAAATTCAGGTGAATATCTGGGGAAAAAAAAAAGAAAAAGTTGCATAATTAATGAGGTTTAAATAAATTTGGTCTGAATTACCTGCTTGATGTCAATAGAGAATCTGTAGCAAAGACTGGAATAGGTTATCAGCAAGAGACTGTCTGGCTGCAATCCTGGTATCATTCACAACTTTGCAAGTTCTGCAGTAAATGAACCAAAGATGCAACAGTCACTGACAGTTCCTCATTCTTTCCCAGTGGAGATGCATCCTCCACACTGAGGGTAATACAGTTTTGTTGGGAAGGGCCACATAAATAATGGTTTTATATGACTTTGTTTTCATGTGAGGTGGGAAAAGTGGAGTTTAACAGCCTGAACCTTTGCACTTTCATTCTATCAGCCTGTATGCAGTTGATCAGCAAGTTGTGAACTCTTGAATTTCCCACAAGTCATGTGGCCTGGGCTGTTGCTGCTGGTTCCACTGACTGCTGTAGAATAGGAGAAGGTATGCTTTGCTAGCAAGTTGTGTAACCTTTGCCAAGAGAGGACAGATAACAGTTAGAAGTTAGGAATTTCACTTGAAAAAGTTCCTAAAAGCACGGAAGCTTCTCCTTTTTCTGCAGCCCTGAGCATGAAAATTTCTCTTTCCCAACTTGCTTGCATACCCTCTACCCCTCCCTGCTCCATCTTTGGATGTTTGTCTCAGTCTTGTTCATGATACCTAACTGCATTATTCAGAGTTCTTGTGACAATCACACTCTGTTCGTTCAGTCTGTGCCAATATCTTCATGGAAGCTTACCTGGTTCTCTTCTCGCTTTTTTCTGACTACTATTCTTTATTTCCTTCCTTGGACCTCTTTCTAATTTTTTCTCTTTTTGCTCTGTTCCATCTTCTTGCACCCCTATCTCAACAGTGTCTATCAGAAGAAATGGAAAATAGCTACATGAATGTGTCTTCTTCCCACTGCCTCTCAGCACCTGTGATCGTGTCTCTGTGTCCCCTCCTTCGCATTCCCAGTTTCCCAGCTCTGTGATTGTCCCTGCCTGTGCCTTTCTCTCTGTTCCCAGTTTTCCCACTTTCTCAGCATCCTCATTCTCACTCTTCACCCAAGTGCTTGTTACTCCTTCACCTGCCATTTTCCTTATTGTCTCTCAGTCATTTGCTTGTCTTCCATGATTTGGTTTTCCATTGACCCTCCCTCCAGTTCCCACTGTTCTTGCCAAGTAGGCTCACATCCTCCCTTGCAGTTTCCTGCAGCTTCCCACTCACCACATCTGCTACAATCTGCTTTTTTTCCTTTTCCTCACTTCATTCATGCTCTTTGCATTCTAATCACATTTTCCTTTATATGTTGCCTAGGTGTCAGCACAGAGTAGTTGAAAGCTTAGGAGAAACTTTCTGGCTTCTGGATTGTATTTTCTGTGCTTACCTAATCAAAGAGCTAAAACTGTGGGGAAAATTCATTTTTGAAAAGACCAACTTTATCCTTGAAGTCATGGTTGTCAAAGAAAGATTGTAAAACTTTCTTGGTAAAATTCCTAAACTTTTTCCAGTGCTGCTGTGGCAGTATTCTTCCAGATAATGTCAGTGCACAAAAGATACTCAGTGTCTATATATTGTATAAAACAGTTTGAGTGCTGTAACTTGGAAACTTTTACTCTGGGGAAAATGGAGCATAGAGACCTCTGGCAATATTGAGGGTGTCCACAGTTTTTAGACAGCTTAACTGATAAAGCTGAAAAGACCTACTGAGACTTGCTATATGGTGTTGTGGATCACAACTTTATTGTCATTACTATGTACAAATTTCTTATTCCCACAGTGCCTTGGAGATGTATTTTAGGCCAGTTCTAAGGGATGAAAACAGTAAAATGCCACTTCCTATCCTGTAAATGGCATTGTTAAACATATCAGGCTCCTTCTACTAAATGCACAAGTGCCACCGTGCTCAAAGACCAGGCTTCAGCACATGTATTTCAATCAGGTTTTAAAATATTTTCCGTATCCAGGTTTCTTGAAATGATTTTAGCTATTTTATGACAGATGAGCTCCATGTTAAGAATTTTTCTCAAATTAGACAATATGTCAAAACTCTTAAAAAAGTTGGCTGATGTTACTTTTTATAACAAAGTGAAAACACAGTGTTCTAATAGCAACTTGAAGGTTGAGCAATCTTTAAATTTCATTCTAGCCTGCATAATTTTAAACAGCTCATGTGGAATAACAGTAAATGTCTTGTTCCTGGCTACACTGTTAGAAGGAGGAACTATCCCTTAACCATGATGACAAGGTAATTAAAGCCTCTCTTCTGCCTCTTGATCACAACTGTCCTTTTGCTCTCCCACGCTTACTGTGTGCAGTTCCACCAGAGCGAAACTAGTAAAGTCTGATCAAGGATTCAGATTTTGTGTCTTTTAAGATAGAAATTATGTATCAAAACTGTTGCCTGCAACTGTTTTCTGCAATTGAATCATAAGGACTGTGTGCCCTGAATCAGACTAAGGATCTGGCTAGGGAGTATCCTTCACTGGTTCTCTGTATAGTTTTTGAGGTCCCTTTGAGGGGGAGGGTGTGTCCATACCTTCTCCTTCCATGTTCTACAAAGATTCCTATGTGATGGAGGCTTTTCTGCATGGAGCATTGTGGCGTGGGCTTTCCTTTTTTTGTTTGAGGGCTCCAGGGTGACCAATGGCTCTTTACCTTCATATCAAAAGATCTTTTCCAAAACTATTGTGAGCTGCCAGTCTTTCACCAAAGCACCTTAGAACCTGAAAGCTTCCCAACACAATTGGATCCCTCTTGGTCATTCAGAAAATGAGGAGAAACCTTGCTGATAAGCTGCAACACAATCCCCATCCTGCACACAAGCTAGAAGATCCCTTTACCATGCCATGTGCTACAGAGCCAATGAACTAGATTTAAGTAGTCTTGGTGGATCCCATGCTGCTTGTCTATCCCACCTGCTGCAGAAGTTGAGAATTGCAATTTTCCATCTTAGGCAAGTCTTCCTAGACTCACATTTCTGGGCAGAGCACCACTGGGTATCATCCGCCATCTCCTTGGACACTTTCAAGGATCAGTGGGTGTTGGCAGTACTGCTCTGCTTGGCATCTCCTCATAATTCATCTTCCAGCCTCCAAACCCTGACAATTACTTGATTTGTTGTTCATCTCTGACAGATGAGCTGTTTGGTTTTGCAGCATAAATGCAGAAAAATGTAAAAGATACTTGCTAACTGCAGAGGCTAAGGGAACATTGTGAAAAAAGAACAGCAAACTATCCACATTTAGCAATGTGGCTCAGTGGCTCCAGTAACTTCTCAAATCAAAATGTCTGAATACAATAAAAGTCAAACAAGATCTTATATATGTGCTCTGTAGAAAGTCCTTGTGATCTAGCATGCCCCATTACGTTACTCCACAAAGTTTTCTCATCATCGCTCTGTAAATGCATTGCCTTTTTATTTAGATCTTCTGGGGGTTTCTTCCTTTTTATTTTACTCTGCTTTTTAAAAAATTGTTGAGTTTTGCCTATAGGGAGTAATTTTGCAGTGACAAACCAACAGTAATGGTATCTATTTTGTATAGTAGTAAATTATCTGAGATACTGCTTACTTAGTTTTTAATGGCTAACAACCAATATTTCTACCTGAACTGTCACACACTTCATGATTGTTTTGGTTAGTGTGTTAAAATAGGCAGTGATGCTTAGAGTTTGAGCTGTATAAACATGAAACAGCTATTATGAAATGCACTTAAAACATTCTCAATGACTTAAGCACTGAATATGTGGATGATTGCAAAGGTTTTAATTTTCTGTATTAATGCTGTATAATACTGTATGAAAGTTAATTTCCACGTTTTGCTTTTTATTTTAGAAGTGTCATTAGCACAGTTTTGGTTTTTACCAATAGCACATAGCAGTAGTCGAAAGGCATTTGATGTGGTAGATTCTATGAGCCTTTATTGGAATTACACTTGCTTTTACCCAAGTTTCGCTATGTGTAAAACTAGTTTAGCATTTAACTGCTCTGATTTTTAGGTTCTTCCCCTTAAATTCAGGGTGTTTCTATGTGTATATGTACTTCTTTCATGATTATGGCTTTTTAAATATCTAAATTCTGAAAGTAAAGCTGTCATCCTGTGATTTGTAGGGGAAAAAACCCCAACCCATTAAGGTGCCATTACAAAAAAACCAAAAAAACTTCATAACTTCTGCCTTTGATGTGTTAGAATTGTTCCATTTATGGGTTTCTCTGCCTCTTAATTAAGGCTGTACAACATACATATATATATAATTTTTTTTCTGTCTTTTTGGTTGCAATTTTAATGAATCTGGGAGAAAAGATCCAACTTTTCCTATGGTAGTAAGACGATTTTTGGCATGGTACATGAGCTGGAATTGGATGTTACAAGTGGAGCAACAAACAATCTTGAGGAAGTAGATTATTTGATTTTTCCTATTTATAAGTTTCATGCTGTTTTAAATTAGGTACACCTGTAAAACGGAAAAGGAATGTATTTTAGTGCACTTCCTAGAGAAAATACAGAGCATTTTTAATTAGTGTCATGACTAGTCAACTTAATCTGTTCTATTCTGCTTGGAAGTTTTGCTAATTTTTGGCTTTTTGGCACCACTTATTTCTTCCTTTCTGTTTGTTCCTCTTTGACCTGTAAGAATCAATACTCTCTTTCCCCTGTTTTTCAGTGTTTACTTTTACATTGTGGTTCTGAAAACATGACCTCTTGGGATCCTTCATGCCTAGCATAAGCTGATATGGCACAGATTGCTTAGAGAAGAAGAGTTAAAAGGATCCTGTTTGGGTTTGTGTTTTGTTTTGTTGGTTTCTTTTTTTCTTTTCTTGGAACAGCTTCAGCTTGTGAAAGTTGTCAGAGTTGCAGTTTTACTTTGCAAGTGGCACTTTGATTTAAATGTAAGTCTGGAAAACAGCAGGAAGCTGTGGTTAAAAATAGCTGTAAGTATTTCCTTATCTTCTAAAGTATTAATTGACAAAAATCTATACTGCCCTCATCTGTTCTTTTCCTTTCAATTCTTGAACATCTGCTTTAACAGATTTTCCTTATAACAGCAGTTCCAGACTCTCAGATTTAATCTTAGAACCATTATCTGACTAATTATTAAAAATATGTATTAAATGTATGCTGCATCTGGGTAACATGTTACCTTGTAAAAGCAAGATTTTGTTTCTTTTTCTTGTTTTGTTGTTTTTTGTTGTTGTTGCTTATTGCTTTGTGAAAACTTAAGTCTTCATGCTGGAGTTTGTGCTGTTTCTTCCTTAGGATTCATGTCTCTATTAAAAATCCCTTTTTGCTGTGGAGTGACTTCGCAAAGTTTGTGAAGTGAAATTTGAGCAAATGATTAGTCTTAAGTTCTGAACACAGTGGTCTGTAAAGTTTCATTAAGAATTTTCATTTGATTTTTAAGTGAGAAAAAGTATCTATATGTTGTAAAAGGATGGTGAACTTAGGACCAGGAAAGAAGGTTTTGATATGGCTAGTAATGTACCCCTAAGGATACTCTTGGAAGTCAGGGTTCTCAAGTGCTGGTTATAAATGTGTACAGTTGTTAAGATTTAGCTCTCATCAGAGATCTGGTAAGTAAAGTCTGTTCCATCTTAAATATTTAAATGATACAATTTTTTTACTACTAATCATAATAGATCTTAGAATTTCAGGAGTCCTCAAAATGATCATTCCTAGGTGTCCTTAGTATCTCTCAAACTGAATCTATAGCTGAAAAACCCCTCTGTTTGGCAGGATTTTGCTACTGAACCTCAGATGTGAGTGTGGGTCCCTTTAGCATGATTTCATTAACTGCGTATAATCTTGGAATATCATCTAAAAAGAAAAATAAAAAAAAAAAAAACCCAGAAGTTTTAGAAACTGTGGAGAAACTGCCTGCAAAACCTGAATTAGCCCAATCACGTGTGCACTTGAGAAAAGGCTTGGTGTAGTATTTTTTAGTTGAATATTGAATTCTGTGTGCCTGTCATGTTACTTTGATATTTTGTTAACCTCTTTGAATTCTGTGGGTTAAAGTAAAGGAACTGTAAAGACATGACCTGGAAACTAGCTGATGGGGAAGAGAAAGCTCTAAGGAAAGGATCAAGGAGCAGGTTGTAGCTCCTTGCCAGGGCCAATATCGACTGAGATTATTGGGAAAAGAGAAGCGTAAATATTTGCTAAAGGTTTTAAGGTACCAGAGACTACTGTACAGGTAAAGCTTTGTCTTCAAGCTTTTGCTTTCATTCTCATCTGTCTTCAGGATTTAATGAGTAGCATCTTTCAAAGATATTGATGCAAGGTTATTTCAGGTCTCTGACTGGAAACTCTTGAGAGACAAAATGAATTTGCCAACATTACTTGCAGTATTGAGAAGGAGAGGTACAACTCTGAGATCCTGTTTGACACTGAGTTATTGCAGTTGTTATGCAGACCAGCCAAGATCCAAAAGATGAGCCAGGTCTCCAGCTGCAGAAAAATATATGTAAAATGTGAAGCATGGCCTGCAAACCTGGAACAGTAGTGGTTACAGTGGTCTGTAATGTACAGCTTTCTATCACATCTGTTTCTCATTCAATGGTCAATGAACAGAGCTTGCTCTGCCTGTGTAGCTGTTGCTCGGGTCACTTTTGTAAAACACTTGGTGTTCACAGGAACAGCTGCACTCTTGAAATTCTCATCTGCACATGTATGTGGCTGTCAAAATGATACTTTTAAAAACTTGAACTTTCAAATTATTGAACGCAAATTATTGGTTTGTGTCGGTGGCTTTTTATTTAATTTTTAAATTGGATCTTACTTTATCACATGAGGCCTAGTCTTCCTATTGTCTGAGTGATGTTTTGAAGATGTTCAAGTACATGGATACAAAGAATCATAGGATCATGAAATGTGTTCAGTTGAAAGGGACCTATCAGGATCATTTGGTCCAACTCCTGGCCCTACACAGGACACCCCAGGAAACTCACCATCTCCCTGAGAGCATTGACCAAACACTTCTTGAGCTCTGTCAGGCTTGGTGTGATGGTGCACTGTTCCAGTGCCCAACCACCTTCTGGGTGAGAAACATTTTCCAGATATCCAACCTAAATGTCTCTCACCACAGCTTCTTGTTCTTTCATTGAGTCCTGTCACTGGTCACCGCGGTGGTCTGGTGTTTCTCTCGGGACCCGTGTCGCATTTCCAGGCTAGCTCTGGCACCGAGCCTGCAGTGAAGGTCTGGGATATGTTCCCGATCCTGTGGGTCCTTGCCTTCAGCAGAAGCGTGAACTGTGACGAGAAATAAAAGGGATGGACTCTGGTGGGGGACTTCAGCTGAGTTTTATTAAGTCCATGCAGAGCTCCTTCACACCCAGAGAGTCAGCCTGCAAAAGCTGGCTTTCCTCTCTGTACCGCACCTTAAATATGGGGGTGGAGAAATGGGAAGGGGACAGCTTGGAACCAATCCAAAGGGCGAAGGGAGTGACCCAGAACATAAAAGACAGTTAACAGAACCAAACAATACATCAAGGAAGGGGGGAACCGGGGACCCTGCCAACACTCAACGTCCTCACAGGAACCTTCTAGACATCAGGGCGAGGCTGTAAGGTGATGGACAGGACGCATAATTGTGATTGACACTTGACAATCACTCAGGCGAAACCAAGAAGGGTTTAACATGGGGTACATGGAACAAACCATCGTAACTTATACAAAAACAGTATAAAACAAAGAACAGATGCATAGAGAAAAACTGGTAAAACCCAAAATGCACCATTACAGGTCACAAGAGTGAGGAGATTGGTGCCTGGCCCCTCCATTTCCCCTCATGAAGATGTTAAAAATCAAGTGTAGTCTCCCCTCAGTGTTCTCTTCTCCAGGCTGAACAAACCAAGTGACCTTGTCGGCTCCTCTGGCTCCCCCTCCAGACCCTTCACCGTCTTCAGGGGCCTTCTTTGGCCACTCCCTAACAGCTTAATGTCTTCTTTATATTGTGGCACCCAGAACTGCAAGTAATATCCAAGGAGAATCCACCCCAGGAGTGGGACAATCCCCTCCCTTGCCCAGCTGTGCCTGATGCCCCCCAGGACAGGGTTGGCCCTCCTGGCTGTCAGGGCACTGCTGGCTCATGTTCAACTTGCATGGACAGGACCCTCAGGTCCCTTTCTGCGGTGGTCTCCGTGTCTTGGGACCCTTGTCCCACTTTGCCTGGCCAGCCCTGACACTGGCCACAGTGAGAGGTACAGTCCAGTATCCAGGGGTACCTTCCTGATCCTGTGGGGCCTTTACCGCTGAGAGAGCGTGAGTGAAGATGGAGAAGGAAGGACTCTGATGGGTGAACAGCAGCTGGGGTTTATTTGATGTCCACACAGGACCACTTCACCACCAGAGGGTCTGCCTGAAAGAGCGCAGATCATCTCTGTGCAGCATCTTCAATGCAGAGGAGGAGCAAGGGGAAGGGTTAAGCATGGGACCAATAGGAAGTGGCTCTGCGGATGAGGGATTTCTCCAGGGACCAGTCCTGGAGGGGAAGGAGGGAACAACTGGGACCCTGACCAATCACTTGACGCTCTCCATGGAACTTTCCAGACACAGGGAGAGGCCCCAAAGTGACTGACAAGACCTGAGGGTTTCATAACATAATGATTGACAAATAACAGTAACTGGGGTAAACCCAAGAAGGGGTAAACATGGGGGTACAAGGAACAAACTTGCATATACAACTTACACAACTTATATTAAACCGCATAAAAGCAAGGAACAAATACATACATAGAACTGACAAAACTAAAACCACACCACTACACCTTTCCATGGCACAGCCCTCCAGCCTCTCATTCCCCAGTCTGTCCGTACATCCCGGTTTCCTCCATCCCAGGTGCAGAATGCTGTGCTTTCTCTTGTTGAACTTCATGTAGTTGGTGATTGCCCAGACCTCTAATATGCAGTGGTTTCTCTGCAGGGCCTCTCTGCCCCTGAGGGAGTTGACAGCTCCTCCCAATTTAGTGTCAATGGCAAACTTACTTAGTATTCCTTTGCATCATTAATGAAGCTGTTGAAGGGAACTTGTCTGAGGATGGATCCCTGTGGAACCCCACTAATGGCACCAGCCTGATGTTACCTCATTCACTGTAACTCTTCATGCCTATCCCATGATCCACTAGCTCACCCATCATGTGGCAGGGCTGTCGTGCTGTGAGCTGGATGCTTTGTCTGTAAGGATATTGTGAGTGAGTATTGAAAGCTGTGAAGAAGTCCAAAAAGGTTACACCTGCTGGCTTTCCTAGGTCAGCTGAGTGGGTTACCCTGTTGTAGAAGGAAATCAGGTTCAACAAACAGGACTTTCCCCTCATGAGGCCGTGCTAGCCGTGACCAGTGACTGTATTGTCCTTCAGGTGTTTTTCAATACTTCCTGTCCATGATTTTACCAGGGACTGAAGTGGGGCTAACACACCTGTAGTTTCTGGGGTCGTCCTTCTTGCCCTTCGTCAAAACTGGGATGATATTCCACCAGCTTCCATCCAGCTGGGACCTCTCTGGATTCTTGAGACCTCTCAGAAATCATCCAGAGAGGTTTTGCGATGACATCAGCCAGCTCTTTGAGGATTCTTGGATGAATCCCATCAGGCCCCCTAGGTTTGTAGTGATCCAGCTGGGGCAGTATGGACCCCACACAGTTTTGGGGTCAACTGGGAGTTGAACATTCTGACAGTGATGCCTTTGCAAATTTAGTCTGCCTACCTGCTTAGTGGAAGAGTGTTGCCTGTCTTGTATGTGGAATGAGACAAAGTCCCATGAAAAATTAACAAGTGGTTATGGGAGTGAAAAATGTAGTATAGTGTCTTAGGGCCTCAACCTGAATTTGCAGGAGCCATTATTCTCGCCTCAGCTATGCAGTCATCTTCCTTGCTTAACTTCTGATTATGTCTTTCATGTAATCTATGCTGAGTTATTTTTATATGCTGAGTCTGCTCTTATCTCTTCTACAATGTTCAGTGCTTTTCAGATTAATTTCCCCAGCTGGGGAAATGTTGATATATCACATGGCATGTAGAGGGTATCTGCCAGTGGCTGTCAGCACTCCATTTGTAGACCCTAAAACTTCCTTGAGGATGATACAGATGACTGTATTATGAATTCAAGTTTGTTAATACATTTTCCTAGATACTGTTAGCAAAATTCTTGAAAATAACTTAGTGATCTATAAAATGAAAACTAATGGTTTTACTCCTTTGAATTGTCCTGTTTCTGTCCTACATATCCCAGAAATCGTACACTTACAGCAATATAGTTTTATTGAAAATAGTAGCTTAATTTAATGAAGCACTGACCTAAAGAAAAATTATTCAAGGTAGATTCAGAGTCTTAAAAAACCAAACCCAACCTTAGCCCTGCTTTAACTTTTTTTCCCTTCATATGCATGATTTTCTGCTTTACATCTCCAAGCTGGCGGTTATGCCTGGTCACATCTCCTTCAAAATTGGGGAATTTAACACAGTATCAAAAGTTGAATACATGTTTCTAGATTTGACAGTCGTTTCTTCGCACACTAAAAACTGTTTTATACAATTAATTTTGTGTTTGTTTTAAACTGCCAACTATTTCTGGCTTCTAAAATTTCAGACCTCTTTATATCCTTCCTGTGGTACGGCTTGCTCACCTGATGGCTACAGCATAGCAACTGGTTACAGGAATTTTCTCTTCCTAAGTGTCTAGGATATTTGACATTGTTATAATAAAGCAGAAAATGTTCAAGTAGCTTTGTACATGAGATGAAAAACAGAAAAATTATGTTTTGCCATTTTGAAAACAGAATATTAATAATACTGAGAATCCAGGAGCACTTCTGTCCAGACCCATAGAGCTGGCATGCAGTTTCTTCTTTATGCGAATATGGAGCTCTCTCTTCATTCCAAAAACGAGGACCAGTGTATTTATAGCAGTTCTTTTGACTCTGTAAAGGCTGTTGAACACTTTTTTTTTAATGTATTAGATTCTGAAAGTAATTTTTAATGTAATTAAAAGCTTAAAAATTGGACAGAATATCAGTGAGCAGATCAGCATGGATTTTGTTGGATGAATAGTGGAATATTTGAAAAGCTGTTTGCAAGTTGATACCCATCTTGCTGCTGCTTTGTCTTGGAGAAGATATTCAGTTAGCCAGAGGCCTGGAAGAAGCAGAAGTAAAGAACGTTCTACTTTCTTCATCCTAGCATACTGCATGTTCTCAAGGGAGTTTTTCCAGCTACTTGTTCACCCATAGTAGTTTTTTTTCTTCTGCTTTGAAGGAGAGTAGCATGTCTCAGGCTTTAAGGATTTCCCATTCTCATAGCAAAATCTAGGAACAAGTAAAACTGTAAAGGTTCGAGAGGAAAAGTTCTTTGCTGTCATTGATGGGATGCTGACAGACCTATGGAAGAGGGGAGGGGAACTGGCAAAGTAAGGCCACAGCAAACCCCTTCTGTTCTTGCACTCCAGTGAATGTCCACCTCACTGCAACAACCCCCAAAATTTGGTACTTTGCAGTGTGATCAGTTGGACTATCAGTTTTCCTCTTAATTATCTAATGCAACATTATTTATCAAGTATGTTTTGTGATGCTTTACAGTTTAGCTGTAAGACACTAAACATGACCAGTAGCAGAAACTATTGTTTTTATTGCTGCATCTGTTAGGATTTGCTGTTATAGTCGTGATGTGCTAAGAGAGGGTAGGATCTGCAGTCAGCTCACTTTTTTTTTTTTTTTTTACTGTTTAACTTCATTAAGTCTAATTTAATTCTCTTATCAGTGAAATCCTCAACTGGCAACAATTCTAGATATTAGGTCTGGCACTTGCATCTTTTTTGTTGGAATCTAATAATACAGTCAGAACATTATTTTTCCCAAGAATGTCAGTGTGAGATACTGTCACATCAAGAGCCACAGACTCTTTCAGTCTACTCCTTTCAGAGGAAGGCAGTCAATGAGCTAAGTATCAGTTTCAATATTGAAGTGGTTTTTTTATATCCTCTCCCCACTTGATTTCAGATTATTGTTGTAAGGATGTTACATTCAGAAATGATGGCAATGCCGTAGAGAACCTAGAAATGAAAAAACACACTTTCTAGTTAATATTAGTATAGGAGATAATGTAAAGGCTGGTCTTTATTGGAGGTTTCCAGGGGCAGATATGGAAAATGACCACAAAATGCCCAACCCCCCTCCCCCACAGGGTGAATACAGTTTTATAAGTTCAGCAAATTAGCATAATTGACAAAAATCACCAATTAGAGCCATAAGTGGTGAGGTAATTCCCCCTGGTTCAACCCTTTCTGAATCCTCCCCCCTCAGATGAGAACCAGCCTTTATTTGTAAAAATGTCTTGAAGAGCTGGTTTCAACCTTGGTTTCCAGGGAGAACTCTCCAGAGTTAGATTAAATAAGAAAGATCTAATGAGGTTGAGGGAGGGGATTCTGCCCCATCACTTTGGTCTGGTGAGACCCCGCCTGCAGTGCTGTGTCCAGCTCTGGGCTTCCCAGCACAGGAAGGAAACAGACCTGTTGGAGCGAGTCCAGAGGTGGCCACCAAGGTGATGGGAGGAATGGAGCAGGTCTTCTACAAGAAAAGGCTGGGAGAATTGGGATTTTTCCGCCTGGAAAAGAGAAGGCTTTGGGCTAACCTGATTGTGGCTTTCCAGTACCTGAAAGAAGCCTTCAAGAAAATGGGAGACTTTTTGCAAGGATGTGTAACGACAGAACAAGGGGGAATAGCTTTAAACTGAGAGAGAGTAGGTTTACATTGGGTATTAGGAAGGAATTCTTTACTGGTGAGGCACTGAACAGATTGCCCAGAGAAGCTGTGGATGCCTCATCCTTGGAAGTGTTCAAGGCCAAGTTGGATGAGGCTTTGAGTGACCTGGTCTAGTGAAAGGTGTCCCTGCCCATAGCAAGGGGTTGGAACTAGATGATCTATGATTTGGGTATAGAGGATATTACATTACTGGAAATAATCTAATTGGCACAGCTTGAAGAGGGCTGTTGATCTGTTAGCTGCCAGTCACTGATTCTAGAGGAAGAATGTATTTTGTGGCATTTCTTATCAGTCTATTCCTGAAGGTAAGTTAGAAAATAATTATTCTAAGAGCTAAAGTTAATATGTAAGCATTCTTTTTTTAAATAAAAGCTTCAATTTCAGATGGTACCACACAAAAGTAACTTTTCACTTCCTCTTTTTTAATCTCTAAGATCAATTCATAGTTTCAAGTTTAAAGTTGACTTTGTGTTATGAATTTTTTTTTCTCACCTTCAGACGTGTCTCTTTGTCATTTGTTTAAATATGACTATTTCAATTTGCTTTTGGAGAACAATTGGAATAAGGTTTGTCTGTACACAAATTTTAGTTAATGAACGTAGGGGAAGAGGACTTGCCATGTTAGTACTTCCTGAAAAAATTCTTGTACAGGAAATAAAAGGATATTCTTCAGAACAATTTTTAGTCTAAGTAGACAAGGCTACTATATGCATATAGAACAAACTCTAGGCTGCTAACTAATAAAGTAAACATAAACACACGCTTGCAGATGTGGATTCCAGACTTTTTTCACCTAAGCCTGTCTTGACACTGCCATCTCCACCTGTCCTGGGATTTCTTGAGCCATTCACTTAAAGGGGAAAATTACTTCCTTCCCACTCTCACTTCTCATGTGTCAGCAGAAGCCCAGGAGCTCCGGGAAGTTGGAGCCTCAGGCTCTGACCTTTTATAAAGCTGGCAGAGATCTGGGGAACTTTGTGTTCTGTCTCAGCACCCCTCACCTCCCTTGTGCTGTGTGAGGGTCTCTCTTATGAGTTGGGAAGAGAAATTTGAGACTCATTACCACTTACTTATAAATGTATGGTTTTCTTTGTCTTTAGTCAAATGTGAGCACCTTTATGTTTCAGAATGGTTATTAAAAAGCAAAGATGAAAAGAGTTGTCTTTCTCTGAAGCACACTTTTCTAAGTTCTGAAAATAAAAGCAGTTTATCATTATGCCTTGCAAACTAACATGGAGGGAAACTGAAATTCTATTCAGATGAAGTAAGTTCAAATGTAGGTTCTATTTAAAAGTTTTAATCTTGTTTACGGTCTGAAATATTTTACTGGGTTTAATAAACAGGAATATTTTCTGATAGGTTAGTTGCAGCTCTGGTGTAGGTCCAAAGGTGAGACTTCATCTAATGAACGACTTTTAATACTGTAGTGTTTTTTTCTTCATTACAGTGAAATGTCTTATGTTCCTCATGCAATCAGGTTATATGGATCCTAAAATACTTGATGATATTGTTCATTTTTTCTCCAGGAAGCAGTACACTAAATTCAAGAGTATCATATTAATTGAATGACATTTTCTACTAATGATAAGATTTCAGTAGTCTGTCTTCAGTGTGCGAGGTTAAAAATGATTTTAAAAAATTGAAATAGGTATAGAAATCATCCTTTGATGCATTTTCATCTTAGGCTAATTTCTTCTTGATGATGATTTAAATATGGACTTGGAAAAGGGAGAACATAACCCAATTTTTAAAAAGAGGGAAAAGAAAGATCTCAGTGCCCAGCAAGTCCATGGAGGAGATCCTCCTGGAGACTATGCTAAGGCATATGGAAACTAAGGAAATGATTAGTGACAGCCAGTATGACTTCACTAAGGGCAAATCATGTCTGACAAATTTGGTGGCCTTGTATGACAGGGTTATGGCTGTGGTGGATAAAGGAAGAGCAGGATGCAACAGTCAGTGGATAAGAAATTGGCTGATTAGTCACACTTAGAGAGTTGTGGTCAAGGGCTGTGTGTCCAAGTGGAGCAGTGGCGAGTGACGTTCCTGGGGTTACCACTGGGGCTGGCACTGTTTAACATTTTTGTCAGCAGTGTGGACAGTGAGATGAACTGCACCCTCAGCTGGACACCAAGCTCTGTGGTGCAGAGTTCCTTCCACTGGAGGGAGGGGATACTGTCCAGGGAGCCCTTGGCAGGCTTGAGAGGTGAGCCCAGGCAAACTTCATGAAGTTAAACAAGGCCAAGTGCAAGGTCCAGCAGCTGGGTTGGAACTAAATTATCTGTAAGGCCCCTTCCAATCCAAACTATTCTGTGTTTTTATGGTTCTCTATACATAACTTCTAAGATAAAGAGTAGGAAAAAACTGCCCTGTCAAATTCCTTCTCAGCGGACTTACCACCTGCACCAGTGTGCAGCTAATTCAGAATGACTTCAGAAAGTAAAATGAACCTTTCCCATGGATATTTTCTGACAACTGGCTCATCTTTTCATATTATTGGCAAGAACCACGTTTAGACATTCTGTCATTGATCCTTTTTTCTGTGTTCTACTTCCTTTGCTCAGCAGGGTCAAGTACACATTGTCTCCCCGTGTCAGGACAGCTGAACGTGGGCTGCTGTGTCTACAATGCAGCCAGTTGTGTAGGATGGCTTCTGAGTAGCCCAGGTTAGCCTGTGGATTGGAGAGCAGAATTCAGAACTGAAGATTAGGTACCCCTTTTTGTTTTGCTGTACCTAGTTGTAAGTTAAATAAATACATCATTTAGTTACCCTGATGCATTTCTCCAGGGATTTGGTAAAACATTCGTTGTGCCTGACAGAAGCAGTGCAGACCGAGACACAAAAACAAAGGAAGCAACATATTCTAAGACCAAAAGGAATTTGAGCACTTCTTAGTTACATGCAGAGTAGGGAACACTGGAAGCAAGAAAAGTAAACTTTAGGAAACAAAAGTTGTGATTAGGGCAGTTTTGAGCTTGAGAAGGATCCCTTTTCCTTCCAGTATGTATTTCTCTTAGAGGACATTGGCAGCTTTTGCTGCATGCAGGTGTTGCTGCAATCACTGGTGCAAAATGCAGTGAGAAAGCCCCAGAGGCTTTCTGAAGAGCAGCATTGCACAGCAGGGGCCAGTGATCAAGAAAACACTTTACATGAGAGGGAAAAACTAAACTGTGAGTGTGGGTCCTTGCAAGTCTGAGATCTTGCAGATCTTATCTGGACCAAAGACTCACCTACATTAAAATTTCCAGACATCTATCTTCTGCTCTTACTGTAGCCTGGTTTTTTTGGAAAAAAGTTTTACAGTTTGATTACGTGTAATAAGTTTCTAAAACTCATATCTGCATGACCTCAAATTGAGGAAAATGACTTTATAAACTGTTATTTCTGATCAATGTCATAATTTCTAAATAAAAATCTTTTAAAATAATTTTTCAATGTTGCAACAGCAGCAAAGAAGCCTAAGAAAAGTGACGTCCTATATTACGTTCATGTTAGAATGCTCAAATCTAGTTTTTCAATATGTTTTAGACCTTTTGCTTCTCCCACTGTTACCCTCTAGCAGTTCTTGACTGGGTTAGGGACCCAAGTACTAAAATGTAGGGGTAGAAATTCAGAATAAAATTAAGTTCCCTACACTGACAGTCTTTTTTTTGAAAGAAATAGGACTGAACACTCACTCCCTTGACACTGGTTTCATCTCTTTTAGGCTATAAATTGGTCTGAAGAGGGTTTGGAGTGGCAGAGCTTGACTTACCAAGAGAGTTCTCTGCTAAGTGTGGTGTCCGTAGCAGAAGGGTGAAGCTATTTGAAAGCTTTAGGCTTGATGCCTTTTTTTCTTTTTATTCCTTGGGTTTATTTATAGTTACATAGTCTTATTTTATTCCAGTTTGCTTGCACTACTGCTCTGAATGAGTTTGAAACTGGTGATCTGTATGTTTGTAGCAGCATACCTGCACTAATGAGCCAAGCTAAGGATGGGTTTGCCTGGGCCTGGCACAAGCTGGGACGCCAGTGAGGGTTTTGATTTGTTGTTGCCTTTTGCCAAGTCAAGTTGGAACCCAATGGAGCTCACTTCTACTTGGGGAAGAGCCTGTATACAGAGGTAGGCCCTTCTCTGCAGTATGCAGCAGGCCTTAGTTTTCTGCAAGGCTCCTTCAGTGATGGTATTACTGTCGGCCTTGTGCAGTAGCTCCTAATGTGTTAAACTTGGCCATGTTTGCTGTCCCCTCTCATGGTTTCTGCATGTGTCACTCACTATTTCTGCACATTTAACGAAGTTCGGACATCTCTTCCCAAGTATATTTAAATTAGAATGTTGGAGGAGACCAGGTGTAAAACTCAAAGTCAAATGGATTTGTAAAAGAGAAGGTATCTCAGTTTGCTGATACATGTTTTCTTCCTATTACCTTCTGGGAGAAGGTTCAAGTACACCTTAACCGTAGAAGTGTCTGTTTTCTTTCAGGTTATGGCCAGGTATCTTCTCCCACGTATTTTCTTCCTTAGGTACCTTGTCACAGTCACCTGTGCTTATGAGTTGTCAGCATTTTAGATGCCGAGATCTGGCCTAGTTCTGCTACATTCATTCCACTTAATATTAGAGAGATGTAAGCACTCCTATGGGGCAGCCCATCTCTCCTGAAGCAGGTGGCTGTCTGGGTACACTAAGCATCCATTGGAAGCACTAAATGTATTCTATTTTTAAAAAGTGTGAAATTCTTCATTTGTGTAGTCACCAAAGAGGAAAATAAAATAGCAAGACATACTTTCAGATGTTGTTTACTACTCATTCCTCTGATGTCATATCCAGTGGAGCATGACTATTATTAAGGTATAATTGATAACATACTGTATGCCAATCCAGATATTGCATCATGACTGGAATGCATATACCTTTCCTTAAACTATTTAATTCAATGTAATTTGAATTATCTATTAAACTGTGTTACAAATGAGTAAGCAAGCTGGGTCAGACATGAGGAATTAAGCAAGGCTATTCATGAGCAGGTCAGAAGACAAGACTGATTTTTAAGTTTTGAATTCCTTAGGGTAATTCAGTATAATTAATTCATAAAATCAAAAATAATTTTATTGTAGTATGATGAAACTAGGCCTGTGCTTTTGGTCAGTGTTCCTCATGAAGTGAACTCATGTTCATGTGCAGATTGTTGTTTGTGTGTGCCCCAAGACTTTCTTTGGAATGTTATTTCTAAATTTGAATTTCATTAGCTGATATTTCATCCCATGTGGCCTGCCCACCTGCTAGTTTTTAAAGTTTTTATTTTGTAAGTGTTGGTTTTCATTCTTATTTACAGCTCATATAGGTGTAGCTGTCGTGCTGCTTTCATCTGTGTATGTGTATTGTATTCTTCTCCATTTACTGTGTCATGTCCTAACATACTGAGTGATATTCTGCTATCATGTGAGAGCTGGGTTTATTTTTAACTCATTTGGTTCATAATTGAATTGTATCATTTCTGTTGTGTTCCCTTTTCCATTCCTGCTTCTCAGCTCAGAGTACAAACACAGCAAGGACTGGGGTTCCCCTCACTGGATTACAATGAAATTGTTTTTCCTATAGTTGTTGACTGTCAGGTAGGTTGCAGTGATTTTTAAAGATGTTAGGCACTTCTTAAATAGTTATTTATGGTAGTTATTTATATATGTGTGTGTGTGTGTGTGTNGTGTAAACACATCTATATATCTATAGTCTTAATATAGATATATTTTATAAAACTCAAACTGTATTTTTTCTTTTTTGCTCTTTATAGAGGTAACATCTGATATTAATGAATACAGTAACAGTTAAAGTTTTTTGTGGTTTATGTCTTCACTGCTTTCCATTGGTTTTGGGGTTCAGCTTGCTCTAGACCCTTTTGTACTTTATGGTGAACCTGATTATTTTGATATTGAGAATATGTGGTATCATAATTAGTACCCAAAGGTCATGGGATTTTTTCAATTTCACTTCCATGATCCTTTCCTTGCTTGTGAAATGCAACTTCCTTGATCTCTAATGATAGTGCTGAATGCCTTGTCCTAAAACATCTTAAGGGTTCAGACTTGTCATTCATTGTGCTTTATGAATCCAAACTCTGCCCTTCTCACTGTGATGGGAGATGTATCACAATTCTTTGTTTTGTTTATCAGAATTCAGTATTCTTCCATGCCTTCTGCAAAGTGGTGAGGCAGCTATCATGAGGCTCACAGCAACCACTGAAACTACTCTTAACACCAGAATTCTTCTAATTACCAGGCTATAAGCTTCATTACATATTGGATGAGAAGAAGGGTTTCTGTTTTATTGACAATAGTTCAATGAAGGTATCCTCTCTAATATTAGGAAAAGCTTGAAATCCTCCCTCCCAAAATGCTCATACAAGTAAGAAATCATGTATAAGTGACTCTGTTTCTTCCAGAAAACTCTGGTTGTGTACTGTAGTGTAAACAGCAAGTAAGAGGCTTTGTTATTACCAAAAGTTGTTAGTATGAAAGTACAGATAAACTGTCTTATACAGAACAAATGGAAAAATCAGAGGTGGCTTATCAATATGTATAGTACATATAAGATAGTGCATATTTTTGGAGGAAAGTATTTGGTTTCTATTCAGGCATAGCTCCATTTCCTTGACACAGGTTAAAAAAAAAGGTGGTTAATAAACCTATCTGTAACACTGGCCTAGCTCATCTAAACAAATTATGGAACTTAAGGTAGATGGAGGGCCTACACCTAAGAAAACAGAAGTTTGCAAGCTTTGGGGAATGAACCAAACTCGGGTCACATTAAGGCTGAGAGGGTCTGTTTCTTTGTGTAAGCTCTTTCCTTTTCTAAGTATTCATTAAGGGCTGTTGTGAGGGAGATGGCAGTGAACCAGATGAAAAAATAACATACCTAATGTGGAAATGAATGTGGTCTAAGATGTCTATTGACATCTGAAACTTTTCTACGTCTTTATTGTCTGGGAACTGAAATCGCACAGCTTGCTCCTTGCTTTTATGTAGATCTTGCTGTAGTCAGCTGCAATTTTATCACTTCACTGTGCAAGCTACTATAATATGCTTTATTTAAAACATGGAAATCCAGCTAGAAGGTATAGCTGTGTAGAATACCAATACTGCCTTACTGTGGGGCAAGACTGAGAAGAATGGGTCCTTTACACTGTTTCCTAGGGTGTTTATGGGTGTAGATAAATGTTTTGATAGCTGTGAAGTTCTTAATTGAATTCTGGAGTTAATTCAGTTCTTAATTGAATTGAACTCCTGAATATCCTTTATGCAGGAGGTCACTCTTGCTTTATGAAACATCAAGATGCATCAGGGTGGTAAGGTTAGGCGTGGTGCTGTGGGGATGCAGCTGCAGGGCATGGCCAGCTCCAGGTGCACATAAAAAGAGCGATGCCTCCTGTATCTGTCCAGATGCATGAATATGACTTAAATATGACATTTTAATATTAAGATATGTTTTGAGGTTGGAGAAAGATTTAGGTATTTTTGCTGCTCATGGGAAGTAATAGCTTTTGTAGAATCAGGTACAAAGCAGCCCATGAACTATATAAAACACCTTTGAGCTAAATCTGATAAATAAATGAGGCTTAAATTGTAACTGGGTTAAATACCTCAGAAAGGTTTGGGAGTATTGGGGTCCGCTACTCATGGAGCTCATTTTCTGAAATGAACCATAATGGAGCAGGTAAGGACTACGGATATATGGGTGAATATGGCACAATGTATCAGTAAGCCTTGAAAATCACAGGCAAGTCTCTGTGTATAAAGAGGGCAGCAAAGATGGTGCAGGGCCTTGAGGGGAAGCTGTGTGAGGAGCAGCTGAGATCACTTGGGCTGTTCAACCTGAAAAAGAGGAGACTGAGAAGAGACCTCACTGCAGCCTGCAGCTTCTTTGTGAGGGGAAGGGGAGGGACAGACACTGGTCTTTTCTCTCTGGTGACCAGTGACAGGACCTGAGAGAATGGCCTGCAGTCAAATGAGATTTTTAGTTTTGATATTAGGAAAAGATTCTTAACCCAGAGGATGGTTGGGTACTGGAGCAGGCTCCCCCATGTCTGGTGCTGTGGCCACTGTCTACCAGAGTTCCTGAAGTGTTTAGACAATGCTCTTGGTCTCATGGTGGCATTCTTGGGGTTGTCCTGTGCAGGGTCAGGAGCTGGACTTTGTGGTCCTTTTGGGTGCCTTCCAACTCAAGATATTCTATGATTCTGTAAGTATCAAGTTAGAAAAACAAAGCTTATAATAGGAATAAGTGTTCCAATACTTCTCACAGTAACAACAAAGCATGGGGTCAGTGAAATGAGAACTATTTGGGATTTTTTCCCTACTAATTTTTCTTTTTCTGGTAGCGCTAAATTAATGTCTTTAAATTGTGGTCCACTTAACTATTATAGTGCTTCTGAGGAAAAAAAATAGCATAATTGTTATCATTTTTTGCCTGAGCTAATTGATAAAGAGTTGATTTCAATGTTGTCGTATTTGTCATTTTATCAAGTAACTTTGAATCTCAGAAAATATGGGGAACAGGAAAAAATTAGAACTTCTACTTGTGCAGATCTTTACTTGTTTTTCTTTGTGCATTAATTTCTAATTATTTAAAATCTCAGGAAATATAGGGAACACACTTATATGAATCAAGGTTGTACATAAGTTGTTTCTTTGTGCTGTTCTTCTGGGAAAACAGAGAGGAGCTGTTTCATATTCGTATGAAATGTTTGCATAATACACTTACTCATGCAGTTCCGTGTATTGTATTAACTTAATTTGTATTACTTTATATTTGTAAATAATGCCGTTGAAGCTGGATTTTGTGAGCAAGTCTTAATAGTTTCATTTCTTTCAGATCTGTTTGCAAACTACCACATAATTGGCCTGGTTTATTGATCTTACAGAGATTACGTGTCTGACACTGCACCAGTTAATAAAAGGTTTTGTTGGCTTTCTTTAAACTGAGTATTTGAGAACACACAGTTCTGTTATGCTGTAGAATTTAAATTGCTTATGTACTGGAATATTTACTACCCTCTTTGTTGTTTCATTTCAGAATGACCTTATTTAAAAATGTATGAGGCTATTTATAATCGACTCTGTGGCAGTGATTAAAGAGGTGTGAATAATAGCTTATTGGAAGTTGACAGCTCCTTGTTTGCTAAACTGCTGTTAGAACGTTTATGCTGCTCAGTTGTACCTCATTTTTCTGAGGGGAAGCTGCATTTTGACAAGTGCACAGAACAGGTATATGTGGCTGACATTTTTATTATTTAAAGAAAACATTTTGGGTTTATTTCTTTAACTGCACAAAGTTAATTAATTGCTTACTCTGTGCCTAATGATCTGTCTACAGTGTGTTAGTAAAATAAGAGTGAACAAATGCATTTTTACTTGCAAAAATCAGATGTTGTTCTTTCTGAATAAAAAGTGTAGCTCCAAATGTGTTTGATCAAGCAGCCAGGCATCTGTCTTTCTGATGAGGGTAAGGCTGGTCTCTGATGTTTTTGATTTGTGATTAGGATTCTAAGTATCTCTAACTTCAAGAAGGCAACCAGGTAATTTTTTTCATTGCTATTCAAAAATAAGAACAAAGGAAAAAAGGATCATGACTTATTTATTTGCAAGTCACGTTGAAGTAATTCAGTTTTTTGTAACAGCATACATAGATACCAATGAGCTTGAAGATAAGACTGATAATCAGATAATATTCAGTGTTTATCCATACAGCTGATAACACAAATAACTTTCTGGCTTTTGCTCTGCCATCAGTAGTATCTCATTTGACCTAGTGGACCCATTTTAAAGGTGAACAGTAATTAAAGCCCCTCTTCATTCTTGTGTCTTGGCTTATGGGACTAAGTAGTTTCTTGTAGGTCTGCACACCCCATGGTGAAAGTATTAAACATAAAACTTTTTAGCTTATTTCCAAGAGGGTATGTCAGAATACTGCAGGGACTTCTATGTGCATCTTGAGTTTCTTGTAACTAAAAATTGGTAGTAAATCTTCTCCCTTACAGCACTGCCTTTTAGCAGCGACCTGACCATAACATCAGAACTGTTTATTCAGAGTGTTTAATAAATGGTGCAGAAATTCATCATTTCAGATTGGTTTATTAATAAAAACATTTTACTGATCCTATTGCACTGTCACGTCTAATGGTACAAGTCACAGTAGAACTACAGAAAGAATGTATAATTTTGCTTGATCTTTTAAGAATTCTTAATAGAATAATTGGTACTGGCAAAATGCTGTCATACAAGTTATCTCTCCATAAGCATTAGTTCATAATTTCACAGGTTTTACTCTATAAAGCACTAAAATGAGATAGTGCATAATTAGTATTCAGAGTGCACTGAGCTAATGGACTATCTAGGATCTAGATATTGTTTAAATAAATATGTTGTGAAATTAATCTTCATTGCTTCTGTTCTTAAAAACTAGTTTGGGCGTTTTTACAGAGAAGGGATGTTGTTTCTTAGGTGTGTTCAAATTGTGACAATATATTGTTTTCAGCTCTTCTGGTTCATTCAGCTTCCTCAAAACTCTGCTTCAGGTGGCCAAAAATGAATGTGAAGTTCCACTAAGCAGTTGTCTGGTTTGTAGTGTTGTGTGTTTCCATTGTGGATAGCCAGTGAAAAGGCCTGGGAATTCTCCTGGAGAAAAGAATCTGGATGTCATGTGGCTTGAGTTTTCCTCAAGCATGTAGATGGAGTGTATGTCAAGAGTATGTAGCTTTGCAAAACAGAACTTTATATGAAAAAAAAATTATTTGAAACATCAACGTTCTAGAACTCTGTATGGTTTTTTAAGTGCCTGAAATAGTTCGTCTGGCTCTTATGTTGTTTATGTATGTCTTATTCTGAAAACAATGGCTCTAAGATTGTACTTCTTCATCCAAAAACATATTATCTGAGTTTACTGTTGAGCTAAGCATTATATAATTGGCTTTAATATATACTACAAGTAGTTTTATATTTATATCTCTTTTTTATTTCCTCAGGATTCCTAACTTTTCTGATCTCCTCTTGTATGTTTAACATCACTTTTGGGTTGCTTAAAAAGGCAGTGCTGCTATCCTTTCAGTACAGCAGGCATATCACAATTTGACTATTTATCTGAAATTCTTAAATTTACCTGAAATTTTTGTTTTAAATTCTGCATCATCCTGGCCATCGTGATAGTCTTGTGTGTCAGAAGTCACTGTCATTGTTCAAAACTTCTAGTCACAGGGAGTCTAAATCATCTTTGTGTTAAGAAAGTTTGGTTCCTTTTGTGTTTTTTTAATGTCTTTAAGTAGATACGAGTGGTATTACAACACTGTAATGTTGGAGAAGGAACCTGGAATGAAGCCAGTGTGGAGAATGTTCACATGTGTTTCTCTACGCTGTGTAGTAAACTAAAAGTTTAATTACCCCCTCCACGCCCTCATTTTTTTTTCTCTTTCCTTGTGTGGCCTCGAGTTGGTTAATCCACAGGCCTCATGAGCGAGGCAGATGATGTATTGTTACAGCACCTTTACAGCTGCTGTTTTCCAGCAATTACCTGCACTGGCCAAAGCCTGTTGCTTCCTATTAGGCTACTGTGTTTACTAATTGATCTAAATCTAACTGGTAAAGCAAAGTCAATTTTCACTCTTGTGCTAAATGGTTTTTTAAGTCATGTTGTATTTAAATTGTAATGTGGAGCCTTGTGGGTCTGTTCTAAATTCTTTGCTCTCTGTCTCTCTGGTTCCCTTGTCCTTGTCATTTATGTCAGCTTGCAAAAAGATGGGTGTTCTGAAGGCAAGGGTAAACTTACTGACTCCTATTTTCAGAGAGAAATACTTATTTCACTTCATGTCTCATGTTTGGCTTAAGAAACAAAATTGTAGGATGAGATTTCGTAGGTGTCTCTCAGTTTTTACCAGTCCACAGCAGAGCTCTTCAAGTTTCTTCACAGTGACTTTAACCACAGAGGTTCATCCTAATAATCCTCTTTCTTAACATTCATGGAGTTCAGAAAAGTTGTAGATTTAACTTAGGATCCCTAAAGCAGGATGGATGTATTTGGCTGTTACTGGTATATGCAATAATATTTTCAGCTATTTCATTAGACTTTTTACCAGGCAGCTCTTCACACTTGCCATAGCACCTCTGAGGATTGTACTCTGTGCTAAAGGAAAGTTAGAGCAGAGTCTTTCTGTGCAATCCTCATCACAGTGGAAATGTGTCTTGTCCCCTCTACTGCTGCCTTTCCCAGAAGTGCGATTTCTGTCAGGCAGCCTCACAGAGTTGTGAGCTTTTTCTTTTTAAACATCTCATCTTTCCACCTTCATTGTGGCCATTTTTTTTTTCATGAGTAAATTGATTTCTTATTCAGTGATGACTTTTCAGTAGCCTTCTGCTCACTGACTGTGCTTGTGTTCTAATCCTCAGTCCGTTTCCCTGCACTCCCCTTTCTCTGGTGGCATCACAGCTCCAAAAATATAATTCCCTTGAAAAACTAGTCCGGTATTGGTGTAGCCCCTTCTGTGATTCCAATTGCTCTAGGAAATCCCATTTGTTTTAGTTACACTTGTAACCATAAAGATGTCTCAGCTGCTTTTAGGACAAACAAAATATTAGATAAATCTTAATAAAGAGTGTGGGTATGTTCTTGGAAAAGTCATGAGAGGTTGGAAAACATAGTTCTCTTTTTAGAAGATCCAGAAGTCAGGTCTGATCACATTTGAATTCTTTAAATTCCATGTTTTCTTTTTCTATTTCCCTTAGGAAATAAAAGGTTGTAAGACTAGAGATGTTTAATGTCTGAGCTATTAACAGCCAACTCTTCATTATTAAGATTCACAAATGGAGTAACTAGGTTAAAATGTTTTATATTTTTAGCATTATTTTTATTGCTGCTATTCCTTTTACTAGCATATCAAGGAATTGCAGTTGCACTGTTCTGATAGAGCAAATGAGATTCTTAAAAACTAAAATCTGCTTTAGTAATACTGTCTATGAAATTAAACTATTACACACATTAAAGTAGCTATAGGTAACACTGCCTTTTCTCTCTTCAGTAGCTCTCTGGCTTGTAAATTTAACCAGATAGCTCTTAAAAAATCTCTCAGATGCTGTCTGTGAAGCAATTAAAAAAAATTCACAAGGTATTTGGAAGTTTTTCTCCCCTTTTAGAATTTCTGTCTCTTCATAGGAGACCTGATGCAGTAAGCTTGAAAATTATTTGCCTTCTAAACAAAGGAGTTTTACCTGTAAAGCACACATTGAGATTTGTTAGTGTTCAGCTGGTTTTGTAGTAGCCTTTACAAAGAAAAGTTTTACTTGAAGTTACTGCAGATGTTTCTTGCTGTCTTCCTCAGTACTCATCTGAAATCAGACACATCCTAGTTGCTTTCTAACTGTCTTTTCAATTTGTTTACAAGAAGTTGGCAAAATTAAATTTAAGAATGTCTCTAATATGTGTCATTTACATGAAAAAATATGGGGGTGAATAGGGGCTTGTTGTTGTTGTTGTTGTTGTTGGAAACTATTCTCCCTGTTTAAGCTACCCTGTAACTGGTCCTTTGTTGGGTTGTTCTTTATTGCTGTTTGTATTTCAATGTTGCATGAAACAGATAAGCTCTTTTAAATTAAAGTCTCAAAATTATTGTCTTTATCCTTGTGTAGACAGTGGGAATTTGGAGGTGTTGGACTAAATCGAATACAGTTATTCATCACCATTAACAAGTTTTGCAACACACCTGCCGTACAGTAAATTCCAATATCATATTTAATTTTTTTTAATGAATTGATATTTTGAATCCTCTTTCTTTGTTTTATTTTTTGAAGTGTTTTTGGTTAGGAACCTTTTACAAGCTTCACTGTGCCATGTTTTGATCTTGTGTAAACACGCGTGCATGCTTTCATAAAAATTCAGTGTATCATGTAGTTGCGTACTGTAACAAATAATTATGAATGGTTAAGAAAGGTTTAACATTGGCTTATTAGCAACGGTTCATTCAGCTCACTTTACACTCCTGTTCACACTAACTGAAGAATGTCAAAAAAGCTCTTTTCTTCCTTCCACTGTTATGTGCCAGCACTTCATTTGCCCCTCCAAATAATAATTACAGATAATATTATATAAATATAACTAATAATTATCTGCAGTCTCTTTTTTTTTTTTAAGGTAGGAACAAATGAGTGAAAGATTGGAAATCTTTTTGCCTGTGGGTTTTGGGTTTTTTTTTTTCTGATTGGAAAATGCAAAACAGTGTAAGGAATAATTCACTTTAGGGTTTATGAAGAAACAAATGTGAGGCTGAATGAAGCAAAGGAGCTGAGGGAGTTTCTCCAGAGGTGCAGCAGAGGACAACACAATGGCTTTTTCTGGGTCTCAGTCACATTGCAGACCCGATTACTTCTGTTCCATAAGGAAAGCTATTTCTTTTCTGAGTGTAAAATGCTTTCTTGGCCATTGCTTCTTTAAGGTAGATAAATACTTTAAATTAGGTAAAAAATAAATAGGAATGTTAGAAATCCTGGCACTTGTGTCAGTTACAGCCATTTCTCCCTGTACTGGGTTGTTTATGAATTTGGCATCTCTCTTGAGAGAGGCAGATTATTTTCCTAAGTCATTGAGCAATATACAAATTTTCAGCAGTTGATGGGAATTTCTGTTCCTGGTAGAATTCAGATATGCAGGAATGAACTATAATCAGAGGAATATAAGAGTGAAAGGCGAGAGTTGCCTTTTGGAAAGAGCTCTGATGCTCAGGAAGGGAAGAGTAGGAGCCTCCCTGCGGGTTCCAGCAGCCTTCAGGATTGGCAGACAACAGCCTTCTTCCCCTGCTCCATTGCTCTGCCAGTCAGAGAGCCTGTTCAGTGCTCAGCCACCCTCTGGAGAAAAACCTGTTTCTGCTACTCAACCCAGACCTTCCCCAGCACAGCTTCATGCCATTTCCTCGTGTTCTGTCACTGATCACAAGAGTGAAGAGATTGGTGCCTGCCCCTCCACTTCCCTGGTGAGGTTGTTGAAGACCACACTGAGGTCTCCCCTCAGTCTCTTCTCCAGGCTGAGCAGACCAAGTGACCTCAGCCACTCCTCCTATGGCTTCACCTCCAGACCCTTCACCATCCTCAGGGCCCTCCTTTGCACACCCTCTAACAGCTCGATGTCTTTCTATATTGTGGCTCCCCAAACTGCCTCCAGCACTCGAGGTGAGGCTGCCCTAGTGCAGAGCAGACCGGGACAATCCCCTCCCTTGCCTGGCTGGCCATGCTGGGCCTGATGTCCCCCAGGACAGGGTTGGCCCTCCTGGCTGCCAGGGCAGTGCTGGCTCAGGTTCAACTTGCCATGGACAGGACCCCCAGGTCCCTTTCTGAAACTCTGCTCTCCAGCCTCTCATTGCCCAGCTTACTCTGCCACATAAGTTCAGACAGAGCTAATATCATGTCATCATGTTATGTCTGCTCTGAAGTTCCTGGCTTTGCAGGGTGTTTTCTTATTCATTGGGACTATTTTGATAGATAGAGTATCATTCTTCAAGGCTAGCAGTGCTGTTTTCTCGGGATGTTATTTCACATTTTAAGGCAAAAAGTCTGAAACAGTTTGCTAGGACATTTAATAGTTTACTAGTTCATCTAAGTAACTTATATTGAAAACTGAATGAGAATTTTTTTTAAAATTTAGGCTAGTGCCTAATTTACCATTTCTTTGTGTTACTGTACATGTATGAGTGTATTTCAGAAAGAGGCTCTTGTAAGTGTTCCTCTTCATTCTTGCAGCACTTTCTTGATGCTGATTTGAATCTTCATATTTCTGATGGGGAGCAGCTGTAGTGTCAGTATCAGCATGACTGTGTAAATCTGAAAGTTTACTGCGTTCTCTTCTCATGCCTTTTTTGGGTATGAGACTTCTCTTGAAGCATGTGCTTACAGTGACTGTGAAATATTGCAACAGATAGATAGGGATTATTCTTAAACATGGGAACCAAAGAGCTGGTTTGTCCAGTTTTTGGTAAAAACATTTGTGTCTAAGTGCCTTTGCAGGGAGATTCAGTAGCTATATGTGAACAATTTGTGTACAGGAATGGAATAGTGTAAATCCAGATGACAGTTTTAAAGAAGTTAACCCCAGCTTTGAAAACCTGTACCATAAATTACTTGATCTTCAGAGAAAAATAACATCTTGCTAATGTGTGCTGTGGAATACATTCATAGTCTTTTGAAGTATTTTCAAGAGGTTAGTATGACAAAATATGTTTATTTCCTAAATATAACATGAGAAATACCAATAAAGTTTCATTCTGATTTGTATAAATATAAAAATTCTTACATAAATGTATAAAATCCACTGACATAAAACTTCCCATTGCTATTTTAGTAATGTATATAGTCCTCATGGAATGCATCTTTTGAAAATTAAATTATGCCTTAAGCTTTAGTTTTCCATTTAAACAGGATAAATGAGGCCTTTCATAATCTCCTGTAGCCACCTGTTTCAAGAGAACACCAGGGATTGTCTATCCTTGAAATCCAGTAAAATGCTGTAAATCCGTTGCGTGTTTTTTGACCATCTCTTTTTTCATGCTCTTACACTACAATAGATTCCTGGAAATGATAGCTGTTCATTATCTTGCAGAGAGGACAAGTCACACTTAGAATTTAGATGGTGCTTTATTTCCCACTTCACACAAATAAATTATATAAATGGTCAATGATTTCATATTTTAAAAGAATTGAAAATCAGTAATGTGAAAAATCTGTGATGTAAAAATGAGTATTGCAGAAATATAGTAGACAGTTAAAAATTACAGGGACTTAGAACTTGTCATTCCACTCCCAGACAGCAATTTTCTGCTGCCAATGTTTTGGTTGATTAGCTGTGATTATAAATGCAAAAACTATGTGTATATCATATATGAATATGCATAATGAACTCATGTTAGTCAAGGTACAAAGGTATGTGTAGCAAACCAGATCATCCAAATTACATGCTAAAACTATGTGCATCTACATTTTGATATTCTAGCATCTCTTTGTAATCTTCAAAAAAAGGGGAATTAGAAATGTTTGCTATAACAATCTGTCATGATAATAACATATAATCATTATAAATTAGTTACCCTGAATCCAAAAGTCAGGACACATACTTTGAATACTGAAACATAAAACACCATTAAGAGTGCTATTCTGTTATGTGGAATTAGAGTGTAGCCAAAATGTAACTTGTCAACTTAATAGACAAACAAAAAAAGTCCCTTTGGCTGTGTCATAAGTAGGGAACAGCCAGGGGAGTTACTTGAATTCTGGAGTGTTTGAACTTAGGGTCAGAATAAATGGATGACCATTGTACATTTGACAAACTACCTGTCTCTCAAGAGGTATATTTAAGAAATTAATTGGGCATTAGGAAAACTGTTGTGAAATATGAAATGAAAATAAATCTGTACTCTCTAAATAAATGTATTTTGATAATTTATTTATTTAGATTATATTTATGCAACGTCTCTTCAAAATTGCATCATTTATTGCTCTATTAATTTAGTAACGAGTAAAGAATAATGTCAGAGCTTCACAAGGCATGTGATTAATTTCAGTGATAAGTGTGTCATATATAAAATTTTCATAATGCTGAAGACTTTTCTACTGGCATCTTATGACAGTCATAAAATTTTTAGGACAAGAAAAAGTTTCTGTCACAGGCTATTCTCGTGTATAAAGTGTGCCATTGGAGTATCATCCTTCCGCTTATATTTAAGAGGATCTCGGAACTTTAATGCCAAACCGGTATTCCTGTACTGTAGTCTTTTCATTATCCCTGAAATAAATATTTACTGTCTATAAACCTAGGTAATGATGTTATATAAAATAACTTGTATTATGAAATGTATACATTTATATAAACAGGTCAGCTGTTTCTTCCTGAAGGATTAACCTGGCCTAATGGTGTCTGAATTGGTTGAGGGACTAAGTAGCATCATGGAGTGGATTTGGTTACAAGTGATAGGTTCTACTGACCCGACTTTTTATGTAGAATGCTGTGGACGTAGGAAATGTGGCTGTCAAGTTTTACAGCATGGATTAAGGTAATTATCAAACGGTAATTCAGATCAAGTCTTTCATGAGGATAAACCTGAAGCAACCATGTTAGAGTTGTGTTCAGTTTATGCTGCAGTTGTGACCAGAAATAGGATATTACACTTGTTCAGCCAGCTGGTCAGTATGAGGGAACTTGTATGTAATTTTGGTGTGTGTGGTTATACCTGTACGTATCTTACAATCAGTGCCTCCATCTTGCTGCAATCAAATAAGCTCCTCTTACCACATTTTCCCAAATCATTGGAATCCCTTGGCACTTAGTGCCAGTTAATGATGAGAATGATGAGACAGTTTTCTGTGGCTCATCTTTGGTTGGTGGCATTTTTCTGTGTGCAAGGGTTAATTTCTATTGTAATAATAAATCATCTTTTTAAAAACTTGTCTCTGAGAAAGTAATTGATGGTCTTATCTCCTGAATGCGTCTCTTAGCTAATTTTTTTCAATATCTGAGAAGTTTTATAAAGAAAAAAATGTCAACTGTCTGGAGTTAAGAGTACTGTGAACATAGAGCGGAGTGGTACAGTTACCAGTGGAAATGTAATTTTGAAGAGTTAGACTGTGTAAGACATGGACATACTTCTTTCTCTCAGCCTTTTGTCAGTTTAGTTCACTGTTTCCATTTGTTCAGTAATTAGAGGTAGTAAAAGGTGAAGGTTTCTCAGATATTTATACATCTTATGCTTGATTTTTATGATCATGGCACTCAGTTGTCTTGGAGGCAGTAAATCCCTGCAGCCCTGAGACTGTACTCACCTGTGAGGAACAGATTTGGGTGTGCAGATAAATTTTTCCAGTCTTCTGAGTAAAACAATAAACTTTATAACTAATACTGGTGACAGAAATCCGAACTTATCAGCAATCACATAAGACATGAGGGAAAGGTTTCTACTTTTTTCCTCTTTGATTTAATCAGACAGTGACTAAATTGTTGCCACCTACCAGAATTGATCCCTGCAGTATATTTTTGAAAATTCAGATTTTTAAAAAAAAAATATTAACATCAAGATTTTCTATTTAGGCCTGTGCAACTTTATGGGAAAAGTGTGTGTTCTTTAGAAAGTGAAAAATGGACACAGTACAGATTTGGTCAAAAGTTCATGCCTGTGCATTACATAGCTACTCTCACTTTCTGCTTGATATTTATTTTGTCCAAATGCATTCACAAATATAAAAACTTGTAAAAACGTCCTTGTTGCATAGTAGTTTAGTCACCTATATTGAGTGAACACTACTCTGCATTTTCTGCAGCTCCCTGAGGGACAGCATGTGAAATGGGGGAGCCCTGAGGGAGAAAAATGTACAGTGGTACACAGCTTCCTCCCTTCTGAGTGTTTAAAGCTGCAGTGAAATTATAGAACTTTTTTTTTTTTAAATGCATGCAGCACATATGGTTCTTTTTTCACTACTTCATGTTTTTATAAATACTTCCTTAAAGTATTAAATTTCCTATAAGTTTTTATAAAGCTTCCTGACAGCAGCAGGTGACGTGGAATTACACAGAGTTAAGTTCTCATTTGTAGAAACCTTGGCTTGTACAGTGGTGATAACAGGCAAACAGCACAGTTAATTTTCTCATACACCTTTGGCTGTCTTGTTTTTGAAGGTTAATTTCTTTCTTGTGGGACCATTTAAAGTATTTTCAAACCTCTAAGCACCTTGTAGTAATACCATTTTTCAAATTATGCTGCCACTGAGAATTTTTGTATTTGCATGTATTTACATCAATCCAGAGACTATAAAGAGAAAATTTGGACAATAGTTAGCTTTTTCATTAGAATGACCACCACTTGCAAATCCAATAGAGAATTTAGTATTTCAAGTCACTTTGTGTCACTGAAAGACTTATTTTTGCAAAGCTATAAAGCTTGCATTTTTAACACAGAAGAGCTGCAGTGTAATGAAGAGTCTCAAAGCAGCATGGTAAAAATTATATTTAAGTTACTTTTCTGTAGGAGTCCTTATAAGAGAAATATTCCAAAAGCAGATTATTTTTGTATTATGATTTAGGTATTCATTTCCAAATCTAACTTCAGGCCATCAAACCTGAAAATATGTATGTAAGTATATACATATATATACGTGTGTATGTGTAAACATATGTTTCCTGTATTTAAGATTATTTTTGGACCAAGGCTAAACACCTGAAATACTTGTGTGTGTATATTCTTTGCTTCTATCTCTGGATTCATGTCAGTTCCATGTACAGCTAAATTCTCATATGAGTGCAGGAGTTGATTTTTGGAGTTTCCTGCCCTTGTCTATACATTTGTAACAAGTAGCATTAAGGCACCAGTGGTGGAAAATAATTTGTGTCTGCCTCGCTGGGGAGCCTTGAGCTCATCCTGCATTTCCAAATAGTACACTGCCAAACTGTCCTGTTCAATGTCATTTTGCATGTAGGACTAAGTTATCTGAGACTGACCTGATGATAAGAACAAAGGCAACCAACAGAAAATTGTCTCCTGAAACTGGAATATTGGCCAGATTTGCTCCAAGTATCACTTACATCATCTTGGAGTGTAGTGCCAGAGCTGTAGCCATTATCCTTGTTCTGGGGAACTGGCCCTGACTTGGATCATCAGACTTTACTCCAGATTTTGCCATCAAGATTGTGGGTCAGGGTGTTTTTTTTAGTGTCAAATGTTGATTGATTTTAAAACCATGATTTAAAATCAATAAGCAGAAAAAATCTATTTACATCATTGATTTTAATGTGTGTAGGGTAAGTCTACCCAAACATCCAGTCTCCCTTTTGGTACAGCATTTAGAGTACATTTTTGTCTGCAGTGTGCTTGCTAAGCATGAAGCTGAAGCTGAAGACCAAATAATCCAGTGCAAGTGTATTGAGGTGATTTATATACCTTAGTGCTTATTAAGATTCTTGAATTTTATGGCTTTTAATGTGTTGGAATATTCAATCAAAGTGTGTCAAGCTAGTCAGTCTGCATTTAACTAGAATTTAGTTAAGAGGTGTAAAGCTATTTTGAAAGAGGTTTTTATTAGTTAAACAAAATTATCAGAAATGTGCTTGGTACATATAAATATTTAGACTTATATTTTTTCAACTATTCATATATTTATATAAACATGTGTGGGAGATGTAAGTTTGATCCCTTCAGGCAGAGGAAGGACTGAATCCAGTTTCCTCCTTCTTGTGTGAGCTCATTCACGTGTGTGTATATCTACACAAGTATAAATCAACACAGGTCAACCTTTTATATATAAGATATAGTTCTGCTCTCCACAGTCATAGCACATATACTGTTCTTAAAAGCAGAATGACTTTTCTGAAAATTGCAAGTATGTTCTTAAATTACATTTTAAATGGATTGTTTCAGAAACTAATCTCTGGCATGGTTTTTGTTCCTGAACAGTTTAATTGAGGGTATAATACAATTTCCTCATACTTTGCATGTAATGAGATCTCATTGTGTA
The DNA here is from genome assembly GCA_008694505.1 of Cyanoderma ruficeps. Taxonomy (NCBI): domain Eukaryota; kingdom Metazoa; phylum Chordata; class Aves; order Passeriformes; family Timaliidae; genus Cyanoderma; species Cyanoderma ruficeps. Next base: position 1,523,102 of record VZDJ01000074.1, read on the forward strand.
TTTTTACTGAATTCAACAGGCTACCTAATGGAATGTTTTTTGATGCCTCTACTCTTTTCTTTAATGCTGCTGGCCATCCCAGTGCTACAGGAAATCACCCTGCTGCCTGATAGAGGCAGTGACATGAGTGTGAAGCAGCAAATATTTTCACTAAGGGTTGCTTGTACTTATTTGGGAAATAATGGCAGTGTTTCCACATAGTCAAGCCAGTAGTATGGCAGGTAAAATTCTAGATGGATAAAAGTGAAGCAGTGTATGTTGAGGACGGGTCCTGTTGATGAATGGGTTCTGAGCTGATTGTTACCATTCAGGAACGGCACTTCTGGGTTTACAGATAATAAACCTCTAGTAATGCCAGCTTACTTACTTGTGGAAGTCAAGAAAAGTCCTAGAAATAGGGTTGTGTTGTTAGAAAAGAAATAGAGAAGAGAACAGTGCATTGTTGTGCTGCCATACTAATCCAGGATGAATGCTGAGTGCAGTTCTAGGTTGTCATCTCTCCCCCTGCTAACACAGGGATGCAGCAGAACAGAAGGTCGAGGAACGTGCAGCAAAAATGATCAGTGGAAAACCTTTTGTATGAATAAGAAGTGAACAAAGACTCTTCACGTTGTAGGGGAGGGTGGCACAATGACGTGTATAAAATCATGGACAGCACAGAGCACACAAGGAGGGCAATTCCATGGACACCCACTGGATGTAGTGCAGAGCAGGTTCAAAATCAACAGAAGAAACTTACTGTGCCCACAACACAGAGCTGTGAAACTGCTTGCCTCAGACTAATGTGGATGCCAAAACTTCCATGAATTCAAGAAGTGAGCAGACAACTTCACTGAAAAGGAAGTTCTTAGGTATGAAGACAACACAAGTCATTTAGGAATTCCAGAAGCCAGAAAACTCCAAGCAGGGAATTTTAGTAGAAGCATGAGTATATGCCTTCTTTTTTCTTAAGCCCTTTCTCATGTTTCAGCTTCAGATGGTAGCATGGTTCTGTATATATCATTACATGTCAAGTGTATGTATTAAACTGAGAGGAAAAATACGAAAATAACATAATGGTCTAGCTAAAGACACTGGGCAGCTTGTCAGTTGTATGGCATTTCATTCAGGAGTAGTAACAAAATTAATAGTATACCCTAAAATCTGAGTATAAAATACTGAATGCTAAATGACTACGTTTCAGACTTCACAATGTATTTTGCTTAAATATTGCATTAGAGCTAAATAATATATAGGAGCAGATTTTCAGGTGGGCTGACAGAGAGTAAATGGTTTCCAAGAGATGATTGTAGGCTGTCAGAGCAGAATTCCATGAACCAGGAATGAACTTCAGAGAGCACAGGAGTTATTCCAGTTTGTAGACACAAACCTTTCTTTCTAGGAGTATTCATGCATGAGCATTCACAGGGGTTTTTTTTTCTGGAAGAGCTTTTAGAAGTAAGATATCTGAAAGATCAGAATCTCTCACAGCTGTTCTATATCCCCTGCCAGATCAGTGTTGAGATGCTGTGCTCACACAACTTAGATGTGTTGGTTATGTGTTCAACATCTTAAAAAATTCAACAGTGTTTGTGTTAACTCACAAATTCCTAAAAGTTGTGGGGGGGTTTTTTGTTCAGTGGAAATAGGTAGGATTTTTGGATTAAGTATGGAGAGTTGTGCAAAAGACAGCTAGTAAGAATGCTGGACCAAATGCTGCATAAAAGACAGTGACCATTGTCAAGTATTGAACAAAAGGTTTTAGCAGGTTCAAAGCAGCCTTCCAGACCCCAGTGTTAGCCATTTTACCTTAATTCTGTGGAATTCTGTCCTTGTTTTAGTGTAGTTCTGTTCTCTTGCCACCTGATATCAAATTATTCTGATGCATATTCCACCACGTATGTTTTTATCATGTTGAGTGACGTTGACTTGATTGTATCATTCCTTGTGTTGGGAATGTCATCTTTCATGTCATCTAATGATTCTGAGGGCAGGTCTGGATGGGGGACTGGTGAGCAGGTAACCACTGACAGATTTTTAAGAAGCTTTCCTTCTATTGCCACCCAGGTGGCAGTAATAATAATTGTCTTTTTGGGGTCTCACCCATTATGTTATGGAAAAATGAATCCTATAGTCTTTCATCACCACAATATTAGTGTTCACCTTGGAATTTTCTGGGTTTACTGGTTTTAAATCAGCAACTAGCAATTTTTTCCTTTCAAATATCATGTTTGATTTGATTAGACGTATGTCACCTACATTCAACCAGCAAAATAATATATATCTGTTTTAGCTCTTTAATCACTACTTCCATCTGAGCACATTTCTTTTTTAATTAGAATTGTGCAACGTCATACATCTGCTTTGCATTTAGGACTGTAAAAATCCAGAAAGCAAAGCTTGTTTTCTGAGGTTCATTTTGCAGTCATTTGTTCTTAGAGCAAGGAAAGTTTCAACTACAGATAGTAGTTTTTTTCTTTAAGAACCAGGATACTGTATCAGGAAAGTGAGCAAGAGGAAAAAAAGTAATTATAGTTTGTAAAATATATTTTTAATTACTACTTCATAATTATTTCAGATGTTATATAGTAATTATATAAAAATTGGTTTTATTGAATAAATATTTAGTCTTCAGTGTAATTTTAATATGTTTGTCGAGGCTTTCTATTAATCTATAAAAGTACAGCTGAAATTAATAATTAAACTTTAATAATGTAATATTTTGCTAAGGTGTATATTGAATAGGCCCCTGTGTGTGTCACACATCATATGTGCTTGTCTGGTGACCTGTCTTCAGTGGATTACAGCCATGGTTCATGATCTGTAGCTTTTACAACTAAAGATAAGACACCCCTCAGTGGTCTGCTGCTTGTCCCCTGCGGCTGATGGCCGTCTCTGGAGCCGTGGTGGCCAAGGGTGATGTAACCTCTCTAATTGTCCTTGCTTTTCACAGAGCAATGTCTCATTGTGGAGACATTGACTGCTGTTGGTGCCAGATTTCTGTGATACAGGCTGGATTATTTTATTTAGCTAGTCACTACTTTTAAATGACATTAGCTGAAAGTAAATCGTACTGAAGTCTGAAATACTTGTAGCTCCTTCACTGGGAAGCCGTAACTGTTCCAGGCAAGGTTTTGCATCTGTTTTATTTTCTGCATGGAATATTTTGCCAAATTAGGAGCCTCTTGAAGTCATCATTTATGTATAGTCAATTGAATTTCTTTCAAAGATTGTAAGCAGTTGCTCTACCTATTGCTTTTGTATTGAGTATACTTCAGTCTTTACCCAAAAAGGTTTAATGAAATTTATTCCTCCCAACTTCAGCAGCTACTGTGGCGCCAGGCATTGAGCAAGGCCTTGTTGTCCTCTTCTTTCAGTGGTGACTATTCTGAGGAAACATCAAGAACATGTGGAGAAAACACACAAAATTATGCAGATAGGAAAGGTCTAAATTTGGCTCCAGGACTGAACTGCAGAGAGGTGGGGGAAGGATGATTTACCTCTGGAACTGAATGATGGATGTCATAGTTCCTGTGAAACATAGAGCCAAAACCTGTCTGAGCAAGTGGGAGGCAGCAGCTTCCTACTACCACCCATTAGTCTTGTGGGGCACCAGGAGCAAATCTGCATTGCTAAAGCTAAAATTTGCAGCCATGAAGGTATCAGTATGTAATGGGATTTTGATTTTAATTTTAATTAGCTAAAAATACAGTAAATTACAGGGTTTGATTGGTTTTTAACCATGGTTTCCATTAAAGAATGTTAATACAGTCTTTGAAATCAAACACTTGAATTTGAAAGCTGAGCATTCAAAAAAAGTTGGAAAATGTCAAAATGAAGATTGTTCAAACTGTTTTAGTTTGTCTCTTGCATGTATGCATAATGATAAGATCTTTAATTATGTGATCACATATTTTTTTCACAGGAGGAATGCTGCCCAGAGAATGAATCAGGGATGTTTATTAAAGGAAGCTGTTGCCTCCAGAACCCTTGCCTTAATTGCTGGAAAGCGTAGTAATTTAAATAGAGGGCTGCAGGAATCAAAAGCACTCTCTCCAGAGTGTTTGAAAGCTCCACAGAAAGACTAGATTTTACTTTCTCATTTTGAAAGAGGTTTTATGTGATTCTGGGAGGTCATTTATTTGGAAGTGATCTCTGTGTTTCTAGTTGCTGTGGCACACAGACCAAGGTACCTGGGCTCTGGGCACAGCTGCATTTGGAATGAACACAAGTGTGCTTTGAATGTGTAAAACACAGTAAAAATGCAAAGTCCTCTGAAAAGCACAGCCTGAGGTGCCCTGCACTGGCGTGGCAATGCCAGGACTGCCGAAAGACTTTGCTGGGTTTTAAGCAGTGAAGTTCTAATCTGCAAAATGGGGATAGCATCACCCTACTACAGTTCAGTTAATTATATGTTTTGAAGCATTCCTGCTGAACACTATCTAAGGAAACAGTATAGAATGTAAAATATATAAACATATAATTATACAACATATACTTACAAAATACTGCATATAAGCATATGCCATACATTATAATATATAATTTGGAATCCCATTCTGACTAACATCCTATGAGGGAAGCTTTGGGAACACTGCTGGCTGAAGGGAATAAGAAGTATGAGCAATCACTTTGCAATCTAAACAAATGAGGCAGAATGCTACAAATTCTCAGTTTGCTCCATAAAACTGAGCATTCCCTTTGTATTTGCTATCACTGCACTAGGTAAGGCAAGGATCTTACAGAAGGAAAGCAGCATGTAATCATTTAGTTAAAATTATATGTAGGTATATAAGTGGTTCTGTCCTTTTAAGTGCTTGACTTTGTGCTGTGTTTGGTGGTGGGTTGCCTGGCCAGCCCAAATGTGCTGAGACCTTTTAGATGCAGCTTTGGCAGATTTATTTTCCCCAAAGCATTTTGGGGAGAGGAAAAAAGGAATGTTAGAGATTTCTTGTTTGCTTTATTGTCTTGCCTTGTTGACAACTGACTTTTAATGGAAAAAGCTGAAATCCTGAAGACCAATTTTTGTTCCTTGCTTTTTGTGAGGAAGGAGGAGATTTTAGCTTTTGCAGAATTGGCACTTGAGTATAGTGAGGATGTATGGAAATGTTTCAAGGTGAAGAGAGCCATAGTGAATTGACTATATCTGTAATATATTTGATGATGAAAGAAGAATTTTTTCTCCATAAGTCTAATTCTTGAAGACAAACTGTTTGATTATGGTTTTGTTTTCCATAAAACCACTCTAAGACTAATATAAGGAATACCGCTTAATTTCCTAAGCTAAACAGGAAATTTACTTTTAAAAAATCAAGTATTCCTTATCTACATCTGAACTTATCCCTTTAAATTTTGATCCCCCTCCTAATGATATCTTTTATGTGTGGCAAATGTAAATATGTTGCCATTTTATATTAATAATCTTCTGCATCTAAGCCTCAGAGTAAAGCACAATCAAGAGAAAAGACTAAAATTATTTTCCACTTCCTCTTGTTTTATGTCTGTTCTCACACTTCTTAAAAGTTCATTTACCATTTCTCAGGAGAATAAATTCATAGATCTCTTCTGCTTTGGTGAGGGAATATGTCTTCTAAATTTGTATGTCACCAATATCACACAGTGTTATAGCGTCAGTTGCAGTAGCTATTTTACTTTGCAAAATCAGTTACAGAATATTAAGTGAATATCAATTTATCAATTGAAATAGACCAGATACTAGTTTTTAGGCAATTTGCCAAAATTTTCTGGTTTAGAAGATGTCAATACCATAAGTAGTGGGGAGTTACTACAATTCTCAAATAGCACTATGTAAAATATGGAAACATTGAATAATTGTTTTAAATTCAAAAGGCTCTTTTGTCATTCTCATGCATGTTTTATAAATGAGACATTTTTCTCCTGAATTGGAAGGAAATGAGATAGTACCCTATCTGTTCATAATTTTACTCACTTTTCCTGGTTACAATGCGTTTTTAAATGACTGAAATATCTGCTTTAAAAAAACAAACAAACAAAAAAGCTAACTTCAGAAGAGCAGGAGTCTGGTTTGCTATTTATCTACCTTAATAGGCAGTATTTCACATGAAAGAATCAGTCTGGCTTCTTGTGAACTAACAGTGACAGGATGCAGGTATCATAAAGTACCACGATTATGTGCCTCCCAGGTATAATTCTGATAACCACTGAAGGAGTGCTGCAGCCAAGTCTTGTTGGTTTATCCATCTATAAATTTATGCTCTTTCTTAGACTGTATTTTGAAGCATTTTAGTAAGAAGTTCAAACATGGCAGTGAACAAATTATACCTATGTAGTTCTGTTTCATAGTTTTAACTTCAGTGTAAGCAACAACACACTTAAACAGATTGTGAAAGTAATTTTTTCTTAATACAGTTTACTTACAGTTCCTTACATTTTAAGTTGAAATGGCCATAACCGATCTTTTATGCTTACAAATGAAGACTATTTTAATAATGATCTGCTGCCATATGACAGAAACATATATATTGCCATGTAATCCTTTGTCCAAAGACTCTTGCAATATGTTCTCTGGGCTAAGAAAGTGGAGTTACTACCTTTTCAGGGTAACTGGGCAAATGTTATGTGAGATTCCCTGTCTAAGTGATCTCTGTGGTTTTTCCTTTCACGTTCATCCTGCTGAGTCTTTATTGGGTGTAACTACAAGAGCATCTTAGTTTGGATCAGGAGCACTTAAGCCATTCTGAATTCAATCTCATTATTGTTCCTGCTTGTTTCTCTGTGATTCCCACAGCTGGATCATGGGGTGCCATTGGTTACAGGAGGAGGCAGTGGGAAGCTGGGCTGGGGAAGCACACAGTGTGTACCTGCAGGAAGGGGCTGCCTCCATGGGACCCCGAGAGCAGCTGGGCTGCCTTCTCTGAAGGGTGCTCCACCTGGGGCCACAGGGTCTTCAGTGCCAACAATCATAAATGAGACATATGGCAATGCTGGCATCCACTTTGGAGTGGTTCAGTTGGAGTTGGAATTCTCTTGCTGCACTGTGGCTCCAACTCTGGAGTTTCCTGCTGCCTTCTCTTGTGCAGCCTGATGGTGGATGTGCACAGTGAGAGGTAGTAGGAGCCCAGGAGCTGTCAGGTGCTCCTTGTGTGTCGACATTATGGCCAAGTTGCTCACAAGGCAGTGCCATTCCCATGGGGGAAGAAGCGATAATAATGTGACCCCACGGAGATGCCCCATGTGGACCACCTGGCCAGAGTACTGAAAGCTTTGGACCTCCATGCAGTCAGTTAAGAGTGTATTGATCAGTGTTTTGTTTTTGTCTCTCCACAGTCACCAATTACAACAATGTGGTAGAAGCAAACTCAGATTCAGATGATGAAGATAAATTGCATATAGTGGAAGAGGAAAGTGTAACGGATGCAGCAGACTGTGATGCTGGTGTGCCAGAAGATGACTTGCCAACGGACCACATAGTATTACCAGAAAACAGTGAAAGAGAAGGGAGTACCAACAGTTGCTGGGAAGATGAAGGTATGTTCATTTCTACTGATGATACTATGTAAAGAAAGGCTTCTAAAATGAAGATTCAATAGAACTTTTTTTGGTTCCTTTATTACTGAAATAACATGTAATATTTACAATCAAAAAAGAGGTTTTATATTTATTATACCCTACTTCATGTCCTGAATTTATTCTTTGAAGGAGATTCAGAGGTGGATTAATTCCATTGGCATTGTTTAACAGGAGCTTACAGTCTGGAGATGCAGTACTCCAAAGGCTGATTAGAGGCTAGTTACTAGATCTTGTTTTTTTCAAGTCTTTGCCTGGCAGGTCTCTGCCAGAGCTCCTTGTAAGGTTCAGGATTGGCTCAGCTTGGGGAGTAAGCAGTAAACAAAAACCATGGAAAAATCAGATGTTAATTTCTCTCTTTTTCCTTGTAAAACACAGGCAGGCAAAATAATTTTTAGATGATTAGTTTGAGAACTGGCTATGTAAGTCATAATCATTATTTTGAGAACACTGGAAGGAGATAAATGTTGCACGTCTAAACATCAGGATGAGAAGCTGAAAATTTTAAGTAGAAAGGAAATGGGCCTTTTTTTTACTGTGGAATCAGATACTGAGTTTCATAATATCAAGCAGCATGCGTACTTTTGAGCCAACTTGGGATAAATGCATAAATTAGTGGAATTTATTGTGGAATTTGGCCTTAATGCCCTGAAAGATACAGAATGTTTTCCAGCATATCCCTGTTCGTATCTGAACTCCAGCCACAATTCCTAGCATCCACCTTTAAACACTGGTGGTTTAATACACAGTGCATGACCTTGCATCTAAATAAATGGAAAGCAGTCATATGGTCCCTAACTGCAGTCCAGGTGAGAGAGAGCAGCTGAGAGTTCAAAGAATAGCATCAGCTCAGCCTGTTTTTACATAGCTGCTATTGCCAAGGTATGCTGTGCTGGGAAATGAGTGTTTTGGAGCTAAATTATTAGGTAGGTAATTTTCTTTGTTTTCCTGTAATGTCCTAGTTCTCCTGCAGGCTGTGTCTATCAGAAATTGCAGTTTTGTTAAAGTGGGCTCTGTATGGGCTTGAACCCTTCAAGCATAGGTGTATGAAACCTGAAGAGGGGAAGGAAGAAGAGCACTGTCTCACAGACATTTGGGAGCAAGACCTCTTGGATTGGATGTTTTCTGGAGATGTACCCATCACACAGCACCTCGGGCAACTTTCTGGGGGTTTTCAGGGCTCTAGATATGTGATGGCATCTTTTTTAACTCCTTATGTCAAATGTACCATTTTTAACCTTGAAAAATTCTTTTGCTAAAATTCTAAATTCTCTTTAATTTTAAATTCTCCTGTGGTGTAGATTTGCAATGTAGGCAATGTTTCTCTGCTTTGGAGTTTGCTAATGAAGACAGAATTTCATTGGTAGCCAGACAGAAGATTAATCAATTACCATACAGGCTTGCTCAACAACCACAAATTTCCTCTGTAAAAATTATGTGTTCTGAAGCCTCTTTTGTAGCTGTCTGGAAGGGTTTTTTTATTTTGATAATTAGGGTTTTTTAAATAAATAGTTTAACTTTTTGGCAATGACTATATGGGAAGAGTGAAGGCTACATTAGATTTTATAGAGCTTTGGTTTGCTAGGGTAGAATACTGTTTACTCTTTTGATAGCTTTCCTAGAAGGAAAGGTATGAGCTGAAAATCACAACCTCAGTCTTGGTTGCATGTCAGAAATATGAAGAGAGAGGTACTGTATACATGATCTCTCACATACAGGGAAATGTACTCAGGTAGATGGTGTGCAGCCATCTTCAACACTGGTGATTATTTTTAGAAGAATATATTCTACAGCAGTTTTTGTTTCATCAGTAAAGTACTACTCAGTAGTTCTGGGTTTAGTTGAACTCGAGAGAATGAGTTTTTTGCATATTTATTCTGTTCATGAATTGCCAAGAATAGAAACAACACACATAACATTTCTTTATCAGATTAGTTTCCTTCCGTTTCCAGTCATTCTAACTGAATTTCTAAAAGACCCTAGGAACAGGTGTTTTAAATATAAGGTGTGTTTCTCAAGAGGTTTAACTGAAACAGTCCTACGGGTTTGAAAAAGTGAACCACGTGTATCCTGTACAAGTTGTTGACAGTGTGCCAGCATTCATGTGTGCAATGATTCCCTAATATGATTTTTCTTTGCTCTAGTTAGAAGTAAAATCTATGCTACAATTAGAGGGAAAAAAAAAAAAGGCAGGAGTTAAACTTGCTCTTAAAAAAGCATTATTATGTACTGTAAGTATTTAGCAAACCTCAAGGCCTTGGGAGTGGAGCTAAGATATCTTTGAAAAATTGAAAATTAAAAAAAAAAATCTAGACTTTGAAATAACGTTCAAAAATGAAGGAAGTTATGTTTTATGTTTAAGCTCTTTCTGGAATTCAAAAATTCTTTAAGTCATCAAATTTTAGGTTGAGCTTATATGCTCAAGCGTGTGTTCTGACATTTGGTGAGTTGTGTGGCATCTTTTTGATCAAAAAGCAACCAACCAGTCAATACTGCAAGCTGTAAATAGTGCTTGCTACATGAAAATCAGAAAATTAGCTCTGAAGAATTTAAATTAGAAACTCTCCTGATGGGCTTTGGAATTTATTCCCTTCTCTGCAGATAAAGACTGCAGTGGAAATTTCAGTGAAGTTTGTCTTTCTGCCTACAGCCAAAATTTCCACTTTGCTAGTGGTTTCAATTTGATCAGTCATCTTAGCCATGCAGAGATCTTTACTGTCAGCCAATGTCAGTAGTTGTCAGGCATGTTTGCTGCTAGTTAACACTGTTCCCTGTCATCTGAAAATCATCAGCATTTAACCCTGGGAAGCCACACTGTATCTCTGAGCGGTAGCTCATAAGCAGTGATGAGATGTAGAAGTCCAAGAACCTTTTTTACCACTATCTGGTATGTCCAGCTGTAATATCAGGATGGATATTCATGACCTAGATGCTATTTGTGGAGACCTCTATTTACGCTGTCATTTAGCAGGGTAGCTTGAATTTCCTCTGGAACTCAGAGCTGTGACTTCTGCTTGGTGGAACAGTGTCTTAAGATCTGTTCCCCCATCATCACATCCCATTCTGTTGCTTCCCAGCTGTGTGATAACTGGGCATCTGAGTACACGACTGCCTTTCTTTGTGGACCATACATAGCTATAAAGATGTATATCTACTTCATGCTTTTCAAATTGTTTATTATTCCTACAGCATTTCCCTGTGGAAAAGGGTTTCTCCCTGTCTTATACTCTACTTTTAGGTATTGGGAAGAGACAGTACCAAACAGAGGTTAGGATTATTAGAATTGAGAAGGGGTTTAACTTCACTAGATTAATCTATAATTCCATAAATCCTTGACATTCCCTTGGGAAGCATAACTTTTATTTGTACTGAAGCCAGTGGAATTTACTGGAGACACTGTAATTTAAATTTCCAAAGTAATAACTTACTGATATTCCTCCCCTCGTGTAGATCTTATTTCATAATGGAGAAAAATCACAACCATCAAAAATCCTCCTTTAAAGAAAAACAGTGGGTTTTTATCATGTTTGATTTTAAGAAATTAAATTTTGGGTTTAAATTTACATTGTGTCCAGTCATTCATCTTGCAAACTCTGAACCAGGTCTAGTACCATGAGCCAAAAATGTAATTAGTTCACAATCCAGAACTGACCAATATAATACAGGCTATTTGAGTTTGTTGGGTTTTTTTGAGGGTTTTTTTAGATGTCAGTTGAAATTAAGGTAACATTTAAGAGTTGTTTAAAGCAAGAAATGTGTTTAAATTGTCACTATTTGCAGATACTTTCAGTCTGTGGGCTTTGGTCAAACTAGGCAGAATTAAGAAGCTTTTCCTTTGAGGAACTCTTACTATTTGAGAACTTAAAAGTTCTGCTAGGATTTATTGTCTTCCACATAAAGGAGAAATTGGTTTCTCCTGTAATTAAAAAGCTGGAATGTTCTGGGCTTTTGACTTGCCAACCGAAAGGATTTTTTTCCTGCACTGAAGTAGGGTGAAGTAAGGTAAATAGAGGTATAAGAGTTGCCATTTCAGATCAGAGAAGCTGTGTGCTCTAACCTTCTGCATCACCTAGAAGGCTTTTTCTAGAGTGTAGGTCTGAAGCATCCAAGGTTTCCATAATGAAACTGGAAAATGATGCTTTAGTTTCGCATCTATTAACATAGCGTAGTACTAATAAAGAGCAAACCAAGCAACAAAGCTTTCCTATGTACTTCTGCCATAAGCCAGGTACTGATGGAAATGTCAGCAGTGGCTTTTCCTGTGGGAACTTCCTAGTCCGTGCTAACCAGTGAATCGAAATGAAGAACAACTTGGCTGTTTATTGATTTGAACCAACAACCTGTAGTGAGTTAAAACTTCCATGCCGCATCCTTGAGGGCTGCAGCTCAGCAGAGCGGGCAGAGCTGGGGCAGCAGGTTGGTTCTGCAGACTCATACTGAGTCTTGGAATTGATAGTTGTTCTGAAGGGGGAGCACGTGTTTAAAATCCTTTTTTTATTTAAGCAATCACAGCCTTAAGTGGTTTCCAGATGATTTGCCAGAAAGAGAACACATTAGGTTGCTGTTTGCAGACATTACCAGCAAATTATCAATCATTTCTGAAAACTGCTAATTGGAGAAAATAGCATAACTGCATTTGTTTTATGATGCTCTGCTTTCTGGAAATAATATTCCAGTGTATCAGATGGCTGCATTTGTAGACAGGGTCATTTAAGTAGCTGACTCTCTATTTGCTGGTGAAACACACTGCCCATGTCTTCACCTCTCTTCACTTAACGGTCAGTGTTTAGTATTGCTTCCTTTTAAGGTTTGGTTTCCTTAAGTATGAAATATCTTTGTGGTTTAGCTGATCACACACTGCTGAAATAATGTGCCATCTATATTTTGGAAAGAACATTGTGTTTAAATGCACTTCTTCTAAACAACACAGAAATGGAAGGCACTGCTGAAGAAATAGCTCAAGTATATTAAGTTTTTGGTGTGCATGTGACTTTTGTTGTTTTTTGGGGTTTTCTTTAAATATTCATTCTTTCTGTGAAATGTACTATTTCAGCTGGAAAAGAAAGAAAGGAAATCCTGGGGCCTGAAGCTCAGACAAATGAAATTGGATGTACAGGTATTTCTTTGTTAATCTGAGTCCCTTATTCATAAAGTACTATTGAATTTTGGTTAGGTGACCATCATTCTGAAATCTTTGGAATTCTCCCACCTCTGTTTATAAAAATGCTTTTCCATGCTAGAGGTCTTAAACTGTAAGCACTGTTTTAACTGAGGCAAAAAGTCTGGGCATCTTTTGGTGTCCAGGGTCCAGAGGTGTAGGTGGCCAGTGACACAGGGCAGCCCTCCCTCCCAAGGACTGACCACACAGCTCCAGCAGCACTGCATCTCCAAAGGGCAAAACAAGGAACAGCAATGATCTTACATGTAGCTATCAACAGGTAGTATTTTAGACTATGAAGAAATATACAGAAATAGAGTTAAGCTAATAAAGTATTTTATTACCAACTCATCTGTTTTTACTGATTACACAGAAGGCAAAATAAATTGTGTACTTCAGTTTCAGGCTCAAACAGACTCAAAAACAGATAGTTTGTTATTTTTTCTATTTCTCAGCTTGACAGAAAATTAATACATATCCCATCCAACTTTTTTAAAAGTTTTTTGGAGATTTAATGCCCTTACTAGATAGGTAGATAATATCAGAGTCCTATTTAAAAGCAAACCCACATCTAAACACTGCTAAGTTTTAAACTCTAGTTTCACACATTATTTTCAGTTCCTATAAAGTCAGTTTACTCCACGTAAGTATGGAGAGTTGCATTATTCATTGCATTGCATGTGAGAGACTGTCTTGTGTCATAAAAAGATTGTGTCAAATTGTAAATTGAGTATGTGACTTCACACTGAGAGATGAATCATAAAACTTCTCTTTCCTGTTAAAAATATACCTCACATTAATAGTGGAGAACATCTGTCATGATTTAGGGTGCTGCACGCAGAGCTGTCACAGAATGTTCCGCCATGGTAAAATTAAACTCTGTGAACAATATATTTAGCCAAATACTTGGGATGAAATATTTATTGTACAAGCATTAAGTAAAGTATTTAATTTATTATTTGCTGATTTTGCAATACAGTTTTTCTTTGAGTTTTTCTCTTAAGTTTTTAATGGGAAAATATTGAAGGTTGTTAACTAGATCTGAAGCCTTTTTGGTAGCCATTTCCAATGCCAGAGAACAAGCCAGTCTGAGTTCAAGGTTGCTGCATTTATCTGGCCAGCTTGTTACGGAGTTTAAATATCTTCTGAGCTTGTGCTTATGAACAGTTTTAAATAACGTTAAAAATTGTGTCTTGAAAGCAACAAATGCAAACACAGGAGCCAAGATGCTAAACTGGCCTTCTAAATACAAGGCCTAAATCATAATTAATGTTGCATTTAAGATTTTTAGCGAAATTGAGATGAACAGCTAAATCTGAAATGATAAAAATGCACTGAGTTAAAGAGGCAAACTGTGTTTAGTCAAGTTTTTTAATATCTTTATGCTGTCAGATCTTTTAAAACATGGCATAATCTGGCATCTTAAAGGGATTGACCTATGCTAGTATGTGTAAATAGTTTTTAAATCCTTAGTTAGAGGGAGATTTGGCAATGTGAGTTACTAAAGCTCATTTGCATTCTTTTAAAACTTAATTTTGTATCTTGTGCCTTGTTTTTCACACTTAGTAAAAGAAGATGAATGTGATTCTGATGCAGAAAATGAGCAGAACCATGACCCTAATGTTGAAGAATTCCTTAAACAAGAAGATACAGCTGTTATCTACCCTGAAGCACCTGAGGAGGACCAGAGGCAAGGCACGCCGGAAGCTAGTGGTCAGGATGAAAATGGTAAATGTGTCACCCTTTCAGTTCTTACAAAATTAGTTGTGCTCACTGACCCAAAACTTCTGCTGTACTTAAGAAGACAGCGTATACATGTAACTATAGAGGAAAAAAACCCTTGGCTAAATAATTATAAAAGGATAGGATCATCATGCAAAAAACCTTGCCACTTGCTTTTGTGAAACAAGACATGCACTGGGATTCAGTTGTATGAGTAGCTAAATTATAACCTCAAGTCATTGAAAAGAAAAGTTCAAGCTTTCATAAACCCATTCAACGTCATATGAAAGAACAGAATAAATTTTTATTAAATATAATAGAAGAATAGGAAAATAGTACAATTTTATATAAGAATAACTTAAGGAGAGTTATAACATGTTTCTTTCCATTTTTTGTATTTCTAAACAAAGCTCCCAAAAGGACCTATTAGATAGATTTTTTTTTTATTGGGTAGCCAGTCTATGACAGGCTTTTGGGTTTTTTTGCCTGAAAGGACAGCAGCAGAGAAAAAAAAGCATTGTTCATACAAAGATGTTTATGTGAAAAAATAAAGACCTGCTGTTATTTTTAAGTAGATACATGTTTTTTTCCTCTGAGGAAGTTTCATGCCTAAGGTGTTCTGAGTGAAATGAGAAGTTACACTTTGTTCACTTCTTCATCATGAATATATTTGAAGATGAGTGCTGTTGAGATTGGTTTTGCATTCTATGTGTTTTTTCAAGTGTTCAGCTTAGATAGCTTGTAATGGTTGGAGTATTTATGATTTTTCAAGAAAAAGTAATCGCCTACATAAATGGTTAGGAGTTATGTTCTAGTTGTTTTAAGAAATGAATGTAACTGTACAGATAAATGTCATTGTAGCTGTAGTAGAGTACTGGAGTCTGAGGGAGAGCAGTGAAAGAAGTAAAGATAACCTTTTTGTTCTGCTCCTCCAGAGATTTTATGCTATTAGAGATTTTACTTTAAAAAGTGCATTCATTAATTTAAGATTTTAATATGTGATTGCAGTGGCATATATTGTCAAGTTAGTTTTACAGACTTGCCATATGATTTCCATGTAATCATTAAAAATATGTATTTGTGTTAATTATTTAAATTGGACCTATCCCAGTAACTTCACAGAGAAGTATTTTGAAGATCACAATGCTGAATTATAGTGTTTAGTGTTTTAATCATTTTGGAAGAGAAAATGCCAAAAATAGAGCGACATTTGGTAAAGATGCATGCTTCCAAACTGGGAAAGTAGACAAGAGAAGCAGCAGAATCAGAGATTTTAGTGACTTTGGGTAACTTTACATTTCTCCTTTTCCTCCAGTGGAAATAGAATTTAAGTTTAGGTGCTTCTGACATTCTCACTGAGTTGTATTTGTGCTGAAATGGAGTATTCTTTACGTCAGATGAGTTGAACTGTAGGTGGTAAAAAGAAAATTGAAAGGAAATATGCTTGATCTACACATCTGGGGATTGCTTTGTTTTTGGACAACTCAGCTAAACCAGGAAAAGCAGAAATGGATAGAGCAACAAAAAAATCTCTGTGGGTAGGGGTTATTTTGATTGTTACTATAACAAGTGTAAAAGGACCTATATGACAGAAAAAGTGGTGAGTTTTAGTGATAAGGAAAAGTGATCTGATTGCTTCTCACTGTTGCAAGATCAGTGGCACATTAAGTAAAAATTAAGTTAGTAAATTCCACAAAAACAGAATGAATTGCTACTGCATAGAACATATAATCAGCATATAATCAGTCTGTGGGGATAACTTCTGGAAGAGGTCATAAAGGTAAATAATTCAGAAGTGCTTTCTAAAGTACTGGTTCGTTTTATGAATATTAATAATTCTTACAGTTCTGAAACTTAAAATGACAGCATGTACCAATGTGCCCCTTGTGCGTCAGAGCATAAAATGTTAATCAGTAAAGACCTTCCACCTTTCTCATGGTCAGCACAGTGCATAGGTGCCTCCTTGCAGCATTTACTTCCTGTTTATCTTGAAGCAAGGAAGAGTAGCATGGTCATTGGAGGATATCACACCTATAAATTGATGGTTTGATCGAATACAGCAAGCTCTACATTTACTTGAACATCCCTTTATCAATTTATAAAGAAATTTTTTTTTGGTTCTTTAAAAAATTAATTTTTCAAGGATAAAATGACTTACTCTGTGGAGGGCTAGACATGTGCTGGTAAGAAGGGATGGAGCTAGAACTTCATAAATGGTGACTTCTTGAAATAGACTTGTGAAATTAATATTTAGCTTCAATCTTGTTTCACTTTTCCCTCTACTGATATAGAAGTACTTTATGAAAGCCAACCGAATGGATTCCATAGATCACATTAGACTCATATATATGGCCTCACATTTGATCTCCCTACTTTCTGTCCTGCAGACACTATGTTCTACTAACACATACATATCTGTGAATCATAGAATGGTTTGGGTTGGACAGGACCTTTAAAGGTCATCTAGGTCCAACCCCCCTGAAATAAGCTGGGGCATCTTCACATTTATTGTGTTGCTCAGAGCCCTGTCCAAGGTGATCTTGAATATTTCCAGGAATGGGACATTTGTCACCCCTCTAGGCAACCTGTTGAAGTATTTTACCACCCTCGTCATGTCACATTTCTTCTTTATATCTAGTCTCCATCTACTCTTTTTTGGTTTAAAACCATTCCCCCTTGTCCTATCAGCATATTGTGCTGACTCTCTCCAAGGTACATTGGTGCAACCATATCATAGTGTGGGAGGTTGCATAATACCAGTGGAAAAATTCTAAATTATCTAAATTTCCTTCTCTAAAACAAATGGAGCTTCCAACAGCTGCATGTTTTCTTACAGTAATAGGTGTAAATGTAAAGCCTGTTTGTTGCTGGTAGTACGTTTGGATCTTGTTTATTTCAGTCGTTGTCTCTCCTGTGTAGGAACACCTGATGCGTTTTCCCAACTGCTCACCTGCCCGTACTGCGATCGAGGGTACAAGCGTTTCACCTCTCTGAAGGAGCACATTAAATACCGCCATGAAAAAAACGAGGATAACTTCAGCTGCTCCTTGTGCAGTTACACATTTGCGTACAGAACTCAGCTCGACCGCCACATGACATCACACAAATCAGGAAGAGATCCAGTAAGTGGCATTTAAATTAAGGATTGTTGTCCTCTGTAGCAATGCTGTGATTTGTTGTGTGCACAGAAATGTGTAAACTGCTCACAGCAGATCATCTGTGTGCTGATGGTCAAGTCCCAGAGCACACACTCAAGCTTGCTGCTCAAGTCAAGCTTTTTCTGTAGCCATCAAAAGTTGAGATCTCAGTTTCTGTTTTCATTCATCTAGGCAGTAGGCTTGTTTTCAGAAGAGCTTTATTACATTTATAGGTAATTTGTTGGTTTTTTCTGCTCATTGGCTACCATTGCATAAAAAATATTACTCAAATCTAATTTCAAGCTTTTAATGAAACACCTTTTTTTTTAATAAGTCCTGTTCAAATAATTAACAATTTACTGTAGCATTTTTTTGTGCTTAAGAGACAAAACATTGTGTTGCTTGAACTGTTGAGGTACAGTTCTAAATGCAGTTCATGCTGTAAGACAATATACAAATAATTAGCTTGTAAAATATGGTGTTTCAAAACTAAATGAAGCAACAGAAAAGAATATAGATGTCATAAGTTTGTTTTATGGTCATGGGCTGACCTGACAGCATGGGTCACTGGAATGTCTTCCATGAGTTAAAACATCTGATCATGCAGAAGATCCTGAGACTCTGTTCTTCTGACTCTCTTTTTCTTTCCTTTTTTGATCCCCACAATGTCCCATCACATGCTTCCATACCTTATCAGAGGAACTCTCAGGCACAAGAACCAACTGAAACAGTCAGGAATTATCCAAAGGAAAAAAAAAGATAAATTTCCACCACCAAGTTAGAGAGGCTTAGAGATGTTTCCTTCAGAGGACAGACTAGAAAGATTGATACTCTCCAGAAGCAAACCAGGAGACAAATATAACAGAAAAATGCAAAACAGAATGTAGAAATAAAGGTACTTCCAATATTTCTGGTAGCAGCAAACCAACAGGCAGTAGCCCATAGGAAGATGCTTTACTTAAGGAAACCAGAGTAAAGGATATGCTTTTTTACAGATTGGCTGTTAACCTCCATCCTACAAAGTATCACCAAGTCCAACAATTTAACAGGCTTAAAAATTTATTATACATTTTTATACTTGAGTGTTCACATTCACAGGTCAATTAAATCAGTACAAGAAGTATCAGCCATCCTACTGCAAGGATTTTGTCTCACAAGCTTTGGAATAATGTCACCAACATATTCTAGCATGGCACTTCTTTTTTTACTCAAATATTCTTCCCATGAACAATTAATTTCTGTTTTGCTTCCTTTCTGGCTCAACTTGCACTTTAAAAGTTACTTTCATCTTACATACATCCTATATTTCTGACTATAAAATCTATGCTGTTTATATAATGCTTTTCTCGTGGGCTACCAGATTTGTTTTCAGTCTTTTTAGTTACGAGCCTAAAACCATAAGAATGAAGTAGTTGGGGGGATAGAAGCCTTTCCTATACTTGCGTGCAGTTTGAATGAAAAAAACTCAAAAAATACCAAGTGAGTGAACACTCTCAGAAGAATCGCTAAAAAGGGGATTAAACTGTATTCCCACAAAAATATTTTAATGGATTTATACTTTTGAAGGCACATCTGTATTTAATTAATATTGTTTCTATGGAGTATCTGGGACTCAGTAGTACACCCATTTAAGTGTGGTCTTTTCTCTCAAGCCATAGCCAGAATTTAAACTACCATAGTTTAGGTACTTGACAAATTTGAAATACTTGTTTGTTTATGTTATTATTGCAAAGTTGTCATGTCTTCGAAATTGGCTCCTTATACATGATTACAACATTTGAGTAATGGAAAATGAACTTTTGTCCTTAGTAAAGTATAGACTTCCTGGCTGTGGATCTTAAACAGCTACATGTTTAAAACTTGATGTCTTATTCTTAAAGAGCTTGACCCAACCATAGATTATTTGGATAACTTTGTTAGCTGGTGATGTCCATCATGTGACAATTTTGTGATTCCTCTGTACAAAGAAGCAACGAGCAAAGATAAGATCTATCTTAGTGAAGGCAGTGGAAGGGGTGCCTGCACACTGGGCCTGCTTCTGAGACCCAGGGGAAGATATGCAAAACTCCTGCTCCAGCAGAGAGCTGAGAGCCATCCTGCCCCTTCTCCTTCTTCCCTCTCTCCTTCCCATGGTCCTCACAGCAGCCTTGGCTGCTCCTACACCACTAACAGATGGTAGGAGGTGATGCTGCATGTGTCGTCTGCCTTCACTTGTGAAGCCCCAGAAGAGATGCTGAAGTGTGATAAAGTGCTTCTTATATTTGTTTTAATTCTTTTCTCATCAATTTATGAAGCATCTGTAGGTAGTCTTTCTAAATTTCACAGTGTCATGCACACTGCTGAGAAATGGCAGTTCTTGGAAATTGTGGTCAAACTATCTGGGAAAAAACCCTGATATACATGTAATTTCTGTCTTCCAAGCAACTTTTGGGGAGTCTCATTAATTGGTTTTGTTCTCTGGTGTGAGAAGGATGGGCTTCAGTCCTAAGTACAGTAAACATTTGGTGCAGGGATGTATTAGTTATGTATTAGTTACAGTCCTTAATGCTGATGTTTCTTCTTTCAGTCCTTGAAGGAGTGCAGAAGAATATTCTTTGAATGTTGCAGTTTATTCTTTAATGAGCAGAAAACAGCAATTATGTACACTGTATTAGAAATATATCACATGTCTCAGGCACAAACTAATATGGCTTTAACAGTGCTGAGATGGGGAAAACCATTTGAATCTGAGAAAACAAAGGTGAAAGTATTATAGGTGGTATTTGGAGAAGTGTTATGATTTCTCAGTTACATTTAAAGAAGATACTTCAAAGTAATTCTGAGGAAGTCCCAGATTTATTAAACAGTATTATGAGAGACAGCAAGAAAGCTGAACAGAGAGTTACAAATGTAAGAAGCTAAGGCAAAATAGATTTTGGAAACACTACGTAGCAGAAAGCTGAAAGCACCTTACAGCTATGACCAGGAAAACAGGAAAACTCATTAAAAATTTGATAAGTGGAGTGTGGACTTCCATACCTTAGAAACGGAACATTAGGTTTTAAAGACTGGAGCAGAAACATTTATCACAGCCTGGATACATGCACTTATATTATATAGTCCAGGACCTGCAGTAACTGTATCTATCCTGAGATCTGTTAGCTTGCATAATTCAAGTCAAAGGGTAGTAACTGATTCTCGGCAGGCTTAAGTAAATCCTGGCATGGTCCTCTAGACTCATTGCAGTTGAATCATTAAAGTGAAATGCAGTGAGTCAGCCACGATCTTCTAGAACACCATCTTGGAGTGACTTAGTTAAACAGAGCTGAAAAGCCACGTGAACTAGCAAAAGACAGCTGACAAACCTGGGAATGAGGGTCAGGTGCTAATAGGGTAAGTTAGAGTGGAAACCTCACTGCTGAGCCTGGGGAGAAGCAGGAAGCAGCCCACCCACCCTGAGCAGGGTGTGGGCAGTATCTGCTGAGAGGTAAAATCTGCAGCTTTACCAAATGCTTCTCCCAAGGGAACTGTTGAATTAAAGTATGTGGAAGTAATCTAGATGATTTTATTTCAATTTGTCTTCTGTTGAAGGAGGACAGGGAGTAGAACAGGAAGGGTTGATAATTTGGACAGCATATCTCATAACAGAGAGTTCAGACTTTCATGCAGTGAACTGCACAGCTGCAGGTTCTTCAGATCTGCAGGCATGTCTCACAGCAGGGTCATCATCCTGTGTTTTATCTATCGTTACTCCTCCAGCACAGTTCTCAGCCCCCAGTTGTCATGTCTGTGCTCAGGAAGAGCCCCAGCACCCGATGACCATCTGCTCCCAGTGCTACCAAGCACAGCAGGCTAGGGCCGGGGTAGGAGTTCCCCCCATGCTTTCACTCCAGAGGCAGCTGATCCACGCCTGCTGTTGGTGGTGGGCAGCCTGTTTGTCCCCAGAGTCCATGAACAGCTCTGTTCATGAGCTTATGAATATGTGTTCCCTGGTTACCAAAAATCTGCAGTGCATCCCAATAGTGGTACAGTATCTTTTTGCCAAGTGAGCTCTACTTAAAAAGGAGCTGCTGGGTTTTTTTAATAAACAGATTGTTTGAACAGAAAAATTCCTAATTCCTCCAGTTTATGTTGGTAATTAAGCTGATTAAACTTTAAAATGCATGTAATTTTTGTCCTTAAAAATACGCATTCATAGATTTATACAATTTGTGGGAAAATTACAGATCTTGTACATAGGTGTCATGTATATACTACATATATTTACATGTCTGTCTTAGCTTTTGCTCTTTTTTGAACTAATATAGCAATAAAGACAAAAACAATTCAGAACTTAACAAAAAGTTCTCTCACAAGGCAAAATCTAACAAAAATAATCACAGACCTTCAGTGCAAATAGTGAAGAAGTTTGGTGTTGTGTACTTGGGAAGCCCCTCCATATTTTTGTTTGTTTTGGTTTAGTTTCTCTCTCACATTTATTTCACAAATAATTGTGAGCAAGAATACTTTTATTGTCACTGAGCTACCATCTCTTGAGCAATCCTGTGGCATCATTATATAGAGGAATCCAAGGCCAACAGTAAGCCCTGGAAGCATGTAAGTGAAAAAATCAAAGTCAACCAAATAAAGTTTAAACAGGCTTCTCTAGACTTTACTGTTTCTCTGTCCTGCCTGAAATATTCTGAGTAGTGGACTTGGCGTTTTTCCTGATGGCTTTGCTTTCACAAGTAGAATTAGCATTCATCCTGGAACTTCTACTAACATGTCACTATAAACTTCACCTGAGTTTAGGAGAAGGAGCAATTATATTTTGAGTTTGTTTTGTTTCTTTCTTTTTACTGTACCAGATTTATTCAGAAGAAATGTGTACCTCAGTTTTTACCTGATTTGTAATTTGTTTCTTTTTCCATACCACCTTCAGTCTCTTACAATTGTGGTTGATTCTTTTCATGTTTGTATTGCAGTTTCTCTGTTGCAATGTGAAAATGCAAGGTGTTTCTGCAAGATGTTGTCCTGTACAATAATTAAGACTTCTTTCTTACAGAGACATGTGACGCAGTCCAGCGGTAATCGAAAATTCAAGTGCACTGAATGCGGAAAAGCTTTTAAATATAAACATCACCTAAAGGAACACCTACGAATCCACAGTGGTAAATAAATCGAGCATTGAATTGAGTACTAATGTTGCCATTTCTGCTCTTTATAACTTGTGTAATAGCAGTCTTGTAAGTCTAAGTTTAAAATCCTAGTGTTTTCCTTGTGTTTTTCCTTCTGGAATAGTGCAAGCACTGACTGCACCCTTCAGCTGTGTGCGGGGAATATGTAGAAATACTCATGAGGATTTACAGTTGCAACTTAATCTATTGCAGTTAAGGAAAACTTCACTTGTCGCAGAAGGAATGAGAACATCTTTCTGGTCCTTTTGACTTGTCTGTTTTTTCTTCAATGTTTTCAGATCGTTCAGTGTGTTACAAACCTTGCTAGAGAATTTTAATTGATAATAATCGGGACATAAGAACTGTGTGTCCTCCTGTGGCTGTAATTGTCATCATTTGAGATTAGTTATATTAAAGTACACTCAGGACACAATTTATTACAAAAGTTATAAGAAATGTTATATAAGAACTTAGAAGTTAGTGGTGGTACCACTTTAATGGAGTTCAATGCAATCTGTAATTGTCAATAGAGAAATACTGGAACACATGATCTTGTGGGCTCCATCCTATATCTATTAGTGGATCACAAACTTATTAAAGAAGCCTTGGCTCACAGCTATACTCTTACTGTTCAATTCACTAGATAAGATTTTTTTTCCCCAGGACTCTTTGAGAGGTCGTTATGATGTAATTATTCTGGTAATTATTTGATGAAGTTACACTGTAACCTGGTTAACTGTTGCATGTGCCTTTTTTATTTTCTTTTTCTTTTTTTCCTTATCTTTAGGAGAGAAGCCATATGAGTGCCCAAACTGCAAGAAACGTTTTTCCCATTCTGGTTCATACAGTTCACACATAAGCAGTAAGAAGTGTATTGGTTTGATGCCCGTGAATGGTCGAGCCCGGTCAGGGCTTAAGATGTCTCAGTGCTCCTCCCCTTCCCTTTCTGCATCACCAGGTAGCCCAGCAAGACCACAGATACGACAAAAGATAGAAAATAAACCCTTGCAAGAGCAGCTTCCTCTTAACCAAATTAAAACTGAACCTGTGGATTATGAATTCAAGCCCATAGTGGTTGCTTCAGGAATTAATTGTTCAACCCCTTTGCAGAATGGGGTTTTTAGTGGTGGTAGCCCATTGCAGGCAACCAGTTCTCCTCAGGGTGTGGTGCAAGCTGTTGTTCTACCAACAGTAGGTCTGGTGTCTCCCATAAGCATCAATTTAAGTGACATTCAAAATGTACTAAAAGTGGCAGTGGATGGTAATGTAATAAGACAAGTACTGGAAAACAATCATGCTAATCTTGCGTCCAAAGAACAAGAAACCATCAACAATGCATCTATACAACAAGCTGGCCATTCCCTCATTTCAGCTATCAGTCTTCCTTTGGTTGACCAAGATGGGACGACCAAAATTATCATCAACTACAGCTTGGAGCAGCCAAGTCAGCTTCAGGTTGTTCCACAAAATCTAAAAAAAGAAAACTCCGTTCCTGCAAATAGTTGCAAAAATGAGAAATTACCAGAAGATCTCACAGTGAAGTCTGAGAAAGATAAGAACTTTGAAGGAGAGACCAACGATAGCACTTGTCTTCTTTGTGATGACTGTCCAGGAGACCTTAATGCACTTCAAGAATTAAAGCACTATGAAACAAAAAGCCCTCCTCAGCTTCCCCAGCCTGGTGGAACAGAAGCTGAGAAACCCGAGTCCCCTGTCCCATCAGAAACCGGGGAGAACAGCTTGTCTCCTGGTCAGCCACCTTTAAAGAACCTTCTATCGCTCCTAAAAGCGTATTATGCATTAAATGCACAACCGAGCGCAGAAGAGCTTTCAAAAATAGCAGATTCCGTAAACCTACCACTGGATGTGGTAAAAAAGTGGTTTGAAAAAATGCAAGCTGGACAAATTTCTGTGCAGTCTTCTGGACCATCTTCTCCTGAACAAGTTAAATTAAGCAGTCCTGCAGACAGTGATGATCAAGCAGCAACTACAAATGTGGACGAACCCCAGAACAGCACAAATAACTCACAAAATCCTGTCAGTACAACAAAATCTCAGACTTTACCAGGGGCTTCAGCTCTGAATGGTTCACACAGTAGCACGCCATCTGCATCACCACTAAACCTTTCTTCATCAAGAAATTCACAGGGTTACACGTACGCAGCAGAGGGTGTACGAGAAGAGCCACAAATAGAACCTCTTGACCTTTCTCTACCAAAGCAACATGGAGAACTGTTGGAAAGATCTACCATAACTAGTGTTTACCAGAACAGTGTTTATTCTGTCCAAGAAGAACCTTTGAACTTAACTTGTGCAAAAAAAGAACCACAAAAGGACGACAGTGTTACAGACTCTGATCCTATTGTAAATGTAATCCCACCAAGTGCCAATCCCATAAATATTGCTATACCTACAGTCACTGCCCAGTTACCTACAATTGTTGCCATTGCTGACCAGAACAGTGTTCCCTGCTTGAGAGCTCTCGCTGCCAATAAGCAAACTATTTTGATTCCACAGGTGGCTTATACATACTCTACCACAGTTAGTCCTGCAGTTCATGAGACACCACCAAAACAGACCCAAGCCAATGGAAATCAGGTACTTCGGTCCCCATATTTCTACATGATGTATGTATGATGTATTCAATCTGTATCTCTGCTGAACTAGCAGAAAACTATCTAGGTGAAATAAATAAAAATACAAATACAGGCTTATTTTACTTGATAGTAAATGGGTAGTAGATATTACTGTTGTGCCCTCTGCAAAGCTAGTTAGCTCAGGCAACTTGAGTCCAAACTAACAGAAATTGTTGTGCATGGACAACTCAGTTATTCTCCATATTTAATCTTCTAGGACATTAGTGCTCACTATGTTAAAGACTATCTAATGCTCCCGACCAAAAAGCAAAATAAAATCATGGTTTCTATCTTTTGCTGGCTCTGTATCTCCTCTTTCCCCATATTCAGAAAATTAACTCTTTGAATCTTTTGGCTACTCTGTTCATGCTGCTCTGCTTCCTTGATTTGCAGAGCAGCTGAATTCATCCTACACCATAATGGCATTTTAAACAAAATGCAGATATGTTATCTTCATCTGCCATTCCTGTATCCTGGCTTGTTCCTTCCTGGGTACATCCAGATGTGATCTAATCAGGATCAGTTCTCCTGAGAGTCACCTGTGCACATTAAGGTAGAGACAGGGCAAAACAGAAAAATGGCTGAATGTTTCCATTTAAATCTTAGAAATTGGCTGTCTAGCATTTTATTCAGGCTTCTGTATTGCCAGAGACTGAGGAGCCTTGAAGAGTTACAGGGCTGCTTATATAAGGAGTTTGAGGCTAACGTGTGTGTAGCTAACATGTACACTTTTATATTCAGATTTGATAATATATGATAAAATATACGTGGAGTGATGCTGCTGATGTCAGTAGAAAATACTGTGATTTCACAGGGAACCTTTAGCCCTTAAAATGCTTAGAGATTCACAACAGTTGTATTTTTGAAACTATTTACTAATGAAACTATTTGAAGTCCCCTAAGTTTAGGGTTAAGCAGTACTTGTGGTAGTTTCATGAGGAAGAGGGTAGTCAAATATGCAAATTCAAATGGTAACTTAAATAGCTTTTTTGTGAAAACTTCAGCAAAAAGTCTTTTCACTTCATAAAATCTGTGAGGCAGCAAAAGGTAGGTGAACAGCATTAGCTGAAAAGTGTAGTTAGGTGGCATATTTGCTCTTCCCACTTACTGAAGTACTTTACAGGTCTGTAATATTCTATTTACTTTATGGGCCCTAAAATACAGCATGCCAGCGTAGCTTAGATCTGGCCAACAGTCAGATTTGGATGTGATTAAAGCCATTCCCAGTGAGGATTCTGCATCTGGATGGTGGCAGGGACTGCAAAGCAGAAAAATGCAGTAAAGGATTTTTTTTTGACTGTGGAAGTCTAAACAATTTTGTTTGGCTCTTTATGGAATTGAATGAGAGTAGCAGCTTCAGTTTATGTAGGTGACTTCTTTTATTGGACTTAACCGTTTTTTGTAATTTTTCTGAAGGATGAAAGGCAAGACACTAGCTCAGAAGGAATATCCAATGTAGAAGATCAAAACGATTCGGATTCAACACCCCCAAAGAAAAAAATGAGAAAGACAGAAAATGGGATGTATGCATGTGATTTATGTGACAAAATATTCCAGAAGAGCAGCTCGTTATTGAGACATAAGTATGAACACACGGGTATGTACTAGGAAAAGACTTTTCCCATTGTTATTTCTTTGGTAACATGTAACTGATAATCTCAACTGGAATCGAGTTCTTGGACAGTGTAGGGAAGTGCAGCAGTCCTTGCTGCCTGTGCTAAGCTTTCTTTAGAAACCCCTGGTTTTGTATATTTTTTTGACAGAACAGCAATTCTGTCTTTTTAAAAATTTGTTTGACCTAAACCCTAAATAGAAAAAATGGGAGTCTGTCAACTGCAGCCTATAACTGAGGATATATTACTTCTAATTTACCTTGACTGTTTATAAATTAAAAAAAAATTAAAAAATAGGAAATGAAGGGATTGTATATCTATTTGATACTGTACATGAAAAGCAGCATGCCTATCTGGCATGAAGGATTTTCAAACTGAGCCACATTTATACTGACCTGAAGTTAACAGCTTCAGCTATTCATTAGACATAGAATCTAACCACTAAAGAACACCCTTTTGGCTTTGGTTTTTAATTTCTCATAGTTGTTCCTTTTGGCTCCAGTTCTGGTATCTTTAGGATTTTTTTAATACCTCTTGCTCTCTAATTTCTCCGGTGATGTCTTAAAATAAAAGTTCTTTTTTTTTGTTGGTTAGGTGCCAGTATATTGGGGTTTGTATTATATATTCCTTTCTTGCTGGCTCTGTTATCTTCTCTTTCCCCACATGCATAAAATAAACTCTTTAGTTTGGCTACTCCCTTCATGCTGCTCTACTCTCTTGGTTCACAGAGTAACTGAATTATTACATTAATTATATTTCTGCATATTATCATTTTAATGTTATTTCACAAATAAAATTAAAATCATAACAAATCCTTTTTTGTCTTGATCAAGTTTCTCAAGTTGTATTCATTAAGGGTATCTAATTTCATACCTGTCCTGTCCTGAGGCTCTTTAAACTCCTTTTTCTAACACAATTGTTCTTCCCCTACCAGTTTTAATTTCAATGTAATGTTCAAAATCATTGAATCGTATAGGTTGGAAAAGACCTTTAAGATCATTGACTCCAACCATTAACTCAGCACTGCCAAGTCCACTGGTAAACCATGTCCCAAAAGTGCCACATCTGCTTGTCTTTTAAATACCTTCAGGGATAGTGACTCAACCACTTCCCTGAGCAGCCTGTGCCAGTGCTTGACAACTCTTTTGGTGAAGACACTTTTCCTGATTTCCAATCTAAACCTTCCCTGGCACAACTTGAGGCCATTTCCTCTTGTCCTATCACTTGTTTCTTGGGAGGAGAGAACAACACCCTCCTTGTTGCTTGTTTAGCATGAGATGACGTGGATGTGCTGGTCATTTGTGTAGTGTGACCAAAAACCTGATGTCTTACTGCCTTTGTCTTTTATGTTTGAGCTGAGGCTGCAAAATTGTTTTGTGTAACAAAACAATAACACTGCTAGGCTCCTGATACATTTATATAAGAGACTCTAAAACAAGACAATAGCTGGAAAACAGCAGAAACACACTGAGTGAAACAGATTTTTTTTGTGTTAATACATGTGTAGTCAGCAAGTTTTGTACATAAAGCATTCAGCCTTTTGGAATGATTTTCCTTTTACCCATATCATGGCAGGTACACAAAAACCAATGTAAAAGCTTGGTTGATTTTTTCATTGTCCTCAATATAGAAAAGTTAAAATGGTTTCAATTCAAAATAGTTTATGCAAGAAAAATGTCTCCTTTTCTAATTTATATTTGCACTTTTTTTGTGCTAGAAGTTATATATGAGAATCTCTTTATCCTCCTATGATGAGTTTTCTAAAAAAAAAAAATTACAAATTACTGTAGTGATTGTGACAATGTACCCTTGGACCTTCATCCTTTGGGCTCAGGAGAGAAACTCAGGCTGATGATGCATGGAGTAGAATATCTTGTTATATAAAATTTAATTGATGCTAATATGCTCACCAACAGCGTTTTACAATGAAAGCAGCAGTGTACATTTTTAAAACTTCAGCTACAAGATGCCCAATTGTTTGTGCTTTATTTTACAGGTAAAAGACCTCACGAGTGTGGAATCTGTACAAAAGCATTTAAACACAAACACCATTTGATTGAACACATGCGACTGCACTCTGGGGAAAAGCCCTACCAATGTGACAAGTGTGGAAAGAGGTTTTCGCACTCGGGGTCTTACTCTCAGCACATGAACCATCGCTACTCCTACTGCAAAAGGGAGACGGAGGAGCGCGACAGCGCCGAGCCCGAGGAGCTGGGCCAGGAGATCCTGAGCAGCGAGCACGTGGTGGTCAGGGCGTCGCCCTCGCAGATCGACTCGGATGAGAGGGAGAGCCTCACCAGGGAAGAGGAGGAATACAGTGAAAAAGAGGAAGAGGAGGAAGAAGAAAAAGACATAGAGGGACTTCAGGAAGAAAAAGAATGTAGGGAATTACAAGAAGTAGGGGATGCAGAAGAAGAAGCAGCAGTAGAAGAGGAAGATGGGAAAACTGAAGGTAACAAGAACGATGAAGCTATAAATCAAGCAAGCAATGCAGAACCAGAAGTTATACAAAATAATGGGCAGGTGTCAGAAGAAAATAAAGAATAAAGCTTACATGCTAGGTTTTTTCTAAAAGGAAAAAAAAAATTGGTAATGAAGTTCCTTCTATATTATACATGCTTTTCATGGAAACGCAGTAGCCTGCATACTGTGATTTCTGTTCACTACTGTGTAAAAAAATATATATATAAAAAAAATGAAAAGAAAAAAAAAAAAAAAAAATCCAGGTGTGCCTGAACCTCAAACTTAGTAATTTTTCACACAGTTTTCAAAGTTAGGAACAAGTTT
This sequence comes from Cyanoderma ruficeps, assembly GCA_008694505.1. NCBI lineage: Eukaryota > Metazoa > Chordata > Aves > Passeriformes > Timaliidae > Cyanoderma > Cyanoderma ruficeps. The sequence goes on from VZDJ01000074.1 coordinate 1,552,820, forward strand.
ATAACATGAAGCAGATTAGAAAAATACAGTGACTCTGGAAGCAAAGATTTAACAGGTTGTAGGAAACCTGATTATTAGACAAGCATCTGGCATTGTTTGTTTTATCACTATTAATTTTCATTCTTAAGTTGATTAATTTTTAAACTGTACAATTGGGAGAGATTTATATGATTTTTTTTTTAATGGTAAAACATTTCCTAAATCCGCTTCAGTATTTTCTTATGTTTTACAATGTGAGAACTTCTGCACTACAAAATTCCCTTTTGCAGAGACGTGTAATGCAGTTGCAAACAGTGCTTGGCTACCTTTGTAAATTCAACCTAGAAGGTAGCAGTTTATGACATTAGATGTTGTAGTAGAGCATATTATCCTTTAAAGTGTATTGTTAGCCTTAAGAAAGAAGATGATAGAAGAACTGAAGTTTCTTACTCATGTGGTTAAAAATGTAGTTGAGAAGATTGTCGTTGAGTTCTGATTGCAGGGACTAACAGTGTTAATACTGGTAAGGACAGGAAAGTTGTCAAAAACAGTGTTTGTAATTGTGTTTTGAGTATGTAGTAACAATATGAAGGATATGATATGAAGCTTTGTATCTCCTTTGGCCTTATGCAAGACCTATGTGCTGTAAGTGCCATTTATCAGTATTACAAAGGCTCTAAGCAGCCTTTATCCAATGTGTGGCCTACAATAACTAGCATTTGTTGATTTGTATCAAACTTCTAAACTATTCATGGGGAAAAAAACACTCAGCCATCAGAGAAGTAAGAACACTGGTATATTTCATTATTTAATTATTTGGTGGTATTTTGGGTTAATACCTGACTTGCAGAATTTCTCTACAATAATTACAAGGGAAATTTTCTAATCTGCTTTATTGCTTTATTGGTTTACTTTAATTTCAGACACATACATGACATGTTATCTGGCTCATAAGTATTTTCAAATGTTAGTTATTATGGACCCCATTTATTAACAATGTTAGCTGATTTTTACCTATCAGTATTATTTTATTTCTTTTAGTTTATAGATCTGTGCAACATTTTGTACTGTATGTCTTCAAACCTGGCAGTATTAATACCCTTCTTACTGACATATGTACCTTTTTAGTTTTAGAAAACTTTTATATTTATGTGTCTTATTTTTATATTTCTTTATTTATTACACAGTGTAGTGTATAATACTGTAGTTTGTATTAATACAATAATATATTTTAGTATGAAAATTTGGAAAGTTGATAAGATTTAAAGTAGAGATGCAATCGGTTCTCTTGCATTGAGATTTGATTTAACAGTGTTATGTTAACATTTATACTTGCCTTGGACTGTAGAACAGAAGAATTAAAATGGGAATGTATTAATTTTACAATTGCAATCAATTCATTTTACCTTTACCCAGTTTTTAATATAAAGCTCTTAAATTTTGAAATTCACTGTGTGACTAATAGCATGATGCTCTGCAGTTTTATTAAGAGATTAGTCTAACCATAAAACTCTCATTTCCTTAGTAAGCCAAATTAGAATAATCTTATAAAACAGTGTTGGGAACAACGTTTAACATTTTTGTGCCAATTTGTTCCTGTATTCATGTATGTATGTTACAAATCTGAAACTTCATTTTTAAGTTCCTTGTTACATCATGGTCATTTTCTAGTTTTTTACCAGACTCCCCATCTCACAATAAAATGCGTCAACAAGTCTGACTTACTGTCATTATTCAGGCAATGTAGAAAGTTCATTTAAATTATTTCTATCAGCGGTTACTGAGACACAGCTCCTGCTTTGGTGTCGGTCCTGGGTTTCAGTGGTACATAAGGAGCATGGAAGTGAAAGAAGGGTTTGAACTGTGTGCAGGCACAGGGATTGCTACATTAGTTCATCGATTTGCCAGTGTCAGGAGAACAACTGAGTTTTCAAAATGAAGTGGGTTGTTCTTTTGGGTATTTTTATTTTGCTGTACCTATCTAATATACTGTTTAATGCTATTTTTCAATAAGACTGCTTTTAAATTAAATAAGTCCACAACTGTTTTCTGGACTTAGCAATAAGTTAGTTGTCCATGGAAAGGCTGATGTATATATTGCTGTTGAACTTTCTAGAGATACAATGCCAACATTGATTTCAGTAATGTAAGTATAAAGGCTTGAGGATTTTATTATATATGCATGTTTACAATGTTTTGCAGTTCAAGCAAAGTTTACAGACTGTTCTTTAAGCAAAGTTCTGTTCTTGAATGATCCCTAAAATGGAATTTCAGTTGTTAATATGGGGGGTGAGGGGTTCACGAGCATAATTTAAGTTACTTTATATTCACATCCTTAAGTTTTGAGTATTTCTTAAGTTTTGAGTATTTCTTAAGTTTTGAGTATTTCTCAATCTTATTATCTCAACATTAATACATACAATGCATTTCTCCCGTATATTAATCATTTTACTTCCTGTGGATTCTGCTGTACACTATAAAAATACTGCACTTTTAAGTAAACTTCTACCTTCATAATACCATTAAGCTAAATATAGGAAAGGTGTTTTGAAAAAATGAACCATTCATGTTGCATTAATAATATTGCCTTCAGTTATTATCATAACAGAATTAATCAGGTGGTTCAGAATTTCTCACTGGTGAAAATGTCTCTGCTCTCTTTTAGGTAATGAAATACACCTTCTTGAAACTCTTTTTAAGATTTTCCAGATTTTTCATATCCCGAGGTCTGTGGTGATAAACCCAGTGAGATGTTTGTTGAAATGGGAGAATTTTGTTGTCTTTAGTATTAGAACAGAGAATTTTAATAAACCCCGTCATGTAAGTGAGAGCTGAATGTAGAACACCAGTAACTTGGACAGAAAGTAAAGTCCAAGCAACTTTTACTCAGGAAATGTCATTGTTTTGGGGGAGAACATTTATAGTCATTATTATACTACATTATTAACATTTTTATCTTCAAAATGGGTTGGTGCATTGAGTTTTGCATCTGTTAAGCTCAGTGATGTCTTTGGTGTTTGTGACTTTGTGTCTGTTACCTGTTTGAAAAACACAGAAACTGTGGTTTGTCTTCATTTAGTTGAGCAAACTCATGTGGAAGCCAGAGGTGCTTAGAGGATGTGGGTGCCGTTCCCAGCCCCAGCAGTGGGATTCCAGCAGTGAGGAAGCTCTGTGTGTGTGGGGCTTCCTGGGCAGCTGTGACAGAGTCCAAGCCCCAGGGGAGCAGCAGCAGCCCAGCATGAGCAGCAAGCATGAGATGTGTAGTTTTAATGAAACTCCACTGTGCTATGACCTGTTCTTCAGTCACAAGATGAAAAGTCCATCAGCTGCCCTGTGTGCCCAAGGTGATGCCTGTGCCTGCTTCTTCCTCCAGTCCACCTTGCATGGCTTGTCTTGGCACAGCAGGCAGGGAGCAGGCTGACAGATAGAAAAGTGTCCTTGGAATTTAGTATGGGACAGAGCCCTGCTGTGCCTGGGGGGCTGGTTTTGCTTCTGCTACTGACCTGTCTCCAGAATATAACAAGTCACTGCCTCAAAATCAGTTCTAGTTGCAAAATTGTGACAGTTGTAGGTTCTCTTTTATCAAATAATATGAGACTAGGAAAAATGTTACAGAATAACTATAGAAAGATTGCTATGGAAGTAAATACTAAGTTTCAGCCCTGGGATGGGACATACCCTTTGGAGGTAATAGGAGAGAGGGACTTAAGGCTACAGAGAAAACTTTGAGGAGAGAAAATAGAGAATACATTGAGGATATATTGAGGAGGAATAACTGCTCCCTTCTCTTTCAGTAATACTCATAAGGCATCCCATTCCCAAATTCTCCATAGCTGTGTACTTGCTGTTTTTCTAGAGCAGCCTATCCATATGTGTAATCAATAGCACAACAGTATTCAGCAATGCTGTATAATGAGCTTGGAAGGGTTTTTTACATGTTGTATTGAATTCCAAATAGATTAGTGAACAATAGAAAAATAAATTAGGAAGTTTTGTTACTTTGGCTAATCTCGGAGTTGCAATGTGTTTCAGTAAATACCTTAAATTTTAGTAGAATAATGCACTATGGCAAATCAACCCAGAGCATAACATATTTACCCTAAAAGGCACTGTTGTTCAGACTGAGTAAAAATTGCTTCAACAGCCAACAAGTGTTGTACTCACACTCTTGAGTGAAATTATTCTAATGCAATTATTAATGGTAAACCCAAAGTCAGTGTCTGTACAAGCAGCACTTTACTCATGTTTGTGCTGGCAAAGTGTACCCAGGGTGGTGGTGGCCATCAGACTGAGTGGCAATTTGAAAGCAAAGCTATTTCCAAGATAGAAAATATGACACTACAGTTTTTGCCACAGCAAAATGCTACTCTGGGGCTTTTATCATCAAAGCAATGAAAGATCAGGACATGACACTCCAAACCAACATGAAAGTCTATAACAGAGAAATGAAAATACTTCTTAGGGTACAGAAGACCATTAGAGGTGAAGGAAATGGTGTGAGGATGTGAAAACTCCATTTTGGTCCTGGAGGCTGTAGTGAAGATAGGTGATGGAGGAAGAGAGAGAGAAAAGGCTTAATGTGCACTGTGCTGAGCACTTCTTGAAGTGGGTTCTTTCTAATTTATTTATTACCAACATATAAGTCTGCACACAATTCTCTGCTTGGATGGAGGTTTTGATGTGTGTTTTGTGGTTCACAATCTGGTGCTTTTAAAAGTACTTTTTTTTTCCTCTTTCCTTGGTAGAATAGCTTGTTTAATTGCTGCTGCAATAATCTCTGAATTTCACAGTGGAAATTCAATATTAGCATACCTTTCAAGTCTATACATTGTCTTTTATTGCTCATATTTTTCTTGAACAGTTTTTATAATGATATTTGCACAGTCTGATTATCGCCAAAAAAAAGGCAAAACAAAAAGAATGTGGTGACCAAATTAGCTCTCAAAAGTGACCAAATATTTACTACTTTTGTTTTATCCCTCTGCTCTTTCATGGCCTCTGGTTACTAATCTGTCACACAGTCATCATAATTGTGTATCATGCCTTTCATATGTATCATATATATGTTGTCTCTAGGGGAAACAATATACTGTTATATATTCATCGCTTCGCAAAAAGTAATCTGCTTTTTAAAAAAATAAAAACTGTAATTAAAAAATAAACTGATAGTTGAGACTACACATGAGATATGCTGATGAAAGGAGCACTTCTGTGACAGTTTGTCCTAGTAGCTTGCCAAATATGAAAGTCATGTAGTATTAACCTATGGTTAGGTAAAGTTCTCAAAGGCCTTACCTCTACACTGGCAGATCCCCCAAAAGATCTTTAAAAATTATGAGAGCAGTGGCAAGTAATCTTTAGAATACATATTTGAGAATGCCATTTTGGTCTTTCCTTTGGTTTTCTGGTAATCCTCAAGTCCTTTGATTCTGATTCTGCTTTTAGATTTTGACATATCTGTATTGGGGGGTGTCTTTGGGTTTTGTTCATCACTGTGTAAACTAGGGTTTGTGTAATGATCACAAGATTTACATTTTGTGTTAATTCAGGAATGAAGGGGATAAAATATTAAATGCAAAAAAACCCTGAAATGTGCCTACACTAACTTTGTGTCATTCCTGCTGAGCTTCTGTTCTTCTGCATGAAGATCCTGCTAGCTTTGGGACCAAAGAAAGACCACTAGTCTAAGAGCACTTAGGATGACTGGGTCCTATTCCCATCTCTTACCCTTCAACAGCTCTCTCTTTAGACCAAATTCTGCATTAATATCATCAGATCTCTTGAATTCTGTGAAGCTTCCTACATTTGTAACTACAGATAAGCTATTGCAAAGATAATATAGAAGGAGCATTTTGCTCTTTCAGTGTGCAAATATAAAATCTGCTGAACCAAATTGTTCAAGAAGTAAGTTAGTCAGAAAACAATGCGAAATCCTGGAAAGAGCAAGAGCTCCCAACAGGTTTGAAAGTTCCTGTACACAAAAAGGGTACTTGGAATCCTACTCCCTTCTCAAATCAGATGAATCTGATAATGGGACAACATCTCTGTATTTCTTAACTTCTTTTGTCCTGGCTGAGCATAATACTGTCACTGGTCCTCTCCAAACCAGGACCTGAGCTAAGACTTGTACAGACTCTGTTTGATCAGAAAAGGCACAACTCGCTTGTTGAAGTGAGGGGGAGGAACATTTGACCCTTCTGGAAGTGAGAGTGAGTTCTGCTGGCAGATCCTTTTTTGTGAGCTGCTGCTCTGCTGGCCAGGCAATGTTTGCAGTGGCCACAGTTAAATGGTGACCAGAGCAAATGATCTCAGCTGGGGTTGCAGAGAAAAGAGGGGCTTCCATCAAGGCAAGCTGGCTAAGCTGACTTCAAGACAGCTTTTCTTCTCCGATTTAGACAGCCTCAGGCACAAGTCAGCAGTCATGCTTTGGAGGAGCTACTGGCTTACATTGCTCAAGCCCAGAGAAAAGCTGCCCTCAGTCTGTAAATTACAAATTCTTGAGAGCAGTGACTCGTGTTCCACAAAATATGGTATTGTCTTTAAAATCCTCCTTTTATCTTTTTAATCAGCCTTTTTGTTGACATTCTGTCTCCCAGACCATCTGTTGTGTTCTGAAGCTTAGGGAGAGGTACTCTATAAACCAAGGAACAAGGAATTCTACCATTTGCATTTGTGATGAGTGTTATCACCATTTCTGTGTCTTTTCCAACTGTGATCATGAGGTGAGTTTTCCTGTCTTAGGAGAAAAAGAAAGTATATAACAAGAAATAATTGATAAATGGTAACTGTGGAGTCCCTTCAATCCACTGAATGTAATACCCAGGGTCTGGCCTTGGCAAGACAGACCCTAGCTACCCCTCCGGCCTGAGGGGATACTTCCAGTGTGCTCTGTGCACAATGTCTGCCCCTCCTCAATGACCTTGGCCTTATAGTTCCTTCCCCCTCGGTGTGTCTCCATTGGCTTCAGGTCAATGCCCTTACCTGCCCTTTGTCCTGCCCCCAGACCCTCTATTTAAGGGGAGGCAGAGGTGGGGTTCTCTCTCTCACCTCTTGGCTTTGGCTCTTTTCACCTTCTCCTCCCACCCTGAGCCGGAGTGGGAGGGGGAGAAATAAAATAGACCCTCGCGCTTAACAAAACAAAGACTTGTTTCATCTGTTTCCTTGATGGTGCCTGTACCTCCCTGGACCAGGATGAACACTGTAGCCACACGATGCTACAGGTAACGTAACTTGAACAGGGTTATTCAGACAGAGTTGGAACAGAACTGAGGACTCTTAACGGGAAAGCCTTCTGTCTTATTTTGACATGCAGTTTGTTCTGAAGGACAGTGGCAAATGGAGCATTTCTGTGATTTTCAGCAGCCCAGGGGAGCTCAGCCATTAGCAGCTACACCACTTGACAAACTTATCCTCTTACACTGTGATCAGAGGCCAATTCAGCCCAACCAACCATCTCAGACTTTGTATACAATTAAAGTGTCATATGTGGGGTCAGCAGATGCCAAAATAAAGGGCTGGTGGGACTTTCAGCTAGGTGATTGGTTGCCACCAGCAATTCACTTTCAGAAATGTTCCCAGAAACCAGTGCTATTTGTGCCTTGTTGCTCCCTGCACAGGCTAATGCTAGGATTGCTGCTGTACATGTAGGGGTGAGGATCTGTCAGTCTGGAAGGAGCTCAGGTTCTGCCAGCAGGAAAGAATAAAATTTTTGCTGATTCTCTATTGCTTCTGCTGGCCCAATACATAATCTTGTTCCTTGTAGGTTTTTTGTGAAGGTCACCTGTTAGGGACGTGTTTTGGCTCCCCAGTAGAGGCTCCGCCTGCAATCCTCAGGGGAGAGGAGTGGAGGGGAAAAAACACCTCAGTGCAGTGAATTACATGTATGTTTAAAAATACAAATTGTTCCATCCTTCTTTACAGAAATTGCTCATCTCATGATTACTTATGTCAGTAAAACCATTGTAGGATCTGTTTTTTTCTCCTTTGCTATTAAAGTATTCTGATTTTTCAACATTAAGGAAAAACTTAATTTCTACTTTACTGTAGTTTCTTATTTAATCCAGTCCTTATTGCTTCACCATTTATGTTTAGGGACAGTACTGCATTGCTTACTCTCTGATAATGAAAATATATTTAGTTCACTGAAATCTGAATCTGTTCAGCTCAGTGCATATAAAACTAATTGAAAATAGCTGGAAAATTTGATGTAAAAAATGATGCAAATATTTCATCACAAGAACCATCTGGTCAATGGTCAAAGACCATTTGTGTTCCTTGTTTTTTAAACTGTATTTTCAAAATATTCTAGTCCACCTTCTGTTCCTCCTGCTACCCAGTTCTGTCAGTTTTGCCCCACAGACCAAATCCACCCAAACACTTGTGCATCCCTTGTCACTGCTGTGGGTAAATAAGGTTCTCATGCAGTGGCCATGTTCCAGTTACTGTCTCTACTGCTGGAAGAGCCAGCACTTGAAAACACTAGAACAGAAGGCAGCCTGGTTTCATTGTTGCAGTACAACTGCCTCAAACAGACCATTGCAGCATGGTCTAGTCATAGACTTCCTTCTAAGCACAAATTTTAAATTCCTCTGGGATTTCTCATGGTTAATACCCATGTAGTTCACAAATTAGCCTTTCCTGTAATCCCTCTACATGAGCTCTCTCCTGTAGCTTCTGAAATGCATTTTGCCCATCTTTCTGCTTAGGTGTGTGGACACATTGTTTCCTGACGTGGTGTTTTCTGAGTGCATGTTAATATCCAATTCTCTTTGTGGAAAGCAGCTTTTGCTCCCCCAAAAGGTGAATATTACCATCAGTGTCATGTAGCTCATGGAGATGCTCTGTTGAATGTCCTGCAGTGACAAGGAGGAAGAATGCTGCTGTATAATCTCTGAGGTGCTTTAAATTTAGGATCATTATATATTTCTCAGCCAAAAAAAAGGCAGAAATAAATTAAATAACCTTGTGAAATACCATTCTCTTGTTATAAATATCTTATAACCACCTACCTTGGTTTTCGGCCTTCATCTCCTAAGCAGTGGTATTTGTGAGCTTGTGCTGCATGTCCCCTTCTCTCATCTTACATTTTGACTCGATGATTATTCCTAGCCAATTTTGTCAGGGAAGGTGATGTGTAGAAGATGTGAAATCTTTGCCTGACTTCTGAAACTTGGCTTCCTAGGGCAGAGGACCAAACTAATGTCCTTGCTAGGTAAAGGCAGCTATTACTGCATCCCTTACAGTACAGTTCTGAACTGCACCCAGCATGTGCCACTGCTTGTCCAGCCAAGAGAGGTAGGAAAGGTGAGAGTGGGTTTCACTAGTTCAGTCACCCTCTTATTTATGCTGTTATTTGAGAGGACAAAAGATAAAAGAAAAGAAACAAACACAAAAGTGCAAGTATGAATGTCTAATTAGTGATTTACTGTTGTAGTGCCTTTAAACAGAAGACTTGAATTATGGTGCTAACTACTGTGTCTGGCCATTATCCATATGGGACACTGCCAACAGGATTGATACCTTCATCTCCATCACAGGCTAAGAATCATGTTTATTTGTTCATTCTCCAGCCAAACAAATACAGGATTCTGTCATGCAAAGTAGAGCTAACCCAACGATGGAGTTTTGTCTTCTACAAGGGCCAGAATAGAGTGTGCTGCCTTGAAACCTCCTCATTTCAATGGAAGAAGTGAGTGCGAGTTTCATATATCCTTCATGAGTGCTGTAACATGGAAGTAATCATGAATTATCTTGTTATTCCCACCCCAGTGTGCAGTTCAGTCCAAATGTTTTAGGTGGGTTTCAGCCTTTCTTGCCATTCTCCCCAAGCAATACAGGTGAAGGGAGAGATGGTCTGTGGGCTCTAATGGATTGATCAGCATGCTGATGCTGGTGCACTTCTGGGAATGTCAGAAGCAGAGGTTTAAACCTCCTGAGAACTGTATTTCCAAACACCGAGTCTGCAATTCAGCAGCCATTGCAGTCAGTATTAGTAAATGTTGCTGCTGCTGGAAGGGAGAATGCAGCACCCTTTCATCCTCTGCCCTCTCCCAGTACAGCCCCATCAGGACTGATCCTTAACAAGTTAACAAGTAACCAACCATTTTTCCTGGGTTATTTTTCAGCTGAATCAGTTCCCCAAGTAACACCAAAGCAAGAGAAAGGAATGTTGGGGGATGGATTTTTTCCTTTTAGACTGGTGCAAAGCAGGCACTGAACATGTTCTGAAATGTTCTTCACTTTACTTTAAAGCTGTTTTTCCCAAAAAGAAACAAGCTGTACAGTTTATTAGTCCAAGACACATATCCCAGTATCAGTGTTGAGAAACAATTTAGGGAAGATCCTCTCATTGTAGTCAGCAGCAGTAACAGCTCATAATTAAACCCAGACTACTGGGTTTACTCTGCTCTTATTCCTGTAGTGACATTGGTTACTCTGAAGTGTAAGTAAGCAGTGTTGTGTAAATGAACTCCTTTGTTCCCTGTATGTGTGACTTCCAGCTACCGCTAAAAACTTCATTTATTTTGTGATGCAAGCAGATCGGTTTTGTTTTGAGCTAAGAACCTCTTCCTGTGCTGTTTGACTTAAAATAGTTCTTCCCCACTCTCCCACTCCCATGTCTGTGCTTTGCATGCTGCTGCTTTTGCTAAAACTACAAAGTAGACTCTGGATTACCGGTATTCTACTTTTCTGGGTTTGCTTTATTCATCACAGGGTTTCTGTATGTTCTGATAGGTACCAGAGTGAAGCCAAGAACAATGTTGCTTCAGATTGCACTGAAGTAAATTACAAAGGTGAGTAGGACCCCTGGTAAAAGTGGGCTGCTGGCAGCATGTCTCTGCAAAGGCAAAAGTGGGCTGCTGAGTTATTGTCAGAGGTAGAAAATGTCCTTTGCCCTATTGTGTCAACCCCTCTTTTTTGCTTTCAAGCTGCTACAAGAGCAGAGGGCACAATTAGCTCCATTAGTCATTTAGCAGATTCAAAATCTGAATGGGTTGGATTTTCCCTTGCTTATGAATGAGGAACTGGCAGCAGGATGTCATCATGCTGAGACTGGAAGCTAGACATAAGAAAAGACTTGAGGGCCTGACCCTAGAATAAAGTCCAAGGATCTCTGTTGGAAAGCTACAGGGTGCAAAGGGAAAATTAGGTGCCTGGCATTGCCTTGGATCAGGAATGCACTCAGGTCCTTCTGTCCATGTGTGCTGCAGAACATGGATTTCTCCCTGAGAATCTGTGTTTTTCCAGAACTGTGCTGGACAGGGCTCACTGCACTCCTTCAAGCCCCATACTGCCCATGTGCAAAAAGTAAAATCATTCACATGAGGAGAAGGAACCCAACATCCTATTTAATTCACCTCATCCTATTTAATTGTCACCTCAGTAGCTGATGGCCATAACCTGGCAGACACAAAGTATTTCAGAGCAGCACTTGCGCACAGCCTTTCCTTTTATTGAAGATGTTTTCCTCTTTAGACAGTGTTTAGACTGTGAGAAAGGAGAAGGTGGAGAGAGGACACAAGTCATACAAACAAGCATAGGCACCAAAGGGAGCCTGTCTCTGATCCTGTGGGAGGAGGAATCCCTTGGCAGAGGAGATGCCCCTGTGCTGTTGCTGTGTCCCAAGGACCAGTCCATGCACGTTCAGCCACCACATTCAGGTGGGGTAGGGGATGAGAAGCACCAGCCTGAGCACAGCACAATGTCCTTGCCGAGCGCTTTTGCTCCAAGCTGCTGCACAAGGAATAGGTACCTCTGCCACCCAAGCTTTGGAAGAGTATGCTGAGATGACCTCAGAGCACAGTCTGCAGATCAGACTTATTAGGAGGTTTTGAGATGTCTAAAACAAGGTGTCCCTCACCTTGTAACTGTGGGCAGGAAGGACACACCAACCCACTGACACTGAGGTTACCCTGATCACCCTGGGCACAGGGACCTCTCTAGGTGCCTGCTGGAGGGGCTGAGGCGCCTCATTAGGTCTGGTTTCTGCTGTCTACATCACGTCAGCCAACACATAGACTGGCAGTTTCCATCAGCTGTGACAACAAAAAAGAAATGTATCCATGTCCATTGCTTTGCTGGTTTTCATCCAGTCTCCAAATGAACTCTTTCCACCTAAGAGTATGGCTTTGCAGTGTTCAAATCTGACCCCACAGAAGTTTTTATAAAGCTATCCAGCAGATGGTCAGCGAAGCTTCCAAAAATACCAGAAGATCCACGCTGTTTCCCCTCCCCCTAGGTGAGCAGTGTGCTGCCCTACTGAAATAAAAACTATTTTTGTGGGCATCTGAGTGGGTCTTGGTCCCTTTCTGTCAAAGCCAGCAGCCAGAGCTGCCAGGGGAAACAGCCAGGTGCCTGCTTTTTCCACCTGTGCACGAACACATGAGGTGCAAGGCAAAAGTTCTGGATCACAAACATCACATTTGGGATGGAAGCAATTGAACCATTTCTACAGCAGGAAAAAAAAATCTTTGGTCTGGTTTCCCTGTCTTTAGAGGAAAGGTAAGTCTAAGTCATTATCCACAGGCATGCTGTGGCATCCAGTTTCAGTAATGCTCAGCTGGTGAAGCGTGGGAGCTCTAGGAGAGTGAAGCTGCTGCCGTGTGGGTGAGGCTGGAGCATTGCCCGTGGTATGGAGGTCGCCTGGTGCTCTGTTCCAGATGCCCTCTGCAATAGGGGCTGTCCTGTACTCACTGCTCAGATCCCAAGCCTCACCTGAAGGGAGGGCAGACCATGGCTTTCCTGCACTTTGGCTGCAACACATTAAATCCTACATGTGTGATGTGGCTCTCCCATGGCTGTAGCTCCTCCAGGCCAATGGGCTTGAGGACACTGCACAAAAGAAGGCAGCAGGATATATCAAGGCCTGCTTGCTGTTTAAAGTCTGACAGCCCTGCCTGACTCTGTCCCAGTAAGATCTGCTTCAAGGTGCTTATCATTTTTTGCAAAAGTTCTATTTTTCATGTGGAGACCTGCATCTCAGATTTGTTAACTGTTTGTCAACAGTTTGTCAAATGCTTTTTATTGGTTTGTTTTTTTTCTTTTTTGAAGTACAGGAGAGAGGATAAGCATCTTGTCCTGTGAGAAGATGGGTGATGAAGGTGTTGGTGGAGCACTCATTATTATGTGTATTATGTGAGAAGAGGCAAATCAATGCTTTTCTTTCAAAGATGGGGTTGACATGGTCCTTTTTTTGCACTGGATTAGGCAGGCAACAGATTTGTGGAGATCAAGTCTCTCCTGTCTCTTGGGATGGCACTAAGGTAGAGACAGAAAAGGAGCATGACAAACCCTGCTAAAAATATGGAAGAAGGGGCAGGCCAGCCAGGCAGAGAGATGGGAGACATGGGCCTCTGCAGCCCAGACTGGGGTTCTTGGTGGACAGGGTGTCCAGTTTCTCTGATTAACCCTGTGATCCCTGCCCATGGTCATCCTCCAACTCATGCTGGAAATCGAGGCTGTCCACATGCAGGATAAGAGGAGTATTTTCTGCCTTTTGCTTTGTGTTTATTAATGCAATTAGCTCAATAATTATTTGTTAATGTACAAAGCTTACTTAAATTCCAGATGTTATGAGAAAAACACTATGAAGAATGAGTTCAGTATGTATTCCACATGCTTGTTACCAGAGTCAGGTGAGAAGGGTTCATGTGCATGTAGACTGCAGACCTAAAAGGCTTTTGTTCTTCATACCCAACCTTCTCTGAGACACAATGAGCTAAGGGAAACATTACAGCCAGATAAAACTGGATGCAGTCATACTTGGACATTATTTAAGCCTGTTGTGCAATATCTCACAGTAAAACCACCAGTCATAAAGCAGCAGAATTATTTACCTTCATTTCATGGAAGAAAATCTTCCTTGGAATCAATTTGGTGTTTCACTTTTTTTCTTCTGGTGTTTCCCAGCAAACTAGTGCTGGACAACTTGTTCTCGAGACAGGAAACTCTGTCTGGACATGATGGAGGATGCTTAAAACTGTCTCAGCAAAGGGGTGTCAGGCTTTGGGCAGCTGTTTCCTCAGCTCGCTCACAAAGAATTACTCTCACTCCTTTTACTCTCACAGCCTTTTACTTTTTGGTGGTGGTAATCATGATTCCAAGCTGTGAAAACCTTTCCCACTGGTAGTAGCATGCTCTCTGGAAGAGCTGCCACTAAAACCTCTGCGTGTTGGGCAGTTGTATCTTGGTGACCTGTGGCAATGCCACCACTCCTCACCTCCAGTGCCAGGTGTTGTTCCATTCATCCAGCAGTGTCTCCTCACCCTGTTTCCTAGAGGAAAATACAGCAATAATAAGGATATTTTAGCCTGATAACTATGAAAACCCAAATGAGAACAAAATGTCCAGAATCTTGCACAAGAAATGGAGACAAAGGGTACCTGAAAATCTGGAAGTTGCCCACATTTGTTTTAGAGATTACTGCCAGCAGCCTACATCTGTGCACCATATGAGCAAGTGTCTTTGAGAAGGGTGTAATGTTGGTCCTGTGTCAATAATGGACCTAGTCCAAGGTACTGAAGCATCTGCTCTATATTTCAGTATTTTATTTCTTACACTTGTAAGGATATTTGAGAAGGTGAGTATCCACACCAAAAAGACTGCCTTTGAAAGGAAAGCTAAGACGTGGTCACCACCAGCCAAAATGTTCACTATGCTAGGAGGAACTTGGACTCTCCTTCAGGCTACATGTCAGCATTGGAATCAAATGATCACCATATGTAGGTCTGTAAAGCTCTGAAATTAGCTGTGTGGAGAGCAGCTCTGGGATGGTTACTACTGGGTGGTTAACTGCCAGTGCAGGAGAATTAAATTATTATTGGCTCCCAATATGACTCCTATATGCTGTTAATTCATTACCTGCAGCTTAATTGCCAGCAGAGTAGAGCACGTCTCTTCCTTGTCTCAGGGAGTATCACCGAAAGAGGTTTGTCAGTGGAGCCCAATCAGAGAGGCCCACCGGCCATCCTAGGTGTGATTTAAGTGCATGTGGGAAGTGGGGTTTGGAAAGCAACAATTTAATCCATATCCTGTACACTCACTCACAGAAAATATGGACTTCTACTGTATGTGACATGGAAGGGAATGAATCACAGCAACAGTCTTTCCATCCTTTTCTCTTCTGCAGTCTCTCACTGACCCAACAAGGGGAATTTTCTTTTTCTACATTTACAACATAATTTGCTATGCCATGGGAGGGGTGAGATGCTCTTTTGTGTTGGGGTGTTCTCCCCAGCAGCACCAGCGGAAGGCAATTATGATGCTGGTGATGTGCTCTCTTTCCCTGAGGAGTTAATGAATTCCATCCTCCTATTGTTGCTGAGTTTCCCCGGGACCTGCAGCAGGGCAGGATCCTCCACGCTCTGCAAAGGGTTTGCTTCCTGGTAACAGAGCAATCCATTAGCTCTTGTAGCTGTTGTTCTTGAACTGAAAGCTCTGTGCTCTAAAGCCCAGCAGGAAGAGATAATTAGCACTAAATTGTGTATTCTGGGCAAAATCCATCCACTTCTGCCAAGATTTCACAAGGCCTCAAATACAGTGGAAATACGTGTGGGGTGGATGCTTTTTGCATAAATGTGGAAGGAAGTGTGCATGATTGCACTCTTGGTCAGCACAGCCCAGAAACAGGATCTGGGGTCGATGCGGGTCTGTGCCAGCTCCACACTCTGGGTGAGCTGAGGGTTTGGTGGGGACAGCTCCAGCAGGGGACAGGGGGCAATGCCTGCCGGGATAAGTGGCTGCAGTAACATGAGGGGGAAATAGCCCCTATCCCAACCATTCCCCATGTTCTGCTGCCTTCCTTGGCTTCCTTTTGTGCACCCTGCTGACAGCCCAGCCCTGCTGGCACTACATTGCTCTTGGTCCTTCAACAAGGTGGGCTTGTGGATGTCCCAGGCTTCAGTTTGGGTGTCTCTGTTGTAGGACAGACAGAAGCCCCAGACCCTGCACAGCACTGTCACTGCAGCATGATGAAATTCTTTATCCATGCACTGGGTGCACCTGTTATATGTGCTTTAATAAACACTCTGCTGTTCCAGTTCTTCCTCCTCTGCTTCACAGCACACACAGTTCAGATGCTTGGCTGCAGGCTTTTGGCCATTTTTCCCTAGGAAGTGCCACCTGAGTCCAGCTGCTGCTCCAGGAAGATGTAGGTCTTCTGTAGGTCCTGTGTCATTCCCAGCAGCCCTGGCAGGTGCATACTGAAGATGCCCATGTTGGAAGAACCATCAAGTCCCAGGGCTTGTCTCAGCTTCATTGCAGCATTTCAGGGCTAAACCATGCAATGTCCCAGACAACTGAGTATGTTCAAAAGCAGTTGGTTGTGCTGAATGCTGGCCACGAAACTGGACCCTGAGGCAAGTCTTGCAGGACTTTGATCTGAGGAAGCTCTGGCTCAGACAGATAAAAGGTCTGAAAATGCTCTAACGGGTGGTCTAAATTTGCACAATCCTGCTGTACCAAACCTTACCAAACAAAAGCAGAGAGTGGAAAATATCACACTTCACATCACCAGTTTATAATGGGTAGAAATGGGTCAGGTTTCTGCCAGACAGCTAAGTTTTAAGTCTTCCTCATCTTCCCATTTCCGCACAAAAAATGCCCAGTTCATCAACCTTTTCTCTTGGATTGCATCTTCTAAACTTTTGGGCTTTCATATGAGAATCTTTGGACCTTGACCATCCATTTTTCTTAACCCGTGACGCTAAGAACTGGACACCAAACTATGCAGAGGATGCACCGGTCCTGATTAGAGCACAATAATTTCTTCCATGTTTTACATGAAATGCACTCACAGGTATGTGTGTCCCAGGATGACATTTGCCTTCACTTTTGTTCTGAGCAGACAATACCAAACATTCAAACATTTGCTGGATCTCTAAAGACTGTGGGTCCATTTCTGCACAGTCTGCACTGCCTGGCAGGTCATTCTTCATGAGGGCCACAGGTTGGGCTTGTTTGTTGGGGACTTTTGCATTTGACATTTCCCTCTTAAGTGTTTTTTACTGACATCTATTTGATTTCTGACCATACCTCAGGGGTTTTCAGAATCAATTTGGATTCAAACCTTGTCTTCCTGTGGGAAATGGTATAGATGACTTGTGTTCAACATGATCATTTATCTTAGTTTGGGTACTAAAGAGTAGTGAATCTTGGCTACATGGACTTGTGCTTGACAGGCTGGAGAATTAGTTTACTCAAAAGGCTTTGACACTTCAGATAAATTACTATTGGTTTCCCTTCTTTATTAGATGTCATAATGATGTGGATATTTAGATTTAAAAATGTAGAGATTGTTCACTGCATTGTGAGCTGCTCCCCTGTCCCTGGATACAACCAGTTACTCCAGAACTGCTTTTATTCTGTCCCTGCTAAGGACTGGCTGTGATGTGGCCTGGAAGCTCAGTTCTGTGCTAGGTTTTCCATTCAGGCTGCTGGGGCAGTATGGGAGGTGTGAGCACTGCCAAGGCACAGTGGGATCTGTAGGAGCACCCAGCACTGAGAAATTTGCTTCTCATTGGGCCCAAAATGCTCAAAATGGCAAAGGGTAAGTTTGGTCTGGTCTGCAACCTCATACAGCTCAGCAGATCCTGGCACTGCCAGGTGGGCACAGCCTGGTTCACCCCACAGAATGGAGGCTGAGGCCAGGCCTGGGCAGGGTCACTCTGCTGTTTGGACACTCCATCGTGCCATTGAGCAACCAGCAAAGAACGCTCTGGCATCCAGCTGTCAAATGTATCATGATTAGATCAAAGTGTGCTGTGATGTTTCTTGTTTTCTTAGGTGATGCATGATGTTAAATGCCAGCTATGGCTTTCATAATAGCTTTGGACCACTGCCTTTGCCTAGCCTGTGCCAGATTTGTGACAAACCTTGTTTGAACATTATTTAATCCTCCCAATATGACAATGAAATACTGACCTTTTTAAAAATAAAAGAGCCCACATTCCGTTTTCCAACTAGTTTTACATTTTTCTTGATATTAAATCTAGACTTTTTCCCACTAGTTTCCATGCAAGTATGTTTTCAGGAAGTGTGTTTTCATTCTCATGGAGGAAAATTAATTAAACTAAGAGGATGTACAAACATGAGTATCCAGCAAATGGTTGTTGGATATTAATTCCAGCAGGGCTGTTTCTATAACATTCCTGCAAAGTTTGGGGTTTTTTCCTATGGAAAACAATTTTAAAGAATGAAGTTATAGGAGACTTTGCTTTGGAAAAGCAGTAAGAAAGAAGCAAAAAAGCTTGGCAGCAGACATGTCAGGTGCAGTAAGTCCAGGGAGTGCTGTTAGTTCAAAGAACCTGAGTGTTGCAAAATAGATGGTCCTCCAGCAAGGTAAGAGTCAACACAGATCTTCAGGGCTATTACTGTGGCAAGGTTGCCATTGACTTCAAAGGTGCTGACTGGACTTGCAAAGGGTTATCAAGGCTTTCTGTGCAGCATCAGATATGGGATTACTCTTGAATGTGTGAGGAATAGAAACTTCACATCCCTTTGAACATATGATGCCAAGTGTATCTCTCATTATTACTAAATAGATCTCTTTTCAGTTACTGATTGCTTACGGTGCGGGGTGGCTCTGGATGCCTCAGAAATATGCTAAATTTTTACTAAGATTTCTTGTTAATTCCTATACCTATATGCAACTCCCTTCCCCACCCCCACCCCCATCCCCCCACCTCCCCCCCATTCCCTAAAATAATTAATCCTGTGGGATTAACAGTACATCACCCATGTGTTGGATTTGCAGCACCTGCTCTCAGTTGGACTGTGAGTGTGTTCCACAACATAAGCAATTTTGCTGCAGAAAGAAAAGATGAGAAAAGTGGCATAACTAGGTCCTTCATGGCTTCTAGAAACTCCTCAGTCTTTATTTCTGTGAGAAAAAGATGCTGCTCTGGGACATCCCTGGGACATGTTGCTGGACAGGCTGAGCTGTCCCCACAGGGGAGCCTGCCCAGGAAGAGCAGATGATGATGTAGCTGTGGGCAGCAGCAGCTTCAGCATGTCAACAAATCTTTCCTCAAAGCCCAGAGTGATCTGCAGAGATCCACCCTCACGTACATCCCTGGTTATTTGTGCAGTAGAGGTGTCTCTCATTCCTTCCTGCAGCTGAGCTCCCAGGAGCAACTCTGGCTCTTGGGTTCTGGCTGAGAAAAACCCCCCTCTGCCCCTTCCATCCTCCTCCCTCCATCAGCTTCTTCCAGCCATGCTGGTGTTCAGAGCTCTTGGAAAGAGTGGTGCTTTGTTTAACCCTCATAACCTTTTCTGCCTGAAAATTAAAAAAGAAGGAAAAAAAAATTAATGTTTTGAGAAAACATGTGAAACTATTTTGAACCCCAGAGCTAAGCTGTGTCTCAAAATTAATTATATTTCTCTATAAAGAAATGCAGTAGGTCAAAGGACGTGGTGAAGTGATACATTATGGGGAAGCTGAGAGGAGAACAGTAAGTTTGGGCTTAAGTGAAAATTTTTTTGCTTTGCTGGTTCTTGGTATGGAGCCAATAACAACAGAGCAGGAGCTGTCTTGAAATGACCATGGAGAGCAGGTGTCCTACAGACACTGTTGGAACTACTGAAAATAATACTCTGAGTTACAGCACTTCTGTTCTATGCCTAATAATAGTAATAATAATGACAATAATAATAATAACAGCAATATTTGCCCTTTGTGGGATGCATGAGCATTGAAATACTGTTTTATTAGCAATCACTTTGCCTCCCTGCAAAGAGCCATATGGGACCCCTCCACACCACATGGAAACAAGGAAGTGTCATTTGTTTTAATGTAAGTTTTGGGGTGTACAATGTGCAGTCTGTTGAAGAGTCAGGAGCTCCAATCCATCAGAATTAAGAGATTTTCCTCTCTCCAGAGAGCCACACAGGCATCTGCTACCTACCAGCCCTTCTGACAGCAGCTCTTTTTGTTCCCCATTTTACACGCTGTTTCACTGCAGCAAGTTGAGAAGCAGCCCTACATTCCCAGAACCAGTTGTGTCCCCAATTTCCAGGGGAACAGGTTACGACCCCCACTCTATGCTGCCTACTCCACAAATTCAGGAAAATCACTTTGTTGGACTCAAAGCCCTTTCACTCTCCTGCCACTCGGTGAAGATCTTTTCATTAAGTAAAAGCCCTGTATACAGATCCTGAAGGGAGATGAGCACCTGGAGGCCTCTTGAAGCCAACAGAAGTTGCTTGCAATGGTTAAAGACTTCTCAGGATTTGACTATGAGGGCTTAACAATCCACCCTTTGACATGCTTTTTATTTCTCCCCAGTGTCTATTATTTTAGACCCTGTATTTTCTGCAGCATGTGTTTCTCCTCCAGAGTCAGGGCATACAAAACTGCTTTGATTCCTGATAGAGCTTCAGCTGGCCCCTCACACCACGTTGCCGAAAGATGAACTGGAAATGGTTTCCCTGTGCTGCAGGCACGGCATAGCGCACCCGGCTCGCCCCCAGCCCACTCTGGGCAGGAAAAAGGAGGGGGATGAAAGATAGACAGCACCAGAAACTGCAGGGGCAAGGGAAAGCTTCCCACTCAGATTAGGCTTCAGTAGCTTTTTGCAACATTCAAACCAAAAACATTAAGTCCTTTTGCTGGTAACAGTGAGATTTGTATCTGTATTTATGCCAGGGACTGTAACACTGCACGAGAGGCAAGCTTTCTCCTAAGTACATAACCTCATTGCTGGGTAGAGGCAGGAAAAAAATTACTTTATTTCATATAAGTGAAGCTTAGATATTCCTCTGAAATGTTGAACACCAAATATTGCTGGAGACGAACGCCTGGGCTGGGTTGTTTTTCATGAATGATGTGGCAAACCATTATTTCTGAAGAAGAAAAGGGCTTACACAAGCAGATGTGCTGCATTTAAAGGAGGTTATATAGTATCAGGTGACTGAGGGGAAAAGATGGATTGATATCTTGGTGGTTAGTGTTATGGGGGTTGATAAATGTTATTGATATGGCAATTTTTCCCTGAAGAATAGATTATTAAATAAGTATGGTGCTAATTGCATGACAGCATTGTATTAGTCATAACAAGATCCTCTGCAACATTTTTTTAAGTGCTTTTCCAGATGAGATCACAAATATGCAGAGAAAAACACAAAAAGTTATTCAATTTCATGTCATCTCTGTTTTTTTTGACTGGAAAGAGAAGCACTATAATAGAAACTTATGAAGACATGTAATTTTTGCTAAGAAATGAACTGAAATGATCTGCTAATGGGGGGGTAAGGGGGATAGCATGGCAGGAGAGAAATAAAAAGGTAAGAGGGAATCCTACATAGGATAAATAATAAGCCCAGGGAGACATATTGGAAGAATAATTACCTCAAAGCCAGCCAAGTGCGTGTCACTGCTAAGGGCAGGGCAGGACACAGGTGGGGTGCTCCAGTTTCCCAGGCAATAGATTCAGCTGTGACAACATCACTGAAATCTGCCAAGACCAGAGCATTGTTGGAACTAAAAAGTCACAAGCTTCCCCAATTCTTCTAATCTAATATGACTTTGAGCATAAGATGCAAGAGGGAGGGGAAAAAATGGGAGTAGTTCTTTGCGTGGCAGGTGCAGAGGCAGACAGAAAAGCCCGAGCTGGAGAGAGCAGGAAAGGTTTCCAAAAAGGTTACAAAAATTCCTGAGGAAATAAAATCAGTTAGGACCAAGAAGAGAGATGAACTACTGCCTCTCAGGGTGAACTGAAAAATCACATCAGGGCATCTTAACACACAAAATCTGTGATGGAGTGAGGGACAGTGGGAAAGAAAACCTGACACAAGGAAGAACAGGTGGGGATCGAGGATAAGCTCCTTTTCCTTATTTCCTGCAACCTTGGTGGGTGTCTGATCTGAGTCAAAGAGCAACAAAGTGTGTGTGTCAGGTATGGGGTGATGCTGGGCAGCTGCAGAGCACAGCACAACTGCTCCTGAGAGGTGACGGTGCAGGTGATGCTGTCACTGCCAAACCACACACAGCCCATGGAGGATGTCCCAGGGGAATGGATGGTTGGTGACTGGTGAAGAATATGAGAAGCCAGAGGCAAAGAGCACAGCTGGAGGGAGGGGGAGAGAGAGACAGTCAGGAGGGAAAGCCTTTTCTGCTAGGACAATTATCCATGGGGAAGGCAATAGAGGGGTTCTTCACAGGTCAGACTAAGCAGATTCTTTCCATCTGCTCATAGAGGGGGAATATCCAAATATCCACTTTGATTTGGGTCCTCTTGAGTCTAATACTGCTTCCAGGCAGCAGGAGGTTTCTCTGAAGCAAATGCAAATACAGGGAGGCAGTGGTGGAAATGGACTCAGTTGTGGGAGTCATCAGGAGACACCAGAGGGAAGACCCAGCAAAAGCTGGGCAGAAATAACAGGCAGGGAGTAAATCAGCTCAGATGCAGAAGGTGCCATTTCCCTGGGGCAACAAAAATTTGGGTAGGAGATAGAGGAAAAGTGGAGAGACTGTGGAAAAGACACCTCTGATAGGCCACAGACAGCAAGAGAGATACACAGGAGATAAAAAAAGAATATATAGACAGTGAAGGAAAACTGGGAAAGAAAGGAAACCAGTCCTGTGCCAGGGGCAAGCTGAGGCCAGCAGGGAGAAGAGCTGGGAAGACAGACAAGGCTGGGAAGGCCTTTGACCAAGAGCTTTAGGCTGAGGGTTTAGGCTGAAGAAGCTGTGAAATCCAGCAGATGTTGTGCCCTGACCTTCTGCTTGTACTAATGGGTTCAGTGGCTGGGCAGGAAAAGGCTGCTTGCAGCCTGTACTGTGCCACAGGCTTTCACTCTTTGTTGCCCTACTAAAGCTTTCACAAAGTACCTGTAGGCATGGAGCTGTACCTGCTTCTTGCAGAGCCACTTACTGAACACCATAGGAGAGTGGCTTTGATTCCACCCCTTTTTGTCATCAGCCATAATATCTGTATTATCAGAACGGCCTTAAATAGGTGTTTTGGTGATACTTGAAATGGCAGATGAGACTCAAATAGGTATTTTGTGAAGAACAACCTTTTATCTTAGCAGTTTGTGCAGTGCAGATTGGTGAGCAAGTTTCATTTCTGCTTTCTGCCTCTTGTAAATGTATGAATTTTAGATTTTGGCCTCTATCAGGCTGTGAAGGAAGATCACTGCTCTCAGATGTCTGTGGGCAGCTCTTACAAGAATGAAATGATGCCCCTTTTGTGTGACACTGCCCCATAATTTAGAATTCCCTGTAACATGTTTTAACTCATCATAGGTAAAAACCCAACAGGAGACATAGTCCTGAATTTTCAATTAAATCTCTTTTCCAATAAAAAATAACCTGAAAATTCCAGGGGCAGATTAAAACTTTGCTGAATTTGTACACTTCTACACATTTTAAAGGCTGCTGGATAAATTCCCCAGGTGCATCCCTCCACCTTCCATCCATCACAGTCATTTGACTGAGCGGTGAGAGGGAGAGCTGGGGATGACAGGCTGTGGGGAGAGCTGCTGAGAAACACACAGCCAAAGCAAAAGCAATGGGAGAGGAGCCAGAGGGGACGGAGCATCTCCTTGTGCCTGGCCAAGCATTTCTTTTTGCTGGAGAAGCAGGAAATGCCTCAGCTTCTGCAGTGGGACTGCTGTTCCTTGGAGTATTTCCAGCCCGGTCCCCTTGCTGGTTCCTCTTTCATGGCCAATGCTCATCC
This sequence comes from Cyanoderma ruficeps, assembly GCA_008694505.1. Taxonomy (NCBI): domain Eukaryota; kingdom Metazoa; phylum Chordata; class Aves; order Passeriformes; family Timaliidae; genus Cyanoderma; species Cyanoderma ruficeps. The sequence goes on from VZDJ01000074.1 coordinate 1,576,474, forward strand.
TCATGGTTGGCCTTTTTCTGTGCAGCCCAGGGCCCGGCTGCTGGCCCTGGTGGCTGTGGTGGCCCTGCATCTCCTCCTCCAAGAGAGGGAGTGGCAGAACCTGGGCCTGGAAACAGAGCCAGAAATAGAGAAGGCGAGTATCTGAATCACGGCGTCCCAGTTTAGCCTCTCGTGGTCACATGCCGTCTGCTCCCTGACAGCCCCGCACTAATGTTACAGACATCACGGAGCGCTGCTCCAGCGCCGTGCCTCCCAGTCACAAGTGGAGTCATGAGCTGGAAAAAAACCAAATACAAGCTAAATCTGCAACATCTTGAGGCAAAGATGAAGGAAAAGGAAAAAAAAAACCCAACACCTGATGGGGATAGCTGTAATGCTCTGCATCATCTTACATAAAAGCTCTTTCTCAGCTGTCCCAGTTTGAAATTGTGGGTGAGGGTTTAGTCATGTTAAAACTGCCGTCTCTGAGACTGCTGTTGTTTGTCACATTGCTAAAATGAGGTTTAGTGATAATGGGAAGGATACTGATAGTGATTTGGGTCCAGATAATCAGAGAAAAAGAGAAAATATTGCTGTCAGAAACAGCAGAGGCCCAGGCAACGACTACAAAAATGTATCAAACTGGATGCTTGTATTACAATATATCTTATTGAAGGCAAATAAGTTCTGCATCACTGTTTATTGCTTTCTTCTTTCTAGGGTGGCTGCATTTTGGTCAGAATGCTCTAAGCCCAGTGCTGGTGCCACACATATCAGGGCACTGACTATTCCGGCAGTGGAGCCGAGGCCAGACACCACATGCCTGCCGCCGTCCAGTTCTCAGGCTGGGTTTTACACAGCACCATGGCAGGCTGACCCCACCAAGCTTCCCACCATCCCAATCCTTTGGGACTCACCCTGCACGTACCCTGGCCATGGACCATGACTGCAGGATTCCCAGAGGAAAGCTCTGGTGCACAGACAAGGGCAGCCATCACATGCTCATGGGACCATCATGGTTCCTCTTTCATGGCTGATGCTCGTCCTCACAGATGTCCTTTTTCTGTGCAGCCCAGGGCCTGGCTGCTGGCCCTGGTGGCTGTGGTAAATCAGTTCACAGTGAGTCTTGCCAGCTCTGGGCAGACACCTGAGTCACATCTCACTTCCAGCTGATCTTGTCTCTCCCTCATTCCCTGTACAGTGGTGAAGGTGGCACAGGGCTCCCACAGTGTTTGGTCATGAGGACGAGGCAGTTCTTTTGTACAGGTCTTTCTGGTTAGGGGAGCAGCAAGCAGAACCCACAGTGGGCTGCCCTCCTGGAGTTAAGAAAACTCAAAAACCCCAAAAGGAAGTGAAATCAGCCTTTCTAGAATATGGAACTTCTGAGGAGGTGCTTCATGCTCCAGCAGCCAGAGAGGTTCAAAGGGCAGCACAAATCCCCTGACGTGTCAGCAGTAGGTGAGGGAGAAGGGACAGCACTGCAGACATCAGAAGGAAGCAGCCAGCAGGCAGCTGAAGCAGTGAGGAGGAGCTGCTCTGTCCCTGCTGCCACCAGGGAAAGGGACAAGAGAAAGGAAGTGTGTCCCAAGGCATGGAGAAGGGCACAGTGAGGGATGACAGCAACCCATTGCCAGTCCCAAACACCCAAAGAGGAGTGGAGTGTGACGTGTAAGAACTGCACCATAACTACCCTGGGACAGGTCAGGATCAGGCTTCTCTCAGGAATCCATGCAACAATTTTTCCCCATTTCTACTGTAATCCTGTAATTCTGCTGTTCTGCTTGTAATCTCCTCACAAAAAGGATTCTAAGCAAAGCTATGGGGTATATCACCAAGGCAAAGTTTTCCATATAGGTCTCTTAATCAATCTTTCCTGAAAACTGTATGTTCTAATACAGTGAAACATTTAGAAGTGAAGGAGTACCTAAAATGTAAAGAATAACAAAGGTTTTAGGTGGAGGGACCAAATTGCCATGATTGCAAGGGCATGGGCCTGAGATCCTAAGGCAAACCAACATGCAATATATCTTTAAAAAAAAAAAAAAAAAAAA